>JANCRC010000005.1:1207500-2407500 GCA_024362995.1 Heteromeles arbutifolia
AAAAGTCCAAATTAGAAAACAATGTATAATTATCACCGCAAGAAAACGAGACAATAATTGTAAATTCTCTTTTCTTATAAAAAAATGGGAAAAAGAGAGAAAAATAACATTAGTTGAATGGTTGGATGCATAAACTAATGAGTTGAATAAAAAAAAAGATAATGCTATTCACACTTCTGTTTTTATTTCTTACACATTCTTCGTAATTTTCAGTCGTTGGATTAAATAAATTGAAGAAGAACATTGACAAAAAACTAACACGGTGTGGGAATGTAAAAATGAGTGTTTGAATAGTACTTTCTTAAAAGAAGTATCTGATATATCGTGGCTCTGTTAATTACACAAAGACATACCTAGTTATAACATCTCTAGAAATTTAGGATTTGTTTGGAAGTTTTTTTAAAAATGACTGAAAACAATTTTAAAGAAAATGTTTTTGGATTTCAAAACAACTTGAAGTGCTTCTTCTTGGGTATTATTTATAGAAATTATACCTATACAAAAATTGGGTTAAAAAACGCTATTCACCAACAGTGTTTGACAGAAATACCCTCTGTTTTTCTTTCCATTCCTGCTTTGTTTTATAATGTGGAACAGGGTATTTAGAAATTTTCCCTTTGATACCTGTTGGCTACGTGTGCCAACGTGGGACTTCCAGACATCATTGATGATCTCGGAAGGGGTATCCCGCCCTTCTTTTTCTCTCGAATTCTCTCCGTAAAAAAACTAAACCACGGCCGCCACTTTTCTTATCCCTCAACCGCCGATCTCATCACAATTTGGTATGAACCAAATGGATTTCTTTTTAAAACAGGTCGACATGACTATGAATATATCAGCTGATTTGCAGCCATTGTTACATGGAACACAAATCAAGTTTGCAATTTACACTGTAAATGTGTTTAGAAGGATTTGATGGTCACATACATTATCTGAGTATATCATGTGTGTGCTATATTTTTTTTTTTTTCGGTGAATTATCATGTGTGCGCTTTAAGCAGTAGTTGGATCACCTGCAAAGAACTCTATGATATCATTTTCTAGAAAGTAATGACAACTATCATGCATAAGACTAAAAGCAACCACCCAAAAGTCATTTTTTTAACCACCCACAAGTCAAAAACTACTATTGTGCATGTCACATAAGCAAATTTTTCACTCTTCCAACTTTCCAGCCAGTCGTGCAAATATTATTGGTAAACTTGACGGTGATCGCATTAACCTTCTCTTCAATGCATGACATGTGGAAAAAATCATCATCAAACGGAAGTTTGACATATTCTCTCCTCTCCTCTTTTCATCACCTTCTATCGACTCCTCTCACATTTTCTATTTTATCTTTCTCTTTTTATAAAAAATTAATATAAGATGTTGACGTGGCTTAATCGTGACCATTCAAATCGAAGATGAGGAAAAGGAAGGGAAAAAAAGAAAGAAGAGAATCCTACTCCATTATGCACATGTCCCATCATTATTTGCGTGTTTGTGTTTTTTGATCTCTTGGTGTTTCAAAGACAAAAAACAACACACAATCCACATATCAATAAAAGGCTTTTAGTCCATTCCCATCTATAGAATTTTGCCGACTCTACTACTGTAAATAAAAACCAAGGGGTTTAGTAGTGCAGCTACAGACAAAAGTACGAAACGAAACAGAAAGAGGAAGGGCGAGAGAGAGATGCAATTGGGTATTTGTCGGATCGAAGCTCTCCATACCCTTCCATTATCTCCACCGACTCCTTGACTAAAAGAGAGTTTCTTTGTCTCATTTTCTCATCATAGCAAAAGCTAGAAAGTATGTTTCATGTTTTCCCTGTCCGCAACTGGGATTAGTTTCAAAGGAAAGTCCATTTTGAAGAAACTACTTAAGTGGAATGTGTTGATCTAATCCCTTTTGTACATAGATAGGTTATACAATTTTTATGTGGACTGTCGTAGATTACCTACTGTCAGCAATATATGGCTATTTTGGTAATATATGGAAAAAGGGGTACATGATATCAGTTTGGTTTCTAATTAATTAGTTTCAAAGGAAAGTCCATTTTGAAGAAACTACTTTAGTGGAATGTGTTGATCTAATCCCTTCTAATTAATTAGTTTCAAAGGAAAGTCCATTTTGAAGAAACTACTTTAGTGGAATGTGTTGATCTAATCCCTTTTGTACATAGATAGGTTATACAATTTTTATGTGGACTGATCGATTAATTTTTTTGCATATGTACAAATTTTCCTAATTTTTTCAATGTAAATAGTATTAATTGTTGGCGTGAGTCAACATCCTAGGAGGATTAGGAATATAGGCAATATCCTAGGAGGATTAGGAATATAGGTGTGTTTCCTACTTTGATTGTAAATCATTTAATATTTCTTCTATCACAAGGATTGGAGTTGTATAAATATTACCTCCCAACAGGAGAAGAATAACAAGAATTATTAGAACTCTAAACTACAATTTTATCTTTAATCTTTTCTAACATAATCTTTTATATCTTTCAAACGTAATGTTCTATACAATTTCTGTTTCTGTAACCATGCGCGCAACATTTTTATTAACATTTCTAATAATTTATATTGTAGCCTGACTACTTATTAATATCTCGATAAATTTAACCTGGCTAGAAATTTATACCGTAGCCTAGCTACTTTATTAATATCTCGAGAAAATTAATCTAGCTACAGTAGTCACTTCTTACTTTTGACTTTTGTCCTGCATCATGGTCTGGTTTCATAGTCTTATGATAAGTGGTGTAACATCTTCAGGGCTTAGCTAGGTGGGAGGTTTAAAGCTTGACCATGGTGCTCTTATGGGTCTTCCCAGCTTTTCCCTCTTGCCTTTATCCTTGGGAGATGCTGTCTCTCCATCTTTTGCTCATTTTTTCATGTTATGTTCTTGTCGTTGGCTTGGTTTGGTCCGTATGTGACCTCCCCTATTTGTTGTGGGATTTTTACAGTATTTCGAAGTATGAGATCCTCTGAATGTTTTAACTATTAAATTTTTGTTTAAAAATATTAAAAAAAAATCAAAATCTAACGGTTATAATACCAAAATATTTATTCTATACTTCATAGCACCCTAAAATTTTTGTTTGTGGTATGGCTTGGGGTTTTTGCCTTTTAGTAATGGAATCTCTTTTTCGGACTCCAATAGAAAAGGGGTTTCTGATGAACAAACTTACATTTTCTTCCTTCCATCATAAGAATAGTATAGAAATTAGACAAATAAGGAGAGAATATCATGCTAACAAAAGAAAAAACATAATTTAATTACTGTTTGGACCCGAATTTACATCATCGGCCCAAGCGATCGAGGCCGTTGAGTAAGCATGGTTCTCAACCGTTGGATGAAAGAGTTAAGATATTATTTATCGTCAAGAGATAATATTATGAGTTTTAGTCATGATAATTATCTTTTAATAAGTTATCTTGTTTTTTATTATGCAAAATAAATGGGATGGAGGCAAGTAGATTTGTGATGGGGACGTGAGCTTTGAATCAAGATAGCTTTTGGGAGTAGTCAGAGACCAACAAACCTGATGTGCATGTGGATTATCATTAGCATTGGATGACTAGGTGGCAACCTTTGATTTTGCATGCGGCAAGTGAATATGAGTCCTGTTAGGATTCTATCTCGGGCTAATAACATAGGGAGGTGATGACAACTGTGGTTCCATGCAGTTCAGGATTTTACAGAAGCATATGACGATTTTCAATTGGCTCACGAGTGATGAAAGGATAATTATCCTAATGCAACACACGGGATAATCAACGAGATTAGGGGATGATTATTCTACATGAAGTAATATTCCAAGAATTGTGTGCAGCGGCTATAACTTGAGGATGAGGCAGTTCATTATTATAAATACAAAGCCACGGGCACCATTCAAGACCCTCTCCAACTCAACACACAAATCTGCCCTGCGCAAACCCTCGCTCTACGCGAAACCTCTCAACAACCTTGAGATTTTTATTTTCCTTTTCGCCAACACATCTTCAGTTTGGATAAACAGCACTGTGAAGGCAACCGGTGGTATCTTCAGTTTGGATAAATAGCACTATCGCCGTAGAATCAGCCGACCGCGGAGCACTTTCAGTTTGGATAAACAGCACTGCAAAGGGGCCGACTGGTTATCTATCCAAGTCTCGGTCGAGAAGGATTTTCGAATCCTTATTGGCAGAGGTCATCTCATTAGCCTTCTCGGCAAAGTGAGGTGTTACGGTTTACTCGGGCTCGGCACATTGAACGCCGAGTTGCATGATCGGATACTCACAAGTTGGCTTTAGAGTTCGGCATTTTGACGGCCGAACCACATTCAACATCAAGACGTACATCCGCTTTGAGTATTTGTGCCCTTACGCCTTGGTGTCAATTCGGCGTGAGTTTACTCTGATGAATACCATCACCGTGACCGAATCTGACGACGACGATTTGTGAACTTCGTATAGTTAGTAGCCTTGTCTTCAGGCTTTAGAATCCAAGAGCCGAGTCAAGTTCCTTCCTCGGCCGCAATCTCAAGACGCAGAAGTCAGCCGTGCGCTCAGCACAACATCAACAAATTTTACTCCTCGGCCGAGCTCGGCCGACGAGTTGGCACGCCCCGCACACAACCGAAGGACGTAGTTAGCTTATTAGTTACTCGGTCTGCGCGCCACGTAGGCTTGGTAGTTTTTAGGGTCAACAATTACATATATGATTACCTCAAATCCATGTCCAAAGCACACTAATAGGAGCAATCAAATTACCTAAACTCAGGATAATTAAAATCATATAATCATTTAATACACTAACATCAGCCCAAGGGTAATAGCGTATTAAAAAAATAATAATCCATAAAGCAAAGCTTTAAAGTTAGGTACCGACTCACCATCACATATGATTTTAATTAGTGTATTAAATGATTATATGATTTTAATTATCCTGAGTTTCCTTTCAAAAAAATAAATAAATAAATTATCCTGAGTTTAGGTAATTTGATTGCTCCTAAACTCACCATCACGCAGAAAAAAGGGATTTGCTTAATTGAATCAAAGTCAATAAACTTAAATTGATACGTAAATTTTTTAAGATTAAATTTAATAATTCTCAAGGGAATTGGTTCTATATGGAATTATCTTAGGAATATGCCTTGACTTTAAACTATAGTGGGAAATGGTTCTATATCGAATTATCTTAGTAATTTGTTAATCATTAATGTGTTGAAAGGATATTTCGGAATCTTGAAATGCATGCATGGGCAAAAAGAAGTTTGATATTATGCACGTGTCCCATCTTTATTTGCGTGTTTGCGTTGGTTTCTTATTTTGATAGGTTGAAGAACAAAAGCACTCGCTCGAGCAAGAGGGCTGCAAGGGTCCGAACAAGCCTAAGAGGCTTGCAAGTACCTTCTTCGTTTTCACGTATGTTTTGCTTTTACTATAATTTAGTTTTTCTAATTATAATTTTGTAAATTTTTCTTTCAATTTAATATAAAGATTCAGCTCAAAAGTTTAAGATTTATATTCCACTTTGTTTCGAATTTTGATCTCTTGGTTTTTCATAGACAAAAACCAACACACAATCCACACATCAATAAAAGGCTTTTAGTCCATTCCCATCCATAGAATTTTGCCGACTCTACTACTGTAAATAAAAACCAAGGGGTTTAGTAGTGCAGGCTGCATACAAAAGTACGAAACGACACAGAAAAAGGAAGGGCGAGAGAGAGGGATGCAATTGGGTATTTGTCGGATCAAAGCTCCATACCCTTCCATTATCGCCCCCCCCCCTACTCCTTGAGTAAAAGAGAGTGTTCTTTGTCCCATTTTCTCATCATAGCAAAAGATAGAAAGTATGTTTCATGTTTTCCCTGTCTGCAACCGGGATTAGGAGAAAGAGACTGAGAGAACAGAGGTTGATCCAAATCATCAGACACAAGCATATGCCTGATTCATAGACCTCTACTGTTTTGATAATTATTTATGTCCTGTCCTGATTGTTGAAGTTATGTTGTAGCATAATTTATCTTTGTCATAGATTACCTACTGTTAGCATAAATATACGGCTATTTTGGTAATATATGAAAAAGGGGTACATGATATCAGTTTGGTTTCTAATTGATTAGTTTCAAAGGAAAGTCCATTTTGAAGAAACTACTTAAATGGAATGTGTTGATGTAATCCCTTTTGTACATAGATAGGTTTTACAATTTTTATGTGGACTGTATCGATTAATTTTTTTGCATATGTAAAAATCTTCTTAATTTTTTTCAATGTAAATAGTATTAATCTTCTATGACATAATTTTTTATATCTTTCAAACGTAATGTTCCATACAATTTCTGTTTCCACAGCAACGTGCGGGCAAGATTTTTATTAA
Source organism: Heteromeles arbutifolia (assembly GCA_024362995.1). Taxonomy (NCBI): domain Eukaryota; kingdom Viridiplantae; phylum Streptophyta; class Magnoliopsida; order Rosales; family Rosaceae; genus Heteromeles; species Heteromeles arbutifolia. Next base: position 1,213,853 of record JANCRC010000005.1, read on the forward strand.
CATCTCTAGAAATTTATACTATAGCCTGGCTACTTTATTAATATCTTGAGAAATTTAACCTGGCTAGAAATTTATGCTGTAGTTTGATTACTTTGTTAATATCTCGAGAAATTTAACCTGACTACATTAGTCACTACTTACTTTAGACTTTTGTCCTGCATAATGGTCTGGTTTCGTAACATCTTCAGGGCTTAGCTAGGTGGGAGGTTTAAAGCTTGACCATGGTGCTCTTATGGGTCTTCCCAGCTTTTCCCTCTTGCCTTTATCCTTGGGAGATGCTGTCTCTCCATCTTTTGCTCCTTTTTTCATGTTCTGTTCTTGTCGTTGGCTTGGTTTGGTCCGTATGTGACCTCCCCTATTTGTTGTGGGATTTTTTTTCAGTATTTCGAAATATGAGATGCTCTAAATGTTTTAACTGTTAGATTTTTATTTAAAAATATTAAAAAATCTAAATCTAATGATTAAAATACCAGAATATTCTATACTCCAGAGCATCCTAAAATTTTTGTTTGTGGGATGGCTTGGGGTTTTTGCCTTTTAGTAATGGAATCTCTTTTTCGGACTCCAATAGAAAAGGGGTTTCCGATGAACAAACTTACATCTTCCTCCTTCCATAATAAGAATAGTACATAAATTAGACAAATAAAGAGAGAATATCATGCTAACAAAAGAAAATACGTAATTTAATTACATATATGATTACCTCTAATCCATGTCCAAAGCACACTAATAGGAGCAATCAAATTACCTAAACTCAGGATAATTAACATCATATAATTATTTACGCTAACATCAGCCCAAGGGTATTAGCGTATTAAAAAAAAAATCCATAAAGCAAAGCTTTAAAGTTGGGTACCGACTCACCATCACATATGATTTTAATTAGTGTATTAAATGATTATAAGATTTTAATTATCCTGAGTTTAGGTAATTTGATTGCTCCTAAACTCACCATCACGCAAAAAAAGGGATTTGCTTAATTGAATCAAAGTCAATGAACTTAAATTGATACGTAAATTTTTTAAGATTAAATTTAATAATTCTCAAGGGAATTGGTTCTGTATGGAATTATCTTAGGAATATGCCTCGACTTTAAACTAGTGGGAATTGGTTCTATGTCGAATTATTATCTTAGTAATTTGTTAATCATTAAGGCCATCTCCAATCGAAGGGTCCAGAGGGCCAGATGGTCGAAAATAGCCTGAAAACCGTCTCCAACTGAGGGCTAAGCCAGAGGGCTCTGGAATCTGAGAGGGTCCACGGAATCGGAAAGGGCTGGAGGGTTAGAGGGCTGGCCACTTCCAGCCAGACCTGGGCTAGACCCTTTTTTTTAAAGTGTCGGATTTCCTGTCGGTTATATGAACCAAATTTTGTAAAATATAAGTTATAGGAAAAAAATAGAATTTAAAAAAATTTGAAACAAATTTTGTAGGTTATAGAAAAACATAAGAAGTTATACAAAAAAAGTTATACAAAAATTTGAAACAAAGTTATAGGAAGTTATAGAAAAAAAAAAGAAAAAAAAAGGTTTAAATTCATAAAAATAAAAAAAAACAATTTGAATACAACGGCTAGTGATTGGCTAGCCGTTATTTTTCATACAATAGTGTCGGTTATAACCGACACCAATAGCAATGTGGGTTAACAAGAGGGGTGCATTTTTACTCATCACCCTCAAATAGAACATCATTAAAGCATCTAAGCATCTCAACTGAATTAGCAGCAACTTCCGAATCATAGCGAGACAAATTAGTAAATTTCCCGTAATACTCATTTGCTGTCATCTTCCTTGTCTCAATTGAGTAAACTCTTGCTTCTGACTATCAATATAAGCTGGAGGAAAAAATCTCTTCATAAATAATCGCTTAAAACTTCCCCATCAGCAGCTTCTTCTCGAGTTAATTCAGAAGCCTCATGTTCCCACCAGGATGCAGGTTCCTTACCTAAGAACCATGTGGTCGTCTCGACTCACTTATCAGGAAGAAGATTTCTTTGACTTTGCATTACACGTAAAGTCTTTTCCACATAATTGAACCATTTCTCTGCTCCTTCAGGTCTTTCATTTCCCATAAAATGATTCAACTTCAAATTATATACAGTCTCAAGATGAGTCATCTGGGAAGGTCGAAATGCAAACTGTATAGCATTAGCTATAACTTCCCCTAATTGGGTGATATTAGGGAAACTAAGTTCAATTGAACGACGTGGCTCTCTACGAGGCAGCACAGTTCTGACAGAAGACACCATAATACTTGGGGAATTCACAAAATATGCAGGACTGTAACCTAAAGCTCTAATACCAAACTGACACACCCCGACCTAAATCAGGGCATGCTGGCCGTCACGTGAGCTTGACGTAAGCCATGTGCACATTGCGGAAGCGATAAAGAATAGAATTTACGGATAAATTAAAACCGAAACACTAGCAATACTAGTGTAAGAAGAAGTGTGAATTCCAAGAATATAGAGCATAAAAGTCTAGTTGCAGTCAAGCAGAATAAAGTACTAAATAGCCGATACCCTCATGTGATCCTACATGGATGGTGATCTGTCAGAAACTGCCTTGAGAGCCTTCGCTATGCCAACAACGAGAATTCTACTCAGAACCTGGAGGGGCGAAAAACAAAGTTGAGTGGGTCAGTAAAACGAAGCTTATATGAAAACCTTATCTTCCTTTGAATATACTAACCCCTCGCTATAAAACAAGTATAGTTTTCCAAAAAAATAGAATACGTAAATATAATTCAAATCATGCCCAGTATATCAAGATTCATATTTATATGTATGCCATGCCCAATATCATGAAATACCAACTGTAAGCCAGGTGTGCTTAAATGGTACCAATCGATTTGCCTGAGCTTCACGAACACAATGGTGTGCTTAAATCCCTCAATCTGTCACGTTTCAAAGGGTTTTGGGTGTCGTCCGTACAAGGGAGAAGAGAGAGGGAGTGAGTCTGTGTTCGAGAGAGAGTTGATGGAAGAGAGAGAGTTTTGGTTTGTGTGTGTGTGGTCCAAAAGCCACCAATCACCATAAACCATTTCCCACTTCTAATTGGGTCCAATTAATTAGGTCTTACAATAATTGGCCCAAACTTTTAGCTCAAAAACAAACACAATTGAACGCCCAAGGGCATTTTTGTCTTTTCACACCTTCGAGAAAAATATTTCGAGACGGGCTGTCACAGAACCAATATAACCCACACTATCTCTGAAACTATAGCCAAACAACCAAACTATTTCTGAAACTAAATCAAAATAGCAACACTATTTCTAAAACTGAACCACACTAACTACACTATTTCTGGAACTACTGCAAAATAACTCACACTATTTCTGAAACTGAACAAAAATAATCCACACTATTTATGAAACTACAGAAAAATTACTCACACTATTTTTCAAAATCAAAATAACCCACAATATTTCTGAAACTATAGCAAAATAACCACACTCTTTCTGAAACAGAACCAAAATTACCCACACTATTTCTAAAACTATAACAAAATAACCACACTATTTTTGGAACTACAGCAAAATAACCTACATTATTTCTAGAACTACAACAAAATAACTCACACTATTTCTGAAACTGAATCCAAATAGCCCACATTATTTCTGGAACTACAACAAAATAGCCCACACTATTTTTTAAAATTAAACCAAAATAATCTACACTATTTTTGGAAGGAAACAAAATAAACATTAGTTTTGGAATTACAGCAAAATAACCTACGTTATTTTGAAACTAAACCAAAATAACCAACACTATTTCTGAAACTGAACAAAATAAGCCACACTATTTTTGAGACTGCAACAAAATTATACCTATTTTGAAACTGAACCAAAATAATGAGTTTTAAAACTAGGAGATTTTCAATCTTATGAGCCAAGATTTTCACTACGTTGTGTTTAGATAAGGATTTTGAAGGGCACTAACGAGTTTTAAATTATTTCTTTACTCTTCACAACTACTTAACTTATTTCCCTGATAATATCATCTTGTTGGCAAATAATTGGCATTCTTGTGATAGGTTGAGCATGCCTCGATTTCACAAGTCAAGTCATGCATCTCATTGACATGTCCCTTTTGAATAATATATTCTGGGGTTTATGAATTAATCTCAATATTGTTCCCTAGATATTTTTTTTTTGTCAGGAATAACAATTGCATTAATAAGGGAATACAAAAGGAGGCAAAAGGATGAGGACATAGATGCCCAAACCCAGATAAAAGATAAAAAAAAAGTGATTTGACGCAAAAAAAAAAAAAAAAAAAAAAAAGGTGATTTGACCCACATGAAAAAGAAAACAAATGTGACAGACAGATACATGGACACAACCAAACAAATATTTAATGGGAGTGTGGCCCCGACAAACTTCACGCAGTTCAAAGCCTAATGGAAAAATTCAACTTTTTTATGGAATGAGACTTTTGTCAGAGGCATTGGCTGGAAAAAAAGAAAAATTAGTGTTACACGTGGGCTTCTTTATTATTGATGAGGCTTTAGCTTTTATCCATATTATATTGTATTTTGTCATTTTTATTAAATTTTAAGTCCTTTATATTAAATAAAGTTATAGGGTGGTTTTTGTTAAAATAAATTTATCTCAAACCCTTTTTGCTCCCTTTTTAATAATGAGAGTGCATTTCATTTAGGGAAATTTTATTTGAACCCATGTAACCTTTTTTTACACCCAACTTAAATTTTAAAAGGAAAACAAATGAAAATGGCTTGAAAACTTTGAGTTTTAACGATAAGGACAAAATAAAGGGTAAAGTGAATAGTACCAGGATTGACTTTTTAGTGTAAAAATATGGTTTTTCGTTAAAGTGAATAGTACCAGGAGCTTTTTGTTAAAGTTCCCAATTTTAAATGTTAATTGTCTTTTTTACCCTGTTGTACAATTACTGACACGAGAGTGACGTAACCATATGCACAGTGCGGAAGCAATAAAGAATAGAATTTACGGATCAATTAAAACCGAAACGCTAGCAATACTAGTGTAAAAGAAGTGTGAATTCCACTAATACAGAGCATAAAAGTCTACGTGCAGTCAAGCAGAAGTACTAACATAGAGATAACACCTGAAGGAGGTCCTACATAAGTGAATTCTGTCAGAACGTCCGATGAGCTCCTCGTATGCCACCAACGAACACTACTTAATACCTGGAGAGGCGAAAAACAAAATTGAGTGGGTCAGAAACAAATCTTTTCAAAATCTTTCTTTTCTCAAAAGTTATAACCCCTCGCCGTAAAATTTGTATAATTTCCCAGAAATAAAGTATATACTCATATATATAATTCTCAAAATCCTGCTGGAAAATATGTATGTATGAATGTATGTATGCCATGCCAAAGTATCATAACTGAATGCCAAAACATAACTATGTGAATGTGATTGAATACTAGATAATAAACTCAGCCCTCGGCTGTATATAGCTCATAACAATCTCATCATATCATATAGCTCATACTCATCTCAGTCATATCATATATATACCCTGCACACACATCAATACCACCTCTAGTAGTCTGCACAATATCACTGAATATAAACTAATATGCTATAGTGCTACAATCACGTAAAGACTGAGCGATAAATCGCGGGTCACCTACGAGTCGAACCCACCTATAGTAGTTTATTCGACAGGACTGAGCACCTAACTTGGATCCAAGGTGAGCATGCGGTGCGGGAGGTGAACATCACATGAAAGACTGAGCCCCTACTCTGGGCGGAAGCACTAATATCAGTGTACAGGTTTATGAGCTCTAATCACATCACATCACATCATATCATTCGTTCACATCAAAACTAGTATATAAACTTACCTGCCACTTACCTGTGCGTCCGCAGCAACATCATTAATATATGCAACCAATAACGTATAATAAAATAAAATAGATACTTTGCATGGCATTTCATATCACATTTCACTTAAATTGATTTTCTGGGAAAAATCTCATTTATATAGGTATATACAGAAAACAAAAGCCCACTCACTGATAAGTAGACGGGTCGTAACCCCCGTGCCTAGCCTGACGACGCTCGTCCTCCGGATAGGTCTCATCTATATGAGAAGTAACTGAAATAACGTTAATTAACGCACATAATCGAAACCTTAGAAATAACTTCTCATACATTGCTTAAATTGGGTATATGAATATACCACCGTGATCTATACAATCTCAGGAACATCCCCATATTTTTAGAAAAATTTTCCGACCACCCACGTGCCTCCACGTGCCTGGCACGTGTAACGGAATAGTAACGCCGTTAGGAATATTCCATTAAAACGTAACAGAAACCGTTAAAGATACCTGACGGCGTCAGAATATTCCGTCAGACTTGATGGAATATTCGCTCTTCTTCTTCGGCGAACCTCGCCGGTCGCCGCTGTTTGAAACTCCGATTCTTGCCGGTTTCTGGAAAATTTTCAAATCTTCATAACTTCTTCATTTTTGCACCATTTTCTACGTACTTTATACCAAAATGAAGATCTCACAAAGATGAACACAACCATACCTGACTCGACCCCCAACTCGTCGGGGATTTGCTGGAAAAAGCTTCGATAATTCCGGCCAAAATGAAAACTCCCTGATCTCGCTATTCCGACGTCCAAATTCTTCCAACGAAGCACTCTGAGCTTCGTAAGGACCTCCTTAAGCTTCCTATGAGCTTAAAATCCCCTGAAAAAACAACATTTCACGTGTGCATGAACAGTGCACAAATCGGAGCTTATGAGAACTCGGGTTTTCGAAGGTATCCTTACCAGAAATGGGTACCAATGTGTTCGTAGGGACAAGATGAACACAATGGTGGTCTTTGCGTCCTCGGTCTGCTAAGTTCTTGGAGGATTTGGTTGTGTCCGTACAACACCGAGAGGGAGAGGGAGAGAGAAAGAAGGTCTGAGAGATCAAGAGAGTGCGGGAGTGAGAGAGAGAGAAAGAGTGTGTGAGTGTGTGTGTTTGTGTGGTCCAAATACAACCAACCAAACACTTCCAATGTAGATACACACACATACCTTAATTAACGCCTAGGGGCATTTTCGTCATTTGACATCCGTCGTACAAAATCTCCAGGATGGGCTGTTACAATTACCATCAAGTATAAGATGAAATTAATAATAAAACTAAAATTTCTCAATAAACCCTATCATCACTCAGTGTTTAACCTACGTTCATTCCTGCTAAAACCTTAATAACTCTTGTAGAGAAAGACAAATTTTTTTTATCGATGGATGATGATTTTGGAGTTTTAATCACTTGCCAGCATGAATTTATCAATGGATGGTAATTATACGCTTCTTGAATTTATTGACCCTTGTCGACATGGATATATAGAGAAGAATTCCCGAAGACTATCAGACCTGATCTAGGGCGTGGAGTTGAGAGAATTGCCACATCCCCTCTTTAAATGTCTACTTGCATTCACCAACTTGAAGGACTATTACATCATACCACCCTAACCACCAAAAGTTGCACTTTATTCAGTTCACAAAATCATAAAGCCACAAAAAAAGCATAGGTACTATAAGCTATACTGGCCATTGGCCAACCCTAAATACATGGTTAGCTTATTTTATTTTCACTATTTCTAAAATATGTTCCCAGATGTATCACTAAAGTAGGAGGAAACAAATTGGACATGGTACATCTCTCTCTCTCTCTCTCTCTCTCTCTCTCCTTCTCATTTCAATTCTTACACGAACAATTATATGAGCATCTTTAGAAACACCCTCTGTTAATTTCTCCTAGGTGTTGTAAAGTTGTGCCGCCATTCTTTAAGCAAAACCGGTTCAAATATTCTAACATACTCCTCAATAGATTCAAACTTTTTAAGAACACATTGGAGATCTGTCTCTCTAGATGCACAGATACAAACTTCAATAAAATTTTCAATTTGGGATTTCATTTTTTAAATGGGTGCAAAGAAAAATTTACATTTTGAATTAGGTTTGGGAGGGTAGTCTAGGTAATAAAATTGGGTTTAAAAAGATATTAATTCTTTAATTAAAAATAACATGGTTGTAAAGAATAAGTTGAATGTAGAAAGAGGTTAAAAATGTTCAAATAAAATTTCCCTTTCATTTAACAACCAAAAAAGCCCCATGAATAGCAAAAGGCAAACAAACATCAGCCCAAAACCTAATCTGAAGCCCAAAAAGTAGAAGCAACCCATAATACAACAAACCCTAGCATCAAACTCTACCCATAGAGCTGGCACCACCTTTGTTGGTGCAGAAAACGTCACCATCGTAGATACAAGCCAAAATACAATGAAAAGAGAGCTCATACGAAAATGGAGACATTTATCACGCACATATTCAATTGACCAAGTGAGTATAATACGATCTTGAGATCCTAATTTCGTCAATCCATGAATCTGCACCCTACGTACCAAAGTGTGGCTGAGAGAGCTAAGAACGAGGGGGCACATTGCGGAGAGATCTGCATCAAAGGGAAGTTTTGGCATACGGATAAGCGTTTGAGCATATGACTGGACAAAGCAGGAGTATAATTTAATTTCAGATATAGTGGCGGGATGGCGAGTATGGGTGAGCGGAAGGCGGGCAAGTGGGGGATGGAGGGGAAGAGCAATGGACATCAAAGCTTAGCTGACGGAGTGGAGAATTTTGATGGAGGAGGAAGAGGAGTGGGAGAGATGAAAGCGCCACTAGGGGCGGGGGAATTTAGCTTGATATATAGTAATTTCTCCATTAATTGAGAAATAGTACTAGTTGGTCCATATAATTGCAGTTGCAAAAGTTATTGCATGGTATTGATACAATCATTTACTATAATCATTCCACATATTGTAACATAGTTTTATAATCATTGTAGGATTGTAAGTTTTTTTAGTTAAGATTTAGGGATTCAATTAAGCTAAGGCCGGTCGCTTCCTAGCTAGTTAATTAATATTAGATTAACTAGGGATAAAGGAATCCTAATGGATTAACCCTAAATATGGATGTGGTAAGTGGCATGGTAAAAAAATAAGGAGTAACAGACAGATTGAGGTTGTGGACAGATGGAAAAACCAGAAGCAGGGTGGTTAAAATTTAACTTTGACGGGGCTTGGAAGGAACAGGGAAAAAAGGGGGGAATTGGAGTGGTGTTCAGAGATGACATGGGGCTGTTTGTGGCGGCGATGGCAATGAAAATGGAAGACATATCATCTCCGATGTTAGCAGAACTGGAGGCAGCCCGAGAGTTAAGCACGGAACAGCTGGAACTGAAGGGAGGTGCAGCTTTGGTCCTTGCTGCTATAACTCTTCACACGGAAGATGATTTGTCTTTGTGGGGAAATAGAGTAAATGAGGCACGCTATTTCCTACGCTCCATTCCGCAAACCAAAATCAATCATACTCGTAGAGAGACAAACAAGGTTGTCCACAGATTGGCGCAGGTGGGTCTTACTTTAAATCAACGACGAGTTTGGTTCGAGTCATTGATCTCCTGACAGATGATAGTTAATTTTGTAATTTTCTTGGTCACCTAACGATTAAATAACAAACAAATTGTTCTCTCTCGTTTCTATCTTCTTCTTCTTCAGCTATATCTTAACAAATATAAGAGGTCTTACATTTCTCTACTTCTCATTAAGTCGTCGCATTAGGAATATATGGCAGTGCAGAGGTTTTCTTGAGGTTTAAGCAGTCGTGCTTAAGATTAATGGCTACTCTCCGAGTATTCTGTAGGTTGCGCTTTATTTGATTTAATTATATACAAGTTTAACATATAGATGAACAAGAAGTTGACGTTTTAGGGTACAAGTGTCACATGTATAGCATGAGAAATTTGACCACGATGTAAAATAAGGCTGGTGCTAGAAAATAATATAGGTATAACTTGTTTTTTTATTGTATATCAACATTTGACAGCATGGACCAACAGAAGTAAGAGAAATGCAAGGAAAAGAAATTGGCTGCCTATAAAATGACAAAATACTTGAGCCTCAAGCTAACGGAGTGCCCTTATATATTTAGGGCACATACATAATCTTAATCATCTTTTTCAAAATACTAATGACGAATTTTCAATTAATTAACCCTTCTGCAAACAGTCCTAATCTCTCCATTGGTGCCTGTCAAAACTCCTATATTCCCCATATTGATCATGGACTGACCAAAGCTATCAAAGAAGTCACTTTGGCTATTTGCAAAGCGGTCCACAATGGCAACGGTGTCTCCGCTAGTTGAGAACAGCACCTGATCGGTCTGGAGAAGCCCGCGGTTGTTTTGGAGATTTGTAAAGTAGTGGTTATCGAAGGCATCGCGGGTGGACTGGTCAAGGTCATTCAACGTATCTCCGCTGCCGTTTTGAGGACATGCTTGGCGGAGGGTTTCCAAGTATCCGGCTTCAATGGTTGGGTCCGGGTTGCCAGTGCCGCTGAAATTGTAGAGGCGGTGAACGAAAGTTGAACATCTTGCCCGGCCAAATGTATGAGCACCTAAGAAAGGAAACAACTACATTTAAATCTTTCAAAATAATTAGAGGTTAACTTATTAATTGGTGTATACTACTAGGTTAATCTGGTAATTAGTTGTACTATTATTCTGGTCAATTGTGTGTCTATTACTAGGTTTACCTGATAAAGCAACCAGATCAGTGGAATCTAATCCTGCATCGCGAAATTTTTGTGAAATTTGCTCAAGGTTTTCGAGAAAGCTTGGAATGGCACTGGTACCAGCTCGGTTGGCTGTCCTACTGTCTCTTCTTCCCAATTGAGCTTCCCACGTTGGCCCTCCATTCTGGAACAATACCAATAGAAGTATTATTTGAGGAACTATTTGGACAATAATATATCAGGAACTGCTTAAATATATATGCTCAAAATTTCCAAGAATTATTCGTTAATTAGATTATCTCTTCACCGCCATTCGCTTTCTTTTTTATTTTCTTTGGGGCTGGATCTCAGATGGATTGACCATTTCCTAATTTCTTTCAGGGCTTCGTCCTCCTCTTAAATATCAGTTTTTTTTTTTAAAATTTTATTAAATAACGTAACGCGAATTAATTAATTAAACTAATTAGAATTTTTAATATGTACGTACCGCATAAACAAGAATTTGAGAAGCAATTGCTAAAATGTCAGAACAGGAGACAACACCAGGGCAAACGTTCTCGACCGCAGTTTTGATATCATCTACAACGTCGTATCCATCTGTCGATTGATTGGGAGGTGCATCTTTCTCGCTCTCTATCCCATCTGTGTTGTCCAGCATAATCGATCCATCACAACCCTGCATGCATGCACCGTTACCGTTACCATTATATTAAATTTAATTATTATAGCACATAAAAACACAATTCTTGTTTTGACAGAGAGTCCGTTATTAATAGCCGGGTTGTCGATATATTGGTTAACGACATATCAATAGAGAAACTTTTTGACGTCTTCGCAATCCATTATTAACATCATCGATACAAAATCCATCATTTATAAAAAGCGGATGCTCATGCACATATAATTTTCTGTAAAATATATATCACATTATATGTTACCGGATGATATTTTTAACACTATGTAACATATTCTTTAAGGAATTACGTACGTTGACAAAGCAGTCGTGGAAATGAACTCGGATGAGTTTGGCACCAATTCGGATGTCATTCTGTTGAGCTTGCTCGACCACACCACGAACAATGCTCGTCACATTCGGGCATGTGGTACTGTAGAAAGTTGAGCTCAGTTGAGCGTTGGAATTTCCCAATATACTAGCAGTAACAAGAACAAATATTGCTGCTGCAATTGAAAATGAAGACATGATGATTAATTAGAAAACTCAAAATTGCAAGGTTGCTATCTATAGTTATAGTAGCTCTTATGTTTGGAGATGAGATGGCTTCTATGAGGTTAATACTCTACCCTTTTATAGAGAGTAGTAGGTGAGATTTCAGGGATCTAAGACCTATGTATTTTGTGCATGCTATAAGCAAATGACCAGAATGATCGTTCTTTGAATATTCATGTGTTGAAATTTTCAGATAATTAAGCTGATGTGGGCCTATTAGCAATCAGGAACTTTTCTACGTAATGCTTGTAAGTTGAAGAATTTTCAAACTTTCCCGTGGAGGGCGCGCGCAATTATTCTAATAAAAGTTTTGTATATATTTCAAAGAGTAATGTTAGGTCAATTTGTATATTAAATTAACAAATTAAATGATGTATCACTAATAAGAAATAAGCACGTTAATCATCAATTTTCATGTTATTTAGTTTACAAAATTTTGTCTACAAATTTAATTTCTCTAGCATTATCCTATTTTAAAAGTCCAGGGGCCATATATGGGTAATGTTAAGGAGACTAAATTTGTAAACAAAGTTTACAAACTAAATGATGTATCACCAATAGGAATGAACACGTTTATTAATGCTTAAGTATTATTTCAATTTCAACTTCTATGTTATTTAGCTTACAAATTTTTTCTATAAATTTAGTCTCCCTAGCAGTACCACCATATATGATACTTCTATTGATGACTTAATATAGTAATAAATTCAGCAGGAAAAGAAGGGATGTGCTATCCACACACCCCTTTTTACTTCTCACACATCCCTTGTTAATTTATGTCTGTTGTTCTTCTTCAATTCATCCGATCCGACAGTCGAAAACTAAAAATGTGTGAGAGAAGTAAAAAGGGGTGTGTGGATATCACACCCCGAAAAGAATTGATCTTGGGAAGAAAAATGGAATCATGAAGCAATGATTGTCAATTTGATCAGCGAATAAGCCATCTGCTTAATTAACACTAGCTGACACACCCCGACCTGAATCAGGGCATGCTGGCCGTCACGTGAGCGTGACGTAAGTCATGTGTGCATTGCGGAAGCGATAAAGAATAGAATTTATGGATAAATTAAAACCGAAGCATTAGCAATACTAGTGTAAGAAGAAGTGTGAATTCCAAGAATGCAGAGCATAAAAGTCTAGTTGCAGTCAAGCAGAACAAAGTACTAAATAACCGATACCCTCAGGTGATCCTACATGGATGGTGATCTGTCAGAAACTGCCTTGAGAGCCTTCGCTATGCCAACAACGAGAATTCTACTCAAAACCTGGAGGGGCAAAAAACAAAGTTGAGTGGGTCAGTAAAACGAAGCTTATATGAAAACATTATCTTCCTTTGAATATACTAACCCCTCGCCGTAAAACAAGTATAATTTTCCCAGAAAATAGAATACGTAAATATAATTCAAATCATGCTCAGTATATCAAGATTCATATTTATATGTATGCCATGCCCAATATCATGAAATACCAACTGTAAGCCAGGTGATGCAATTCATAATAATCATCTGCTAGCCGAAGTCACCTGACGTGATCTATACGGCGAATCTAGAGCTTATTTCAATCACATCTCAATCTCATATCTCATCACATAATTCATCATGTATATACGTCACATATCTCATCATGTATATACATATCTGCACATGAGTCGAAACCACCTCACGTGGTCTGTCCGACAGGACTGGGTGTAAAATAATACGCTTTAGTGCTACGATCACGTGAAGACACTACTACAAAATTATCTATAACTGGCGGTTCAAAAACCGACAAAAAACGTATATTACTTTCGGATTTTAAGCAAAATCCGACAGAAAATGAATGCAGTGGCGGATATAATAACCGACAGATTTGCCAGCGTCAGGGAACGAATTTTCCGACAGAAAATACTCCAAAACCGACAGAAATCCTGTCGGTTATAACCGACATGGTATATATTTATAATAAATAACTAAAAGAATTTCTGTCGGATAAAACCAACAGAAAATACAAAAACCGCCAGCACTTCTGTCGGATAAAACCGACATAACATATATTAATAATAAAAAAAAAATATTTCAGCATTTTCCATATCCCTTGCATTCACCATCCGAAACCTCGCCAGAGCTCGATCTCAAAAAATATTTCTGCATTGTTCATATCCCCGTCGCCTGCTCGCTCTCCAAGTGGTTATACCTTCCAAATTGATAGATCAAGGCCTTTGAGATGTGTCCTATCTTATGTCGAGGGGATCTCCAGTTTGAGCGTTCTTTCTCTCGGATCTGTCATGGTTCCGAGTGTTCTGAACACATACCATACCATTATAATTACATGTAGTGAGAGATCAGTTATGGAGACTAGTAATTTTACCCTTTCTGTCTTGGATCTGAGCCGTTTGAATGTTCTTTATTTTCTTTGGGTTTTGTTGGCGAACCCACATCCTCGCAAAGGAAGCAGATCATCATGAGTTAATGTTCCTCTTTTCCGTAAAAAAAAAATCAACAATTGTGCACTTATTAAACAAGGACAGTGACGAAGATTACCTTTGTGGGAAGATTTGAGCTTCAAATTTGCTACCATTTCCATGGCAGAGGCGTTGGTTTTAGGGTTCTTGCAAATGAGAGTGCCCATGGTTGTGTTGCTGGGAGAGAGAAGGTCTCGCACTTGTGTGTGGTTAAGCGGCAGAGGGGTGAGGGTCTGAGAGAACAGAGAGAAGGCGAGCTATTTTTCATTTCGGAAAGAAATGGGTCTATGACAACAGAGAGAGAGAGAGCTGCGCCATATGTGAGAGGGCCTTAGGGTTTCTAAACGAACACTCTGAAATGGAGCATATTTTAGTTTTTATTTTAGAATCCTAAAGAGCTCCATACTCGGATGCATGACAAGTGTGCAAATCTAGAGCTTCCTTTATCTGCCCGAGCGGGGGTTTTGAAATGAAGCGGTATGGAGCCGTTTGGCTCTAGGCTTAAGGCAGGAAACAGAATCCTATGTCTCTAGGGTTGCGAACTGAGATCCTTCCCATTGCTTTTGTATGTTAGGTTGTCTATTTATTTATTTATTTAAAATATTTGTTTATTTATTTATTTATTTTTAATTAATATAACATTTTAAAATAATAAAATTTTCATTTCTGTCGGTTATAACTACCACCATTAACTTAAAAACCGTCAGAATCTGTCAAAAATATTTTTAAAAAGGATTAAAAAATTCTGTCGGTTATAACAAATAGTATTTTTTTGATATCCGCCACTAAATATCCACCAGGAATTTATGTCGGATATAACCGACAGGATTTTTCTAATATCCGCCACAAATTAAAAGATGTGTCGGATAATTATATCCGACAGGATTTTTCTAATATCCGCCACCATCATTCACGACCTAAAGCTAGTATTGTAGTAGTGAGACTGTGCGCTAATCGCGGGTCACCTACGAGTCGAACCCACTTATAGTGGTCTATACGACAGGACTGTGCACCTAACTTGGATCCAAGATGAGCGTGTGGTGCGGGAGGTGAACATCATGTGAAGGATTGTGCCCCTAACTCTGGCCGGGAGCACTAACACCGGGGTGCAGATTAATGAGCTAAATATGCATCACAACATCACCATCTATCTCATAATCATTACCAGTACAATATACTCACATGTGGCTTACATGGGCCTCCGCAGCACCATGCAACAATATGCATAATCATGATAATGCATATACTAAAATATGATGCAAGTATGACATGACAGTTAAAACACATTTCCTTTAAATACGTTTTCTGGGAAAAACGTCAAGTATGTATATATATATTGAAAACAACTGCCCATTCACTGATAAGTCGAAGGGTCGTAACCCCCGTGCCTAGCCTGGTTACGCTCGTCCTCCAGATAAGTCTCGCCTATATAAGAAACAACTATATAGGCGTTATTTTAGAGCACATAAACAAAACTAGGTAATAACTTCTCATACAATGCTCAAATTGGATATATAAATATACCACCATGATCTACACAACCTCAGGAACATCCCCATATTTTTAGAAAAAATTTCCGACCACCCACGCGCCAACCAAGGCACGGCCAGACGCGCCCCCACGCGCGGCCACGTGACAAGCACACTGACAGCGTCAGTTAACGCCGTTAGGTATATTCTGTTAAATCTAGGTATATTCCGTTAAATATAACCTGACGCCGCTAGGTTCCATTAAGAATATTCCGTCAACTTGACGGAATATTCCCCTTTCTTCTCTGGCGCTCCTCCGGTGCCGTCGTCGTCGCCAGAAACTGGAAAAACTACAAACCTTAATATCTCAATCCATACTCAACCAAAATCTGTGAAATTTGTATCAAATTGAAGCTCTCGACTAGTAGAACAAGATCTTACTTCAAAAGTCCTAAAACCGACGGGAACTTGCCAGAAAATCCCTCGATAATCCGGCTAAACCTGCAACTCATCGAACCTGGGCTTCCCAACGTCCAAATCACCTCGATTTTCTTCTCCGAGCTTCGTAGAGATGATCTAAAGCTTCCTACAGTCTCAAAATTGGCTAAAACCTCCACGATCAAAAGTGTATGAACAATGCCGACTTTGGGGTAGGGTTTTTCACGAGTTTTTCGAAGGTTTCACATACAACCAACATTATAGATCAACTCCTGGGCTTGCTAGGAGTTCAAAACCACCAACTAAAACCTCGATCTGCAACTGGAAATGAGTGTTTGGATGATGTCCGTACGGTTTGTACGGAAATGGAAGAAATCCGAGAGAGAGAGTACACGGGAAATGGATTGGTGGTGTGTGTGTGGTCCAAACTTGTCCACCAACCAAAACAAAAGAAAATCTAAGTCCTAATTGGTTCCCAACAATTAGAACTTAAAATAATTGGTCCACAACCTTAAGTCTAAACCACACCACTCTACAATAAAATTCAACGTCCAAGGGTAAATCCGTCTTTTCACATTATCGATACAAAAATTCCGGGATAGGCTGTTACACTAGCCTTCATGCACGCGTGTGCAGAATGCATTTTTTGAATCGCAACGTGCTACGCGTGACTTACGCGTTTTAAATGTATTTATATGCGTAAATTGACAAAAGGAAAGTCAAATATTTGAAGTAAATGAATACTCTTAGATCATGCTAGAAGAAACCCCTCATAAACTAATTAATGCAACTAAATTCACATAATAAAATCGGTCTCTATAGAATTTACATTATGAATAAAGAAAATAATATTTAATAAGCAATTGATTGAATCCCATTATTGCTAGCCCATTGGGAGGCTAAGCTCACCCCCCTCATCTTTAGTGTAGATAATATCATTTGTTAAAAAAAAAAAAAAATCATTTGACAATAATTTAATCACATTATTATGTGCGTGCGAAAGATATTTTTTATAACCGGCATTACACGCCTTTAAGATGTTTTGAACGTGTTTAAAAATACAGAAAATAATAATAAACAACTTATTGAATCACATTATTACTAGCTCATTGTGAGGCTAAGCCCACCCCCTTCTCCCTTAGTGTAGATAATATTGTTTGTTAAAAAAAACAATCATTTGACAACTAATTTAATCACATTATTATCCACGTGTGAAAGACCTTTTTTTATAACCGGCATTACACGTTCCTTAAGATGTTTTGAACATGTTTAAAAATAGAGAAATTGAATCATATTATTACTAGCCTATCATGAGGTACTAATTTAAATTTAAAAAAAAAAAGGCACAAAAAAGTAATTATTAAAAAAAAGCATTGTTAAAATGACGAAAATGCCCATATCTTATTTGATGCATTATTTTGGGATGCCTTTGAAGTTTTTTGTCTTCGTTGCATTTTTGTCCAAATATTTTTATTAAAGCTTGGTGACACCAAAATCACTATTCACCTTTCCATTAGCTTTATATATACTAGCCTTCATGCACGCGCTCATGCGAGTGCAAAAGGCATTTTTTAAATCACGACGTGCTACTCGCAACTTACACGTTTTAAATATATTTATATGCATAAATTGATAAAAGGAAAGTCAAATCTTTGAAGTAAATGAATAATTTTAGATCATGCTAGAAGAAACCCCTCATAAACCAATTAAAGCAGCTGAATTCACATAATAAAATCGGTCTCTATAGAATTTACATTAAGAATAGAGAAAATAATATTTAATAAACAATTTATTGAATCATATTATTGCTAGCCTATTGTGAGGCTAAGCCCATCCCATTTCCCCTTAGTGTAGATAATATCGTTTATTTAAAAAAGAAAAAACAATCATTTGACAATTAATTTAATCACATTATTATCCGTGTGTGAAAGACCTTTTTATAACCAGCATTACATGTCTCTTAAGATGTTTTGAACGTGTTTAAAAATAGAGAAAATAATATTTAATAAATAACTAATTGAATCACATTATTGATAACCGATTGTGAGGCTAAGCCCACCCCCTTCCCCCTTAGTGTAGATAATATCGTTTGTTAAAAAAAAGAAAAAAAACAATCATTTGACAACTTATTTAATCACATTATTATCCGCATGCGAAAAACCTTTTCTATAATCAACATTACACGCCTCTTAAGATGTTTTGAATGTGTTTAAAAATAGAGAAATTGAATCACATTATTACTAGCCTATTATGAGGTACTAATAAAAATAAAGAAGCACCAAAAAGTAAATTATTAAAAAAATACTGTTAAAATGACGAAAATTGTCACATCCCGGCCCGCTCCACCACCGTAGCACGATATTGTCCGCTTTGGGCCCCAACTACGCCCTCACGGTTTTGTTTCTGAGAACTCACGAGCAACTTCCCAGTGGGTCACCCATCCTGGGAGTGCTCTAGCCCCCTTCTCACTTAACTTCGGAGTTTCTACGGAACCCGAAGCCAGTAAGCTCCCAAAAGGCCTCGTGCTAGGTTGGGATGGGAATATACATTTAAGAATCACACCCTTGGGCGATGTGGGATGTTACAATCCACCCCCCTTAGGGGCCCGACGTCCTTGTCGGCACACTTCCGGCCAAGGATTGGCTCTGATACCATTTGTCGCATCCCGGCCCGGGGCGGACCACTTCCCGGGCCCGCTCCACCACTGTAGCACGATATTGTCCGCTTTGGGCTCCGACCACGCCCTTACGGTTTTGTTTCTGGGAATTCACGAGCAACTTCGTAGTGGGTCACCCATCCTGGGAGTGCTCTAGCCCCCTTCTCAATTAACTTCAGAGTTACTACAGAATCCGAAGCCAGTGAGCTCCCAAAAGGCCTCATGCTAGGTAGGGATGTGAATATATATTTAAGGATCACTCCCCTAGGCGATGTGGGATGTTACAAAAATGCCCTTACCTTATTTGATGCATTATTTTGGGATGGTTTTGAAGTTTTTTGTTTTGAGGGCATTTTTGTCCAAATATTTTTGTTGAAGCATGGTGACACCAAATCACTATTCACATGTTCCATTCTCTTTATATATAACTAGCCTTCATGCATGCGCTCATGCGCGTGCAGAAGGCATTTTTTAAATTACGGAGTGCTACGCACGATTTACATGTTTTAAATGTATTTATATGCATAAATTGATAAAAGGAAAGTCAAATATTTGAAGTAAATGAATAATTATAGATAATACTAGAAGAAACCCCTCATAAACCAATTAAAGCAATTGAATTCACATAATAAAATCGGTCTCTATAGAATTTACAATAAGAATAGAGAAAATAATATTTAATGAACAATTGATTGAATCATATTATTGCTAGCACATTGTGAGGCTAAGCCCATCCCCTCTCCATTAATGTAGATAATATTGTTTGTAAAAAAATAATAATTATTATTTGACAACTAATTTAATCACATTATTATCCGCGTGCGAAAGACATTTTTTATAACCGGCAATACACACTTCTTAAGATGTTTTGAACATGTTTAAAAATAGATAAAATAATATTGAATGAACAACTAATTAAATCACATTATTGCTAGCTCATTGTGAGGCTAAGCCCATCCATTCCTCCTTAGTATATATAATGTCGCTTATTAAAAAAATAATTATTATTATTTGACAAGTAATTTAATCACATTATTATCAGGATGCAAAAGACTTTTTTTATTACTGGGCTTGGGCTTGAGAGAGAAAGAATGGCAGGCGGAAAAACAATGAAAATGAGGAGAGAGAGATGTGAGGGATGAGAGATGAGCGACGAGAGATGAGAGATGAGAGAGAGGGGGGACAGATGGAACCCCTCACATTTTTTTAATCTTATTTTTTTGTCCAACAACCAATTACTTTATATTTTATTATGACTAAATTACCAAATTATTCTTGCATGATTTGATATATTATTTTGGTCAGGTTTTGAAATCTTTTGGTTGAGCGGCAGTTCGGTTCAAAAAATTCTGTCGAAGTCAATGACACCAAATCACTGTTCATCCAACTGCTGACTTTCTATTATACTAGCCTTCATGCGCGTGTAAAATGCATTTTTTGAACCACGGCGTGCTGCGATGAACTTACACGTTAAAAAAAACTATACAAAAATAATTAATTATGCGTTATGCGCTTGCGAAAGATCTTTTTTATAATCGGCACTACACGCCTTTTAAGATATTTTGAACGTGCTTAAAAATAGAGAAAATAATATTTAATAAACAACTGATTAAATCACATTATTGCTAGCCCATTGTGAGGTACTAATTATTAAAAAAAAACACGGTGTGCTACGATGGACTTACACGTTTTAAATGTTTTTATATTAAAAAATATACAAAAAGAATTAATTATGCGTTATGCGCGTGCGAAAGACCTTTTTTTATAACCGGTACTACACGCTTCTTAAGATATTTGAAAGTGTTTAAAAATAAAGAAAATAATGTTTAATAAACAACTGGTTGAATCACATTATTGCTAACCTATTGTGAGGTACTAATTAAAAAAAATTAAAAAAAAATTAAAAAACAGTACAGGAAAAAGTTAAATATTAAAAAACTGTTTAACACTGTACATTAAATAGTAAAATATTAAAACACTGTTTATCACTGTATTGACAAAAGAAAAGTCAAATATTTGAAGTAAATGAATAATTTTAAATAATGCTAGAAGTAACCTCTCATAAACCAATTAAAACAGCTGAATTCACATAATAAAATCGGTCTCTATAGAATTTACATTAAGAATAGAGAAAATAATATTTAATAAACAATTAATTGAATCACATTATTGTTAGCCATTGTGAGGCCAAGCTAACCCATCCCCCTTAGTGTAGATAATATCGTGTGTTTAAAAAAAATCATTTGACAATTAATTTAATCATATACGTGCGAAAGACCTTTTTTATAACTGGCATTACACGCTTCTTATGATGTTTTGAACGTGTTTAAAAATAGAGAAAATAATATTTAATAAATAATTGATCGAATCACATTATTGTTGGCCCATTGTGAGGCTAAACCCACCCCCTCCCCTTAGTGTAGATATCGTTTGTTACATAAAAAAAAAACAATCATTTAACAACTTATTTAATCACATTATTATCCGCGTGTGAAAGACCTTTTTATATAACGTGGACACTATCAATTTTGTCATTTGTTTATTATTTTCTCTCTTCCCTTTCATTTTTTTATTCTTTTCTCTGATGAACAGTGGAAAGCAACGTGATGAATTGTGGAATTTGGGGTCACACATGAGACAAAAATTTTGATGTCATTGGCTTCGACAAAATAAGTGGACAAAAATGCCCCTCAGCCAAAAAAATTCAAAACCTGCCCAAAATCATATTTCAAATTATACAATGGTAAATTGATCATCTAGCCAAAAAAAACTGTGCTGCACTGTTACCTTTTCCGTTGGCTTTCTATATAAGATAGATAGATACTTGTCTTTGAGTAAAGGTAATCACAGTTTGATTAAGCCCCAGTTTGGGGTTGAGGTGATTTTAAAAAAAGCTGCTGTGAAAAAAAGCTGGGACAGTTTTTGGTGTTTGGTAAACGTTCAGCTTCAGCTTTTTTTCACAGTTTTGGGTGAAAAAAAGCCAAAAACAAGAAGCTGCAAAACCCAGCTTTGAAAAACCGGCTTTTTTTCACATCTGTTTTACATAAAAGTTTACCAAACACTATAATACTGCTTTTTTTTTTTCAAAAGCACTTTTACAAAAAAGTTTACCAAACACTCTACTGCTTTATTTCACAGCTGCTTATTCTCACAGCACAGCAGAAGCAGCTTTTTTTCAAAGCACAGCAATACCAAACCAGCCCTAAGACACTTTTCCAAAGTTAAAAAATGCCCTACTTTATTTGACTGTCCCACTGATTATTTGCCCAAATCTATAATTTGCGGAAATTTGTATCCATACAATTAGGGTATGCATGCTTAGGGATAACATACAGTAATGAGGTTTACCAATTTCTTCCATGCATAATAAACAACATAGGGATTTTGGTATACTTTTCTTTGTGTAAAGGTTATCACAGTTTGATTAAGACACTTTTCCAAAATTCAAAGTGCCTTACTTTATTTGACTGTCCCACCGGTTATTTTCTCAAATTTATAATTTGCATAAATTCATACAATTAGGGTATGCATGCTTATGGATAACATACAGTAATGAGGTTTACCAATTTCTTCCATGCATAATAAACAACATAGGAATTTTGGTATACTTTACTTTTCTTTGTGTAAAGGTTATCACAGTTTGATTAAGACACTTTTCCAAAATTCAAAATGCCTTACTTTATTTGACTGTCCCACCGGTTATTTTCTCAAATTTATAATTTGCATAAATTTTTTATCCACAATATTAATTAAGCAGATGGTGTATTCACTGATCTGGATGACAATATTAATTAAGCAGATGGTGCATTCACTGATCTGGATGACAATATTGATTAAGCAGATGGTGTATTCACTGATCTAACTGTAACTAGACATATGGAACTAATTAGAGGTAAATCAACATTGATGAGAAGAGAAATTCATTAGACCAAAACTAGCTTATTCGTTAGATAAAATGAAACTAAGGTTTATTTTGGTATCTAGAATTGAATTAGAGTGAATAACTTTCATATTTAAAATATCTTGAAGGAGTAAATGAAAAAATTGCATCTTACATGAATGCAGACGGAGAATTACTCTTTAAGAAAACTTATGCATGCCAATGCCCTCCAAAATTGGAGGATTAATTAGATAAGTTTTCTCCATATCTAATCCCTTCAAATGTAAAAAAAATCTTTTATGTCTATCTTAAAATATGCCATGAATTCCATGAGGTACCAAATCCAGTAACCATCTGTTCCAATTCTAGTCACCAAACGGGTAATATTTAGACCCTGAAATCAATATTGTTGATATATTTCATACACCATGAAGTAGTCTAGCTGTCTGTTGTTGATATATTTCATACCGTGCATCGTCTTGCGAAAGTCGGCCCTTCTCTGAAGCAAAAGTGTGAATGGACTGATGCCCCGCCTA
Organism: Heteromeles arbutifolia; assembly: GCA_024362995.1. NCBI lineage: Eukaryota > Viridiplantae > Streptophyta > Magnoliopsida > Rosales > Rosaceae > Heteromeles > Heteromeles arbutifolia. Next base: position 1,237,071 of record JANCRC010000005.1, read on the forward strand.
GTATTGTCACTGACATACTTATTGAGGAGAGTGTATGCATGTATGCTTAGAGATGGATTGGTTTTTGTAACGCTTATCTTAAAAATAAAAATAAATAAAAATAAAAAAAGAGAGAGACTTCTTCAATTTGGAACATTCATGATTGTGGATTAATTTGAGAACTAAGATTTGGTTTCTAGAGGGCCGACTGCTACCGTTCACTGGCTGTATCCACGTGTAATGTGTTAGCTTCCTATGTCGGTATAAGGATATATAAATTAACCAGAAAAAACTTTTAATTAGTTGCCTAGTTGAATATTCTGGGCATATTGACAAGGGTTTCAGCTGAATTTTTATCTTCATGACACATGATAAAATACTAGCATGTATGCAACCAAATCTTAAAGAAAATGACAAAATTAATTTCTTTTTTGACGGCGTGTAAAACTGTTATAATCATATTATATTCTATATAGAAAATTATTTCATTTCTGCTGAATTTTCATGCAAGGAGCCAATGATCATTAATGCATATATGGATGCCTCCCAATTTTCGAGATTTGGTCGTTCTTGACAGCATAAGAATCCCATGAAAGGAAAAACATCAAGTTGTGGAGGTATGAATCCAAATGTTTTCACACTTACGAGTTAGCTGAGAGATATTTTCAGCTGTTTTTTTTTTTATTGTAGTAGAATGTGAGCACGCTCAATGAACATAAAAATATCTTAGACAGAAAAATGAGAGGAAAAGAGAGAATAAAAACAAGAAAATTAATTCTAAGTTGAAAAGCAAATTAATATCTTTGGTGTCAAAACTGTTATAGTTGACATAGTCAACACCAATGAACGTAGTCATCAAATTTAGACAATGGTGACACTCGGGTTTACAAGGCCACTGATAAGAATGGTGCCCTCAAATCAGTGCCCTATATAGCACATTTTGTTGTAGCGGATCAACTTTTCAACACACCCACTTATGCACGGGTTGTTGGACAAAACATGTGATGGTGGTGGAGAGTACGTCAGTATTCAATTTCAAAGTTTTCTTAGGGTTAAAGGCATTGTTTATCAGCTTTCTTGTCCATACACTCATGAACAGAATGAATTAGCTGAAAGAAAAAATAGACATGTTAAAACAAATATTACCCTTCTTCAACAAGCTTCTTTATCATCTTAGTTTTGGTACCATGCTTGTGCAACTGCCACTTATCTTATCAATAGGATGCCTACACTAATCCTTAGTATAAAATCACTTTTTGAAGTCTTATATATAACTCTCCACCTAGGCTTGATCACTTAAAAGTGTTTGGTTGTGCATGTTATCCTTCCATGAAACCTTATAGGTCCAATAAGCTTGAACCTAAGACCATTAAATGTATTTTCTTGGGATATGCTGCTCAATATAAGAGGTATATTTGCTATGCAGTTAAAAAGAACAAATTAATTGTCTCTAGGCATGTTTTATTTGATGAGACACATTTTCCTACTATACATAGGCTGAGTGTTAATATGCCTAGTTCATCTATGTCTTATACTTCTACAACCTTTGTTGTTCATCCTACTACCTTTCAACAAACTCTAATCATCCCTATTCCTTTACCACATGTGTTTGTACCACCATCAAATGCTCCTACATAATCTATCACTCAGTTCACTCCTCTCAACAATGGTGATCTTGTCTCCACTACCTCTACCTCAACTTCAAGCTCAGAATCAATGTCAGTGTCTCAGAGTTACATCCAAATACTATTAATTATCATGCTCCAGAATTACAGATTGTGCTCATTTCTTCTCAAAATTGTCATCTTAGGCAGGCAAGGTCTAAGTCTGGTATTTTTAATAGGGCTTTTAGTGTTGCAGTTCAGTTAGAGTCAAGTAAAGAACCATAGTCATTTAGTGCAGCTTCCAAGTCTATACAGTGGCCAAAGGCAATTAAAGAGGTGGTGGATGCTCTTATTCAACAACATACATGGTCTCTTGCTCCTGTACCTCCCAATAAGAATTTAGTAGGCTGCAAATGGATATACAAGATTAAGAGAAATCCAGATGGCTCAATTCCAAAGCAGAAGGCCAAATTTGTGGCCAAAGGATTTTCTTAGGAGGTAGGGTTGGATTATTATGAAACATTCAATCTGTGGTGAAACCAACCATAGTGAGGTGGATGTTATCTTTAGCTGCCACTAATGGATGGAAACTCAAACAACTTGATGTAAAACATGCATTTTTACATGGCTTTCTTAAGGAAGAAGTTTATATGTCACAACCTCAAGGATTCATTAACAAGGATCATCCTGAGTATTTTTGGAAAGGTTACTCTATGGACTCAACCAAGCTCATCAAGCTTGGAATGATAGGTTTATAACTTTCTTACTTTCATTGAATTTCAAATCTTCTCATCCTGATCCCATCTTTATTTGTTAAGCATGATGGTTATATGTGGATGATCATCCTTACTAGTGATAATGATGATAATGCTCAGATCATGGTTTCTCAATTGACAAGGGAATTTGATATGAAGGACTTAGGCATTCTTCATTACTTCCTTGGACTTCAAACTAAATATTAGTCATAGGGGTTGTTTATTCATTAAGTCAAGTATGTCCAATATTTACTACACAAAACAGATATGATGCAATGCAAGCCTTGTGTTACTCCCTGTCATCCTAATAAAAAAACTTTTGAATCATGGCAGTATTCCTCATCCTGATCCAACCAATTACAAAAGTATTGTAGGTGTTTTACAATACTTGACATTTACAAGACCAGACATTGATCAGGTCTGTCAGTTCATGCATTCCCTTTTGGAATCCCATTTTATAGTCGTCAATAGAATACTAAGATATCTCAGAGGTACCTTAGGTTAGGGTTTTTTTTTTTATGACTGGTTCTTTGATCTAAAAACATATTCAGATGCTGATTGGGCTGGTGATCCCAATGACAGAAGATCTACTACAACTTTTGTGGTGTTTCTTGGTTCTAATCCCATTTCTTGGAGCTGTAAGAAGCAACACACTGTTAGTAGGTCTTCAACAGATGCTGAATATAGAGCGATGTCAACTATAACTGCTGAAATTGTATGGCTTCAATAGTTACTCAAAGACACGCATATATATTGGCATTTCTTTCCCTCATTTACTTCATTGTGACAACATTTCTACCATGACTTTGGCCACTAGTCCAGTTTTGCACTCTAAAACAAAACATAGTGAAGTTGGCTGTCACATTGTGAGGGGAAGAGTTCAACAAGGCATCATTTCCCTTCAATTTGTTGCTTCTGCATATTAGCATACAGATATACTTACAAAAGGATTATGTACTCCATTGTTTAGTCATCATTGCTCCAATCTTATGCTTGGTAGTTCCCAACATAAGATTGAGGGGGAATGTTAGAATATAAAAGTTGTTTGTATTGTGCCAATGCCATTTGTCAATGTATTACTGAGTCTTGAGATATGCCTTGAGTTGGTTATAATGTGTGTTATAAATAGTGGAAAAACCTTGTAATAATTATTAACAGAAATAGAAGAGTTTGTTTCTCTCTCTCTATCCTCGATTACTTTCTCTCTGGTTTTTCAGCTTATATTTCTTTTTCATAGCTTAGTTGACAAATATTACGGGAACAAGGGGGGACATAGCCAAATCTTTCAAACTATTAGCCAGGTATGGTTTCATTTCTCCAATATCGAAATTTTTGAGAAATTTCTCAAGTGGAAGGTGTCATATGCATTATCGATATATGCATATATCTTTGTTTACTTTTCTTGGGTTATTGATTTATAAGGATAGTCCCGTTTTGCATAAGCTTAGCTGACGATTTTTACGTTGATATATTATTCTTTAAACTACATGTATGATGTACTGCTGACTTGGTCATGCACTTATTTGATATTTATCCAATGCGGCTATGTCATGGGTTTTGCTAGTATTTTTATTGACTTTTTTAGTTTTCAACATAAATACTCAATGAAAATTAAAATACTGCCTTAGTTATAATATTTTTCTTACCGCGTTCACAAATTTGATCTCGTAAAAACTAAAAGTTTCTTATTTCACAAATACTGGCTGCAATATATTACTCACATATTTTAATCCGTCCAAATTGTCATCATAAAACCTATTTTTGTGTTACTTTCGCCTTGATAAAAGCTTCATATAGATCATGAAGAACATTACAAAATTGTCATGATCAACGAAACTATCTTCTCGCTATGTTCTGGATCCTGCTTGAATTTTTATTTATTATTTAGTTTTCAAGCTTAAAAGTTTAATAAAAAGTACTTAAGTTAGCGCTTTTAAATTACTTATAATATTTTCTTTATTGCGTTCATAAATTGCTTAAAAATAAAAATATTATTTAAGTACTCAATAAATGGTAAGATCGCTTCCAAAGACTTGTAAAATTTTCCTTGCAATGCAAAGACTTTTCAAAAACTGAACAATCACATTTTTCACAAAATAATATGAGCCATAACTCACAGTTTTCAATTGGTTTTTTAAAATTCTGCAAAACTATCATAACACCTATCTTCATGATTTTCTCACTAAACCTTAAGATTCTTATAATTCATACAGGACATTGAGGAGATGTCAAGGGAACTCCGTTTTGGTCCGCCAACATTTTTTTATTGATTCTATGTTTTCCAGCTTAAAGTTTAGTAAGAAACACTTGACTTAATTAATGGTAATTCCACTTGTGAATGGCTTATAAGTTTACCTTAATTCCCAGGCAAAAATACTCTCTCATTTTTGACAAAAATTGTGAACAATAAATCACGACTTTTAATTGGGTTTACGAAATTAAACTCATACATCTATAAGAGTTACTACACGTGGAAACTTCATTGTTCAAAAGAAAATAAAAGGACTTGACTGTATTCATTCCACATACAGTCTACATAAAAGCAATTAGGAGCCAGGATTGCGAAATGCAAGTACACTGCTGAGTGCTAGCTAGACATATTTCATGCATTAACAGCCCTGCAGTTCTTTCTGATCTCTCCAGCAGACCCAGTAAGGGGACTAATATTCCCCATCTTGATCATAGAATTAGCAAAATCAGCAAAGAAACGATTAATATTTGAGTTATAGCTTTGGACCAAACTTTTGGTCCCCGTTGTCACAGCTGCATCACTTGAAAATAGAATTTGATCTGAACTAATGAGGCCCTTCCCGTTAATCAAGTTCTGAAAATAATGGTTGTCAAATAGATCAGCTGACTTCCGATCAAAAGGCGCGGTAATGCTTCCATCAGCGGTCAGCGGACATAGGTGCTGTAGATCAGTTAACATGCTTTGTTCCAATGTAATGTCAGGAGCACCTGTTCCTAAGAAGTTGAAGAGTCTATCTCTGAAAGTGCCACACCTTGCCAACCCAATTGTATGAGCGCCTACACATAATTAAACCCCTTTAACACTTTAATCAACTGGTAGATTATATCAACTAATGATATATTCGCTCTTAATTAAACCGAGGTGAAGAACAATTGTGAAGAACATGACAAAATCTGAAGAACCATAAACTTAATTTCCCATTAAAATGGACTGAGTGTCTCAGATACTTGCCGACGTATTAAAGCAAAAACTTTTATATTCTCTCTAGCATACATATTGATCAAGGACGATAAATTTAACGCGTTCTTTGAATCACATGCTCTTAGAACTGAACATTTTATAGTCTTCTCTCTGCATGCACAAGAGAATTGCACATGAGACTAAAATAGAGTGTTGAAATCACTATAGGAAGTATATATGTACCTGATAAGGACACAACGTCATTGACATTTAGGCCGACAGCGGCAAACTTGGAAATGATGCTGTCTAGGGCTTCAAATGGTGCAGGAAGTGCCCTATTTGCTCCTGTCTGATTTGCCACTAGACCATCTCTTCTTCCAAGTAGAACTTTCCATGAAGTTCCTCCACTCTGCAAAATGTGCAATATTATAGTAGAACATTACATAACATGTTTAATTATGAAATAAGTATCTAATTAATAATGGCATGCATGATATTATCGAATTTCTGATGGCATGATCCCCAATAGATAATAAACATAATTAGCAAAGTTAATTAACTTACTAAGAGCCTTTGCATGACGACATGGGTTCAAACCCCATTGGTGGCTAATTTAACAAAACCTATCGCTTAACAATAAAAATAAAAAAATTAACTTACTAAGAGCACAGAATCTCTGGCAGCTATGGCTAGTATATCAGCACACGACACAACTCCACTACATGAGCTCTCCACAGAGCTCTTGATTCTGTCAACAACTTCAAATCCTCTTGCTGAATTCAAATTTGGTCCGGCATCCTTCTCACTGCCTGTTCCATCCAGTAGTAGTGACGCATCACAACCCTACACGTGTACATGAAAGGGAGATCATTTAAAATTGGGAGGCCTATGAACTGCAAATAAAAATTGTGATGCATGGATAAATAGAATTCGGTAATAATAAAACCAAAAACAAAATCATTATCAAATGTATCCTTAAGAACTCACATTGACAAAGCAGTCATGGAAGTGAAGCCGAAGCAAAGAGGCAGCCATTCGCATTTCAGATTTGACAGCATTCTGAACCTCTCTTCGGACAATTTTGAAAAGATCCGGACATGTTGCCTTGTAGAAATCTGTACTTAATTGGGCTTTCGCAACAAAACAAAAGGCAAAGAACGTGATCAGTACCAAAGAGTAACAACGGCTAAAATTAATCGGTGACCTTGTCATGGTTACTTAAGGGATGACACACTTAATGCTAAACAATATGGTTAAGGGCTACTTAAGTTGTATGAGACATTCCTTGAACTCCATTTATAGCCACGATTAAGCGTAAAACAACAATCTTTTAATCAACTATAGAGTAGTGTATAATTTTGTTTATCTAGTTGAAAACTAGCTGGCTAGTGCTTATGATGTATGGCGGCAGCACCCAGTGCTTGACTGCTTAGTTGCCTCATGAACTCAGAAGACTGCACTGAGAGGGTGAGAATGATATTAATTAGCATAATCTCAAGAGATTAGTGCATTTAATATTGTCGACAATGCAGATAACTGAAAGAGTACTGGTGGCCTAATTGCTCTCAGTTGTGCTTATAAATATAAGAATTTTGTATATGCAAGTTCATGAACCACAGAAGATTGGCAAAGCATACTATATACGATATAGTGCATGCCAACAGAAAGCCAAATGCCTTTTTGCTACCACTTTGGCGCGCACATGATTAAATTATGCTTGCATTAAGAAATTTTTTAACAATCAAATTAAGCTTAGCATGCATTTTGACCAACTTGAAAATGAAAATTATTATTCATTTGATCATAGTGATTTCTCTAAGTAGGGTCACACACCTTTTTTTAACTTCTTACACACATTTCTTAAATTTTGGCCGTCAGATTGAATGAACTAAGAAGATCATTGACAAAAGATTAACAAGGACTTGTGGAAGGTAAAAATGAGTGTGTGAATAACACTATCCTTCTAAGTAAATGGTGTGTAAAAATGTTAAATTGGAATTGAAAGCATCTTTATCCCTATTGATATGTTGGTGAAACATGCAACTCACAGAGTGCCATATATGTCCGAGGGCGCACATTGCCATCTTGTCTCTTCTCTCTTTCTTTCCCCTATTTCCTCCAATGGATGCAAAAGACAAACATGTTAGAGACTACTAGCAACTTCACGAAATAAAACATCAATTGGTTGAGCACCAAATTTATTCAAACTTCATTATCATTATTGGTACATATTTATCTTACATGACCAAATTTTTACACTAGTGATTATTTGGGTGGCGTGCATCTCAATGCAAGACTTATAAGTCGTGGATGCATAACAACAATCTACAATATAAAAGAATTGGTTCACGAGCTATTAATAGTAATGATATCTAAAACTCAATACCAAGGTAGGATTACAATAGGCCTAATGAACCCAATATTTGGACTTGGGTGATTGAGCACAATATCAGTCCTAAATCGGCTCACGCCGTTGCACAACAATTTGGGTACGGAACCTCTTGCCTGGATTTGAACTCAGATATTTTGGGTGAGAGCTGAGTATCCTTTCTTGTCATATATATTAAGTTAATTACTTCAAAAGGCAAGGCGATTGTATAGCAAGAGTAACAAACGCCTGTTCATTCATACTCCACTTATCTAATTTATCAACAAGCAGAGGTCACATAGTATATTTATGGTGTGGCGAATTAGGAATAGGAATTGTAGCTCTGGGAATCACTTAACTAGGCAAGAGACTTGAACTCGCTCAGTCAGAAAATAGAACGAACAAAGTATTTGCTGGAAGATTTTAATTAACATTCGAAGTCTAACTGAAAGTCCATTTAGTACAATACTTACAAGGTAATAGGCACTCTATTGCTTAGTACCATAAACTATAAAGATTTTAACACATTCTGTGCTGCATTTCGCATCAGTAATATTAACACATGGTCACAATTAATTGCTTAAATCTTAAAAATGAGTTGCTTATAGTTAAGGAATATCCATAAATATCTTTGTAGTGCAGGGAACTACATTTGTACTGCAAAAGAAAGCCTAACGTAGGCAAAGATTTCTGTCAACCATCTCCACAGACCACTGGCACTGGAGTTAAACTTAAAGAGGTGATGTTTCCAATTCAATTTTCTCAAGTTGCATGCCTAAGAAAATTTTGCCTTGTTGACATAGTCTCCTGCAACCCTGTTTCTTCTATCACAGGCAATCGATGAGTTTATCTCGTTAAATCAGAATATGGGTGATCCGCAACTCAAAGACGGAGAGTGGGAAATGATATGGAGTTCACAGGTAATCTCATGCTTTTAAATTGGCCAGTGTGTTTTTTTGTTGCCTTTTACCGACATCCTAGTGGCGTGGGAAGTGGAAAAGGCACCGAGAGACTTAATTTGGTGTGAACTAAACCACTTAGATTTTTTTTGCATACAATTTCCACACGCCTGTCATATGTGGCAGGAAGAGACATATGTTTAGAGAATGCAGCCAATGGTCTTACGGGAAAGCAAGCAAGTGAAAATTTTATAGCTTCTATTTTCGACAGATTTCTTCAATTCTCTTTACTCTTTTCTTATTCTCAAAAAAAAATTAATGCTGTGATTATAGATTGTCAAGAAAGATGGAGAAATAAAGTTTGTGGTTGACATCGTACTTGGACTCAAATTCTGCATAACTGGCACATTCGTGTAAGTTTCTCATTACTAAGAATTAATGGTAGTACTGCTGTATTGTGAATTACTGGTTTTTACATTCTCCATCACGTTGACAGGAAAACCGGCGGCAGAACATATGATCTTACAATGGATGATGCGGCCATCATCGGTGATCAGTTTGGGTACCCTGTAGAGCTAGAGAGCAAGTTCGAACTTGAGATACTGTAAGATATCTAATTTTGTTATTCATGTATTTTTTTTTCTTCGAGATTTTGATTAGCTGGAAGTCCTTTTTTTTATGCATAATCTACTCACACTGTATGCTGCAGGTATAGCGATCACAAGATGAAAATTACACGGGGTACAGAAAAATTGTTTTCGTGTATTTACGAATAGATGATGTCGAACAGGAGCAAGATGGTCTAACCGAACAGATAGAAGATCTAAGTTTCAAGTGATGCAGATTTGCTTCTGCTGGCTCCATGTGTTGGTAAATATGAAAGCATAGCCAAGTTATTTTGATTGTAACTCTGGGAAAAATTACATACATATTAGCATAGTCTTGACATTTATTTCTTGGCTATTTTTTGCCTTTGTAAGATCAAATGTAATTATGAATTCATTGTATCCCAGATATATGTTCTACTCTTTAGGAAGAATTCATTCATGTCACAGTCACAAATTTTATGAGGAATGATTTTTGCACACTTAATCTTCTCATTCTACATTTTATTTTTGTTTATTGATTATCTTTTGATTTATTCAATCTGTACACACTAACCATCATGATTTTTAAGCGATTTTGCAAATTTGTACTAAAGGTTGTCATAAAATCTACTTGCTTACACCCTCACCGCACCATAATGTTTTGAAAATTCAAGTAAGACTTTTTTCTTAATATTCTTGAGTTTGGAGTCCCATTTCTGTATTGTTTTCGCCCGCCCCCCCCCCCCAAAAAAAGTTTCTCCATTTATTTTTCAATTTTCGGCTTAAATATTATATTAAAATATATTTGTTTCTCAATAAATGGTAAAACCGCTTCTACAATGCCTTAAAAAGTTTTTCTTAATCATGACAGAAAATATTTCGCAAAAACAAAAAGTTGCATTTTTCTTAGAAAACGTGGACTAACCATCACGATTTTTAGGCGATTTTGCAAATTTGTACAGAAGTTGCCATAAAATCTATTTGATTCCACCTTCATCGCACCATGTAGTTTTGAAAATTCAAATAAGACTTTTACTTGATATTCTTGAGTTTGGAATCCCATTTCGGTATTGTTTTCACCCCACTAAAAAAAATTTCCATTTATTTTTCACTTTTCAGCTTAAATATTATATTAAATATATTTGTTGTGCAATAAATGGTAAAACCACATCCAAATGCCTTAAAAAGTTTCTCTTAACATGACGGAAAATATTTCAAAAATGAAAACCATTGCCTTTTTCTCAAAAAAAGTGGACTAACCATCACGATTTTTAGGCAGTTTTGCAAATTTATACAAAAGTTGTCATAAAATCTATTTGCTTTCACCCTCACCGCACCACGACGTTTTGAAAATTCAAGTAAAACTTTTTCTTGATATTCTTGAGTTTGAAGTCTCATTTCGGTATTATTTTCGCCCCACCAAAAAAAATTCCAATACTTTTCAATGTTCGGCTCAAATATTGTATTAAAAATATATTTGTTGCACAACATATGGTAAAATCACTTCCAAATGCCTTAAAACGTTTTTTTTAATCATGACGGAAAATATTTAGCAAAAAAAAAAAAATTGCATTTTTCATAGAAAACGTGGACGTCATGATTTTTAGTTGAAAAAAAAAACCATCAAGATTTTTAGGCAATTTATAAATTTGTAAAAATGTTGTCATAAATCTATTTACTTTCACCGTCACCGCACCATGATGTTTTGAAAATTCAAGTAAAACTTTTTCTTGACATTCTTGAGTTTGGAATCCCATATCTATATTGTTTTCGCCCCACTAAATTTTTTTTCCATTTATTTTACAGTTTTCAAGCTTAAATATTATACTAAAAATATATTTGTTGCTCAATAAATGGTAAAACCACTTCCAAATGCCTTAAAAGGTTTTCTTCATCATATGGAAAATATTTCGCAGAAAAAAAAAAATTATACTTTTCTCAAAAAATGTGGACTAACCATCATGTTTTTAGCCGATTTTGCAAATTTGTACAAAAGATGTCATAAAATCTGTTTACTTTCACCATCATTGCACCATGACATTTTGAAATTCAAGTAAGACTGTTTCTTGATATTCCGAGTTTTGAATCCCATTTCTGTTTGTTTTCACCCCACTAGAGATTTTTCTCTATTTATTTTCAAGTTTTTGGCTAAATAGTATATTAAAAATATAGTTGTTGCTCAATAAATGGTAAAACCACTTCCAAATGCCTTACTGTTGTTTTCTTAGTCATGACAAAAAATATTTCCTCAAAAATAAAAAAAATTGGAATTTTCTCAAAAAATGTGGACCAACCATCACGATTTTAGGCGATTTTGCAAATTTGTACAAAAGTTGTAATAAATTCTATTTAATTTCACCTTCACTGCACCATGACGTTTTGATATTCAAGTGAGACTTTTTCTTGAAATTCTTGAATTTGGAATCCCATTTCTATATTGTTTTCACACACTGAAATAATGTCCATTTATTTTAAATTTTGAGCTTAAATATTATATTAAAATATATATGTTGCTCAATAAATGGTAAAACAACTTCCAAATGCCTTAAAAAAATTTCTTAATCATAACGGAAAATATTCCGCAAAAAAAAAAAAAAAAAAAACGTGGACATTCACGATTTTTAGGTGATTTTGCAAATTTGAATAAAAGTTGTCATAAAATCTATTTGCATTCACCATCATTGCACCATGACGTTTTGAAAATTCAAGACTTTCTCTTGATATTAATTCTTGAGCTTGGAATCTCATTTATGTATTGTTTTCGCCCCAGTAAAATTGTTTTTCCATTTATTTTTCAAATTTTGGCTAAAATATTATATTAAAATATATTTGTTGCTCAATAAATGGTAAAACAACTACCAAACTCCTTTATCAAGACAAAATATATATCGCAAAAAAAAAATTGCATTTTTCTCAAAAAACATGGACTAACCATCACGATTTTTAGGCCATTTTGCAAAGTGGAAAGAGCTTATTCGTGAAAAGAAAATAATGGAGTTCTTTGTACAGAAGTTGTTATAAAATCTAATTGTTTTCACCCTCACCGCACCATGACATTTTGAAAATTCAAGTAAAACTTTTTCTTGATATTCTAGAGTTTGGAATCCCATTTCGGTATTGTTTTCGCCCCACTAAAAAAATTTCTATTTATTTTTTAATTTTTGGCTTAAATATTATATTAAAATATATTTGTGGATCAATAATTGGTAAACCACTTTGAAATGCCTTAAAAAAAATTATTAATCATGATGGAAAATATTTCGTAAAAATAAAAAATTGCATTTTTCTCAAAAAGCGTGGACCAACCATCACGATTTTTAGGCGGTTTTGCAAATTTGCACAAAAGTTGTGATAAAACCTATTCTCCTTCACCCTCACCACACCATGACGTTTTTGAAAATTCAAGTAAGAGTTTTTTCTTGATACTCTTGAGTTTGGAATCCCATTTCGGTATTGTTTTCGCCCCACTAAAAAAAAAATCCATTTATTTTTCAATTTTCGGTTTAAATATTATATTAAAGATATATTTGTTGCTTAATAAATGGAAAAGTAAAACCACTTTCAGATGCCTTCAAAAAAATTTCTTAATCGTGACAAAATATTTCGCAAAAATAAAAAAATTGCACTTTTCTCAAAAAGCGTGGACAAACCTTCACAATTTTTAGGCGGTTTTACAAATTTGTACAAATATCATAAAATCTATTTGCTTTCACCCACACTACACAATGGCGTTTTGAAAATTCAAGGTTTTTCTTGACATTCTTGAGTTTGGAATCCCATTTTGATATTGTTTTGACTGCAGTATAAAAAATTTAATTTATTTTCAATTTTTGTTAAATACTATATTAAAAATACATTTATTGCTCAATAAATGGTAAAACAACTTTCAAATTCTTATAAAGTTTTTCTTAATCATGATGGAAAATATTTTGCACAAATAAATTGTTTTGCATTTTTCTCAAAAAACGTGAGCCAGTGAGTTGGATTAATTGGGGCAATAAGATTTGAAATGAGTGATTCCGAATACTCGGTCCGTCGGCTTCAAATTGCGAGATAAGGGGAAATGTAAGCAAATGGGCTTTACCATCAATAAGCCAGATGAATCTCAACAAGCAGTTACTCGAGTAATATTCGTGAAAAAATTGATGTTCGAACAAGGAAGAGCTATGCTCCGAGAAGCCATCTTCTCGTCTGTAAAAACATTCCCAGAAGGCTCTGCTTGGGAAATTGATGCAAAAGGAAAGTGTGCAGTCTGTTAAAGAAACATTGAGTGAAATAGAGAAGCCAAAATCAGTAGCATTTTTCTTACCCCCAGGATGGTTATGTAGTGATGCATCAACCGAACGAAACAAAGATGAAGCAGCTTTATCAACTTACAATCAAGTCTTGTTCGTCGTAGACTCCCACTTGTACTGGTTTTTGACATCCATGAACTTTTGAATTTCCAACGCGCTAATTCATCCCCTTGAAAACGGGCAAAAGTGCACATTCAGCGTCGTCAAAGAGGCTGAAGACTTCAAACTGCAAGGCTGGAACCACCATCACGTGCGATACAGAAGATTTAAGCAAGGAGAGTAAGTCACTTCCATACAAAAATACAGGTGAACCGCAAGGAATGCTACTGACCAACAGCACACAGATAGCTAAGTTTCAAGTTTCAATTTCAAGACAGACCTGTCTTCGATCACATCATCAGAACATTTTAAGTGTAGTTGAATATTTACAATTACATAATCAGCAGTCTTACCAATATAGGTTGAAGAGAGAAAAGTCCTCTTTGGATCACAATAAACTAATTAAGAATTGCAAACACAAGTCAAAGTTAAAACACGTCGGTCGACGCCTTCAAGTACATTAGTGTAATATATTGCAGGAAAGGACTATTTATCATATAACCTCAAACGCAGCTGATTAAGCACAAGTGCAAATGTTTCTACAAGTGCATGACATTAAGAAATTGAACTTTCAGTACATAACAGGCATTAGATTAACCCTAAAAATTCGTAGGTCCATTTCGAACTTTATAGCGAGTACATTCAGCGATACAGAGTCATATCCTCTAACAGAATGAACCTTACAACTAACTCTAACACCCCAACCCAAGGAGACATAAAACCTACAACCTAATCCCTACAGATACTATTAGGTCGGAATTGGGCAGAAAATTGAGAACACCACCAGTTCATCCTCTCTTTCCCACCAACATGATGAAAACGAAAATACAAAGAAAAAAATGAAATATAATGCTAATCTACATAGAGTGCATATATCCAGATGTTTCATGATCGACGACTGAAAGGGTAATGTTTATGTGTTCAGTAACAACTTACATTAACGCGGGACAGATTAGTCACCGTCGCCAATGCTCTTCTCCGGGCACGCAATTCCCATCTCCTCATCCTTCTTTGCATTCAGCTCACCCTGCACTAACTCAGTCACATTCTTGACTCGACTTCATCCTTCACTTTCTTATCTTCAACCTCATTTTTATTTCCAATTAGTTCTTCTGGGGTAAGCTCACTCTTAAATTCCTCAACCTCTTTGTTACCTACAAACTCATTTTGTGTTTCATCATTCGCCTCATTCACCTTCAAAATCATTTGTGTTTCATCATTCGCCTCATTCACCTTCAAAATCATTTCATCAGGCACATATTCTTCCATCCCTACATCAACATCCGTAACAATTTCATCCTCCGCCAATGGGCCAACACTTCTGCTTCCTCCATCTCTCGACACATACTCTACCATCTCAGGATTGCTCTCACCCTCTTTACCCATATGAGGGGCATCCGACCCTCCATCACTATCATTTTCAGATCCATTTTCCACCACCTCTTCATTGACCTCCCCCATCACATGGTACCTCCTCTCAATGAACTGCATCCTCCTTCTCAAATCCGCCAACTCCCTCTCCATCAAGAAAAGCCTCTCCTTCAAGGTCAGATTCTCTTCCTCTAATTGAGCAATATGAGTATCCTGATCATCCACCCTATTCTCCAAAGCATTGTTATACTCAACCCCGCTGTAGTTCGGGTACACCATCTCGAACCGACTCAAGTCATGGTCCAACCTCCTCTCCACCTCCACATGCTCCTCCACATCGCTATCACTCGATCCGCCACCACCCTCCTCGTCATCATTTCCAGGTGACCGAAGCCGAATCAACCCCGTCATTGACCCATACCCATCAATACCCCACTCCTCTTTCGCCATATCTCCCAAGACCTCCCTCGAAGGCGAGAACATGGGCGTGGGCAGAACAGCCGGAGTTACCGCACAAGGCGAAACCAGCGAGGCTATGCCGCCGGCCTTCTTCGCTCTAATAATAAACGACGTCGTGTTCCTTGGGGCGTAAGGCGCAAACCTATTGTTAAACTTCTTTTTCGGGTAAAATTTCCGGGCTTTCATTCGATTCTGAGACTGTAACTCGTGAAGCGTCGGCGGTATGTACACTCCTCCTCCGCCTCCTCCTCCGCTGGTCTGACCACTCAGCGGCAAATTGGGGACATTCTTCTCCATCCTCCTCTTATCGCCACCCTTCTTGCCTTTCCAATTGTTACGCCCAAGATTCGACGGCGGCGGCTTTTGGGCAGCGAATTGAGGCTGCGGCTGAGGCCAAGCCTTGTAGTTCCGATTCATCATCATCGGCTGAGAATGACTCTTCATCATCATCAACTGAGATTGCTGCTGCTGTTGCTGCTGAACCGCCATGGCCTGCGACGACGGTGCCATCATCTGCGGCTGCGGCTGACTCATCATCTGTGGCAGCGGCTGGTTCATCACTTGAGCTTGGCTCAAACTCATCATCGGCGGCGCTTGATTCATCAGCTTTGACTGATCGTTCATCGTTTCCCCCAATTTCGAAGGAAACTCCACAAACCCTAGAATCCCAAATCTCAAAATTCAAACAAACTCGTCCGTTACCTATTCGATGCCGATCAATCCAGAGCGTCAATCAGATCGCTAAAAAAAACCCCAATTCCGATATCAAAACCCTAGAAATCCGATTGGTTCCAATCCAACTTCTCGATCTTAAACCTCCCACAGAGAGATGATTGCAAATTTTCCTTCTTAAAAAATTAAATTTCAAAATATAAAGGAAAATTCGAAGAATTTGATTTTCTTTTTTGTTTATGATTTGATTTCTGTTTCTCTCTCTAGAAATCGTCAGAGCTAATCGATGGGATCGAAGCCGTTTTAAGGAGGCCAAACAGTCCGCGTGCGTTTGTATTTATAGGAGGAGACTGCGCCAGTAGGCCGTACGATCAGATTTTCAGAAATAGAGGGCCCAGATCGATTGACACGTGTTGGCTAAGCGTTATTTGTAGATCTGGCAGGCGTGGGAGTAGATTAGTGGAAAAGATTTTTCAATGAGTCGAGAACATAACTTGATACAGCAAGTGTTATAATATAAATGGTTAAAAAAAAAAAAAAAATTCAAGTATCTAATCACTTATATTAAAACATTTACTGGACCGGGCCGTGTTAATGATAACTCTTGTATTAACAATTAAATCGAGACACGAAGACCAAATTTACAACTTAAACATGGAATTAAGGATTGCATTACTCACTGAAAGTCTCGAAAGTTGAAATTTGAGCAAATTTTCATATCGTCATAATCATTTGGTCTATAGACATTCAATCTCACTGTCCACGTTATCTAAGGAGAAACCTTTGCTTGGTGATGAGGTTGTGTGTAAACTTGGGATTACAAAGTCCTTGTTCGCATGAGAATATTTTTTGACGATGTGTGGCTTCGATTGAGTCCTTGTGATGATTACCTTCTTTTTTTATCACAAAGCTTTGTCAACCACTCATCTCTCTCCACCCGTCTTTCATCCCTCTCTCTCCCCTAACGCCATCAACATCTTTTTTTGTTATGGAAGGAAAACGGCTAAGAAATTCAGCTTTTGCGTCACGACATGTTTAGCGAAATTACTCCTAGTTTGTCTATCCGGTTAAATTGCATTAATCATTCATGTGGTCGAGATCGAGAGATTTTTCGATGTGCTAAAAACGCAGCTAGATATACAAAGTGTAATATTACAGTTGGTTGGAAATAATTTTTTTTTTCTTCAAGTTTCCGACCAAATTATGCCACCTAACGTATTGAATTAAGATGCCAACGCTAAAAAAAATTCTAACTGGGAACATAGCTCAATGCCAGATTTGTGGTGAATAAACTTTTAATAATACCCTCGTGATTAAACTTTGTTATCAATCTCAATCCATACTGAAATTTGCTCGTTAAATTTCACACATGTGCCTCATGTGAAAGGACGAAAACGTCATTTCAAGCATGGTTAACGTAACACACAAGTTTCACTGCCTTGAAAATGACCTTTCACCCTTGCATATGGCAAGCACAGATGCAAGAATTGGCAAACATCGTCCACGTAAATGGGATTTCGAGTGAGTTCATGTAACACCCGAACCCGAAGTAAAAAAAACGAAGATTCAAAGAAGAAAGCGTTCACGCAGTGCTTCAAGGCACAAAATCTTGAAAATCATTAATCGATCGGCTGCTAAAAACTAGATATAGAATCGATATACGCTCCCCATACACAATCAATGATATACATAACTATATACATCATCCAGCGGATATGGTCTTCCGTCTGCTTGATCACACCCCGCATTTAAACCCGTAATGTAACGAGTTAAAACGGAAGACCATAATCACTAAAACCATCCACCACTTACTTGAAAAACAGTATCTTGTTGCATTTTAACTAAATCTAAATGCATCTTAATAAGATCTGAAAACTGACGAGGTTGCAGGTCAGTCAGGTGGAACCAACAAAAACGCAACCCAAACATACTAGTAATTACAACACATATGAAGGAGATATTGTTTAGCCAAGTCTGCCGAAAAATTAGCTCGAATGTTCCTCTTGTTACTAGTAAGGTTACTCCTTGTTCCGGGATGAGCGATCCTTCCGCTGCCCACCAAGAATACGAGAAATCTGCAGACCTCTGCTGAATGCTTGGTTGAAGAGCATACGAGTCTGGAATTCGGAAACAAAAGGAAACCAGGCCAAGAATGCAACTGGGGTGAATAGGAGGAGACCCATAACGATCTCAAAGCCACGAGCAAGAGTCCGAACTGATGGCCATAAACCAGCCCTGTGCACAACAGGCTTGCAAGCTTGTGCAATCTGACAAGAGACGGGGAACACAAAATTGCGTTAGGAAATTCGAGGACAAAGAAATGCACGAGCATCGTTGCTATACGGGGTGGATGTGTGATACCGAATTAAATTAAAGCAAGACGGGAGCATTCACTCACCAGAAGCATTCCCCAACCAGTTGGCATGAAAGCAAGAATGCAGACGATGATATCCTGCAGGGTCATGTGAGGCAACACAATCAAAGTGACCAAAATGGACACAAAAGTTATGAATATTAGTCCCTTGATCAGCCGGAACACAAGTTGGAAATCTGCGCTGAACTTTCGCCTCCCAACAGACACAGTCTGGAAAGAAACATAAACAATTAAGTTCCACAAAGGAAAAACATACAAACAATATTAATGGAATACAATTTTGTCAGTCAACCTTACATTGTGGCCTTCATGTAAATATCGATAATTATGCAAACTTGACACTCACCTTCATAACGAACAAAATAAGGACTATCACCAGCCATGAAATGCCATAAACCTGTTACCAAGTAAATTTAATATAACAATAAGTTCACAATTGGCACATCGATAGAAGAAAAGAAAAGGGAAATTTAGAGAGTGACCAGGTTAATTATTTACCATAACACTCTTGGTATGCTTTGCGATGTTCAAGTGATATACGAGCCCATACTGATAGATAAAGAACCGTAAGGATAACAGTATCTCAGCTGCAATACCACGTTTTCCAGAATATTGGAGATGCTCTTGTTCCTCCTCCCACCATGATTCCCAGCTTTTTTCAGGTGGAACACCTATACCCCCACGGTTGCTTATCCACTTATTCCAATCCGTCCAATCATCAACAATCTTTTGCCACTCAAACCCAGATGGATTGAACAGAAAGGGAGCAAAGAGCCAGGTACACACCATAAACCACATAGATGCAGTGATCAAAATGTACGCAACAGCACTTCTATAAGTATGACCAAAGATCTGGTACACGACAAGTAAAATTAAGAGCTCAATGCCCTTAACAAAGTGGCTGCGGGAGTAGAGCCTATAGTTGTCAGCAAATTTGGCATGGAAAACCACAAACCCACGGCCTGTAGATCTATATTTCGCACCACCATGAAGTAATGTCCTTCCATAATAGTGGGTCTTCGTTCCAAGTGAAAATGTGAAAAATACCGGGGCCAATTGCAATTGCATCAATACGAATTCACTTAGTGCAGTTCGGAAACCCTTCTCCAAACCAATTTCCATCAACATAGGCAAAGCCATCAAAAATCCTATTTGAACAAATGATTGAGACGCAAGAGCTACTTGAAGAGGCTTATTGTCTCGAATTGCTCGTTGAGTGCTCAAACCCTCTTCAAGTCCACTAAGAACCAGATAAAGGCGTCCATAGAGGAAGACGTACACAGTCAGCACAGTGATCTGCCAGGGAAAAAAACAAAAATACAAAAACAGAAAAAAAATACTTTCATTTTCAGAACTTTTGACTAAATACTAATATTATTCTTAATTCTTAAAAGACCAAAGTACATAACAATTGAATCCAAAACTAAAGAACAACGTACCAGAGTACTGTAGTAGAAACCAATTGTGGTGAAATAGCAAGACATCATTCGGAAAAAGTCAAAACGGTGTCCAAGTCGGTATATATCTCGACTGAGTGTCTGCTCCCCATTTCCATTAGCTATTTTAGCTTCAAACATAGAGATCTGATTAAGGCCCACATCTCTTCCCTTCCCAACTTGTATGTACTCGTGATGAGTTACATTGCCTTCACGGAGTGTGGAATTAAAGCCTGCATCCCATCCCATAATTAGATTATAATTGCCACTGATAAATTGTGATAACAGATAATGTTCACTCAAATGCCTTCAACTTACCAGCAAATATGTCTTCACTCAAATTGATAACCTTGGATGCTTTACTGACACCCCCTCTGGTAAGGTGAAAGAGCCTATCAAACACATCCGGATGACCATAATGGAATCGAACCCTGGATGAGCAGAAACATTAAAACAGACAAACTTCAAAATAGTAAAATCATAAAATTAGCAAACTGAAAAGAAAAATGAAGAAGGTAAAGAAATTAAACAAATGCAGGTACACATTCGTGCACACAATAATAACCCAGTACACAATATTTGTCTGCCATGATTTTTCGTTTCGAATTGACATTATGAGGTAATATAACTTACTTGAGAGGATTGGCCAACAGTCTCTGACCAATAGTAACAAAACTGTTTTCCTGATTTGACATGAACCAAGCTAGAGAAGAAACACTGCATCAGATCAGGAAGGAATGTTAGTGATACCTAGCCATCGTCAGTTTGTAATACAGCAATACGCCTTTAGCAACAACACAACACCTACCTTCCAGTAAATATATGCTCCCTAAGTCCAAGAATTGTAGGATGCCTCACCCCATCATGCTTCTCGAGAAATTCTTGCAGCAAATTCCTCATCTTCAAGGCTTCTTCCATGTAGTTATCCTACAAGATGGGTCAGATTAATTAACATTGCACATTGGGATACAGGCACCTTGCAAAAGCAATGAACTAATATGTTATCCGCCAACATTTTAACTTTTTGTACTTCAAAAAGTTATTTAGTCCAGTCAATCATCATTGTCTAAGCTTGCTCCCTGGAAAGTAAAATCCTGGATCCATCAGTCTTTTGATAACAACCACCATACCTGGTTCATATCAATTGTTTGCAAGCCTTCTCCACGTGTGAAAATAATGGCATGATTTTGATTTTCTGGTTTTCCTTCACCCAAAATAGCAGGTCCTGGAAGCTTTATGCGATAAATTACCTGTGTATAGATAACAATACAATTTAGCAAAGGATGTTAAGACTCCAAAGATGACAAAACCTAAAAGGCAAATATACAATTATATGTGACATGGCCTGCTCAAGGATAACAGTTCAAAAATTCAAAATACATGTGCAAACAAGGTTCAAACAGTGGACTAACCACTTCAGAAATACATCTGTTCCACAATTTGCGTTTAAATACGAAACAAAACTGTCGCAAACTAAAAAAAGGGTTCAAATTAAGTGAACACGGAGTCCACTTCTAAAACAAAACCAATACATGGAATCTACAAAATTCACTCTAAAACAGGAATGATACAGCATCTCAATAAAAGCAAAAACAGCCGTTGACCAAGCTGATAAAATAACAGAAAAGAATTGCCTAAATTCCCAATCTACAGATGCCCATAAAAAAAGCCCAAATAGAAGCATTTTTCGTATGGGTACCACCTCCCCACCGACAACTAGACAACCGAGGCTACGTCTTTTTCATTCACAAGCTACAAATCTTAGTCCTTCTTTACCTTAAACGACAATGAGCAATTCCCCTAAAAAATAATACATCTTTCCAATGTTCAAAATATGTGAGAACAAAAATGAATTAATCTACCGTTGAGACAGATACATAATCCTAATCTGTTTCTGATATAAATATAACTTATTTGCTTCACATACTATCCATGTCACAAACATATACTGAAATTAGGATTCTAAGCCAGGTGGTGTCCTAACTTTCTTAAGCAGTCCCCTAAATTAGGTTATTCTATTACTTTTTAGTTTTAGGTTTGTACCATAATTATGGTTGTACTTTATTAAAACCCTTTCAGATATAATAAATACATCTCATTATCTCCCTATATATCAAACCACTGCCTATCCGTCACTCATTCATCGACAGGCATGCAGTCAAAGCCCTTGCCTCCCTCCACTCCTTGGGACATGTCAATTTTCAGAAGTAGGTTTTCAGTCATAACTTGACAGCCAATAGGCCCAAGAAAGATGTCCTTTTCCTCAGTCAGACTCCCAGTATTTTTGGTTCTCAACAATGAAAACTTTCAGTTCCTTGCATTAAAGGAAACTCAACACCACATAGGTTCTAATATCGATATGACCATTGAGGATCAAACATTCAACGAAACATGCCTTACAATACAATACAACACCATTCATAGACTAAAATTTATAAGTGTAGATTATAAAGCATTACTTGGTCCAGATTTTGTATGGGCTCTGAAGAATCAATTGACTTTGGTAGAGCAGCCTTGACTAGAGTAGAGTAATAAACTTTTTGGTTGATCTTCTTGGAACTATCTTTGCTAGGTTCCTCAACCTCATCAATATATGCCACACGTAGTGATGGATATCTGTTGCACAAAAATACGACCACCAATTAAAAGTTATGACAATCAGAAAATACCACCAGAATACAATCAGAAACATACGTTGTCATAAGCCTCAGAATGTCTTGCGCACGAGGATCACCAGATCGCTTGTGTATCCCATATAGTTGGCATGATACCACATATGTAAATTTCAAATCAGCCACTGCTTGACATTGTGCCCACAGTGACCTGCCTTCCTTTTGATCCTCAGAATTCAATTCTATGGCCTTATAGCCTTCCATTAAATCTGGAAGGTGATATTAAGCCAAGTGTACAGCAACCAATGCTTTTATTAGCTTTCATCATATCTCACTTCAAAAGAAGTGTAAAACCCAATGTTACGCAAAATAGGAAATTTACATGAAATAAAAGATAGAAAAATTAGGTACCATCATCTTGGGCCATATCGAGAAAAGACTGAAGCTCCAAAGCTTTCCGGTAGTACATCAATCCCCTTACTAACACCAGTTACGAAATTTAGTAAATACCAGAGTAGAACAATGTCCATAAAAAATATCTTGCCATCATTATGCTTTAAAAACGCATGTCTAAATATCAGCACATAGGTGGAGAGATACCAGTACGAGTCAAAGTTTGCCCTCTATATGATGCCCAAAGGCGAAGTTCTTCTTCCAATTCATCTGATCCTTTAAGCTCCTCTTCACTGGTGCAATTCACACGCTGAAGAAAGTTGTTCCACTCATCTGTTTGCCAAGTGCCAACAGAGAATCAGTAGAGAATTAAGTAACTATAGGAAATACATTACATTAGCTTGAAATCTCAGAGAGTACAAACAATAAACCTGGGAAAATTTATTAACAAAAACAAACCTGGGTAAATTTTTTGCAAATAGAAGAGAATTGAAACCCCATCTTCATTTGGCACTTCCAAATCACGCAATGAAAACAGAACCTCCTCGGTGTAGTAAGGAGTTAAAACACTACAAGAAAAATTATTACGTTAGAAGCAAGTACAACCAAAAAGAGTAACAATTATATGGCACACAAACACTTGAGAATATACCAAGTCCTGCACATCATCTAATTTGCAAGGTTTCAGCACGTTTTTCATTTTACAGAAACCTTTCCTACAAAACTTCTGACCAACCATGTATCAACCTCAGAGTTCAGCTTGCAGAGATGCCTTTACCATAGTCTTAAGATTTCTAAATTCTCAAGACTGTCATGGTCACTGTAACCCTCCCCTCCCCTCCCCTCCCTCCCTCCTTTTTACAAGGTCCTAAAAGTACAAACCGGATTACACTGAAAAACACATCATTGTAAATTTCACCAAAAAAATGACTAATTCATAAATGAATATTTTTTTTAAATAAATAAAAGATAAACGAAGGCAAAGATAACGTACGAGAAAGAGAGCATATTGCGAACTTTTGGTGCTGGAGGCATGTCCATAAACAATGAATTTGAGAAGAACGAAATCCGCCTTCTAGCTTCTAAGTTGGACGGTACATCCATGGCAGACTCTTTTGTCGTAAGCAAAAGATAAAGACGCTTAATCTGCCAAAAAAAAAAGGTAATTATCGAGGATTACAGGATTTACTGAAGCTTAAAATTTGTAATCATCTCTCTACCAATGGCACACCTTCTCCCTCCACGCCTCCGTTTCTGGTTGAATAGGAAATCTGATAGCCCCAGAAGACGCAAACAACTGATACTGTTGAGGTTGATCAAGGGGCATCATCCCTTCATGGCCAGACACACCATGGATTGAATCTACCAAACTACACAAAAAAATGACAACGTAACGCTTGAATATGTAAATAAAAAATAGTACCCAATCACATCACGATGTGATACCTGGATATCTGGTCCTCCATCATTATGTCTCTTGTCACTACCTCCAGCATGTCCTGGAACAGAATCACAACTTGATCCCTTTCGTCCTTATTATTGTCCAGCTGCAAAACTCAAGCAAACTTGGTTATGACCATTCATCAAACTGGCTGAGAAAATTATATGCTAAACCAAATCTAAAATCTTACCAGATGTTTGATGAGCTTAACGAATTGATCATAGAGGCTAGGAAGAGCACTCATCTTGTATTCAACCATCAGGTCACCTGCCTCTATGTGCTTGTCAACCTCAGAAAATATATAATCTATAACACTGAAATCCAATTAATTTAGCTTAGTAAGTGGTATGCAAAAAGTTAATTCTTACTAGTTGAAAATTGTGCACAAATCTTACATGAAGTTTTATTTTCCCAAATGTTACAAGGCAATGCTTCTTATAATTAAAAAACCTACTCTTTCTCACGTTCTCCCTGAACCAGGAGCTTGATTATGTTCCTAAATGACGCATAGCATTCCAAAACAGCACAAGACATGTAATTGTCAGCCTCAATCCTCTTTTTTAACTCTTTATCCTTGCCATTGCTGTCCTTGGCCATGTCTAATGCTATCGGGATCTGATGGGCACACACACAATCACTAAGTGCATATAGGGATTCGAAACTTTCCTAAGAAGTACGCTAAAACTAACCTTGCTAGCAAGTAAAAATGGAGGCCACTGAGTAAGGCGGCCTAAATTAAGATCAGCCCAATAAGGAACAAGCAAAAGGTCCATTTCCCTGAGAATTAAAAAACCTTAGCACACAACCAAAAGAAAGAACACTACAGAAAGAACCTGGAAAAGATGCAGCACCGTAACATTGAACTACTGCAAGAAATCTAATAAAAAAATAACCATGCCAGAATACCTATTGTTTATAAGATCCTCCTCTCGGAAACTACTTATTATCTTGTTCCATAATTGAGCAAATCTTGCTGCCTCTTTCTCTTTGTTGACTTCAACCTGGAAGAATTGAAGCATTAGTAAATTAATACAACCCCATGGAAAAGGAAAATAACAGTTACAAATTTTACATAAAGAAAACAAAGTTAACCTGAGCAAAGTTGCGAGACAAAGTAGCCTTCAGTCCTTTCTTCCTTGGTTGACTCTTTTCCGCTGGAATCAAACGGGCATTAAAAGCACCAGGAAGTGATTGAAAACGAGATCTCAGCATTCCTAATGTTCGAATCTGCAACCAAATTAAGAATAAGCACTAAAATCTTACAAACACAATCTTTTATACAGATCTAAAAGAATGGAGAAGAATTAGTTCAAAAATCATAAAGAATAATGTTAAATGCAGTAACGAGTTATCATGTTTATGCCCCTGGAAAGCATATAAATAAGGAGATATAGGTATAGAAAAGAAAAGGCTACATATTATACATACATCCCATTTAAATGTGAAAGGTGAAATTTAAATTCTACTCTTCAGAACTTCATGAAGTCTTACATGAAGTCTTACTTGCAGTTTGTATAGACAAACCATCAGAACTGCGAATCATGTATAATTTGTAACATCAAATCATGTAAGACTTCAGAACTTCATGCAGTTTGTATAGACAAACCAAAAACCTCAACAACTCTTGCAGCAGAAAAAAGGTAGTTTGATCAATAATAAACACACGAAGCTTAAAAAGAAGCTAATTTGAAAAGTAGAATTAAAGAGCTATATTGATCAACAATCCACTAACCTCTCCAAGACGACGGAATGCACCATAAATTCCTCCAAATATTGTGGAGAAAATAGCATACCAAATCTGGGTATCCATAAAATACACCTGAAAGGATTTGAGCATAAGAAAGAAAGAATCTACAATATACTGGGCTGGATGACAAGAAAACAACAGCTATGAAATCAATATAAACCATACAAGGATAATTGGAGCCCAGAGTGCAATCACAACACCGATATTGTTCTTTGCTGCAAGGAAAATAAATACATGATAAACAACATGTTGAGGAACGAGATAACATTAAACGCAAAGAAGCCATTTGATACATTACCACGGGGAAAAAACTCGTGCCACTGAAAATTAGTTACACGTACACTCATGATGGCTTTTGTTGGACCAACTAAAGGTTTTATCTGGAAAGGAAAAGAATCATCAGAAACAAACAAATGGACTGAACAGAAGTAGAAACTACAGTTGTCCCATTTATTGATTTATACCCTATGGAAAGCATTAGGCTATGTTTTATACCCCACCCAGTTTTCCCATTCCACCATTTATGGTTTTGATGATTCATGTACTAACATATGACCCGTAAGAGAAAAAAGAGAAGCCCAGTGTGGTTAAAGGAGACACCTCTATATAGTAACTGAACGCCAGCTTGGTAATTATGAGAAGTACCCAAAACATTGTGTACCTGAATAGTTTCAACAGATAGAAACACAGGTTATACATAGAAGACGATGATAACAGATAAGAAGCAATTGCATGTATCTTCTTTTTTCTCTTTTGATAAGGCAGTCCCATCCCATTTATCTTTGGATCAATGGATTCTTACTTGAAAAGGGAAAATGTGCTCTCATGCATTCCCCTCCCAACATAAAGTCGAGGCTGCAAATAATAATGAATTCAGGCTATTCAGCAAATGTTAGGTGATTTAAAAATGCAAAATACATACAAAAATATCAGAACCTGTTCCACTTACCTGTGACCACCACATCATAAACGTCACAATCTTATAATTTGATCTCTCAAGGAATCTACGAATAAATGGGAACAGAAACAGCACCGCAGCCAGCATGTTTGGTGACAAGTAGATAACAACAGCCAAGATAAACAAAGAAGGTTGATGTCCACCATTGCCAAACCAACTTTTGATAGTTTGAGCAAACGCAGGAGGGTTTTTCCAACTATATGCATAAGTAATCGGTAGAATTACCACCCACCCAGCAGCTGTGATGACCTTCAAAATGTATCTCAACTTAACATGGAATGACATACTCCGCCTAGCCTTCCAGCTAAGAATTACGTCTAGAAACGCTGCACAAGTCAAGGAAAATAATCAATCAAAATTCAAAAACTTCAACTTGGTACAAATGAACAGTGAATTCACGATAGCAACATTTGAAATGTTGACACCCATATGTAAATAATTGTCTTATCAACTACTCCAACATTCTAATTCTACATCTACATTGGCCATTATGAAGAAACTGTAGATCCATATTGGATAATGTAGGCGTGGGATTACAACAGCTGCTGCTATAATGAAAAGGTAGTTTCTCAATCCCCTAACTGAGAAAAGAAAATGAAGGTTCAATGAGCATGCTGCTGAACGTTTTGCTCAAATTAAGCCATCCAATACAAAACGAATTGGCAATGGGCCAGTAGTTTCAAGATTTGTGATGCAAGGCTTAAAATTCTTGATGAGCATGCTACTTAAGTTTTGTTAAAATAAAGGTTCAATGCGCATGCTACTTAAGTTTTGCTCAAATTAAGCCATCAAACCCAAAACCAACTGAAAACGGGTCAGGAGTTTAAGTATTGTGATGCACCGCTTAAAATTCTCGATGTGTTCTCAACATATCCTTTCCCATATGGACAGACTGTGCCAGACACATGGATCTTTACAACTAGGTGATGTCTAGACTAGGAAAACGTGTGGATGAATTTCCGGCTATGATACCATGGTAATGTTAAAGCACCGAATCAAAACCATATTGTAATGGGTGAAGCTTATATTCTGAACTACTTTCAAAAGTAGTGGTAATCAGAATCAGTCTAGTGAGTTCCCATGAGCCTGCCAATGCTGAGTGGAACTCCATTCTGCCAAACCTGGCTATGATAACTAACCAATATTGATTGGTATCACATTGTAACAAAATTGTCTTTGTAGTCTAGTTTAGTGATTATAGCTTAATGATCTAGTAGCCTAGGTTAGTATCTTAATATATTTTGAAAGATTACAGAAAAATCGGAGTAGGGTATCACAGTAGATCTATATGGCCGTTTTCATAGGCCAGATGAATGACACTATTGCACACATTACTTTTGTGCATACCATGTATTCCAAGACTTCTTGATTAACAAAGAGGGTGGTGGGATTCAAAAAACAAGGTCAAGAAACTATCAAATTCTAATTCAACATAGTAATATCACACTTAGGTATTACATAAAAGGGAAGCAGTAGCACACAAAAGGCCTAGAAAACAGAGAGAACAATAATGAACTGCAGCTACCAACACCTAATAACAAATTTAATTACCTTGCCCAAGCTTCAATACTGCAGCAGTTATGAAGACAGACAATGCTTTCGTGAATACATCACCATTAAATATTGCAGTAGGTTGCCCCGAGCCGTTCCAAGCAACAATTATCATAACCTTATAAAAATAAAGGTAAATTTCAGCACAGTGTCATAGAATCAAGTACAGCTCACAGAAGATTACATGGAAGGATAGACAGAACCTGTAAACATAGAATAAAGAAGCTCCACATGCGGTCAAAGCTTCTAAAAATATGCCAAAATGATCGTATCTCAACGAAATTAACTTTCCCCATCCATCGATCTCCACTGGCTGGCTTTTTATCCTGAATATTATATCAAGCAAAAGTTATGCATCAGGTGAGAAAAGCCTCTCTCAAATTGAACAGCAGTCACGGTACTAAGTAGCACCAGCAAAAAAAAAAACTTATATTTTTTTCAAATATAATCATCAGTCTTATCAAGAACAGTGTCCAAACAAATTTCCAAATAGTGTATTAAAAAAAAAAAAATCTTATCAATCACAAACTCAACACAATCTCAGCCATGATCTTAACTGTTATGGTCAGCTACATGGATGCTCATCTATCACCAACAGGCAACAGAGACAAAAGTTTAAAAACTCACCTAACACTTAACTTTACTAATGCTATTAGTTGCTGATTTTTATTTTCTCCTTCCTATGTCTTTAGAAGGCAGTTCCATTCAATCAGAACTAACTTCAATTTAAACTTGCACAAAAGAAACGTGTAATTCCCAAAAATACAGATTCTCATTATGGAAAGGGACAGTAACAAGAAAGAGTAAAACAAGCATGACTGACCTCATTAATTTTATCAAAATGACGTTGATCAATAGGCATGCAAAAGAAATCAGCACCTGCACGCATTGGCCAGCCTAACCGGAAACAATCCACTGACCTACAGTTTCACAAAGAACATAAGAACTAGAGATATACAAATGAATGGGAGTGGAAGGCCAAGGGGGAGAGAGACGGATAGAGAGAGAAATTAGATGATTGTACCAAAAGTACTCATTTAAATCATCATAATTTCTCCACTGGGAATGCTTTGATTTCCCTCGTTTACTCCTTTCAGCCTCCTGTCAAAAGCAAAATCACAGAAACATGATGAGATATAAGCAATATGCAACAATAAAAATTCATCTTTTATTTTAGAAAGACACCCTAAAACATGATGCTCTCCCCACCTGCCCAGCAGGATTTAAGAAAGGCAAGATGCAAGCCATTCTTTAGGACAGAGGTACCACTCTTAAACTTATTGAAATTATAAAAAAAATCACGTAAAATACATACTTTTGCGATCACTTCATAAATTGGAGTCACAACTTTTCTCAAGAAAGCCTCTTCTTCGCCTCCATAGGCTGGCTTCACATTCTCTCCCGTCATTGGACTGACATTCCCAGCGAGCATACCATACAATTCAAATGCCATCTACAGAAACAAATAAACACCCATTCATGTGCATTGGAGAGAAAACTTCTATGAGACTATGAGAGCATATCCATACAAAAAAAAAACAAAAAAAAAATGTAGCATGCTATTACAACTTGAATGCTATCAATCTTTTTTTTTTTTTTTTTTTTTTTTTTTTTGTTGATACAGAGACAATTTTCACATAAAAATATTAACAAACATAAAATCCTACAAATACGACAGAATCAAGAAGGCAAACTCCCATTCCAATTTCCATTTGAATGGCCCCGAAAGAGAAACGTTGAGAAAGAAAATTGTAATTTTAATATTGGTAATGAAAAAATGCCATAGAATTGTCGCACTTGTACCAAACAATAGACTACATCTAAGCATACATGGTGATAGATATAACAAAGGCACTCTGGCATGAATCTCAAATTTGCAGCTTCCCCCCATATCAGAAGATATAGACCCATGTATAGTAGTTTGCGCTGTTGCACCTCTTGCTGTATTGTTGGTAACCTGAAAAAAAGATCCAAAATAGCATCGAATTAAATAGAGTGACAATTAATTGGGGAAAAAAACTGATAGAAGCAGAATATACGCTCCCATTCACATTAAAGTTCAAGACACGGACATGAAATTTCCTAATTATAAAATGATATTCCATTTCTGTGTCAATCACTGCACATAAAATAGAGCAGTACCATTTATTCGTGACTTGTATCAGTTGTGGCCCCTTGAACACCCACACCCAACTATACTATGGAATGTAACCAGTCTTCTTTGAATTCCAGGTTTCATGCTCAGTAAGATAAGTATGCAACTATTATCAGTCAATTGACATTGGTATAAGACATCTCACCAAAGGCTACTTTTCCGGCCCAAATACTTGCACCATTTTTTGTAGTTCTTGAAAAGCTTCTTCATCACTTCTGTCAATGCACGATCATCCAACTAACCAAAAAAAGTACAGAATTATGACACAATCAAGGATGAAAAGATCTTGCTAATTCCAAGAAAGCACAAATATAAGGTTTTTACCTGCACCACTTTTCAGAAAAAAGACAGGATACATTAATATATTCTAATTTCATAAATTGGTTATCTCATATATCAAACAAAATCTGTTTCAATCAAACTATGAATTGTCTCTCTGTGAGGCTTTAGTAACACTAAAAATGAATGAAATGTTCTCATCCCCTGCCCTATTTAGAAGATAAAAGATACTAAAAATTTCCCACCATAACTTAGTTATGACATATCTAAAGATAAAATGGTTCATAAAGCTAAGAGTTTTCTCCTTTGAGAAGAAAGTCCCCCTTATTTAAGTGCAACAACATTAGTGCAAGAATCGTGGCATTCTAAAATAAGCTTTTGAGAGTGTCATCAGCTAAACCGCCAACGTTTCTGAGAAACACCACCTCCCCAACTCAGGAAAGGTGGGTACCTCATAGATTTGCACCCAAAACTTTTAATTCTTTATTTTTCTAGTTGAGCAGAAAAAGAATACTCTTGGTTTTACTGTGGACCGCTTGCAACACATATAGTAGTACTCAAAATGGTTCACTAAAGGAAACTCGGCAGTAGCATAGTCAGCAATGAGGAGGCCTCACAGTCTTTTGGGAAAATGTGAAATGCCAATACTGATTTACATGAACACATATACTAGATAATATTCATGTCATCCGCCAAACATCCATGCCAGATACATACCTTGGGTTGTTGATCAGGCTTTGGAAACTGCCTTATGTGCACATTTGCAAGCAAAAGTATAAGGTGCTCCCTTTGATTTGCCACATTATCCTTCTGAAAATTGATTAGAACAGTCAATGAATATTGGTTAAAAAAAAATAAAAAATGCATTGCATTCCAACTGAAGAAGAGTAGCATTAATAATTAGGGCCACAAGGGCCTTAGCTGCACTCTCAAGGTGCAAAAGCTGTCTAATTACGTTACCTGAAACCCAAACATTGACTGAAGCCAATCCAGAATGTCTTCCTCGTTTTTCTTATTGTCATCCTTTGGCCGAGGAAGACCCCTGGTGTTACGAAGAGCAAAAACAGCAGCTTGTACCTGCAAACAACATATCATTTGAGTAAAATTGAAAGCGGAGGTAGACGTACAAATAAGAATAATAAGAATAGACCTCTGGATATTTCATAATTGCTTGATTTGCACTATCAGGATCAAGTGGAAGGATATTGTAAGGGACCAAGAGCTGTGTCTTTTCTGTAACTTTATCATGAGCTTCCAAAATCTGCAAGCACCAAACATAAGTCCATTACCAAAAAACACTCCAACACACAGGAAACTAGTACAATACAACAGCGGTTAAATCTTGACACTGGAAAAATAATCACCATCATATAAAGTGCTGAGAAAGGAAAAGAAAAGCTTTACAAATCAGAAATGGAAAGAGTAACAGAGTTGTACCTCACGATCAACTTCCATAGATTGTGTCATTGTAACAGCCTTTAAAACCTCAAAGAGAACATTGGCAGTCTGGTATGCCTTGGTAAGCTGTGCACTGTATAGAAGGAAAAACCACCATCAGACAGAGCAAGGAGCAATTATAATAAGCACTCCCCCTAACAAGACCAACAATCTTCCAATGAAACCCACCGGTCAGCTTTATGAGTATTTGACAAAGCTTGAATATATTTTTTGTAGTAATGATGGTAGAAGCTCTGCATTTCACGTGCATCACTTTTTTTAACCCTTCCCTTGAGTGTTGGATCATTCTCCTGAAAAATAGAGAAAACTTTGCTCAGAGAACAGATAACACTAACAAGAAACAACTAACTTTGATAAGGTTTTTAAGATCCCATGTTGATCTCATTAGAGAGAGTATCAACATCGCAGAAAAGCAACTTTTGCTTCTAGTTTTGCGTGGAGTGGTTCGTGGATTTAACAACTTGGTCATGGAACAGACTCACTGCTCTCACACCAAGATTTTTCTGGCATTGCGTGTGTGTGTGGTTATTGAACGGTAGAACTCAGATAAACACAAAACACCTCCCTGTGATTTTATTTTTTTTGTGGTGGTGTTGGGGGGGTGTGTGTGTGTTTAATTACACTTCCATTTTTCTTAATCTGATCGTACAATAAAGGGTCCATGTTAGTTACCTAAAAAGCATACAGAAGTTCCAAGTCACCTAACTTTGACATAAATTCATTAGTACTTTTTCATGTTACGCTTTATGGTTCTTTGACATGAAACCACAGTGCACTGAAAAAGTCTAAAGGGATTTACATGTTCCAGGCCTGAACGTGTTATAAAAATAAAGAAACCAATTTGACTTGAAAACAGAAAATAAGTTTACTTCCACAGAGCCTAAGATAAAGAATTCCCCCCTAGATAAGGCTTAGGGCAAATATTCCACTAAGACCAAAACATGTCTGCAAGCACAGTCCACTTCTCTAAAGATGGCAGTTTAATTTGTCAGCTTGAGAATTTTAAAAAGGTAGTCACCCAGAAAACTGCATTAAGCAAGCATCTAAAGTTGGCTTAGAATATGACTAGAAATCAAGCACTCAATGGATCTGCAAGACATAGTCTTTCTAAGTTTCAGCCCAAAATCACAATAGCCCATAGACGTCATTTTGCTTTCCTTTCTTCCCTTTGTTAAGAAAGAAATTCAGTAGAGGGGATCTAAAGTTGGCTACAAAGAACTGATGATTCATACAACGAAACCAATTTCTAAAGAACTGCGTACAGAAATGTTGAAGAGCTTTCGTCCTGAGATGTGAAAAACTTTATGTACAAGGATACAAAATAATTGAGTTTATATAAAGGAACAAATTTTTAAAGGACTAAGCATCGCTGTAGCTGGAAAAATATACAATTATGAGCTTTATATGAAGATAATTAAATAATACAGCATATACCCTTTCAAGACGTTGAAGAAGGGCAGTTTTAAACTGACGAACGCCACGTCCACTAGAAGTGGGATCCAGCCTATGAGCCTTCTCAAAGGCATAAAATCGACCTACACAAGATCCACCACATAATTATATCTCATATGGCCAACAAAATAAAGTAGAACAAGACTGGGAACATTTAAATGAAAGAAACAAGATTGCCCTAGTGGAATATTTTAAAGATGGTTCATACAAAGAAAGAACCACCAAATAATATCAGTCAGCCTTGTTTCTCAAACCCATTTCTAATTGCCACAATAGGTGTAAGAAAAGGTGTGTTACTATATATTTACTTTAATGAGACAATGGACCACATATCAGACAACATAACTCAACTCATGCCCGTGCAACGTGCACACATAGAATCTCTGAAAAATATAACAGACTTCTAACATAACTAGACAAACTCCAAAGCATCAACACATAGATGAATCCTCCATTCGTAAATATTAGATACGGAAAACGCTCTTACAAAGAAGCCACACATCCACCTATGCAGAGAAACAACCGTGTGTGCATGTGCAATCAAACCGAGCACAAAATGCATAAACGATCAAGCAAAAAAAAGGCTAAATTTCATTACCTAATCATTAGTTTGGTACCAACGGCATACAAAAATTGAATAATCTCCAAAATGCAAATGAAGAAACAGACCCAGATGAAAATAAATACTTCAAGCTCATTAATTCGCAATTCCAAACAAGCAACTCACTAAAGTGAAAAACTTACAGAGATAAGCAACTCTAGGATTGTGCGATTCGACTTCATTGGCAACACGAAGAATGGGAGCGATTTCAACAAGGGAAGAGGGCACGACCTCACTGTCGAATGCCGTCTCCCCAAGGTTCCCGGTGGTCTGGGTTCGGGTTATCCGCCTCTGCAGTGGCTGCTGAGGTGGCTGTTCCGAGCCACCCCCTCTCGACGACGACGCCATTTTCCTCCTTCACTTCCTATCAAAACTTCAGAGCTCAATCACACTACTGGTCCTTCCTACTAAAACATATAAATTCCAACCAAAAAAAAAAACTTCAAAATTTGAACAAATAACAGAAAAAATAAAGCTAAAAACTTAAATAAACATAAAAAATAGCGAAAGAGATTACCGTTACCACCGGAGCAGAGAAGCTAAGCCATGAAATCCAGCATCTAAAACATGCAAGAGAGAGAGAGAGATAGAGATTAAATGCTAATAATTAACAAAAATTTGAAAAAAAAAATTGTAAGAAAAAAATGGAGAATGTGAGTGGAAAAAGAATGTGGGAAAGGGGAGAGCTTTACAAAAGCAGCAGAAAGACGAGTGCTTTACAGTGAGGGTTTCCAGTGGAGAAGAAACCCTAGGAGAGAGAAACTGGAAAGCAGATAGAGAGAGAGGGGGGATGCTGCAAGTTTAAGCAAACGAAGGGAAAGCAAAAGGGTGGAGGAGAGAGAGAGCAGAGGAGAGGAGAGGAGAGAGAGAGAGCAGAGAAAGCTTACTATCTCGTGGCTGCTGGAATGCTCTTCCTCACGAAAGAGAATTTTTCTACTTTTTTTTTTTTCAACTTGTGGGCCCAGATTCTTGAAATCTAGTTTTACGATATTGCCCTTGATTTCTTGCCATCTTGCAGATTTTGAATGACTGTAATGCCCTGGAGATAGCTCCACTGCTCTTCTTCTGGCGTTAAACTTGTAACTAGGGCAATGGGTACTTCGGTCACAAAATTTTGAATTTCACAAAGGTAAAAGATTCGGAAGTATCCGAGGTTGGCTTGGAAATAATGAATAGACAATTTCGGTCATCCGTTGTTGCTTTTACTTCACTCCTCTTCTGGCTTACCAAAACACACCAAATAGGAAAGCAGTAGGGTCAAAACGGTAATAACGACACATGTTAAACCGCCGTAATAGCTAACTGTGGAGCTCAGGATTTTTTTTATTTTTCAGGATTTTCTTTTCTCTCTCTAGATTTGTTATATTAAGTAATAGACGGGTTTGAACTCAAGTTGTGGTGTAAGAGCTTCACTTTTCTTCACTGCTATGGTAGAGGGCTAACTAATTTTTGTTTACTTAAGGTAATTATCTTCACTTAAAGTTTCAGTTTCAATTTGTTTGGATGATGAAAAAGTTATGTATTTGTGATGTGTTTGATATGAGAAAAATGAGAACAAGATTAAATCCAAACACGATTAGTTGTCATCCATAATTCAAAACCCAACTTTGGAGAATTGTGCTCGTTATGAGTGTGTTGTAGAAGTATTTTTGGATATATTATTTGTTAAGTTGTCTAGTTATACTATTACTTATACCATCTTTTTTTATAGAAGTAAGATCCGTCAAAGTAGGTAAGTTCTGCTTTTATTAGAGAGGTTGTACGAATAAATGGTAAGAATAATATTTTTATTGTTTTAAAAAAAATTAAATAAATAAATATAAGAAGAAGGGGGTGGAGGAATATTGCAAAACATGGAGGGTAATTTAGGACTTTCAAACATTGTCTAATTATCGTGGGATAAGAGATGGATGTCGGTTTGTTTGTCTGTAATCCCGGATTTAGTAGCGTGGGACCCGCACGAGCGAACTGACACGACTTGCGAGGGAATGAACGACTGAACTTATTCAAGAAGATTGATAAACGGTAGACAAATTAAAGAAAGTATTAATTATTCGACCCCACCAAAAATAAATAAATTCTTTGGTACAGTCCACGTCAGGTCACATGGATAACGTAATATAATAAAAATTACTGTTTACATATTCATTTTTAATTTTCATATATTTTTATTAATTTTTTTTATTAATTTTTTTCAATTCATTAAAATTTTTAATTGTTTAATTCAAGAGGAGCCTTACCCTCAAGGTCAGTGTGGGCTTCGCGGTCAGGTTAGCCTCCATTCGAATTATGTTGAGGGGTCTTTTCATCCTAAAGTTTCCGGCTAGATTTTTTTTTTTTTTTCTTTTTTGGATAAATTCCGGCTGGATATTTTAAAAAAAAACTAATAAAAAGAGCTTGAAAATTTTGAGTTTTAATAAAGGGTAAATAGAATAGTACCAGGAGTGATTTTTTAATGTAAAAATATGGTTTTTCATTAAAATAAACAGTACCGGAAGCTTTTCGTTAAAGTTCTCTATTTTAAAACCTGGTTTTTTTTTTACTGAAAATTGAGAAAAGTGGTTTTTTTGGGCCTTTAGGAAACTTAGCCCAAGTGTCCCATCTAATGGACTGAGAGACGAAAGAGCAGTCCAATTCAAATTCACTAGGTTGAGGTTTTAGTAGCCGGCCCAATCGTGACAACAAGAGAGAGTTGGTCTATTTTCCCGAAAAGCTTATCGCACTGCTCATCCGGTCGTCCCTCACAAGAAATATATATATATATATATATATATATGAAGTTTTGATTTCGATTTGACGTTATTATGTCAGTGGTGGTGGTCGCAACAGTAATAACGGTGGCGGTCGCAACAGTAATAACGGTGGCGGTGGCAGTGTTGGTGGTGAGGTGGGGGTGATGGCGGAAGCAATGGTGGTGTGATAATGAGGTGAGGACAACATGGTGGTCGGAGTGGGGGTGATGGTCATGAAAATGTGTGGTGGTGACGTAGTAGTGAAGGGTGGTTTGCGTGAATCACCAGCCCCAGCCCCAACCCCAGTGGCAGCATAAGTGCTTTGAGTAGTAAATCAATTCACCTCCCCCCAGGACTGTTCCCTGCATGTTATAGAAGTTTACCCATGTATAGTTTGTTTGTGCCCTTAATTATTTCTTGGGGTGAAATTAATTTGTTGTTATATACGCTCAAGTGCTAATCAGTTAATATTTTAATAGAGCGCTGCCTACTCGGTTGAGTTCGCTCTATAATGTAATCTCATGATCCAAACAGTTCAAATTCTAGAATATCACCACTAGATCATTCTT
The DNA here is from genome assembly GCA_024362995.1 of Heteromeles arbutifolia. Taxonomy (NCBI): domain Eukaryota; kingdom Viridiplantae; phylum Streptophyta; class Magnoliopsida; order Rosales; family Rosaceae; genus Heteromeles; species Heteromeles arbutifolia. The sequence goes on from JANCRC010000005.1 coordinate 1,275,068, forward strand.
GTAAAAATTCATTCGAATCGGATATCATTTAGCTCTTTTATTATTATTGTGGACATTTCATTGTTTATCAACAATTTTGTGTTCGTCTATTAATCATGCTACACTTAGATAACTAATTACGACTTCTAATTTTAGTGAATTTTTGCATGAATAATTTCTCATTGGTAACCTAAAGATTGATCGGTTTAGATTATGAAAAATATTCTTCAATGTGTTGAAACGAGTGTTTAGTTTTATATTAAAATACTAATTGGTTAGCGTTTGAGTGCTCATATATATATATATATATATATATATTTCAATATCAAAGCAAATTGGATCATTTTTAGGATTTGGAATTACATTTGCGTACTAGAACCTAACGAACATGAGAAAAATGACCAATTAGCTCATCGATCAAAGTTGAAAGAGATCCACGTTCGATTTATTTATTGACATTACACTAAGATTATTTATTGACATTACAATATTAAACTAAATAATAAATGAACCAAATAGCACCACTATAGTACGTAGCGCGTAGTACATTTTCCTACATGCATGCATATGATCTCCAATTAAAACTTGTTCTTGTACCAAAAAACACCTTTTTTAGCACCACCATTATCCTCATCATCCGGCCCAACATAAAGGCACTCTTTAGCCTCCCTGCACAAGGCCTTGTAAACCGGAGTCCCATCGAAACTATAGTACTCTCCCAAGACAGGCTTCACTGCTTCTGTTGCCTCCACTGCATGGTAATGTGGCATTGTAGAGAAAAGGTGGTGAACCACATGCGTATCTGTTATATTGTGGAAAACCTTATTAAGCACCCCATAATCTCTGTCCACCGTCGACAAAGCCCCTCGCAACCAGTCCCATTCCGACGCATCGTAGTGCGGCAGCGAGGAGTGCGTGTGCTGCAAGTACGTGATCAACACAAGAAACCCGTTAACTACAAGCAATGGGACTCCATAAATACAAGTAAGCCAAACAAACCCTTTGGCCATTGCAATGCGGTAGAGCACATAAGTTACGGCCACAATCGCAAGGTCAGAAATGTAAATTTGAAGCCTTTCGCGGGTCGAAAATATTGGACTTTTGGGATCGTAGTGGCACGCAAACCTGTCGTAGTCCCGGCCAGAGACGTTGAAGGCCAAGTACAAAGGCCAACCGAGTGTGAGTGTTACCAAAATACTCAAGAGCCTGCCTGGAGGGTTGTTGAAGTACTCGCAGTAAAACGGGATTTTGGATTTAGGTTTTGGAACAAATACTTCGTCCCGTTCGAGGGACGCCGTGTTGGAGTGGTGGCGGCGGTGGCTGTATTTCCACGAGAAGTAAGGGGCTAGGAGAAATGAGTGGAGGACAAAGCCGACAATGTCATCAACTACTTGGTAGTCACTGAAGGCGTGGTGACCGCACTCGTGTGCGATAACCCACACGCCAGTGAGGGTGCAGCCTTGGAGGATCCAATAGAGAGGCCAGGAGATGTAGGAGATGAGGGGGTGAGGGAGGAGGTGGAAGTATGAGGTGGCGATGTGGTAGAAGAGGAAGGATAAGGCGAGGTCGTAGAGGAGATAGGAGAAGGAGCGGAGGAGAGAGCGGTTGAAGCAGTGGGGAGGGACAGCGTTCTTTATTTGGCTTAGAGTGAATGGAGGTTTTGAGACTGGCACCCTTTTTTGGTGGGTGGCTTTTTGCTTTTTAGACTTGGTTTTGGTGACCATGTTCCCCCCAGCTCCCATTTTGCTTGATCTTGAATTCTCTGTAGCAGTCCTGAAAGAATCAAATAAAGAATTTACACAACAAAAAAAGAAGAGAAAACTCTGATGATCTCCACTAGCATAAAAGCTTTAACTGTATATCATCACAAGAGACAACTACATGCACACATTGGATCTAAGAGTACATAACATAGATCTAACATATTATAGGGTTTTGAACAGATTAAATATGGTCATGAGGTCTGTGTAGATGACTCCAGAACAAGTACACACCTTAAGGCTTTGAGCAGAGGAAGAAGTTTATCACCAGGTGAAACTGAAAGCACCTCTCTCTAGATAGAAGTGCTTTTTCTCTCTGAGAGGCACTCCAACACAGAAAACACACTATGGCTTTTAATCAATACGCACACCTGTGTGTGTGTCGTCGTCTTCTCATGCATATGCATAAAGTGAGTGAAACTAGTCACCAGAGTTGGCCCCACAATGCTCACATGCATATGCATGGAGGCTTGTCACCTGATGAAATTGAACTGACACGATGAAACACTTGGCATGCAATTCCACGTATCTGGTTAGAGTGATGTTAGATAGATCATCTTTATATCATATTTTATAAATTATATGATGTAGTGGTTGACAGTTGATTAATTTTTTAAATCACTAAAAAAATAGTCCAATCATGAACCATCACGTCATATAATTTACAAAAAATAATCCGAAAAGATGGTTTATTTAACGAACATTACAACTGGAGATGAATAAAAGTTGCATTCCAACGCATTCTTTTGGGGTAAATGGAGACGAATAAAAGTTGCATTCTTTTGAATACTAGGATTTTTTCTCCTCCAAATCTTCTTCCCTTCTCTCCTTTCTGATCTCACTTTTTTCTTGCCTTTCTTTTTCTAGAAAAGGTAAACACATAATATTTACGTAATTTAATCATAATCGTTCAAATAAGAAGAGAATTTGAACTTTGAAGGAGAGGATTTTTTTATTTCGGTTACAATTAATGGGATGGTTGATATATACATGGTAAGGACGAAACCATTGCATGGGATTTGTGTTGTGTAGTGAAACTACTCCAAACACTCGTCAATATTCCCGAGCACGGATCAGAGAGTGGGACCCACAGGGGAGTCACCGAGTCAGTAACTTGGCTGTATTTTCTTGGGGGCGTTACGCACGCGACTGTCACGTGTTCACCTCGGTATCAACGGCGAACTAAACTTGAAGCCCACCAGCCCAAAAGCTTATACGTGGGGACTCCAGAGTCCAATCCTAGCCCAAAATCTCGTTTAACAGAAGCCCAAACCCAAACAAGTTACCTTTTTACTTTAGGTTTTGAGTCGTTTTCAGAATGAATTGTAGCGTTTTAATTTTCTAAAATAGTACTAAAACGTTGTAAATTGCGTCAATTTATACCTTCTATTTTCTTGATTATATAAAATATAGGAGTTACCATTTGCTTGATTATATAAGTTACCTTTTGCTTATATAAAATATAGGAGTTACCTTCTAGTTAGGTTAAATAAGTTACCTTTTGCTTGATTATATAAGAACATGATCATTTGTGTTTCTTTCTGGAATCGGACTTTAAGTCACGAAGTTCATGATGCTAACATAAAAGAATATGAAACACAAGATGATGAGATAGAAGCAGATGAAGACGGTGATGATGTTACACAAAAGAAAAAGAAACAATCTAAAGAAGTTGTTATGAGTGAAATGGTTGATTCCTGGTGCAACGCCATTAAAGAACATGAGAAATTGAGTGCTAGTCATTCCCTAACGAAGAGGACGAGTCATTGTTGGACTTCAGTGTCATGTCTATCAGTGTCTTTAACAAAATCCTTGTATATTGTCATTTCGTTTTATTTTGATATCATCTTGGAGAAACTGAAGTCCTTGTATATTGAGATATTGTCATAAGATGAGAAGAAGTCAGGGGCTAGCCCTCTGTCGAAGTACGTTGCAACTCCACGTGAAGTAGCACAACAAAGAAATGCTTCGTTGTCAGAATATTCCAGGTCTGAGATCGCGTTGTCTATTGAGTTCATTTCCACAGTATCATGTTTAGTGTTCCATTTTCTAACATGCTAATTGCTTCCAGTGTTCTTGTGGGCGAGCATTCATCTGTGTTCGGAAGTAAAGGACGAGAAAGCGATGAAGATGACACCAGGGACGAGGAAGGCACTGCTGTCTTTAGTTCGTCCTGGTTACCAGGAAAGGATTCCAAGTACGGTCCCTCACTCTCTTTCCCTCTCTCTAGATTTCTTTACGATTTTACTTTTGGTGTTTGTGTTGTAACATTGTTGGTTTTGCAGAGCAGAACCACGCAAAGATGTGAGAAGAAATGGAAGAGAAAGACTGAGCGCCAGGACCAAGTTGCCATGGATGAAGATATTGTTCAGGAGTTGGTACTCAGTTCTGATGAAGAAGACGGGTCTTTAAGTGACACCTTTTCGGCTGAAGAAGATGAAATGGAGAAGCCAGTTCCTTCGAAGCCGAAACACGCTACAAATAAATCAAAACAGAATGCAAAACCTCAGGCAAAAAGGTCAAAGAAGAGAGACGGGTAACTGAAGAGACACAAGTATCTCGTGCACCCGTCCGATAGTCCCCATTTTTTGTCAATCCTTTTTCTTTTCAACAGAAGTTATGAGAATGGTGTATTGAAGAGCTTATGAAAACCAGTTTTGTCAAAGCTGTTTGTTTTGTTGTACGTACCTGAATGTTACGCATGAAGTTCCTTTTGGATCAATGTGAAGAGATTAATTTGCAGTTTTTTCTTCCCTCTTATAAAAGTAGAATTGCAAGTTTATATTTGTTAGACAAAAATATCCCAGCTTATGACAACATTTTTATGGAGGGATGGAACTTTCCTAAATCGAAAGACTAATTTATACAAGTTAGGCGGTCATGTCCCAATTAGTTATGTTTTGGATGCTCATATTCTGATCAACATTAGATTAAACAATTCACATGTTGGATTTCAATCACATATCTGAGTGGAAAAAAAAAATTATTATTAGCACTCCAATATGGTCATTTTGCATCCGCTCATTTCTTATTTTCTTTCATTATTTAGAGAGAAATGCATGATAATTATATTTTGAGTCCAATAACAACACCTGTCTAGTTCTAATAGTTTACTTTGTGATGCATTGCAACGCATGCCGTGACGTGAGTTACACAAGAAGTTATTTGTCTATCATCAATAAGCCTAAAGCATTTGGGTTTGGGTTAATAATAATGGAGAATAATGGATGAGCTTGAGACAATTTCAGCTTTAATAATTTGGATGCTTTTTGAAGAATAAAAGCCTTTAAAATTCGATGCTTCATTTAAGAATAAAAGCCTTAAGCACTTGGGTTTGGGAATAATGGGGAATAATGGATGAGCTTGAGACATTTTAAGCTTTAATAATAAGATGCTTTTTTAAGAATAAAAGCCTTTAAAATTCGATGCTTTATTTAAGAATAAAAGCCTTTATAATTGTTTTTTTTTTTTTTGGCACTCTCTCTATCGGCAAATGGTGTAGAATTAGGTACCAAAAATGAAGATCAAAGAGGAGATGGGAAAAAGCTTCCGAAAAAAAACAAAAAAACAAAAAAGGAGATGGAAAAAAAGACATAGAGCAGCTGAGATAAAAGCCTTGTCGGCTAGCATCAATAAGCCTTAACAGCAATTCCACCGGGACCATTAGCCCGATGGACCGGCGACTTCCCCATCCCAATAGCCCCAGCTGCAAACTCCAGCCTATGCGGGCGTGTGGGTTGAGGGGGGCTCGAGCGAGAGGTCCAGCTCGAATTGGTGGCCCGAGAGCCTGAGGGCTGTGTGATGTGTGGCTGACGTCAGGGTGACGTCAGCCACGATATAAGAATAGGATTGAGAACTTACCCATGTGAAATGTAAGAGATTTCACTGAGAATTGGACCTTGAACTCGTCGGAGTTCATCCGTTTTCCTTTGTCGGAATCTGGAAAAAGAATGGGATGCATTCAGGGAATTAAGCCCTCAAATTAAACTACAAGAATTGCAACACAACAGGATTTAAAGCTCAAGAACACAAGATAGTGATAGAAACATCACTTGGGTTCGAGATTGAGAGCTCAAGCTCTCGGCTTCAATGGTAGGACATCGCACCATGCACCGATGCCGCATGCAAGGCCATGGTTGGGTTCCTTAAGTTCCAGGGATTCCAAAAATATTATTTTTGAGCTTGATTTGTTGAAGGTTTGAAGAGGAAGGAGGAAGAGAGCTCACGAGAGTGAGCTGGAAAAGAGGGAGAGAGAGAAATGGTGGATGAACCGGTCAAATGAGGGGAAAAAAAGAAAAGGTGATGGGGATGTATGATGGATTGGGTGAGGAAAAAAATACTATTTTATTACTTGTTGCCATGACTATTTAGTTTAGGGGTGAAAAAGATAGAGAGAGGGGGATGAACCAATCAAATGAGGGGAAAAATGGAAAAGGTGATGGGGATGTATGATGGATTGGGTGAGGAAAAAATACTATTTTATTGCCTTTTCCCATGACTATTTAGTTTAGGAGTGGAGATGTAAAAGACAGTTACTATTGATTAAAGGCAGTTAAGTCAATAGTGAGTTGCCCGAGGGGGCCTTTGCAATGCTGGAGTTGCTCTAAATGAAGCTTTTTTTTTTTCTTCAAAAAGAGGGGCAACTGGTGTAGGGATGACAATTCTAACCGTTAAACTCGATAACCGTGAATAACTGTCCGAATGGAAATGATTTGGGTATATTATGGATATGGGGGAAAACCGTTTATATTATTCGGTTATGATTTTGGATATGATTATAGAGATCCTCAAACCGTATCCATAACCGAATCTGACCCGATTAGTAAATAATATAATTATATATAATATAATAGTAATATATATTTGTATATCCATTAATTATTCACCGAATCATTACCTTGAGAATACAAAAGTTGCATTTTGTAGGAAAATAAAGTTTTGAATCAAAATCAATGCGAACTCAATGGTGCTTATGAGAGATATCAAAGACAAGCCAACATCATCAGTGTTTTAATTTTTATACTCAACAATATCCATTCATTGGATCATTTTATACATCAAATATTTAATGACGAAATTAATATCTACTAACTTATAATGTTTCAATTGAAGGAATATATTTTTTGTATTGATAAAGATGGGTACATACGTTAACTGATGGGTAATCCGTTACCCGGTGAGTATGATTATTGATAATACCCGATGGTTAATTTTAGGGGTGGAATTTTTTCCCGAAAATCCCGAACCATCCCGATCTCGTCCCGAAATTAGACCGAAAATTTTCCGAACCAAATTTCCCGAAACCGATCCCAACCCGAAATTTTCGGTTTGGTATTCGGCCACAGCTTTGAAAGCTTTCGGGAATTCCGAACTGAACCGAATATTATATATATATATATATTTTTTAATTTTTAATTTTTAATTAGAAATTACTTGAACCGTCGGATTTGTTAAAATCTAATCCAACCGTCTATAATTAGGTCATTTGTTTGTTAGGTTATCAGATTCTCTCAGTCCCTCTTGCTCTCTCACCTCACTCACACACACTCTCACTCTCAGTCCCGCCGCTCCACTCCTTCGTCGAATCCATGCCGCTCCTCATCGTCCATCACTCCATTGACTCACGCCGCTTCACTCCTCCGTTGAATCCACGCCGCTCCTCGTCGTCCATTGACTCACGCCGCTTCTCCATCGACTCACACTCATGCACTCGAATTTGACACCAATCGAGTCCCAAAATCCAGGTTAGGGTTTCTGATTTTTTATTAACTTGATTTCTGAGTGAGTATTTTGTCGAATGTGTAAGGGTTTCTGATTTTTGATTAACTTTTCATGTGCATTTGATCCTTCTTCCTTCAATAGAGGACCCCAAATCAGTAGGAAAACCCATTTTATGCGTTTATGTAGGAGATGATTCAGGTAGCAAGCTAACTAAGATTAGTAGTTAGTAGGCCCAAAAGCTTTCCCAGTTGCATGCAACGCTTCATCTTTGTGCCTCGAGAGATTTCTTCACTGATTAGCACAACAGATCTCATAGAGAGAGAGTGTGGGAGTGTGTAAGAGAGAGAATCAATTTCGAGCAGTCCTAATCATCTTCTTGTTTTTCTTTGTCTTCAGTATCTCTGATGCACTATACAGACCATCATCGCCAGTTCTTGGTAACTCTTTCCAACTTCAAGTCCAAGGTAAATGTTGAAACTTTACCAGTATTTGGGCGTACCCTTTTCAGATTCTTCAGTTTTTTGCATTTAATCTATTGGAATTTGTCACCGTTTGGATTGAAAAGCACTTGGGCTTCAATTTCAAACACGTTTTACTCCTTCATGTGAATGTTTAGTTTTAATTTGTTTTTGCTTTCTCCGTTCCATTTTTCATTTGGCATGCCCTGCCACTTTTCATTCCAGCAAATATTTCCATTTTTGCATGCCCTGTTGTTTGGCAGCAAATATTTTTCTCTTTGCATGCCCTACAACGATTGTGAAGACTTTGTTAGTGTGATACTTAATTTTGGCAATTTGATTTTGTATTCAGGTCAGATTTTAAAGCAGCTATCAGAGATATCGAATACATGTGAAGACTTGGATAGTTGTTGCTTCCTTGGTATGAAAATTGAAACATGTGGTATTGTGATATTGTGGTGAAATTGAAACAGGTGGCTGTGCTTGTGCGGGCAGTGGCTAGTTGCAATTGTAAACCTTTTTTTTTTCTTTTTTTTCTTTTTGATGAAAATTGGGTGGGCTTCCTTGTTAAAATTGTAAAAAGTTTTAAAAGCCCAACATTTTGGGCTTCAAGGCCCAATCCCGAAGTGACCCGAAAATCCCGAAACACTTTCGGGAATCCCGAATTTCGGGAAATGAAGAATTTCGGTTCGGTTTCGGGATATAAAATCCCATCCCGAAATGTTTTGGTTTGGGATTCGGGTTTGAGGTTTCGGTTCGGGATCCCGACCCGAACTAGCCTTAGTTAATTTGCAGTTATGAATATGATTAATTATCGTGATTATGAAGATATATATATATATATATATTATTTCTGTTCCCAAACCGAATCGTTGCCATCCCAAAATTGATAGTAAATCACGATTATCCATCTTTTTTCGGCCTCGAGAGGATATGAGGAATTTCAAGAATAATGGATGAGCTTCAGACATTTAAGCTTTTAATAATTTGGATGCTTTTTTAAGAATAAAAGCCTTTAAAATTGGATTTTTTTTTTAAGAATAAAAGCCTTTTAAAATTGGATGCTCTTTTTGTGCAGTCTGTCTGCAACTGGTGTGGAATCAGGTACCGAAAATGAAGATCAAAGAGGAGATGGAAAAGAAGGCAAAGAGATCAGATGAGATAAAAGCCTTGTCGGTTAGCATCAATAAGCCTTAAGCATTTGGGTTAAAAACAAAGGAGAATAATGGATATAAGCTTTTAAATTTAATAATTTGGATGCTTTTTTAAGAATAAATGCTTTTTTTTTTTTAGCAAACCGAGAAATGTTGGAACCAGTGTGGTCGACTGAAAATTATTGTCCACAACAATATTCTCGCCACTGACGAAGTAAGTTTACCTATATAATCTAAACAGGCTTTGACGGTTCCTCACCTGAAAATTTGGAACGAAATTTCTAGTTTCCAACTTCCTTTTGCAAACAAGAGAAAATGGCTTTGGTTGGAGAGGCTTTGCTCTCCGGTTCGATCCAGGTGTTGTGCGATAAGATTGCGGGGGAGTTGATAGACTTCTTCCGGGAAAGAAGACTTAACCATTCGCTCATGGACAAACTGAAGGTGACATTGACGACACTTCATGCAGTGCTCAACGACGCAGAGGAGAAGCAGATTGTCGACCCAGACATCGGGAGCTGGCTTAACGAGCTCAAAGATGCTGTGTCTGACGCTGAGGACTTGGTGGATGAGATCGATACTGAAGCTTTACATCGCAAGGCGAGAGATCAAACTAAGAACACCCAGGTGTGCAACTTCCTCTCTACCTCTCTTAATCCTTTCAAATATAAAGGCATGAATGGTAGGATAGAGGAGTTATTTCAGAGGTTAGAACACCTTGCGGACCAGCGAAATCGCCTTGGTCTTAGAGAAGGTATTGGGCGCAATGTTTCACAAAGAACTCCCACAACTTCTGTAGTTGAGAAAGGATTTTGTACCTATGGTAGGGATCGAGATAAAGAAAAGTTAAAAGATCTACTGTTGCTATATGACAATGAAAGTAGCAGTAGTTTTTCTGTAGTCCCTATAGTTGGTATGGGTGGGGTTGGTAAGACAACTCTTGCTCAACTCCTTTACAATGATGAACAAGTTAAAAAGCATTTTGATACAAATGCTTGGGTCTGTGTTTCCGAAAAGTATGATGCTATGAGGGTGATGAAGACCCTAATTGAGGAAACCACTGGGAAATCTTGTGATATCTCAGATATGAATTCCCTTGAAGTCCGACTAAGGGAACAACTAAGGGGAAAGAGGTTTTTACTTGTCCTGGATGACCTTTGGAGTGAGAGCTATGCTGAGTGGGATCATCTACAAACTCTTTTCACGTATGGGGCAAAGGGAAGCAAGGTCATTGTAACAACAAGGAGTAAACATGTTGCATCCATAGTGCACAATACTATTCCTATTCACAACTTAGAAGAATTGTCGGACGAGGATTGCTGGTTGTTACTGGCAAAACATGCATTTAGAAATGAAAACCCCAGTGCACATCCAGACTTGGTTGAAATTGGTAAGCAAATTGCACGTAAGTGCAACGGTTTGCCTCTAGCTGCAAAAACGCTAGGGGGTCTCTTAAGTTGCAACCTAGACTACAAGGAATGGAGTTACATATTAGATAGCAATCTTTGGGATCCACTATATGCTACTAGTATTCTTCCTTCTCTAAGATTGAGTTACCATTATCTTCCAAGTTACTTGAAACGATGCTTTGCTTATTGCTCAATTTTTCCAAAGAACTATGAGTTTGAAAAGGAAGATGTAATTCGACTATGGGCAGCAGAAGGTTTAATTCCACAATGGGAGGGCGGGAATACAATAGAGGAGGTTGGTGAAACATACTTTGATGAATTGTTATCGCGATCGCTATTTCAAAGACCAAGATTGGATCAACCAAGTTTCACCATGCATGATCTCATCAATGACTTGGCTATGTTTGTATCTGGAGAGTTTTGTTTTAGGTTGGATCAGGAATTTTCACATGAAGCTCCTAAAAGAGGTTGTCGGTTGGATCCGGAAACTTCACATAAAGCTAGAGAAAGAGTTCGCCACTTATCGTATATGAGAGGAAAATTGGATATAGCTTCAAAATTTGAGCCATTAAAAGGAGTTAAGGGTTTGCGTACCTTCTTTCCAGTATCTTTAACACCATATTATGGCTGGGATCATGAATATATAAGCAAAAAGTTTCTAGATGATTTATTGCCAGCACAAAAATGTTTACGGGCATTTTCATTGTCAAGATATGAAAATATCACTCACTTACCTGATTGGATTGGTAACCACATACACTTGCGCTACATTGATCTCTCTTATATGACAATTAAAAGGTTACCAGATAGAGTGTGTACTCTCTACAATTTACAAACTCTATTGTTGTTAGGTTGTTCTTCTCTTGTTGAATTGCCTGCAGACATGAGGAAATTGATTCGTTTGCGTCATCTTGATATTAGTGGGACTAACATAAAAGAGATGCCTGTGCAAATGGGTAAACTAAGAAGTTTGAGAACGCTCACTGCTTTTGTGTTGGGAAAGTCGACTGGGTCAAGCATTGCAGAACTGAGGGAGTTGTCGCACCTTGGAGGAAAAATTTCTATCTTGAATCTGCAAAATGTAGTCGGTGATATTGATGCCTTGCTGAAGGATAAGAAAGATCTAGATGAGGTAGAGTTGGCATGGGGTAATGAAGTTTCCGAGGATTCCGCAAAATATAGACTTGTACTTGAAGGACTACAACTTTCGGTAAATTTGGAGAAACTAACCATCAGGTGGTATGGCGGAACCAGTTTTCCGAAGTGGGTGGGAGACTCTTCCTTCTCCAAGTTAAAAGTGATGCGTCTCAACAATTGTAGTAATTGCAGTTCATTGCCACCAGTTGGTCAGCTTCGTGATCTCAAAGAGCTCTACGTAGAAAGCATGAAACTTGTTACGAGTGTTGGTGTTGAATTCTACGGGGGATATCAACCATTTCAATCTTTAGAGAGGCTAGAATTTTGGGATATGCCAGAGTGGGAGGAATGGCTGCCTTGTTCAAGTGTAGATGAAAGTCCAGACTTTCCTCGTCTTAAGGAGTTGATGTTACGTAGGTGTCCGAAGCTGAGAGGAAACTTGCCCTATCATCTTCCTTTGTTGAAAAAACTTACTGTCTATGGATGTGAGGTTCTACATGAAAACAGGGCCAGTAATACTCTAAACACGGAGTCCTTACGACGATCTCTTGAAGAACTAACAATAAATGGATGCCCCAGTCTGTCATTGTTACTAGAGTCGAGGGAGACGCTGCCATCGCTTCAGATGCTTTATATTTATTTTCTTGGCGGGACAGAGTGGTTGCCGCAAATGGTGCACAACACCAATCGTCTTCAACATTTGACTCTTTCATTTTGTTCCTCACTCTTGTCGTTCCCTACAAATGGTCTGCCCACCACGCTGAAGTCACTTGAAATACAAGATTGCAAGAAATTAGAATTCCTGTCACGTGAGATGATGGCCAAACTGACTTCCCTCAAGTCTTTGCATCTATTGGATTGCTGTGATTCTCTGAGGTCGTTCCCTTTGGGCATCTTCCCCAACCTTTCAACTCTTGGTATCTATGGTTGTCAGAATCTGCAGTCCCTTTATGTTGAAGGAGGAGCAGTTGAAAATCTCAGCCATCTCGACTACCTGTCTCTCCGGAGATGTCCAAATCTGGTCTCTTTTCCCGACGGAGGATTGCCCACTCCCCACCTGACTTCCTTTTCAGTCTGGGGATGCAAGAGTTTGAAGTTGTTGCCGGACCAACTGCACAACCTCACCGCCCTTCAACATTTGTGGATACAAAATCTTCCAAATCTGGAGTCACTTACACAAGGGGGTATGCCTCCCAACCTACAAGCATTTTGGATCGAAAATTGTGAGAGACTGAGACCTTCAGAGGAGTGGGGATTGCAAAGACTTGTCTCTCTTCGAGAATTTATAATCACCACCAACAAGGACCTGCTGGAGACGTTGCTAAAGGAACATCTGCTCCCCGCCACTCTTCTCACTCTTAAAATCTCTCAACTTTCAAATCTGAAATCTTTGGACGGGAAGGGACTTGATCACCTCACTTCTCTTCGACAGCTAGAAATTTCATGGTGCCAGAGTCTCGAATTCCTGCCAAAAGAGGGTTTTCCGGCATCTCTTTCTTGGCTGAGTATTGAGAATTGCCCTTCTCTGAAGAGGAGTTATCGGAGCAAGAAGGGAAAAGATTGGAGAAACATATCTCGCATTCCTTGCATAAAGATAGATGATGAAGTCACCATCCTATGAGCTTTCACTTCACCTCTCCAACTCTCAACTCTCAACTCTCAAGACGAAGCCAGGTAATTTCTTATTTATTATTAGATTGATTGTCCTCAGCAATACTCCTACTTAAATTCAAGTTTCAGAGTCTAATTCCAATGAAATTACAGGAGAGTGCGAGGAGACTGACTTCTATGTAGTCTGATACTTTGGAACTACTTGGGGTGGATGTACATGATTCTCCTGCACGAGAAGAGGTAAACCCTGAGTGATGGTTTTTCATACTTCTCTTGTTTGCGCACAACAGTTGAATAGTGCCTCATGGCTCTGCTTGCTTGAATGCCAGTACGTATATTGCGTTACTAGATAAGAAGGCTGGTTGTTGTGCTGTGGATTTCACCGGTTGAACATTGCAGATCAGATGTAAATTGTAATTTACTTTCACTTTTTCTCTCTTCGGTTTGCCTTTTCTCTATTGCATTTATATTAGGGATCAGTCTTTTTCTTTAACAGTTCAATTCAACTACATGCTAAGTCAAGAAAATGTGATGGTACTAACAGATATATCGGTTTCATTGATGCATTGAGCAAAACAGACTAAACCTGTAAAGATAGGATTTATCAAATGGAGCTCTGGTTTACTGAACTATCAAGTTTGAAATCTTTGGATGGAAATGGACGTTCAAAATCTCCTGGGCTCTCAACTCTATTAAGAGAGCACCGCTTATTGGCACTGCATGCTAGAATGCCAGTGTTACTAGACTCAATGGCTGACTGCTGCGCCTCCAGATTTCAGTGTTAGCAGTTGAACACTTGAGTGTAATCTGTTCTTCCTTTATGTATCAATGTAATTGAACTACGGTACTATTATCCTTGAAATATGAATGTTTACCTTTTGTTTAGTTATTGGATTGTCTCTTGTAGGCTAACATGCATCCTTGGTACCATTGAATAAAAATGTTAGCTTTTCCTCCATGTTTCAAATTCTAGTTTCTCATTTTCTTTTTTAATTCTGGAAATTGAATTTAGTTTAAAACGTGCCAGATGCCCTATATATCTAGCATTCACTTGTGTTGCTTTGCGTTTTGTAGGAAGCATTCCGAAAGGTTTATGAGAGGAAGTTCATGAACTGTCTTGAGCTCTGGACTAGAGCTGTCTCTTCCTGTGGCACAGAACCTGAGTTTAGGCCTGTTGCGTATCCTCTGCCTCAAATAATATATGGGGTAGCCCGTCTAGTTCCAACAGCTAGGTACTTTCTCCTCAGATTGAGGTGTATTAGAATGCTTAATCGCATTGCTGCTTCAACGGGTACTTTCACTCCTGTTTCTATGCCGCTTTTGGACATGCTTGAGATTAAAGAGTTGGAACAGATCCACCACTGGTGGTGTTGGCAAAGCTATTGATTTGCGCACTGTACTGAAGGTATATTTTAGTGTGGACATTGCTCTTCTTCAAATTCAATACTACATTGTTACTGTTTTTAGGAGTTTGTGGAAAATTTTGCTTTCAGGTCAGCAAGCCAACCCTGAAGACCAGAGCATTTCAGGAAGCGTGTGTTATCTGTTGTAGACGAGCTTGCTGAACATTTAGCTCAGTCGAGCTTTTCTGTTGCTTTCCCCGAGTTGTCTTTTATTCCAGTAGCTGTACGATTGCGTACCTTCTGCAAATCCACCAAGGTTGAGAGGTTTCAGAAAGCAATGAGGGAGCTCATTCGTCAGGTATGTGGTTAGAGTGGAAGAGTCTAGTGACCACTTGTGCTCTGCTCCCATGCCCGAGCTTGAGATGTGTGGACTATCGATTGGTTGAAGAAGTTTTTAATTTTACTCTTTCATCTGTTAATAATTACAGCTTTTAAATGTTGGAAAACCTTGTTGTACATAGCTAATGTTTCAGCTCTTCCATATCCCAGATCGAGGCTAATTGTCAGTTTACAAATGAAAGGCGTATGTCAATTTCTTTTCTCCCAAATGATCATGCAGCTGCGTATTTCCTTGAGGTCTGCCGTCTGCCCTTCCGTAATTTTTTTCTCTCATGTGATTTTGCCATCAATGTATTTTATGTATGTGTACTTTGCTAAATTGTTACCAGCCAATAACCACAAATGCCTATTTCTTGGATCTTTCATGATTGAATTATCAAACCTTGTTTTAATCTGAAATATCTTTAACGCTTCGCCTTCATTTCGTTTTATTTTGATATCATCTTGGAGAAACTGAAGTCCTTATATGTTGTTATAGGATGAGAAAAAGTCAGGGGCTAGCCCTCTGTCGAAGTACGTTGCAACTCTACGTGAAGTAGCACAACAAAGAAATGCTTCGTTGTCGGAATCCAGGTCTGAGATCGCGTTGTCTATTGAGTTCATTTTCACAGAATCATGTTTGATGTTCCATTTTCTAACATGCTCATTGCTTCCAGTGTTCATGTGGGCGAGCAATCATCTATCTTTGGAAGTAAAGGACGAGAAAGCGACGAAGAAGATGACACCAGGGACGACGAAGGCATTGCTGCCCTTAGTTCGTCCTGGTTAACCAGGAAAGGACTCCAAGTATGGTCTCTCTCTCTCTCTCTCTCTAAATTTCTATACAATTTTACTTTTGGTATTTGTGTTGTAACATTATTATTGGTTTTTCAGAGCTGAACCACCCAAAGATGTGAAAAAGAAGAAAAGGAAGCGAAAGACGGTGCCAGAACCAAGTAGCCATGGATGAAGATATTGTTCAGGAGTTGGTACTCAGTTCTGATGAAAACCAAGCGACACCTCTTCGGCTGACGAAGATGGAGTGGAGAAACCAGCTCCTTCGAAGTTGGAAAGCAAGAAGCCGAAACGCTCTACAAGTAAATAA
Organism: Heteromeles arbutifolia; assembly: GCA_024362995.1. Lineage (NCBI taxonomy): Eukaryota > Viridiplantae > Streptophyta > Magnoliopsida > Rosales > Rosaceae > Heteromeles > Heteromeles arbutifolia. The sequence goes on from JANCRC010000005.1 coordinate 1,291,120, forward strand.
AAAAAGAAGGGTGAATTGCCGATTTAGTCCCTGAATTATTACCTCAGTGAAAATTAGGTCCTTGAATTATTTTTTCGGTAAATTAAGTCCCTAAATTCATTAAAAATTGCTAATTTCATCCCTACTATTATATTTAAAGCTATTTTGTCCAATTTTTCTTCAACTTAAGTCACTTGACACACTTTAGAGTGTAATACCATCATATTCTCGCCTATAAGCCCTTCACATTTCATATAGGTTGCGAATCTAACTACCAATTTACCCTTCAAAGTTAACTCCATACACTATTTCTTTATGGAAACTACCAATCTACCCTCTAATGTGTATCACATGCAAATAACGTGACTTAAATTGACGGAAAATTAAATATAGTATCTTTGAATATAATATTAGGGATGTAATTGGCAGATTTTTATAATTCAAGGACTAATTTTTCTGAAAAAATAGTTTAGGGATCTAATTTTCACTTAGGTGATAATTCAGGGACTAAATTGGCAATTCACCCAAAAAAGAAAGCAAAACCTCAAGCAAAAAGGTCAAAGAAGAGAAAGACGGCTAACTAAAGAGACCCAAGTATCTCGTGCACCCGTCCGATAGTCTCCATTGTTTTGTCAAAGCTGTTTTGTTGTACGTACCTGGAAGTTATGCATGAAGTTCCTGTTTGATCAATGTGAAGAGATTAAGGGGGCGTTTGTTTGCCCTCGTTAACTTTCATTAGACTGGACTGGACTAAGGGTTAGTCCAGTCCTGTGTTTGGTACCCGCTGGGACTAACTTTAATGGCACTAACCCTCACTCGCCTCCACTAACCATGGGATTAGCCGGTCTTAGTGAAACCTCTCAAAAACCATGGGATTGCTAGCCCCGTTTTCAAAATTGTTTGCATGTCGTATGAAAGCTCCAAGTCTGCAAGCATGCTTCTGGGCAACTCCATTTGCCCTCCTATGCCTAGATCTGAAACCCAAACCCACTCACAGCCTAAATCTCAAAATCCAACCACCAAAATTCGAAAAAAAAAAAAAGCAAAACAATAACAACAACAATCTCAATAGAAAAATTCTGCCTTATTTCCGAAAATTCCCATAAAGATTTCCTTTTCCCATAAAATTCCGGAGATAAATGGATAGAGAAGGGGAGAGAGTTGGGGACGAAGAGAGAATAAGAGACAGAGAGGGAGGAGAGGGTAGCTTTGGGGACGATTTTGCAGGAAACTTGGTTTTGAAGCGTTTTGCAGGAAAAAGATGGGAGGAAAGTAAGTATTGGGGACGGAACCAAAGAAGAACAAAAGTAAAGAACTCTGGAGGTAGAAGAGTGTGTTCGAATTTTTAGTGAAAAAAAAAAGTTGAATTAATAATAAAATATTATTAGATATATATTAAATAATATAATATTAGAATTTATTATTATCCAGCTTTTTAGTTCGACATTGCATCAAATGCTTAGTCTAGCTTAGTCTAGTCTAAGCCAGTCTAGCTTAGTCCCCAAAGTTAGTCCAGTCCGAAATAACTCGAAATAACAAACGCACCCTAATTTCAATTTTTTTTCCCTCTTATAAAAATATAATTTCAAGAAAGGGTAATGCTAGTTAGTTCAAATTTGTAGGATAAGTTTATAAACTGTTATTAATGAGATGTTAATTTAAAGTGGGACCCAGAAAGGGTAAATACACACCTTTGAGGGATATATGTTATATGCCTCATTAACCAGATACTACACACATATACACGCACACATACACCAGGCACATTTATAAATTTTCTATATAATCTCCTGGAAAAAAAAAAGAAAAGAAAAGAGAGAGTAAATTGTAGCTATGATCCTTTAACTTTAACTCAATTAGAGTAATGATCATTCAACTAAAAATCCATTACCATTAGTCCCTCAACTTATCAAAACGTGCAGCTATAGTCCCTTAACAAAAAATCCATTACCATTGGTCCCCAACTTTAATTCAACTGGAGAAATGATCCCTCAACTTTAACCAAATTGTAGCAATGATCCTTCTAACATAACTCGTTTTGACAAAAATTTTGACGTAGTTGACGAAAAAGACCATAATTACACACTTTGATGAGTTGAGGCATCCTAATTATATAAATGGTTATTCTAACATGATTTATTTTAACAAAATTTTGATGAAATTGATGAAAATGACTATAGCTACACATTTTTATAAGTTGAGAGACCAATGATAATTGATTTTTAGTTGAAGGACCATTGCTCAAATTTGATTATAATTGAGGAATCATTGCTACAATTTACTCAAAAAAAAAAAAAAAAGATAGATGCTTATGCTTTTCTGAAATTTCGTCTCACTTTAATTAACCAAAAAAAGAAGGATGCTTTCTCCAAAGCACAATCACCAATTCTCCCTTTATGCTTAACGTGTGTGGTCAGGTCGACTGAAAATTATTCTCCCCACCGACGAAGTAAACTTAACCTATATAATCTTAAACAGGCTTTGCTACTTCCTCACCTGAAAATTTGAAACGGAATTTCTAGTTTCCAACTTCCTTTTGCAAACAAGAGAAAATGGCTTTGGTTGGAGAGGCTTTGCTCTCTGGTTCGATCCAGGTGCTGTGCGAAAAGATTGCTTCGGGAGAGTTCAAGGCCTTCTTCCGGGTAAGAAGACTCAACTATTCACTCATGGACAAACTGAAGGTGACATTGAATACACTTCAAGCAGTGCTCAACGACGCAGAGGAGAAGCAGATTGTCAACCCTGCAGTTGGGGTGTGGCTTAACCATCTCAAAGATGCTGCGTTCGAAGCCGAGGACTTGGTGGATGAGATCGATACTGAAGCTTTGCGTCACAAGGTGAAAGATCAGACTAAGGTGTGCAACTTCCTCTCTACCTCTCGTAATCCTTTTAATTATAAAGGCATGAATGGTAGAATAGAGGAGTTATTTCAGAGGTTAGAACACCTTGCAGAACAGCGAAATCGCCTTGGTCTTAGAGAAGGTATTGGGCGCAATGTTTCACAAAGAACTCCCACAACTTCTGTGGTTGAGGAAGGATTCTGTCCCTATGGTAGGGATAAGGATAAAGATAAGTTAAAAACACTACTGCTGCTATCTGACAATGATAGTAGCAGTAATTTTTCTGTAGTCCCAATAGTCGGGATGGGCGGGGTTGGTAAGACAACCCTTACTCAACTTCTTTACAATGATGAACAAGTTAAAGAGCATTTTGACGTTCATGCTTGGGTTTGTGTTTCCGAACAGTACGATGCTTTGAGGGTGATTAAGACCCTTATTGAACAAATCACTGAGAAATCTTGTGATATCTCAGATATGAATTCCCTTGAAATTCGACTAAGGGAACAAGCAAGGGATTTCTCAGATATGAATTCCCTTGAAATTCGACTAAAGGAACCAGTAAGGAGGGAACAAGTGAGGGATATCTCAGATATGAATACCCTTGAAATTCGACTAAGGGAGCAAGTAAGGGGAAAGACATTTTTATTTGTCCTAGATGACCTTTGGAATGAGAGCTATGATGACTGGGGTCGTCTACGAACTCTTTTCACTTATGGGGGGAAGGGAAGCAAGGTCATTGTAACAACAAGGAGTAGACGTGTTGCATCCATCGTGCACAATACTATTTCAATTCATGACTTGGAAAAATTGTCGGACGATGATTGCTGGTTGTTACTGGCAAAACACGCATTTAGAAATGAAAACTCCAGTGCACATCCAGACTTGGAAGAAGTTGGTAAGAAAATTGCACACAAGTGCAACGGTTTGCCTTTAGCTTCAAAAACACTAGGGGGTCTCTTAGGCTGCAACCTAGACTACAAGGAATGGAATTACATATTGGATAGCAATCTTTGGGATCTTCCACACACTAATAGTGTTCTTCCTTCTCTAAGATTGAGTTACCATTACCTTCCAACTTACTTGAAACGATGCTTTGCTTATTGCTCAATTTTTCCAAAGGGCTATGAATTCGAAAAGGAAAATGTAATTCTACTATGGGTGGCAGAAGGTTTAATTCCACAATCAGAGAGTGGGAATACACTGGAGGAGGTTGGTGAAAGATACTTTGACGAACTGTTGTGGCGATCACTGTTTCAAAGACCAAGATTGGATCAACCAAGATTCACTATGCATGATCTCATCAATGACTTGGCTATGTTCGTGTCTGGAGAGTTTTGTTTTAGGTTGGATTTGGAACATTCACATGAAGCTCGTAAAAGAGTTCGCCACTTCTCGTATGTGAGAGGAGAATTTGATACATCTTCAAAATTTCAGCCATTAGATGGAGTGAAGTATTTGCACACATTCTTTCCATTGTCTTTAACACCACATGGCACAAGGGATGACAAAGTATATGTAAGCAATAAGGTCCAAGATGATTTTCTGCCAACACAAAAATATTTACGGGTAATATCATTGTCAAGATATCGAAATATCAATCAGTTACCTGATTCCATTGGTAATCACATACACTTGCGCTACATTGATCTCTCTTATACGACAATTAAAAGGTTACCAGATACAGTGTGTACCCTCTACAATTTACAAACTCTGTTGTTGTTAGGTTGTTCTTATCTTGTTAAACTGCCTGCAGACATGAGGAAATTAATTCATTTACGTCATCTTGATATTGGCGGAACTGGCATAGAAAAAATGCCTGTGCATATGGGTAGATTAAAAAGCTTGAGAACACTGACAGCTTTTGTGTTGGGGAAATCTATTGGGTCAAGCATTGCAGAACTGAGGGAGTTGTCGCACCTTGGAGGAAAAATTTCTATCTTGAATCTGCAAAATGTAGTCGGTGCTATTGATGCCTTGCTGGAGGATAAGAAAGATCTTAATGAGGTAGAGTTGGCATGGCGTTATAAGGTTTCCGATGATTCGGTAAAAGCGAGATATGTGCTCGAAGGACTTCAACCTTCGGTAAATTTGGTGAAGCTAACCATCAGGCGTTATGGCGGAATCAGTTTCCCAAATTGGGTGGGAGACTCGTCCTTCCCCAGCCTACAAGTGATGCGTCTCAGTGGTTGTAGTAATTGCAGTTCACTGCCACCAGTTGGTCGGCTACCTGCTCTCAAAGAGCTCTACGTAGAAGGGATGAAATTTGTTACGAGTGTTGGTGTTGAATTCTATGGGGGAAATCAACCATTTCAATCTTTAGAGAAGCTAGAGTTTATGAATATGCCAACATGGGAGGAATGGCTGCCTAGTCCAAGTGGAGGTGAAAGTCCAGACTTTCCTCGTCTTAAGGAGCTGATTTTAAGGAGGTGTCCGAAGCTGAGAGGAAACTTGCCCACTCATCTTCCTTCCTTGGAGATACTTAGGGTCTATCGATGTGAGGTACTACATTTGCCGATGGAGACGCTGCCGTGCCTTCAGATGCTTGATACTAATTTTAAGGGCGGGACAGAGTGGTTGCCGCAAATGGTGCACAACAGCAATCGTCTTCAAAGTTTGACTTTATATGATTGTTCCTCACGCTTGTCGTTCCCAACAAATGGTCTGCCCACCACGCTGACGTCACTCCGTATAGAATATTGCGAGAAATTAGAATTCCTATCACGTGAGATGATGGCCAAATTGACTTCCCTTCAGTCTTTGGAACTCCTCTGGAGCTGTGATTCTCTGAGGTCGTTCCCTTTGGGCATTTTCCCCAACCTTTCATCTCTTTCTATCGTTGGTTGTGAGAATCTGGAATCCCTTTCCGTTGAAGGAGGAGCAGATGAAAATCTCAGCCATCTCAACTCCCTGTCTATTTTGGAATGTCGAAATCTTGTCTCTTTTCCCGACGGGGGATTGCCCACTCCCAACCTCACTTCCTTTCAAGTCAGGCTCTGCGAGAATTTGAAGTTGTTGCCGGACCGCATGCACACCCTCACCGCCCTTCAACGTTTGGTGATAGGATATCTTCCAAATGTGGTGTCATTTGCACAAGGGGGTTTGCCTCCCTACCTACAATCATTATCTATCGGTCACTGTGATAGACTGAGGCCTTCAGTTGAGTGGGGATTGCAAGGGCTTGTCTCTCTTCGACAATTTCTGATTTCCAGTGAAAGCAAGGATCTGCTGGAGACGTTGCTCAATGAAAAGCTGCTCCCTGCCACTCTTCACACTCTCCAAATCTCTGATGTATCAAATCTGAAATCTTTGGACGGAAAGGGACTTGAGCACCTCACTTCTCTTCAACACCTACAAATTGAATGGTGCGAGAGTCTCAAATTCCTGCCAAAAGAGGGTTTTCCGGCATCTCTTTCTTATCCGAACATCAGGTGGTGCCCTTCTTTAAAGAAGAGGTATCTGAAGAAGAGGTATGAGAACGTAGCTCGCATTCCTTGCATAAAGATAGATGGAGAAGTCGACATCTTGTGAGCTTTCAGTTTACTCTCTCCAACTCTCAACTCTCAAGACAAAAGCCAGGTACTTTTTTTATTCATTATTAAATTGATTGTCCTCAGTAGTATTCCAACTTAAATTAAAGTTTCAGAGTCTAATTCCGATGAAATTACAGGAGAGTGGCGAGGGGAGTGAATTATTTGTAGTCTGATACTGTGGAACTACTTGGGGTCGATATATATGATTCTCCTGCATGACAAGAGGTAAAACCCTGGATTATGGTTTTCTCATACTTCTCTCGTTTGCGACATAACTCTAATCTTCTGGTAGGTGTGATGGGACTAACAGATATCGGTTTCATTGATGCAGCAAGCAAGCAAACCTGTAAAGATTGGGTTAGCAAATGGTGCTCTGATTTTCTGGACTGTCAAGTTTGAAATCTTTTGGACGGAAATGGACTTTCAACACCTCCCACCCTCGCAATTCCTGCAGGCACAGGGACCTCTAGACCTCAGCTCTCGTCAACAGCTATATAAAGATTGAATGTATGTGGGACTTCGTCGATCCAGAGAGAAAACTATTGAACTGTAAAGAAAGGATTATCAGATGGAAAACGATGTTAGCTTACATCAACCACTCAGGTACTTGTGTGTGTGTGTGTGTGTGTGTTTACTGCTGTGGTTTCCATATGGCGGAATGCTTACTCATCTTTCCATGCCTCTGTCATCTTGTGGTAGGTGCATATACATATGTTTCTCTACAAACACAGTGGTTGAAGAGAGCATGGCTTATTGGCACCGGCATCGCTTGTCAGAATGCCAGTGTTACTAGATTTGGTGGCTGGCTGGTGCACCTACAGATGTCAGTGTATGTAGTTGAACACTTGAGTGTAATTTGTTCTTCCTTTATGTATCAATTAGTTGTTCTTGTATGGTGCTATCTGGCATGAATATAAGTCTCCTTTAATCAGAGAGGTAACCCCTGGAATGATGGTCTTTTCTAATACTGTTTGTAATTTGAATATGAGAGGCATGCCTTTTCATCTTCTCATGATGTCACTTTCATCTTCTAATGGGTGCAGATATGCTTTTGTACAGACAAAGAGGTTGAACAGCGCGCTTGACACTTGTAGCACTTTCATCATGCTTGCGTTTGTTGTTATTCCAGTAAATGATATTACTAGAATAAGTGGTTGGCTGGTGTGCTATGGATTTGACAAGAATGATAATTCTTACGTTAAGCACTGCAGACGAGCTGTAATTCAGCTTTCCACCGCTCTCTTTTGTTTTAAGTTCCATTTGCTTGTTTTCTAAGATAAATGTATTAGTAATAATTTCTTCATCTTTAAATTTAGGAGCATCGTGATAAGCTGAGGTATGAAAAAGGAAAGCAGTTGAGTTGGCATCCTATTGAAATGGATTCGATCATTTGAGAGAAAACATGCTTTTCACAGTTCAATTCAGAATGAAACGGTAGAAAGAATGTGAAGGTAAAGCTCTATGTACTTTTCCTACATTTTCATCAAATCTCTGCATCCCCATACTCTCCTCAAAGAAAAATACATATCGCATACTTTAAATGTAATTGTGCCTATTGTTGCCGTCTAGGAACATCTTATCTCCTGGAAGTGATCCAAAGGAACTGAGAGGTTATAGCATTCTTCTTGCCATTTTGGATTTCATGAGCAATCAAGAGGATATTCAAAGTTGCATCAGGACTCGGAGGTTTGTTTTTTCTATATATTAGTGTGTGGTGCCGTGTGACTCGCATAGCAAGTTAACAGAGGAAGAAAAAAGTTATTTGAACATTGCAGATTCGCTCACTTTATATGTAGGCGATCATTTGATTCGTTAACCGCTCTGGAGGAAAATGCCGTGGAGAAATAGACGATGATACTCCTTAACCCAAGTTTGATGGGGAAAGTTGGAGCAGTGGGCACTCAAATTTAGAAACCTTCTTGGTAAGTAGCAACTCAACCGTGGTAGTGCTTCATGTCCGTTATCGTGCATAGCTGGAAATTTCCCAGTCGCTAAGGGGTCCATTCATTGTTTCTCTTAATATATATAGTATTTGTTTTTCTGATTCGTATGCAGCCACACACTTTGTTGCTGCCTGTGCCTGCGCGGGGGTTCATTTTTCTGTACCACGTACGTTTTAGGCCGGAACACTAGTCTGATACTGTGGAACAACTTTTGGTGGATATATATGATTCTCCTGCATGTGAAGAGGTAAACCCTGGATGATGGTTTTCTCATACTTGTCTCGTTTGCGGTATAACATTCTCATCTTTCAATGTAACTGTAATCTTTAGGCAGGTGCACTGGAGATATGTTTCTCTCTACTAACACAACAGTTGAAGAGTGCCTCATGTCTGTGCTTGCTTGAAGGCCAGTACGTACATTGCATTACTAGATTGCATTTATATTGAGGAGGATTTCACCGGTGGAACATTGCAGATCAGCTGTAAATTGTAATTTACTTTCTCTCACTTTTTCTATCAAGTTTCTTTATCTATATTGCGTTTATATTATCAGTTTTTTCTTGGGCAGTTCAATTCAACTATATGTGAAGTCAGGACATTGTGATGGTACTAACAGATGTATCGGTCTCATTGATGCAGCCAGCAAACAGTGTAAACCTGTAAAGATAGGATTATCAAATGATGCTTTGGTTTTCTGGACTGTCAAGTTTGAAATCTTTGGACAGAAATGGACTTTCAATACCTCCCACTCTCGCAATTCTTGCCCAGACAGGGACCTGCAGACCTCAGCTCTCTTCAAACACAATGGTTGGAGAGAGCATGGCTTATTGGCACCGCTTGCCAGAATGCCAGTGTTACTAGACTTGGTGGCTGGCTGCTGCACCTACAGATGTCAGTGTATGTAGTTGAACACTTGCGTGTAATCTGTTCTTCCTTTATGTATCAATGTAATTCAACTATGCAATCAATCAGGACAACGCGATGGGACTAACGTATTTGTCAGCTTTATTGATGCAGATGGCAACTCTGGAATTGTAAAGATAGGATTATCTACAGCCAATGATTTGAACATGCATCAATTAGTTGTCCTTGAATGGTGCTAGCTCCAGCTATTTGGCATGCATATAATTCTCCTTTAATCGGAGAGGTTACCCCTGGAGTGATGTTTTTTCTAATGCTTTTATAGTTTTAATATGAGAGGCATGGCTTTTCATCTTCTCTTGATGTCACTCTCATCTTCTAATGGGTGCCGATATGATTTTGTACAGAGAAAGTGGTTGAACAGCGCGCTTGATCATTGTAGCACCGTCGTCACGCTTGTGTTTGTTGGTATTCCAGTAAATGATATTACTAGAATAAGTGGTAGGCTGGTGTGCTACGGATTTCACAAGAATGATAATTCTAACGTTGAGCACTGCAGACGAGCTGTAATTGAGCTTTCCGCTTTCCACCACTCTCTTTTGTGTCAAGTTCCGTGTGCTTGTTTTCTAAGATTACTGTATCAATAATAATTTCTTCATCTTTGAATTTAGGAGTATCTTGTTGAGCTGCGGTATGAAAAAGGAAAGCAGTTGAGTTGCATCCTATTGAAATGGATTTGAGAGAAAACATGCTTTTCACAGGTCGATTTAGAATGAAACGGTAGAAGCGTGTGAAGGTAAAGCTCTGCGTTCTTTTCCTACGTTTTCATCAAAACTCTGCATCCACACTCTCCTTAATGAAAAATATATATCACATACTTTACATGAAATTGTGCCTATTGGTGCTGCATATAAACATCTTTTCTCCCGGAAGTGATCCAAAGGAACTGAGAGGTTATAGCAATCTTCTCACCATTGTGGACTTCATGAGCAATCAAGAGAATATTCAAAGTTGCATCAGGACTCAGAGGTTTGTTTTCTATATATTAGCGTGTGTGATGTCTTGGGATGTCATGTGACTCGCATAGCAAGTTAACAAACGAAGAAAGAAATTATTTGAACATTGCAGATTGGCTCACTATATATGTAGGCGATCATTTGATTCGTTAACCAATCTAGAGGAAGTCTGGAAGATGCCGTGGAGAAATAGTCTATGATACGCCTTAACCCAAGTTTGATGGGGAAAGTTGGAGCAGTGGGCTCTCAATTTTAGAAACCTTCTTGGTAAGTAGCAACTCAACCCTGGTACTGCTTCGTGTACATTATTGCACATAGCAGGAAATTTCCCAATCTCTAAGGTGTCCATTCATTGTTTCCCTTAATAGTATTTGCTTTTCTGACTCTTATGCAGCCAAATGCACACTTTGGTGCTGCCTGTGCAGCCAAGTTCGCGCGTGGGAGTTCATTTCCCTCTACCATGTACGTTGAGGCCAGAGCATTGCATCGTTGGCTGCCGATGGTGGCTGATTTGGAAGCTGCTGCTGTGGAAGTGGAGTGTAATTCCACTGTGTCTATGGCAGGGTAGTAGCAAAAGGAGAAGGATTATTCTGCGTTTGGTACAATATTATGCGAGACGATAGGCCGAAAAGGTTGCAGAGACTTGCACGATTTGGAAAGTTGCTATATTTTGAAGACTCCCCCGGACATTATTTTGGATGTTTTAATTAATAGAAGCTAGATAGTCATAACCTGTAATTTGTTGTTGCGTGGTACTCTTTTTCCTTCAACTGGGATGAAATTCCCGATTAAAATTTTGATGAGGTTTTGGTATTCTTTGACACCGTAAAATACTTTAATCTTTGTTCATGAACGATAGTGTGCTTTGTTATGTCATGGCTACTTTTTAAGTTCATTTTATGATTGGGTGGTTAATAAAAAAATTTCCTACAGTAGCCAATTAATTTCCTTTTCCTGTGAGCATCTAAGCTTTGGATTTGCATTGAATTTGTTTTTATATTTATTTGTTGAATATTCCACAAACTTGTTTTAATGATGAGAAATGCCACAATTTGCAAATCATGTGATGTCTCGCCAATCGAAAATAAGCATGTTAACTAATACTTAAATAATAATTCAGTTATTAACAACCACGTCATATGACTTCTAAAATATAATTTAAATAGATTGTTCTTGCTGTTATTTTTTCTCATGCATTGTCTGTTCCTACAACATAAGTAACCTGAAATTGGTATAACAACAGAAAAGTAACCTAAAATTGGTATAACAACAGAAAATTAAAAATGGGAATTCAAATTGGAAAATAAAATGCTAATATAAGATATTTTTAAAACTGTTTAACTTTGTTTTATCATTATTTGTATAATAATTTGTCCAAATTGTTGATATGAATTTCACAAAATGGGGTGCACCTTTTTCTTGTTTTATAAATTATAAAGCTTTGTTTGTTGAATATAAATTATTACGTTTGAATATTGATAAATAGTAGGCAGATATGTCGTATATTGTTTCTCGTGGATAATAAAATGTCTAGGAAGATGTCAACAAAAAGGCAAAAAAAAAGATTGAAAAATTATAAATGGTTCTTTAGAATTAAGCCCTTGCAACATTTATTTTTTAGACAAAACCCCATCACGCTTTAAAACTCCAAATAAAACCCAAATTTCAAATTTACTGGCAAGTAAACAATTAAGTGACCTACTATTACCAAAATATTTACAAATGTGCCATAGCACCCTAATTATGTTAACTAATTTAGTTACCGACCAGCAAGTATGACGACTAAAATTTTAGAGTGACTTCACTTGTAAGTGAGAGATCTTAAGTTCGATTTTCGCCAAAAACGAATATGAATCACACACTCTCCCACCTCCTTGGTGCAATGATTTGAGAGAAAACATGATTTCACAGCTGGATTTAGAATGAAACCGTAGAAAGCGTGTGAAAGTAAAGTTCCGCGTTCTTTTCCTACATTTTCATCAAAACTCTGCATCCGCAATACTCTCCTTAAAGAAAAATATATTTCGCATGCGGTAAATGAAATTGTGCCTATTGTTGCCGCCTATGAAAATCTTATCTCCTGGAAGTGATCCAAGGAAACTGAGGTTATTGCATTCTTCTCACCAACGTGGATTTCATGAGCAATTCATAGAATATTCAAAGTTGCATCTTGGATTTCATGAGCAATCCATAGAATATTCAAAGTTGCATCTGGACTCGGAGGTATGTTTAGAATATACTAGCAGATAGCACATATTTTGTATGTGTGAACAACCGTCCACTTCCTTCCACGTTCTCCTTAAGCGCAACGGCTTCAGTTCATTCAAACTATCCAAAAAACATCATGATTTCACTTACCTGTATGAAAAAATGATGTTGGGATAATTTCTTTAATAAATGCATATTTTTATTTTATGTAAATATTTTGATACAAAATTACTATTTTGCCCTCCTTATTGTGTATCAAAAGTGAGAGCAAAATAGGAAAAAAGGAATATGATTGTCATTTTGTCAAAAGGTACAAAATTACTATTTTACCTTCCTCATCTCAACATTGTGTATTCAAAAGTGAGGGGGCAAAATTAGAAAAAGTGGGCAAAAAATTACTATTTTGCCCTCCTTACGTAAATATTGTGTATCAAAAGTAAGAGCAAAATAGGAAAAAAGGGATATGATTGTCATTTTGTCAAAAGGTACAAAATTACTATTTTACCCTCCTCATCTCAACATTGTGTATTCAAAAGTGAGGGGCAAAATTAAAAAAAGTGGGCAAAAAGGTTGACAAGGTGTGTGCTCTTAAGGCGTGTTTGTTTGCCCTCGTTAAAGTTCACTGGATTTGACTACTTTGCTAAGACTACTAATCCCGTGTTTGGTGCAAGCTGGACTAAACTTAAATGGGATTAAGTCAGACTCGTTCCGACTAAGAGCTTCACTAAGTCGTCTTAGTGAGACCCCCCAAAAACCACGGGATTGCTAATCCCGTCTCCAACATCGTTTGCACACCTTTGTCATCTGCAACTCATGCTCCCTTACCCCTGTGCAGATCTAAAACCCACCCCCCACCCACTGCCTAAATCTCAAAATCCAACATCTAAAATTCCCCCAAAAGCACATGCAGACGAATCTCCCGAACAAATTCAAAACAAAAACGCAAAATCACCAGAAAATTAGAGGAGGCGTTAGGTGGTGAGCTCTGATGAATCCTCTGCATAAGGAAAAAAGGGAGAGGTTAGGGAGAGAGTGGATGGGAGTGAGATGGGCGGAGCAAGCTAACAAACGAAGAAAAAAATTATTTGAACAACCATTATATAGGTAGGTGATTGTTTGATTCGTTAACCGCTCTAGAGGAAGATGCTGTGGAGAAATATACGATGCCTCGCCTTAACCCAGTTTGATGGGAAAGCTGGGATAATTGGAGGCGAGGCATGAAAGATGATCAGGTATATGTTGACATCATGTGTCGATCTAGAATGTTTGTCGGGATCGAGGCGTGATAGTTGTAGGCTGATTTGAGAGATACTATTGTAGGCCAATTCCAAATTTTATGTCAACAATGAGATCCTCTAATTTTTAGATATTCACATGTATGCAAAAAACCACTCAAATTATAACCACTCAATTAAGTTGGTTGTCATTAGGGCTCTCTTGAAATATCTTGCTCGTTTATTTTCTTCACTATAATTAAACGTGTTAATAATTCTCAATATGTATAATTTTTTTTGAAAAAAATGGGATGTGCTAAATGACAAATGATTTGAATAATTAAAACTAGCAGAGAGCACACAATTTGTGTGTGTGAACAACCGCTCACCTCCTTCCACGTTCTCCTCAAGCGCAACTGCAACCGCCTACCTCCTCCCACGTTTTCCTCAAGCGCAACCGTTTTAGTTAATTCAAACTATCCAAAAAAATCATGATTTCACTTACCTGTATGAAAAAATGATGGTGGGACAATTTTTCTTAATAAGTGCATATTTTTATTTTATGTAAATATTTTGATACAAAATTACTATTTTGCCCTTCTTATGTAAATATTGTGTATCAAAAGTCAGGGCAAAATAGGAAAAAGGGATATGATTGTCATTTTGTCAAAAGGTACAAAATTACTATTTTGCCCTCATCATCTCAACATTGTGTATTCAAAAGTGGGGCAAAATTGGAAAAAGTGGGCAAAAAGGTTGACAATGTGTGTTCTCTTAATATATATATATATATATATATATATATATATATATATATATATAGATAAAATTCAAAGCAGGACCCACAAGGTGTATACACACCTTTGAGGGAGGATTTGAATTCCATCCGATCCAAATGGGGGGATTATCTGTGGATCCCTTTTTCATAATCTACAAAATCAGGAAATTTGTATTATTGAAATTTGATTTAACAGATACAAATATGGGCATACTTTAAAAGTTATAATAACTTCAGCCGTTAGATCAAATTTCAAAGGTACGGATTCCCTAATTTGGTGGACTAGTAGGAAGTGATTCATAGAGGATTCCTTTCCGGGATTCTAAGGATCTTTATATCTTAATCCTTCATCGTATATCTTGCGGTCAGAAATTATTTGAAATTTTTATTTAAAATTAAACATAAATATAGTACTTGACGAAACTAGCTATGTACGATAAACAACTAAAATGCGAAGATACTAACATTTTCACAAAAAGTATCCGAAAAGGATCGATCCATCCCTTGAGGAATATACACACACACATTTATAAATTTTCCATCACCCCTCGAAAAAATCAAGAAGCAAAAGTTAAAAAGTAAAAGTGAAAAAGATAAATGCTTTCTGTAAAGCACAACCACCAATTATTGTCCACAACTTTTCTGAAGTTTCGTCTCACTTTAACAATAAAAAGAGAGATGCTTTATGTAAAAGCACAACCACCGACTATTGTCCACAACTTTATCATCCCCACAGTGTAAGGTTTAATCATTATACATGCTAACAAGTCATATTTCATTCAACAAAATTTATTTACAGAAGCGCAACAACAGATAGAAATTATTAAAATTAATCTTTTACAAGAATAATATTATAATGCGTGAATTAGCTGGATAATAAATTTCATTCTTCTAGTCAACTTAAAGTTCAGATGAAAATACAATACTAGGAACTAAAAATAAAAAAAGAATAGCTACAACTGTTGTTATTGTGGAGATCAAAATCAAAATTTTGTGTTTATCATTTTCTCTTTGTATAAAGCACCTCAGCAATCAAGGACATTGTTCGACTCATTTGAACAAATAACAGTTTAATACCTACACAATAATAACTCCTTGAAAATAAGCAAGTATAATTCATTTTGAATGCTTTTGATAAACTTTCAGTCCTAACATGATCACCACCACCAAAATACACAGTAAAATGTCATCCAACCGACATATTATTCTTTTACCCTCTATGTTTGCCGTGTGTGGTCCACCGCATTATTGACCAAAAGATAGCAAGTCGTCTGACTAATCTTGAAGTAAGTTGAGCCGTATAATAATCTTAACAGGCGTTGCTAGTTCTTTTCTTGAATTTCACGAAGAATTTTCAGTTTTTCAACTTCAAATACTCGATCAAAATTAGTCCTTTTGCCACGAAGAGAAAATGGATTTGGTTGGAGAGGCTTTGCTCTCCGCTTCGATCCAGGTGATGTGCGAAAAGATTGCTTCGGGAGAGTTCGTGGACTTCTTCCGGGCAACAAGACTCAACCATTCGCTCATGGACAAACTGAAGACGACATTGAATACACTTCAAGCAGTGCTCAACGACGCAGAGGAGAAGCACATTGTCAACCCTGCGGTCGGGGTGTGGCTTAACGAGCTCAAACATGCTGTGTTCGAAGCCGAGGACCTGGTGGATGAGATCGATACTGAAGCTCTGCGTCACAAGGTGAAAGATCAGACTAAGAAAACCCAGGTGTTGAACTTCCTCTCTACCTCTCTTAATCCTTTTAAATATAAAGGCATGAATGGTAGGATAGAGGAGTTATTTCAGAGGTTAGAACACCTTGCAGAACAGCGAAATCGCCTTGGTCTTAGAGAAGGTATTGGGCGCATGGTTTCACAAAGACCTCCCACAACTTCTGTAGTTGAGGAAGGATTCTGTCCCTATGGTAGGGATAAGGATAAAGAAAAGTTAAAAAAACTACTGCTGCTATCTGACAATGATAGTAGCAGTAATTTTTCTGTAGTCCCTATGGTCGGTATGGGCGGGGTTGGTAAGACAACCCTTGCTCAACTCCTTTACAACGATGAACAAGTTAAAGAGCATTTTGACATTCATGCTTGGGTTTGTGTTTCCGAACAGTACGATGCTTTGAGGGTGATTAAGACCCTTATTGAGCAAATCACTGAGAAATCTTGTGATATCTCAGATATGAATTCCCTTGAAATTCAACCAAGGGAACAAGCAAGGGATATCTCAGATATGAATTCCCTTGAAATTCGACTAAGGGAGCAAGTAAGGGGAAAGACATTTTTCTTTGTCCTGGATGACCTTTGGAATGAGAGCTATGGTGAGTGGGATCGTCTACGAACGCTTTTCACTTATGGGGCGAAGGGAAGCAGGGTCATTGTAACAACAAGGAGTGGATGTGTTGCATCCATCGTGCACAATACTATTCCAATATATGACTTGGAAAAATTGTCGGACAATGATTGCTGGTTGTTACTGGCAAAACATGCATTTAGAAATGAAAACTGCAGTGCACATCCAGACTTGGAAGAAGTTGGTAAGAGAATTGCACGCAAGTGCAACGGTTTGCCTTTAGCTTCAAAAACACTAGGGGGTCTCTTAGGTTGCAACCTAGACTACAAGAAATGGAATCACATATTGGATAGCAATCTTTGGGATCTACCACACGCTAATAGTGTTCTTCCTTCTCTAAGACTGAGTTACCATTATCTTCCAACTTACTTGAAACGATGCTTTGCTTATTGCTCAATTTTCCCAAAGGGCTATGAATTGGAAAAGGAAAATTTAATTCTACTATGGGTGGCAGAAGGTTTAATTCCACAATCAGAGAGTGGGAATACATTGGAGGAGGTTGGTGAAAGATACTTTGACGAATTGTTGTCGCGATCACTGTTTCAAAGACCAAGATTGGATCAACCAAGATTCACTATGCATGATCTCATCAATGACTTGGCTATGTTTGTGTCTGGAGAGTTTTGTTTTAGGTTGGATCTTGAACATTCATGTGAAGCTCGTAAAAGAGTTCGCCACTTCTCGTATGTGAGAGGAAAATTTGATACATCTTCAAAATTTCGGCCATTAGATGGAGTGAAGTATTTGCACACATTTTTTCCAGTGTCTTTACCACCATATGATGACACATGGGATGACAACGGATATGTAAGTAATAAGGTTCAAGATGATTTTCTGCCAACACAAAAATATTTACGGGTAATATCATTGTCAAGATATCGAAATATCACTCACCTACCTGATTCCATTGGTAATCACATACACTTGCGCTACATTGATCTCTCTTATACAGCGATTGAAAGGTTGCCCGATACAGTGTGTACCCTGTACAATTTACAAACTCTATTGTTGTTAGGTTGTTCTTTTCTTGTTAAACTGCCTGCAGACATGAGGAAATTGATTCATTTGCGTCATCTTGATATTGGCAGAACTTGCATACAAGAGATGCCTGTGCATATGGGTAGATTAAAAAGTTTGAGAATGCTGACAACTTTTGTGTTGGGGAAATCTACTGGGTCAAGCATTGCAGAACTGAGGGAGTTGTCGCACCTTCGAGGAAAGATTTCCATCTTGAATCTGGAAAATGTAGTCGGTGCTGTTGATTCCTTGCTGAAGGATAAGAAAGATCTCAATGAGGTAGAGTTGGAATGGGGTCGTGCGGTTTCCAATAATTCCGTAAAAGAGAGACAGGTACTTGAAGGACTACAACCTTCGGTAAATTTGGTGAAACTAACCATTAGGTGTTATGGTGGAACCAGTTTCGCAAATTGGGTGGGAGACTCGTCCTTCTCCAAGTTACAAGTGATGCGTCTCATTGATTGTGGTAATTGCAGTTCGTTGCCACCAGTTGGTCAGCTACCTGCTCTAAAAGAGCTCTACGTAGAAGGGATGGAATCAGTTGTAAGTGTTGGTGTTGAGTTGTACGGGGGAAATGAACCATTTCAATGTTTAGAGAAGCTAGAGTTTAGGGATATGCCAGAGTGGGAGGAATGGCTGCCTAGTCCCAGTGGAGGTGAAAGTCCAGACTTTCCTCGTCTTAAGGAGTTGACTTTATACTCATGTTGGAAGCTGAGAGGAAACTTGCCCACTCATCTTCCTTGCTTGGAGATACTTAGGGTCTATAGATGTGAGGTACTACATTTGCCGACGGAGATGCTGCCGTGGCTTCAGGTGCTTCATACTAATTTTAATGGCAGGACAGAGTGGTTGCCGCAAATGGTGCACAACACTAATCGTCTTCAACATTTGACTCTTTCATTTTGTTCCTCGCTCTTGTCGTTCCCAACAAATGGTCTACCCACGACGCTGACGTCACTCCATATACAAAATTGCAAGAAATTAGAATTCCTATCACGTGAGATGATGGCCAAACTGACTTCCCTTCAGTCTTTTGATCTAATAGAGAGCTGTGATTCTCTGAGGTCGTTCCCTTTGGGCATTTTCCCCAAACTTTCGTCTCTTCAAATACGGCGTTGTCATAATCTGGAATCCCTATCTGTTTCTGTTGAAGGAGGAGCAGATGAAAATCTCAGCCGTCTCAACTCCCTGTCTATTGAGGAATGTCGAAATCTTGTCTCTTTTCCCGACGGGGGATTGCCCACTCCCAACCTCACTTCCTTTGAAGTCTGGAAGTGCGAGAATTTGAAGTTGTTGCCGGACCGCATGCACACCCTCACCGCCCTTCAACGTTTGGAGATAGGATTTCTTCCAAATGTGGTGTCATTTGCACAAGGGGGTTTGCCTCCCAACCTACAATCACTATCTATCAGTGACTCTGAGAGGCTGAGGCCTTCAGTGGAATGGGGATTGCAAGGGCTTGTCTCTCTTCGACAGTTCTCTATCAGCAGAAACAAGGATCTGCTGGAGACGTTGCTCAGTGAACAGCTGCTCCCTGCTACTCTTCACACTCTCGATATCTCTTGGGTAAGGGATCTGAAATCTTTGGACGGAAAGGGACTTGAGCACGTCACTTCTCTTCAACAGTTAGAAATTCAAATGTGCGAGAGTCTCGAATTCCTGCCAAAAGAGGGTTTGCCGGCATCTCTTTCTTATCTGTTCATCTCGGATTGCCCTTGTTTGAAGACGAGGTATCTGAAGAAGAGGTATGAGAACGTAGCTCACATTCCGTGCATACAGATAGATGGAGAAGTCAACATCTTGTGAGCCTTCCTTTAACTCTTTCCAACTCTCAAGACAAAAGCCAGGTACTTTTTTTATTTATTGTTAAATTTATTGTCCTCAGCAATATTCCAACTTAAATTAGAGTTTCAGAGTCTAATTCCGATGAAATTACAGGAGAGTGCGAGGGGAGTAAATTATTTGTAGTCTGATACTGCGGAACTTCTTGGGGTGGATATATATGATTCTCCTGCGTGTGAAGAGGTAAAACCCTGGATGATTTCTCATACTTCTCCCGTTTACGCCATAACTATAATCTTCTGGTAGGTGTGATGGGACTAACAGATATATCGGTTTCACTGAGGCAGCGAGCAAGCAAACCTGTAAAGATAGGATTATCAAATGGTGCTCTGATTTTCTGGACTGTCAAGTTTGACATCTTTTGGACGGAAATGGACTTACAACACCTCCCACTCTCGCAATTCCTGCCGGGACAGGGACCTCTAGACCTAAGCTCTCGTCAACAGTTATATAAAGATTGAATGTATGTGGGACTTCGTCGGTCCAGAGAGAAAACTATTGAACTGCAAAGATAGGATTATCAGAGGGAAAACGATGTTAGCTTACATCAACGACTCAGGTACTTGTGTAATTATATATTGCTGTGGTTTCCATATGGTGGAATGTTTACTCATCTTTCAATGCATCTGTCATCTTGTGGTAGGTGCATATACATATGTTTCTCTGCAAACACAATGGTTGGAGAGAGCATGGCTTGTTGGCACTGCTTGCTAGAATGCCAGTGTACTAGACTTGGTGGCTGGCTGCTGCGTCTACAGATTTCAGTGCAAGTAGTTGAACACTTGAGTGTAATTTGTTCTTCCTTTCGGTAACAATGTAATTCAACTATGCAATCAGTCAGGACAACATGATGGGACTAACATATTTGTCGGCTTTATTGATGCAGATGGCAACTCTGGGATTGTAAAGATAGGATTATCTACAGCCAACGATTTAAACATGCATCAATTAGTTGTCTTTGTATGGTGCTAGCTCCAGCTATCTGGCATGACTATAATTCTCCTTTAATCGGAGAGGTAACTCGTGGACTGGTGTTTTTTCTAATGCTTTTATAGTTTGAATATGAGAAGCATGTCTTTTCATCTTATTATGACGTCACTCTCATATTCGAATGGGTGCAGATATGCTTTTGTACAGAGAAAGTGGTTGAACAGCTCGCCTGATCCTTGTAGCACTATTCTAATGCTTGCGTTTGTTGGTATTCCAGTAAATAATATTACTAGAATAAGTGGTTGGCTGGTGTGCTACTGATTTCACAAGAATGATAATTCTTACGTTGAGCACTGCAGACGAGCTGTAATTGAGCTTTCCACCGCTCTTTTTTGTTTTAAGTTCTATTTGCTTGTTTTCTAAGATAAATGTATCCATAATAATTTCTTCATCTTTGAATTTAGGAGTATCTTGTTAAGCTGAGGTATGAAAAAGGGAAGCAGTTGAGTTGGCATCCTATTGAAATGGATTTGAGAGAAAGCGGTTGAAGGTAAAGCTCTGCGTTCTTTTCCTACATTTTCATCAAAACTCTGCATCCCCATACTCTCCCTATAGAAAAATATATTCCACATAAGTTAAAGAAAAATACATACCACATACTTTAAATGAAATTGTGCCTATTGTTGCCGCTTATGAACATCTTATCTCCTGGAAGTGATCCAAAGGAACTGAGAGGTTATAGCATTCTTCTCACCATTGTGGAATTCATGAGCAATCAAGAGTATTCAAAGTTGCATCTGGACTCAGAGTTTTGTTTTCTATAGTGTGATGTTGTGTGACTCGCATAGCAAGTTTATAAATGAAGAAAAAAAAATTATTTGAACATTGCAGGTTCACTCACTATATATGTAGGCGATCATTTGATTCGTTAACCACTCTTGAGGAAGATGCAGTGGAGAAATAGACGATGCGTTGCCTTAACCCAAGTTTGATGGGTAAAGTTGGAGCAGCGGGCTCTCAAATTTAGAAACCTTCTTGGTAAGTAGCAACTCAAGCGTAGTAATGCTTCATGTACATTATCGCACATAGCAGCAAAATTTCCCAATCGCTAAGGGGTCCATTCATTATTTCTCTTAATATATGGTATTAGTTTTTCTGATTTGTATGCAGCCAAATGCACACTTTGTTGCTGCCTGTGGAGTTCACTTTCCTCTACCACGTACGTTGAGGCCAGAGCCCTACGTCGTTGGCTGCCGGTGGTGGCTGATTTGGAGGCTGCTGCTGTGGAAGTGGAGAGTCATTCCACTCTAGCTTTGGTAGGCCTGTTGCAAAAGGAGGAGGATTATTCTGCGTCTGGCCCAATATTATGTGAGAAGAGAGCCTAAAAGGTTGCACGTAAACTTGCACGATATCAAGAGTTGCTATAGTTTGACGACTCCCCTGGACATTATTTTGGATGTTTTAGTTTATAGAAGCTAGACCGTCATATCTTTTCGTGTAAATTGTTGGTGCGTGGTACTCTTTTTCCTTCAATTGGGTTGAAATTCCCAACAAGGTTTTGATGAGACCGCTCTTAAACACCCTATCGTCTTTACATTATTCTTTCGATAGTAGCAACTAGCACACTTTTAGTTAAAAGAAAATTCCATTTCGGGTTCAGACCCTAAAAAACTTTAAATCTTTGTAATAGTTGAGGTTTTGTCGATTCGTCCCCTCTTCTGAACTTGAGTGCCGATCACCTTTGTGAACTATTATAATTACATGTTTGCCCTCGTGCAATTGCCATGTGTTGTCTACATGATCAAGATGGATGATAAATATCAAAATCTAACGCCACCAAAGAAATTGCTAACTTGACAAGATTTTGGCGAGGCACCCACATATGGATAATTATACCTTTATGTGCGTTTTCTATTACTTGCATCTTGAAGATGCTCTAATTGTCGGCATGCTGCATCAACTCACTTTTGTCAAAAGACTATAGGTTTTTTTCTCACCTTGAGTTTTACCATAGCCAGGTTTTCTGATGCTTACTTCTACATGCAATCTCTATTTGAGACTCGTGGTTGCTACTTGTGCTGACTAAACGAGACAATTTAATCAATTGATTCTACATTTGCCTAAAGATTTGACGTGCCATTTGTTTAAGTATTTACATACTAAAACGGAGTGTTGCAGGCCTAACTTCATTAAAAGTGTGGTTGTATAAATCCTAGCAGAATATGTACAAGATTCTATGAGATCTTAGATACTTTCTTGTTGTACTTATATTACTTAGAGAGCAAAATTCTTTTTTCCTTATCACTGTAAATAAAGTTTTCCCAAACTCTTTGCCGCCAGCCTTCCTTCCTTTTTTCTAAGTGGCCTACAATATTTTTATATTTATTTGTTAAATATTTTACAAACTTATTGTCTCATTTTAATTATTTGGACCCGCAAAATTAACACAATTATAACACGTCACCCTTTGTTTTTATATTTATTTATTAAATCAAATCAAATGAAACTTATTGCATATACCTTTTTTAAGAAAATATGTACAATAATGCTATTCACATGTATGAAATTAATCTCATTGATCATTGCTAACACTCTCTAAACATGCAGTGATTGCAGGACATTGCAAAATAAAGTAAAAAAATTTAAGATAAATGCAAAAAGTAAACGGACAGGAAATTGTTTAATCGTTGAATTGATGTTGTCATCATTGTTTAACTGAAAAACATGATTCGTCCATTATTAAATAATTCTTAGCTGATTAAATAGATTCGAATTTAGCTAATATTTTGTACAAATAATTTTTAAATGATGATTTAAAAAAATACACAGTTCGGATCATCAATAACATTGTAGAATCTTAAAAAAAAAAAAAAAAAGGAACAAAGGAAAATATAGTTAAGAATTCTTCAAAAGTTAAAACAAAAGAGTTTAGAAGTGAGTATATATATGTCTTTACCGGGGTGGATTTGACTTAAAGAATTTGAGAGAGCCAATAGTACATTTGTTAACCATTTTCTAATATAATTATATAGAAGTTTATAATTTTGTAAACCAATTACATGGAGCCACATTGAGAGGTCATGCAGTTTACATGTAGTTCCATTCTTGACGGCAACAATGATGACCAAATTTTTTTAGAATGAAGCAGCCTATAGTATAAACTAAATGAATGAATAATTGAATTTGCGGTCAAGATCCAACGATTAAGATTATCAGTGCATACTATGCTCCCGTCCATATTAGAAACACAAATGGTGTAATTATATTCATAGCATTTAGAGATTCTCTAATCACATCCGTTCATCGTATATCGTGCAGTTAGAAATCATTGTAAATTTTTTTATTTAAAATTGAATATAAACAGTATCAGATGAAAACTGACCGCACAATAGACGATGAACTGTAATTAGGGAATCTCCGGATGCTCACAAAGAGAATCCGGCGAGCATCCTCATTCATCTTCCCATTGATCCCTTACACAAAAGGTAAATTAAAAACAAGGGGTGTGATATTCACACCCACACCCCATTTTACTTCTCACACATCTTTTTAATTTTCAACCGTCGGATCGGATAAATTAAAGAAGATAAACGGATAAAATTTATGAAGGGATGTGTGAAAAGTAAAATGATTGGCACACCCTAAAAACAAAGGGAAAATGTGATCCCACCGACACATTTTCCACACCCTCTAATTTTCTAAAATTTCAACTCACAGACCAAGTCACAACAATGCCTGTCCCTCGAAAATCCAAGGCACAGCCACCGGTTATCGCTCTATGCTTGCGTGTGGTCCCCACTGCATTATTGACCAGAACAATACCAAGTCGTCTCACTACCGATCACCAAGTCAAATTCAGAAATATAATCCTTCACTGCTTTGCTAGTTCCTTACTTGAATTTCACCAGAATTTTCAGTTTTGATCAAAATTAGTCCTTTTGCCAACAAGAGAAAATGGCTTTGGTTGGAGAGGCTTTGCTGTCCGGTTCCATCCAGGTGCTCTGCGACAAGATTGCCTCCGGAGAGTTCATGGACTTCTTCCAGGCAAGAAGACTCAACCTTTCACTCGTGGACAAACTGAAGGTGACGTTGATGACCCTCCATGCAGTTCTCAACGATGCAGAGGAGAAGCAGATTGTCAACCGTGCGGTCGGGATGTGGCTTCACGAGCTCAAACATGCTGTGTTCGATGCCGAGGACTTGGTGGATGAGATTGATACTGAAGCTTTGCGCCGCAAGCCAAAAGATCGTTCTAAGACAACCCAGGTGTGCAACATCCTTTCTACCTCCCTTAATCCTTTCAATTATAAGGCCTTGAACGGTAGAATAGAAGATTTGTTCAACAAGTTGGAACACCTTGCAAAACAAAAGGATGTCCTCGGTCTTAGAGGAGGTGTTGGGGCCAAGGTTTCACTAAGAACTCCCACAACTTCTGTTGTTGAGGAAGGATTTTGTACCTATGGAAGGGATGGAGATAAAGAAAAGTTAAAAGCTCTACTGCTGCTATCTGACAACGAAAGTAGCAGTAATTTTTCTGTTGTCCCTATTTTCGGAATGGGCGGGGTTGGTAAGACAACTCTTGCTCAACTCCTTTACAATGACGGACAAGTTAAAGAGCATTTCGATACGAATGCTTGGGTTTGTGTTTCCGAACAGTATGAGGCTTTGAGGGTCATTAAGACCCTTATTGAGGAAATCACTAAAAAACCTTGTGATATTTTGGGTATGAATTCCCTTGAAGTTCAACTAAGCGAACAATTGATGGGAAAGAGATTTTTACTTGTCCTGGATGACCTTTGGAATGAGAGCTATGATGAGTGGGATCGTCTACGAACTCTTTTCACGTATGGGGCGAAGGGAAGCAAGGTCGTTGTAACAACAAGGAGTAGGCGTGTTGCATCCATCGTGCACAATACTATTCCAATTCACGACTTGGAAAAATTATCGGACAAGGATTGCTGCTTGTTACTGGAAAAACATGCATTTAGAAATGAGAACGCCAATGCTCATCCAGATTTGGAAGGAATTGGTAAGCAAATTGCATGCAAGTGCAATGGTTTGCCTTTAGCTGCAAAAATAGTAGGGGGTCTCTTAAGTTGCAACCTAGACTACAGGGAATGGAATCACATATTAAATAGCAATTTTTGGAATCTACCACATGCTAATAGTATTCTTCCTTCTCTAAGATTGAGCTACCATTATCTTCCAACTTACTTGAAACGATGCTTTGCTTATTGCTCAATTTTTCCAAAGCACTATGAATTTGAAAAGGAAAATGTAATTCTACTGTGGGTGGCAGAAGGTTTAATTCCAGAGTCAGAGAGCGAGGATACAATAGAGGAGATTGGTGCAAGATACTTTGATGAATTGTTATCGCGATCACTATTTCAAAAACCAAGATTTGATCAGCCCAGTTTCACTATGCATGATCTCATCAATGACTTGGCTATGTTTGTGTCTGGAGAGTTTTGTTTCAGGTTGGACCAGAAAAATTCCCATGAAGTTCCTAAAAGAGTTCGCCACTTGTCGTATATGAGAGGAAACTTTGATACATCTCCAAAATTTCAAGCATTAAAAGAAGTTGAGTGCTTGCGAACCTTCTTTCCAGTGTCTTTAGCACCATATAATAGCCGTGATCGTGGATATGTAACCAATAAGGTTCTAGATGATTTACTGCCAGCACAAAAATGTTTACGGGCATTTTCATTGTCAAGATATCAAAATATTAATCACTTACCTAGTTCCATTGGTAACCATATCCACTTGCGCTATGTTGATCTCTCTTATACGGCAATTAAAAGGTTACCGGATACAATGTGTACTCTCTACAATTTACAAACTTTGTTGTTGTTAGGTTGTTCTTCTCTTGTTGAATTGCCTGCAAACATGAGGAAATTGATTCATTTGCGTCATCTTGATATTGGTGGAACTAACATAAAAGAGATGCCTATGCATATGGGTAGACTAAAAAGTTTGAGAACACTAACAGCTTTTGTGTCGGGGGAATCTTCTGGGTCAAGCATTGCAGAACTGAGGGAGTTGTCGCACCTTGGAGGAAAATTTTCTATCTTGAATCTGCAAAATGTAGTCAATGCTATTGATGCCTTGCTGAAGGATAAGAAAGATCTCAATGAGGTAGAGTTGGCATGGGGTCATGAAGTTTCCAATGATTTTGTGAAAGAGAGACATGTACTTGAAAGACTACAACCTTCGGTAAATTTGGCGAAACTAACCATCAAGTTTTATGGTGGAACCAGTTTCCCGAATTGGGTGGGAGACTCGTCCTTCTCCAACTTACAAGTGATGCGTCTCAGAGCTTGTAGTAATTGTAGTTCTCTGCCACCAGTTGGTCAGCTACATGCTCTCAAAGAGCTCTACATAGAAGGGATGAAATCAGTTGTGAGTGTTGGTGTTGAGTTGTACGGGGGAAATCAACCATTTCGATCTTTAGAGAAGCTGGAGTTCAGGGATATGCCAGAGTGGAAGGAATGGCTGCCAAGTCCAAGTGGAGGTGAAAGTTCAAACTTTCCTCGGCTTAAGGAGCTGAAGTTAATTTGGTGTCAAAAGCTGAGAGGAAACTTGCCCACTCATCTTCCTTCCTTGAAAATACTTGAGGTCTGGGGATGTGAGGTTCTACATGGAAGCAGGGCCAGTAATACGCTGAACACGGAATCCTTACGACGATCTCTTGAACAACTGACAATAAGTGGATGCCCGGGTCTCTCATTGTCGCTAGAGTCGACGGAGACGCTGCCCTTGCTTCAGATGTTTAATATTTCTTATCTTGGTGGGAGCGAGTGGTTGCCGCAAATCGTGCACAACAGCAATCGTCTTCAACATTTGAGTCTTTCTAACTGTTCCTCACTCTTGTCGTTCCCTACAAATGGTCTGCCCACCATGCTGACATCACTCCGTATAGATGATTGCAGGAAATTAGAATTCCTATCACGTGAGATGATGGCCAAATTGACTTCCCTTCAGACTTTGGATCTTGTACAGAGCTGTGATTCTCTGAGGTCGTTCCCGTTGGGCATTTTCCCCAAACTTTCATCCCTTTATATATGGGGTTGTCAGAATCTGGAATCCTTTTCTGTTGAAGGAGGAGCAAATGAAAATCTCAGCCATCTCGACTCCCTGGCTATTGTGACATGCCCAAACCTTGTCTCTTTTCCCGACGGAGGATTGCCCACTCCCAACCTGACTTCCTTTTCCGTCTTGGAATGCGATAATTTGAAGTTTTTGCCGGACCGAATGCACACCCTCACCGCCCTTCAATTTTTGTGGATACAAAATCTTCCAAATCTGGTGTCATTTGCACAAGGGGGTTTGCCTCCCAACCTACAAACATTTTGGATCAAAGATTGTGAGAGACCGAGGCCTTCAGCGGAGTGGGGATTGCAAGGACTTGTCTCTCTCCGACGATTTTGGATTGAAGGAAGCAAGGATCTGCTGGAGACGTTGCTCGAGGAACAGATGCTCCCTGCCACTCTTCACACTCTCAAAATCTCTTCTGTATCGAATCTGAAATCTTTGGACGGAAAGGGTCTTGAGCACCTCACGTCTCTTCAAGAGCTACGAATTTTAGGGTGCGAGAGTCTCGAAATCCTTCCAAAAGACGGTTTTCTGGCATCTCTTTCTTTGCTGGGCATCTGGCATTGTCCTTCTTTGAAGAAGAGGTACGAGAAGAAGAAGGGAAAAGAATGGAGAAACATAGCTCGCATTCCTTGCATACAGATAGATGATGAAATCACTATATGAGCTTTCAATTCACCTCTCCAACTGTCAACTCTCAAGACAAAGCCAGGTACATACGTACGTAGTTATGTTAAATTGATTGTCCTCAAACGTTCCAAACATACTTGATTGTCTTCAATGTTTGACACTCAACTGCATTTAGCACCACTTAACTGTGTTTGGATGAATGCCAGTACATCGCGTTACTATACAAGGAGGCTGACAAGGAGGCCGGTTGTTCCGCTGCAGATTTCACCGAAAGGATATATCTCCGGTTGAACACTGATGATCCGTAAAGTGTAATTTACCTTCCTTTTCTTTTGCTTTCTTCATTTTGCCTTGTCTAGATTCGCGTTTATAATATCAGTATTTATTAACAGTGGAATCGAAATATGCTAGGTCTCCCTTGGAGAATTTCAGATCAGGGGAAGTGAGGATCTGTTGGAGAGATTGCTCAAACAACGGCTGCCCTCGGAATCCCCGACCGGAGATGGACCTCAACAACTAAGCTCTCTTCAACAGCTATGCATCCATCGATTGTCTTGCACTCCTGCCAGAAAGGATTTGCCGCCATCTCTTTCTTTTCTGAGGATCACCAAAATGTTTGTTCTTCTCTGAACAAGAGGTGTGAAAAGGAATATCAATGGAAGAGATTGAGGCAATATAGTTCACATTCCTTGCAACTTTCATTGATGCAAATCAAAGTCGAAACTTTTGAACCGCATATTTTTAGTTTTGTTCTTAAAAAAACTGCTTATTCCCAACGTTCCTGCATAATTTCTAGTAAATAGTGACCTGTGCTCACCACATTTAATTTTATGTTTTATTATATATGTGTGCAAATAATTTACCTCTACTTTATATAAATTATAGTAAATTAATTTTGATTCAAACAACATTTATTTATTTATTTTGTAAGTATATGATTTAGCATGTATTACTCCACATATTAAACAAATTTTGTTATTCTTACATGTGTGCAAACAGTTTACCTTTACTTTTATGTAACATATAGGTAAAAATTAATTTTGAATCAAACAATATTTCTTTATTTTGCATGTATTATTACATTTATTAGGTACTTTTATTGTTATTATATATATGTTGTGTAAGGTAATTTACCTATATTTACATGTAAAATATTGGTACATTAATTTTAAATAAAAATAACATTCCTATATTTTATAATTTCAAGATCTAGTTGTATTCCTCTTCATCCCAATCCCCCACTCTTTAATGTAAATACTATCATTTGTTCGAATAAAAAACGTGTAGAAAAACTTTTCTTGTGAATATTATTGAGTCATTTTTGCAGGTGTAACAATATTCTTAGTAAAACGGAAAGTTACTGTTTTATAGTTGTAGGAGAATGGCTCACTTGACAATAAGAAGGTCAAAAAAGGAAAGGGAAAAACTTGAAATAATAACCCTTAACGTATGTGGGCACAAAATTAACATCTCATTTTTCATTAATCTGAGCAAAACAAAATGAACACATTAAAGCAGCCAAGATTAGCATTTGCCACTGCCCATGCTAACTGGCAGCCTATACTTATCACTATTCACTATATTAGTTCAACCAAGAGATCTCAGCTTGATTCCGAAAGACGAGCTGCTAAGTAGAGAGAAACATGGCAAACTACTAAAATTTCCGAATATTAAACCCTAGAAAGAAAACAAATTTAACCAACACAAAATTAATGCTGTAATAAGTGTATCCTACGACAGAATGGTAAGAGAACAAGAAAGAGTTGAAAGAAATCACATCGCCGACCTGCGCAACTCTTCTTGTCCATGTGCAAAGTGGCACCTATCCCCAAAGGTGCATGTACCTTTAGTAAAGTTCTCACAAAGCTTAGTCCTGAAGTTGCTTGCCGGAGATGAGGCTGACATAGCAGGGTTCCTCATGTTGTGAGATCCAGCACCCGAACTCACGTTCCCAATGAGCTCACGAACCATGGCACTGGCGTCTTTAATCTGGTCCAAGGTACCCTCAAGCTCAATGTTCCTCAGCTTATGATCTGTCTCATGCTCTCTTATAGAAAGCTTCGCTCCAGTCACACGACAAATTTGCTTTGAGTGTACACCGTTTTTCCCAATAATGGCTCCTGCAAGCGAAGCATCAACACTGATCTTAGCCGTGGCTGTGGCCCCAAAACTTGCCACAGCTCCATGTGCCGGCGGGGCAGACTCCATCCGACCTCCCATCCTGCCTGGAAATCCGGCCCCTGCACGAGGATCTTCGTAGGATTGAGCAGTGGGCCTACCTAGCTCCCACTCACCATGGGCAAAATGGCATTTATCCCCAAACTTGCAACCTTCCACTGTGTTGTACTTATTACACAACCGTGTCTTGACAGCTGGAGGAGAAGAACCATCTGGAAATGATGGCGGGGCTGCTGAATTTCTAGGAGGATGAATTGGATTGCTACCAGTCATCTGAGACACTGCTTTGATGCCACCAGGAACATAATGCAGAAAGTGACATCCTTCACCAAAAGGGCACCCGGAAGTGCTGCATATAAATAAAACAAAAACTTCTGAGCCCAAATATGACAGAAAATGACAAAATGTCACAGAATATGACTAACTAGTAACTATATATTAGAAATGGGCTTATGAGAAAATATCTTCCATAAGCTTAGTTGGGAAAAGGTTGTGTTATAGAAAATATAGGAAAAAAGATACACGAAACCAAGAATGGATTCTTCACGAGAATCACTGCCCAACGAGGGAAAACATATGGTTTTCTTAGAAATGTATCAAAATCCTAGAAGTTGTGAAACTAAGTGGATCAACTATATATCAGGCAATCATGTTTCATTAGCAATGAAAAAGTGTTCTTTTCACAGGTGATGCAAAGCCAATCTTTTACTATCCAATTACATCACTACCACCCTTACCTGATATTGAAATGAAAATAATAACATACTAAAACTGCATATGATTCACTATCTTAAAGGACCACCAGAGCTCATAAATCACTGCCGAAAAAGTCTTGAGGTTGGAAATGTATGACAATTCACAATAAAGCTCTGTTTTATAATATAAAATCACCACCATAACTCAGACCTAGCCCTATACAAACCTTGAAAGAGATCAAGAAATATTAACGGAAAAACATTGGAACTTTTTGAAAAAGATCAATGAACAGTCACAATTTAAACAGAAGTTGCATATCCCCCGGAGTTTAGCAAAATGCACACAAAGTCCCACACAGTTTCGAAAGAAAATATGACTTGACCTCATCAAAATTCTCAATTCATCTTACTTTTTGCATAGTCCGAACATAAAAAAACCTGCCTCAAAACTTAGCGACCAGTTCTGTAGCCTAAATCACTTTGATTTCAAATGCAAGAAAGAAACTAAAGAAAACCAAGGTATGAAGGACAACTTCTGCATCCCATACAACCATGATAAAATACATAGTATCCAGTAAGTACTTAATCGAACTGTTGTCATTCAACGATATCTGTTCAGTCTTTGTTATCATGATTAGAACAGATGATTCAACCTGTATCAAAGCTTTGACGGCCCATTTCATTAATCCAAATTACTCGCAAAAATTGAAGAACAAACTTTTTCTTAAACTTGTCAATATGCATATTACACTTGGGCCATTCATTTTAGATAAGTTAAGATTAGAACCTGAAAAACTTTGTGCATGGCTTCGATTTGCTTCCTATACCAGGTTGAAAGGACTCCATTTCTGTTGCAGAACATTAATTAATTTCCCTCAGTTACACTTACAGTGGATTATTAATCTTCAAAACCTTAACAATATTCATCATCACGTATTCATGTTACCATTGAAGAATCATAGCGTAATAACAAACCCCATTTTACTGTTGAATAAAACAGACCTCTAAACCCTGTACTTTTTAAACCAACAAAGAGGAAACAAAATGATATTTAAAATTATGTTTTTCAATCTATAACTTTTACGCAAAATGTTGATGCTTCGATTCTTAGAGGAAAGTGAAGAGAACATGAGATTCTCCATCTCCTCGTCAGTCATTAGCAAATAATATTTAAAACAGTGGATTCCCTCTTACTTGAATAACAGCACCAAAATGAGATAACAGATAGCTCATGTAAAACCAAACCAACAAGACAAACTATAAGTGGTTTACAACTTGATAACAATAGCTAGTGCATTTAAACAATTTCATGTGGTACTACATGATAATAATGTGCATCTTGCAGAGAAAAGTCCGTATTTTAAACATACTGTTTTAAGGGAGTCTTTTACCAAACTATACTACACCTAAAGTCCTATTTTGAAAAAGCGAAGATAACAAATCCTGCAAACACTCAATAACCAACTTCCAATTACATTCAACCCACCCAGCAAACAATTTTTTTGAAGACATTAAAGAGCACTCTTTTGAAGAAACATTATGATAGGCAACCCAATATGAATGTCCACATGACATAGCAACAAAAAACCAAATTTCGCTCTTCGAATGCCCCGCAAGCTCAAATGAACTAGAAAACCGGTATTTTTAAACTTGACCGCAAAATTCAATGTTCTTTAAATACGTTTCCTTCATTCTTATCAAGCAGGAAGCTTTCTTAACTTAATTTAACACTTAATGAACCTTTTGAACTATCGAAATCGAGTATCAAGAAAAGCTAAATGCACAGAATCAGAACAAGCACATACCAAACCCTAGATTTCAATGCATACAACATACACACATGCACACATACGCATATACTTATCGGCAAGGTACAAAAATATGAAAATACATGGAAGAAAGGTTGAAGCTTGAAAGCAATGGGAAGCCGAACCTGGCTTGGATTTCTTGAAGCCGCCATTCCCATTAAAGTGCGCAGCTTCCGGCCTGCCTCTCTTCCGGCCACCTCCTCCGAACTCCATTATAGCTCACAGAGAGCACCGGCGTCCGAGCACGAAACGGCGAGAGAGTTCCAGAAAACGGAACCCTAGGAGAGAGAAAATTAGAGAGAGAAAGAGAGGGAGAGGGAGATTCAATTGAACCGTCTAGGGTTCGCGAAAGAGGCGAAAGGCGGACTCGAAATTGCAATTTAAATTCGGTTAATAATTTGTGACTGTCGCCTGTCTGTCATCAGAGTCATGTGTGAGACGGTGATAGAGAGCCACGTGCGCCTCGTGTGACGTTATCATATGATCATTGGAAATCCGAATCTTCCTGAATGATGAGACCGTACGGCATCCAATTATTGGGCTTTTACCACTTTCATCTAATGGGCCTCTTTAATTTTTTACAGGCCTCTTTCAAAATTTGGGTAGGGCCGGTAAATTTTTTTTTTGTTAAACTCTGTTTACTACCATCATATTTCGTGGTTTTCAACATTTAGCACATCAAGTTTTTTTTCGTCCCAGAGTCATACCTAAAGTGTTAATTTTGGGACAGTCTCATACATCCGTTAAGTTTTCCGTTAGAACTTCTGTTAACTGATGACGTGGCGCCCAATCATTGTCCACATAGGCGACACGTGGACAATTACTGAGCGCCACGTGCCAATATAGGCCCACTTTAATCAACATGAGCAGTCTTCCAAACGAAGTGTACATTCGCGGCTAGGCCCGCAAGGAGCATCATCCACATCACATCGGAGTAGGCAGCACGATGAGCGGAGAGAAGCAGTCACTTAATCCGGCTCAAGCGCAACCAGCAGCCTGCGAAGAATTCCCTCGCCTGCTAAGAACAAACCACAAGTACACAGTCGCGGCATAGACAAGCCGAATACATGGATGAGCAGCCTAGACCAGCAGGTCACGATTGGGGGCAGCCGAGAGCTCCGCTACCCCAACAAGGGCAAATTCAGGAAGAAGTAGAGAAACTTTTAACCAAGCGATTGCGCGATTCCCAACGCAACGAGGTCACCGACAAGGCACTACGATGAGACATAAGCAGGTTACCCTTCACGGACAAGATCGAGCAGGCAGAGCCTCCACGCAAATTTAGCATGCCACATTTCACATCCTTCAAATGAGATGGAGACCCGAAAAGACACTTAAAGCACTATCGAAGCACAATGATCCTCTATCGAAACAACGACGATCTCATGTGCAAGATATTCGCCACCACTCTACAAGGCGAGGCGCAAGATTGGTTCTACACCCTGCCGCCACAATCCATCCGGAGTTTCGACGAACTATCTTTGGTTTTCACCAAAGAATATTCATCCTATCGCTCGATCAAGAAGAAGTTCGACCACTTGTGCAACGTCAAGAAGAACCCAACAGAGTCGCTTCGCAACTATGTGAAGCAGTTCAAAGCAGAGAAGGTAAAGATAGTCGGATGCAACGACTCGACAGCTAGAGCATCCTTCCAAAAATGACTTCCAGCAGACCACCCGTTGTTCGGAAAATTGATCATGAAAGAAGATCTG
Source organism: Heteromeles arbutifolia (assembly GCA_024362995.1). Lineage (NCBI taxonomy): Eukaryota > Viridiplantae > Streptophyta > Magnoliopsida > Rosales > Rosaceae > Heteromeles > Heteromeles arbutifolia. The sequence continues at coordinate 1,325,746 of JANCRC010000005.1, forward strand.
ACTCTGGCAGACTCTTTCGCTCTAGCAGAAAAGCATGCAATTTGGGATAAGGCTCGCTGATCCAGATTCAAGGATCAGAATGAGTACCTGACATCATCTCTCAACTATCCAAACTGGAAGCAGCGGATGACCTATTCACATGTTTGATGGTATCCGAAGCAGCAATAAGCTATACTATCATGCGAGAAGAGCTGAGGGCCCGACTACCTGTATTCCACGGTTCAAAAGCTTTCATCGATGCTACTAGAAATTCAAAAGCTAACTTTGGCGATAGTTGTTGCAACCCGGAAGCTCAAGTTTTACCTTCAGACGCACGCAGTCATCCTCATAACGCATTATTTCGCCTAATCCAGAGGTGCAATGATAAAGGCGTAGACACTGGCGGATGCAAAATTTTCTGACAAACGCAACAACTCAGCCCAAAAGGCAAGCTAAGGGTAGACGAACACTAGAAGGGCACACTAAAAAGCAAGTTTTGTCCTCGTCGCCCTAAAAGATTCTACATAGGAGCAACATGTACCGGCAGTTGAACATTACATCCTGCTACGTGTCACACGGCCCGAGCCGACCCTTGCTCTATAATTCAACTCTAGAGTGGCCCAATACCGGCAGTTGAGCATCTCCTGCTATGTGTAACATGGCCCCAGCTCTACGGCTCCCAACCGCGTTTTCACACCTAGCCTTAGCAACGCAACAAAGTAGTCCACCGACGCCCCGAAGGCAGCCGAGCACACCTTAGCCGCACCTGCTCCCTCAATGGATATTTCTGGCATTTGCATGTCGACGACGTATCCAACTACAAAGGCTCTCGAGCAGGCGTGGTCCTTGTCACCCCAGACGGCTCAATGCTCGAGCAGGTGATCACTCTAAGCTTCAAAGCATCCAACAACGAAGCAGAGTACGAGGCCCTACTAGCAGGCTCCGAATGGCAAAAAACTCGACAGTGAAGAAGCTTGCAATTCATTCCGATTCCCAGCTAATCACCAGCCAGGTAACTGGGGAGTACACGGCAAAACATCTAAGGATGACACAATACCTAGAAAAGGTACACAAGCAGCTTGAGGCATTTTAGACTTACACCCTCACTCAAGTTCCGCAGGCAGACAACGCACACGCAGACGTACTAGCTGGCCTAGGCTCCGCCCTCGACCATTAACTCAAACGCTCTATCCCGGTGGAATATCTAGACAAGCCAAACATAAAGGCGCCGGTGGAATATCTAGACAAGCCAAACATAAAGGCGGAGCCAGCAGCCGAAATGTCACAGGTTAGTATAACTCCCAATTGGCAAGATTCCACTATAGACTACCTGGTCAATGACACACTCCCCATGGAAAGATTGAAGTCTAGAAAACTCCAAATAAGGGCAGCACGCTACTACATGTGGAATGACATTCTCATTCGAAGATCCTACACCGGACCACATCTCTGCTACCTAGCGCCTACCGATAACTTGAAGGTTCTAAGCTCGATCCACGAAGGCATTTGTGGAAATCACTTCGGAGGCCGATCCTTAGCATAAAAGGCTCTTAACACAGGCTACTATTGGCCTACCATGCACCAATATGCTAAAGAGTTAGTACAAAAATGCGACTGCTGCCAACGCTACAAGTCGGTACCAGCACTGCCTGCCAATGAGCTACACCCGCAGACGAGTCTTTGGCCACTCATGCAAGTGGGCAATCGACCTAGTAGGATCTATGCCACCTGCTACTGGGGGTAGAGGTATGATGATCGTGGCAACCAACTACTTCACCAAATGGGTAGAAGTAGAGCCCATGACGACCACGATTCAAACGGACATAGAGCGCTCCATATGGAAGAACATCATTTTTTGATTTGGCATCCCTTAGTCCATCGTCACCAACAACGGCCCGTAATTCGTGGGCAAAGATTTGGTGAAGTTCTTCCAAAAGTATGGCATCAAGCAGCACATGTCCACACCGAGATATCCTCAAGGCAATGAGCAGGCCAAAACATCCAACGAGACGATCCTCGATTGCCTCAAGAAATCCATCACCGACAAGAATGGAAAATGGCTAGACAAACTCCCCGGATGTCTATGGGCATATCGCACCACCAAAAGATGAGCAACCAGTGAGACTCCTTTCTCTTTGGCATTTGGTTTGGAAGCAATCATTCCTCCCAACGTTATCATGCCAAGCATCAGCATTCTACTGCCAAGCATTGAGCAGAACAGTAAGGAGATGGCCACAAGTTTAGATCTGGTAGAGGAGAAGTGTGAGCAGACCATCACCCGCATCGCAGACTACCAGTAGCAGCTCCTCTCCAACTACAACAAAATGGCCAAGATCCGGCAGTTCTAACTTGGAGATCTAGCCCTGAGAAAAGCCTTTATCATTGCCCGCAGAGAAGGCTCCAAAAAGATGAATCTCATTTGGGAAAGTCCATACAAGATCAGCAGAGTAGGCGGCAAGGGTAATTACACCCTATCCACCATGAATGACAAAGAGATCAAAAAGCAGTAGAACGCCTACAATCTAAGGAAGTACCATGCGTGACCTCCCGCTACATCAAAGCCCGAAGACTCAAGCAGCTCGACGGACACCACCTCACAAGCCGATGACTATCTAGTTGTTATGCAGTTCCTACCTTACAGCTAAGTTCTCGTTCGTTTCACTCGTTTTTCAATGAGGAATTCAGAAGTAATCACAACTTGGCTTGGCTGCATGCTTACAACAACTGATCACTCATGCACTTCAAAATAAGACTGCGCCATTCTTAAGGACTCATCGCAGGAATTGCGCCCTCCGAGTGACCAACCATGCTCTCCAGTGCGAGAGGGTAAACCAATTCCCCGACACCTACATGGGTAAGCTCTCCAAGACAGGATGATAAACTCTACACTTCGAATATCCAGACGTGGATGAGCCAAGTTGCCATAGTATAACTAGATGCACAATGGCTTGCACCGGGATTCCTAGAAGTAGCCACAATGGTCTTTTTCAAGGCTTAGCTAACTGAAGGATTTTGGGTCTCTTGGCCTAATCCGTGGGAAACCGGGTCCTAGAGACGGAGGGGGCACATTACGCAGTATATCCGATGGACGGTTGCCCTGGAACCCTAAAGCTGCTACCGATTGCACTAAGGTAGCCTACGGTTTCCGGAAGACTGCTTACGGCTTGCCGTTCGAGCAGTAAAACCATGCTAGACTTATACAACCGCACATTCTTATGAAAGATTAAATAAGCTAGCGTGCATATACGAAGCTTTATCCACTGCCGACATGCTACGTAGTCGATAAGCTTCACCTCTGCCAAGCGCGGAACAACCTACACCAAGTCCTAAAGTGTTGTGATACTTGTTACATAACCTACGAAATTGGAGAAAGCCAAGGTTAACAGCCTAGTGGTTACGCGGACTTGTCTGCTTCTGTAAGTAAGGCATCCGGCTGCCAACTCTATGGCTAACAACTTTACAAAGTTCTACACCAACACATACGGCTGCATAGGCTATGCGATCCTGTCTGCTTATAGAAAAGTAACACGTCTGCCATTGATCTATAAAGTCTAAAGGTTAGGGCATGAACAAAAGAAGTGAAGATGAAGAAAAACGAAGGAATCATGTTTATAAACAACTAGCAAATGCCGAAAGGTTCAAAGCAAAACAAGAGCTACAAGGAAAAACAAAGAAAATCCTAAAGGCTACCTAGAAGACTACAGCAGCTTGGACATCCTACGACTACTCGGTCGCCACACCTTCAGCAGCTGCGACGCTCATAGCAGCGGCATCATCCAGCGCTTCACCCCCGGCTGCCTCAGCCTGGGCACCAACTTTTTCAACTACTTCACCAATGGAAGCCTCAAAAGTAAAAGCAAGCAAGTCTTCCAGAGAAATAGAGAAGGTCTCGAAACCTCGAGCCCATCCTTTCACCTTTCAGCTGCTCATTCTCCTAGAGCAGACCAACACGGACACACTGCAGCTCATCCACTTTCTTCTTTAGACTTTCGTTGATCTTCAGTATACATTGAAGTTCCAACACTTAGGGTTCAAACCTATCGATGATTCTCTTAAAATGGATCACTTGATTATAAGCAGCAATCAACTCTTCATTCTTTGCATAAGCAGCAAAACGAAGCTCAGAAACTGCAAACTCAAGATCTTGAATATGAGGTATGTAACATCCAATCTCATTCTCTGCACTCTTATACTTAACTTGGATCGCGTCAAGCCTAGTCTTTAAGTCAACGACTTCTTGGCGAGCGGTCTTGAGCTGCAGAGAAGTGAGGGTAGAAATATTAGACCCCTTCAAAGCAATGAGCTCAGAATCCAACCTCTTGATCTCCTCGGCCGAGGAATAAGCTACAGCTGCCATAGTCTTCGCCACCTCCTTGGCAGCCTTGCTATATATGCATCATAGCAAGCAGAGCAGTCCTTCTATATTGGGTCGTATGCTTCGCAAAGGAACTTGGGCAAACAACCTTTCTAACGCCATCAACAAACTTGGCATAATCGTCCATGTCTTCAAGCAGATCTGGTTTCAAAAGCACACAGATCTCGACAACCTCCCCAGAAGCAAGCTTAGTGGATTTCTCACAGCTGCCCATGGGAGCAGTCTCCTCATTCCCAGCAGACGAATCTGTCTCATCAGCAGAGGGAGTGGGCCTTGGCGCCACTTTAGCAGCAGAGTCCACCTTATCGCTCTTCATATTAGCAAGCCTCTCTAAAGGTGAACCGGACTTAGCTTTCAACATACATCTTGGTACAGGCTTCGGCATTGAGGGCATGACATGACCTCTACGCTGAGCAATCTTATCAACAATCGTACTAGCCATTCTTGATATGGTAGGCGCTATAGGCTCAGATCTAGCAGCCTCATTTTTCTTCTCATTGGAAGAAATCATGCCAATCACAGGTCTCTCGACAGCAGTCGGATTATCACGAGTAGCGGAGGAAGTCTTCAGTTTTTTCTTAACCAGCATCTCTTGAGCAGGCGGAGAAGATCTCTTCTTTCCACCTTTATTCATAGTAGGCTTTACGACAGTGATCAGATGAGCCAATGCATCCGCCTTGATCCTTTTTACTTCATTTTTCGGGAGCAGCCCATTTTTCTCCCGGCGAAAAGGACTAAACAGCCAACGCCATTCACGGTACTCAGCATAGGAGCTCAACCAAACATTCTAGCAGGCATGAGGTCTGCATGCCTAGCATTCCAGCAGCCCATGAGGCCCGCGACTTCCTCATTTCTCTTAATCGCCAGCCTGACCCACGTCAGGTCCAAGAGCCCAAAGAACATAAGCCATGCGGCTCGCCTAGCACTGCATCCCAACACCACAATCCGCAGCCCCAGTCGCACAAGCTGCCCTTGGCTCTAGCAAAGCCGAGCAGCCCAAGCAATGGTCCTTGCCACGACACCTCATCGGTCCATGCCGAGCCAACTTCTGGCCCCTGCCAGCCGACGTGCCGCATCACCCCTACGGCTGCCCCGCTATCCAAGAAGAAGACAAGGAAAATTAAATTTTTCTTACCACAGTGCGGCGGGGAGAAGACGAAGAAAGCAACGAAATACGGTCATTTGCACGGGCAAGTGTAGAAGATTGCTAGGGGAGGGGGAACAAATATCCTTTAGCTCTCTCTCTCTTTTGTAGGGTAGAACAAATCACTCTCCAAAGTTGATTTAATAACCTACTTAAGGTGGACTTAAATAGGCTTTCTCTCAAATTTATTTCTCTTTCCTAGAATGATCTAATTTCCAATTAAAGAGGGAATCTACATCAAAATAGGAAACAAGTCTATGTTTCCTAAAGCAAGAAGATCTCTACACCTGCTGCCATTTCCTACGAGCAGCCCAACAGGTGTGGGGGCATTTGTGGATCCAAAAAATAATCACAAGGCGACACGTGGATTTTTTGATGAAAAGGACAAAAATACCCTTGAGGCATATCAGGATTCCTACACGTGAGCAGCAGACAATCATCCTTCAACCAAGTCAAAAGTGCCCAAAATAGGTAACAATTCAAAACCTATTTCATCCATCCACATCAAATCCTTCCTACAAGGTAATTCCCAAACACATTCCTTTTAAATTATGTTAATTGGCTAATTAATGGGTTTATTGCCTAATTAATACATTAATTGTCAATTAAACTATCCATTACAACCAAAAAATACCCAAAATGCCGGTCACCTTCTCTCCCAAAGGGACCGGCCATGCCTTATATATTCCATCACATTTTCCCCTTTTATCATATTAATTAGCTAGTTAATTAGGCAATTATTCTATTTTGCTAATTAATTAGCCAATTATTTCCATAACTCCCAAATTAACACAAATCATGAACCTAGCACACAAATCCATCCAAGTGGCCGGTCCATCTCTTCCCAAGGTGGCTGGCCACTACCCTATATAAACCCCCTCATTATCTCCAAAACTCACTTCCAATTCTCTTGCAAAAATTCTCTAAAATTCTCAAACACTTTCTCTCTAAATTCTAACTTTGGCATCGGAGGTTCTTTGGCCAAAGCCCCCCCAATTCATCGTGGGCACGTGAGGCTCTTGGCCTTGACCAAATGTGTTAATTGTTTTGTAGGTGCAATTTTGTCCAAGATCAAGGAGGAAGAAATTTGCATCCACACATATGGCTTCAAATGTCTTCAAGACGATTAGCAAATAGAGAAGCAAAAGCCTTCATACAATGTTTTTCCAAAACCAAGCCAACCTCAACACCACCATCACCATTCTTGCTCTCTTAAAAAGGTATCGCTTCTGTCCCATCTATCGAAACTATCTCGTGCTTCGTCGGTCTTTCCCATATGAAATAAGCTGCACCATAAAAATCAAACCGGTGTGAACCGGAAATGAGAATTATTCTATCAGTACTACTGGTCTGCAGTGTGTTGAGCATTCTTGAAACTCAAGTCTTTGCCTCATCCAAAAGGGTCTTGTCCAAAATTTTTATCACTTCGTTAATTGCTTTCAAGACCACAAACATGCCATCTTCTCCCAATATGTCCTTTGTTTCCGCAACTGCTTGATGTGCTGGTGTTTTAAAATACTCACCTCGGGGCGCGCTTAGGCGGCCTCTAAGGCTGGGCGGGTGGCTTGCCGCCTATGTTTTGTGGGAGTCGGCAAAAAACTCGCCTAGGGTTGTGGGGGCGCGCCTTAGGACGGTCTGAGGGGGACGAAAACTTGCCTGAAATTTGATGGGGACCTTAAAGTCAAAGGTTGGGCACGTTGCAGCAACTGCAAGCTGGTTTTTCTCAAGTTTCAGCAGTGGCATCTTCACGAAGAAAATGACCGCAAAGAAGAGAAAGGTTTTTTTTTTTTCCTCGACTTGTCTCAAAACGACGTCGTTTTGGCCAAATCTAATATTTTTTTAATTATTTTTAAAATACTAATTATTTTTAAAATACAAGGCCAAGTCTGATTTTATTTTAAAAAAAAATTATAAACCCTTCTTCCCCATCCCATACCCGATCACAGTTCACCCAATCCTATCCCCAATTCCACAATTCCTCATTTCCTCAAACCTAAATTCTCAATCTCAATGCCATATTTCAATGTTACCCCAATCTCATACTTCAATTTCTTTCAAAATTCTCTACAACACCACAATTGTTTTAAAATTCAAGTAAGTTTTTTAGTATTCTAATCTCAATTTGGTCTTGGTTGCTTGTTTTATTGTTGGTTAATTGTTTTACAAAGTATTATATTTTATATATACATTATATATACAAAAATTTAGGTCTCGTGAGGCTTTGCCTCACACCTAGGCAGGGCTATTTAGGGAACGCCTCGCCCACGTCTCCGCCTTTTATTACATTCTGCAACACAATTCCCAAAATAGGTAACCCGGAGAGGATGGTCTAAGCGTGGCCTGCGGTCCACGCTGACGGCAAAAGTACTTCGTCTGTTTTGGTATCTTCTGCCCTGACTAACCAAACCCATGTATAGGCGCATGTTAGCGAAAATGTTGACAAATGCAATAGTTTCGAATCAAGATCAGCTTGTTTCTTCTTCTCCTTGGCCATTAGAGCTGCCATCACTGAACGTCTTAGCATTTGGATTTTCGCGCCTGTGAATTTGAAGGTGCCTCGAATTGAGTCTCCCGAACCTTTAACCTCCAAAGGCATTAAGCTTCTACTGCTTGGACCGCCTAATCTTAACCAGTTGTTTAAGTAGATTGCTTGGAGCCCTGCAGGGTCCTTGACGACCTTTTGTCATAACTTAGTGAAGGTGGCGATCCTTCTCCTTCTCCTCCTCCATATTTGTATCGGTAACCCCATAAGTTAAAAAATGAAAATGTAGATAAGCAATCTAGGACAACATGGTGCGGGCTGATCCAATTGAAAACAGCTATTGGGAAAGACGGTTATTTGTAATGCCAGCACCGCAGCTTTTCATGAGACACTGCCAATTGGGGTACAAGAGGATGATACTCTTTGACCTTAATGTCAAAGTTGTTGCTTGAAGTTAGACCGTGGAAATCAGCATCAGATTCAACGATTGTGAGCGAAACTGCATCGCCTGTGACATAACTGAGAAGGGGTTTGGAGGAGTCTTGAGGCCAAGTGAGGTTTCCTGCTAGAGGTACAAAGTGTTGGAGTGCGATGGAGAGAGAGGTTTTCAGTTTTGGAAGTATGGAATTGAAGAAGTGTGATGTGTCGAATGAAGGTACTTTGTAGAAGGAAAGGAGTTGAGGTGGTGAAAATTAACCATAAAGGTTAAAGCTAACATTAAATTATAAGTAACATTGAAGTCAAGTAACATACTTTCCTAGTCTTTGCAAGTTTTCAATGATTTTTATACACATTATAGACTTGTCTTATAGACATGCATAGAACTTTCTATTGAATTTATTGAACTCTACAAAGCATGCCCTCACACAAAAGTCTAATTTTTTTCAACTCTATAGAAAAGTCTATAAAATTCTATAAAAGTCAGAGTGTATAATAGTCGTTGAAAACGTTCAAACTTTTTGAAATATGGATTGAATACGGCCCCTTGAACATTACCTTGTGGAGGAAGGAATCTCAACAAAAAAAAAAAAATTGTTTTTTAAACAAAACAATATTCTCAATTTTAATTTATAAAGAGGGGCATATTACCAACGTCTTATGGGGACTTAATTGTCTCTCTATTTACGATTAACGAATTTTTACTGTTCGTACATCATAATCAAAACCGTTCATTCTTTTTATCTTTATCTAAAGATAACATATGCAAAAAGTTATTCAATTTGAAAAAATTTCATTCATTTGTATACATAAAACAAATGGATAGTTCATCATGAGAATGTTATTTGTTATTGAAACTGTTGAATGATTTAACATATATGGATGATCACTAAACAATCTCCAAATTGAATGATTTTTTTGTAGATATAATATTTAGATGATGATCAAAAGAATGAGTGATTACCAATATAATGTTCAGGCGGTAAAAGTTCATTAATCGTAAGTGAAGAACAAGTATGTCTTCGTAGAAGGACACAAGCATTATTCTTATATATAATTAAACTTTACTTTTTCTTTTCTTTTTTTTTTGATCAAGATAAACTTTTCTTTATCAAAGGGTTTAGGAGCGGAGTTGTATGCGTGAGGTTTTAGTTTTGTGTTTGTTTGTGTCCTCATTAATTAAGTTAACCAAAGGTTTTTTTAATTAAAGAAAAGTATTGTAGAAGCTTTTGATTAAAATTCTCTAATTATATGTTTCTTTCTTTGACAAATAATATATAATTTGCATTAAATTTATCTAAACTAAGGGGAGTAGAGTTGGATCTTGGGACGCAGAAGGTTGAAGAAGAAGACCTATCTACCAGAGCAATCCACCACTTACCTCTAATCATATGTCACTATGCCCTTTGGGGAAAATACAACATTATTCAAGAAAGGAACCCGTATCCTATTATCCATGAGGACCATGACATGAAAATTTAGAGAAATCATTCATTGAGATATTTTTCGGTGTACTTAGAACATAACGGATACATCATGTGTCATAATATAAGTAGAAAGAATAAAAAAAATACATATATAACCGTTTTCCGGTTATATGATGACACGTGATGTACCTGCTTGTATTCCGGTACATAGAAAATCTTCTCTCATTTATATCCCTTAGATTCACTTTTGAATTCCTTTTTTTTTGTTTATCTAAGTTGTTCCTTACAAATTGTAAGTTACAATCAGATGAAAAAAATGTTGTTTTACATCAACAACGCTACAATTATTTGTGTTAAAACACGGGAAGGTAAGTTTAGATGAAAAATATACAATATGTTGTACTGAAATTATTTTTATTTATTTAGTTATATAAACTCAGCGATACTACTTGTACCAAAAACAAAGAAATATAAACTCATTGAAAACTTCATGACCTACTATGAATCCACCACAAAAGATTACTAAGGGAGTTTCCATCGTCGAAACCAGTCAAGCTCTTAATCTTCTCCAAAGCGCCTGCTTTGTCGTACAACCCTTGTAATGCATACACAAACCCTTTCCAGGCTTCCGTGACTCCCGTTCTACCAAGCGCCGGCAATGCCCAATTCACCAGCTCGCTAGGAAAGCCAGTATCGGAGAACAACACCTCAGTTATTGGTGAAATAGGCAACACTTGAATTCCAAGTCTAATTTCTTTTGCCTCTGCAGCAGCAAACCAAAGTCCGCTGTCTCTCTTGGTCGACCATAGAACTCCCACGAACCGATTTTCTTTTGCAAAATCCTGCTCGTAAGATTGATTCTCTCCTCCCTCTCTCACATGCCACCACATTTGCGCTGCCTGAATTTCCAATGTGGTAAGCAATGAACCAGTGGCCTCAAGTTGCGGATCATTATACGCTTTCCCCATCAAAGCAGCTGCATAGTAAGCATTGACTGCCTCACTCGTGCTCTCTTGATTCCTCCCATCTGCGAATTCCGTCACTCCTCCTGCCCACGAGTGCAATTTATAAAGATCAAAACATCTCAGACGCATATAATTTGGATTTGATTGCTTGTCCTTGTTGAGATAATCTGCCAGCTGGAACGAATAAGCTTGAGCCTTGTACTTCTCCCCCCATGCAGGGTCAATCTTTGCTAGCACTGAAATTCCATAAACAAAGTACCCCAGATGGTAATGGTGATCGGAATAAATACCAAACCCAAAATCGGCACCTTTATCAGTTGATCTTGTTTGGTAACAAGTCCACCCCACTTTTTATCATGCAAAAATCCATTGCCGCTAAAAGTACCATCCAGCCACGGCTGGATTTTCTCTGCCAAGAATGTCCTAATCGCTGGGATCACATCGGGACAAGCTACCTCCTCGGCAATCAAAGCCAGCCTTGCTGCTTTAGCAACTAGTTTCCCATAAAAATATGATGCAGCAGATAATTCTGTTGAACTAAGAGCGTCTACATCTCGACGAAGCGCAGAAATGATTTCAGGGAACAAATCTTTTTTGACACCTCCAATAGAATTCCAAGTGACCGGAATAGGCTTCGAGTTTAAAACCCACGTATCGCCAACAACGCCAACCAAATTGTAACAACCCGTCCCAGAATTTACTGATCAAAAAGAATATTTTTGTATTTTCACTAAGTTTGAGGATATTTTTTCCTTTTAAAAATGGTTTTTGGGCCCAAGGAACCCACCTCTGATTTGTCCCCCGATTCCCTTCCCCTTTTCTTTCTTTTTCTAATTTTTTTATAACACTCTCTCTTTTTCCTAACTCTCTCCTCTAATCCGTGCCATCCCTCTCTGCAAACCCTCACCTCCCTCACCATTATACCACATAACAACAACTAAAAACAATCACCATCACCCCTGTGAACTAAGATTCGAAGAAAGAACACCACAAACCCTTCTCTTCCTTTCGGCCGGTACTGTTCATCATCTTCTCCGTCGAGTTTCGTATTTTTCCGACGTTGGTAAGCTTCTAGAAACCCTTGGGTTGTGTTTTAGGGTTAGATTGAAGCTTTTTTTAAGTTATGTATGCGTTTGAATCGCAGAAAACGAACTCCAATCATAAACGCCGATTCCGGCGATAAACCGTGGTCGTTTGGCCATATTTCAGGCCATTTTCCAGCAACCACTCGGTCCCCACTTGGTATGAATCCCTTCTCCACATTCCTAACTACATTTTGGCTTTTGAATCACTCAATTTGGTTAAGAATCGAAGAAGTTACGAAGCTTTGAAAATTGCCCAAACATTTGGTCAAAACCCAGTTTTACCAACGAGCACCGCCCCTTTTGAGGCTTTTTCCGGCCAAAACACGGCGAGTTGGCTGGCTTGCAGGGTGTCAATCTCTTCTTCTCGTCGAGTACTACAACTTTCATTTATGTTTCACTTGATTTCATTGACCTGAAAACGGGTCAACCCGACCCAAATCCTTTGAAACCAACCCAAAACCCACGGGCCTCCAGCCCAACCCGTGACCCTTTTAAGCCCAAACCCAATTAATTACCCTAGGCCTTTTTATCAACCCAATTCCCTAAACCCATTAACCTAGAAACTCAAAACCCTTTAGGCCTAAACCCCTTAGCCCATTTACCTAAACCCAAACTCAATGAACCAAGGCCCTTTGGGCCGTGCACCTGGGCCCAGGCCTGTCACTAACCCAACCCAAAACCTTTGTTTTATTTTATTTATTTTAATTATTTAGTTTCTAAAACCCAAAAGGCGTTGGGCCATCTTGGTTAGGGTCTTAGGTCCGTTCCTTCTAAAACCCAAAACCCAAACTTTTTTTTAATTATTAAACCCCAAAGCCCTTTTTGGCCAAAACCCTAAACCCTAACCGGCTCAAACCCTTTATGGGGAATATTCTAAGAATATTCTATTGATTTTTACGAAATTTAACTGGAACCCTTCTAAGCTAATTTCGACGTTCTGGACCCGTTTTTGAAGTCCGTTTTCCCAAATTCAATCGTTTGAGTAGAGTTTGACTAAGTGGATCCTTTATGTGAATATGTGCAATTATTAGCGGCAATTCCGTTATTCCTTTTGGTACAGGCTTTGCACCAACGGTGTACGATGAGTGGACCCCTTCTAAAAATGCATGTTTTGATAGTAGAAATGCATACATGAAAAGTATGATTTAATGATTACGTTTTATGAGATAACATGCTTATTGAGGCTAGTTTGAATTATTACTATTTTTCCTATAACCCATGTTCTTTATAGGATATCTGATGGATGACGATATGATATTTAGAACATGTTTAGAACACCTCTTTATAGTATAGATGATGGATGACTTTATACTATGAAGTTGCTTTTCAATATATATGTTCAATGATTTTGTACTTACCTAGTGGTCCTTATTCCGCTACGAGACGAGGGATAGATTCCGGTCCGTCTCGGGCGACGATTCCGCTACGAGACGAGGGATAGATTCCAGTTCGTCCCGGGTGTCGATTGTGGAGTTGGCATAGGGCCTGAAGGGTTTTTCCTCTAGCTATTTAGCACAGGGACGGGGAGCGGGCACAGGGCCTGAAGGGATATTTTCCTCTGACTATTCGCTCAGAGACGGGGAGCTGGCATGGAGCCTGGAGGGATATTGGACATTCACTAGTGATTATGATATATGAGTTATGATTTGAGACATTGCACGGTATGCTAGGTTTCGGAAAACCTATGTTTATCATGATATGTGTTTTCATAAAACCAGGGGGTTAGTATGTTGATAACTGTTTTATTATATATATATATATATATATATATATATATATATATATATATCAACTTGGTCCACTTATGTTTGTTTTGCGCCCCCTTCAGGACTTAGAATCGAGGCATACAATCCCGGCGTCAAGGCATTTCCGCATCAGCATCTTCGAGTCTTCTCGGTGTAGGATCCATCCTTTGTTTCATTCAATTTTGTATTAATTCTTTTAGCGTTCTAGTTAGATGTATGCTTTGAACACGTTCCTTAACTGCATATTCTTTATTCTTTTATATTTATAAGTCTTATTTATTCCTTATTCTCAGCATTTGCACTTAATAAATGGTTTTCGTCACCTTCGGGTGTCAGCCAGCACGTGCCTATCCTGGTATTCGGGGAATATCGGGATCGGGGCATGTCATTGCCATCAATGCTTTTGTATTTAAAATATTGCAAAACAGTAGCATTTGACAGAAGCATAAGATGGAGAGGATGAGCTAGAATGAGCAAATCTCCACCTGTCTTTTCCCATTTATATGTCAAAGTATTGGAGTTTTCGAGCACAGCTGCACCGGAAGTCGGGTAAGAAGAACTAAATTGGTCAAGAATTGCCTCGGATTTGAGATCAGCATCTGGCATAACAGCAACTCGAATGTTCCCAGAAAAATTGTTAAAAGTTAATGAGGATGAGCCGCTGGCAGTTAAATCAGTTGGGTAGGATGTGTATATTAGCCATGTCTGACCGTTGCCAAGCTTGATGATGAACTTGGTGTTTGAGCCACTCGCGGATGATGACGATACAATTGTATGAGAGGTTGATATAGAAACCGGTGTGGGTTTAGAAACAAAGCATGTGAGATAGGGGCTTCCACGGATGAGGAAGAAGCGGAGGTTGGAGGAGGGAAAGTCCAATGTCACACTGAGATCATTGAAGTCGGAGACTACATGGTGGTTGTTGTTTGGATCTGGGATGGTGGTGGTTTTCGAGCCAGATATGGTGAGGTCGGGTTGAAACGGAGTTGTGGATATGACGGTAGAGGTGTAGGAGAAAGATGGGTAAGCGAGGATAGGGAGGAGTTCGATGATTTCATGGTGTAGGGATGGATATACTCAGGTTGGTCACCATTGTTGAGAACAAAGTTTTGGAAGAAAGAGTTGGTAGGGAGTGGAGATGAGAGGAGGTTTGGGGCGAAGAAGGTTGAAGGGTCGGGGAGGATGGTGGATTGAGCTTCAGGGAAGAGGAATGGTTGGGAGGTGGCCTGCGGAATCAAAACGGAAAAACAGACTGCATACACAACGAGAGCAAGAGAGCAAATGTTTGCCATGATTTGGTCGTAAAATTGCTGTGAATAAACGCATTTCAATCGGCCCCTTAAATCGTAGCCTGGTTCGGATGTGTTTCCATTTTTTAAGGGTTTCCATGTTTACGTGGGGAAGTTGAGAAAATCTTGTAAGATTTTTTATTTTCTGAGCAATAATATCGGTTTTGGTACCTCCTCGTTTTGAAAACATAGGAAACTTTTTAAGGTTGGTTTGATTTCCTAATGTTATTTGATACCGATCCTCGGCTTAGTTTTTCTCGGTTCTTCTTGCCTTTTATATTTAGCAGCCACCTTATCTAAATTATATCCAAGGGATAGGAAATTAAATTTTCCCAAATCTGTCTGATATTCTTCCTCATACTTCAAATATCAAACCTCAATTGCATGCAAATATTTTGGGAGTGTGATTCTCTCCTCTCCAAGTTCTCCTCCCTTCTAATCCCCTCTTACTTGAACGATCGCGATTAAGCCACATCAATATCTTCTGTTGACATTTTTATAGAGAGAGAAAGACAAAAAAGAAAGTGATTGAGGGGACTGTAAGTGTCGGAATATAGAAAGGGAAGAATCCTACTCCAATAATTTGGGTCCATACACATTTATCCGTGCTGTCATGATACCAATGAATCTTGTTTTGCATAACCATGTCCCCCAGATTAAATTACAACCGTCCGTTTTAACAAAAAATTGAGTTCCAGTATATATTGTAAAGTAGAAAATGATATATTTTGAAACCTAAGATAAGATTTCTATTTAATTACACCCTCACAAACCCTAATATTTTGTCATCGTTTATCTTCTTCTCCAAAAACATAGTTCATATTCTTCCCCCAACAAAAAATTTCTATTGGAAATTTTCTCATGGAATTATATTAAAGCTGTCATTTGAAGGAGTAAAGTCTGATCATGTAATCACTTACTGTTTAGAGAACATAAGCTAATGATTTCACTTGTTTTCTACTATAGCACCAATGTTTCAAGAGTGTTTGATATTTTTCAATCAGAAGAATGGACTTTTTTACGAATGTCTCAATGATAAATAGAACGTCGTTTATATTTTATATGCAAATGAATCAGAACTCATTCTTACTTAACTGCAAATCATAGTGTGACACATAAAAACAACGAAGACTGAAGACACTCGTCTTCAAGACCTTTAGCAAGTAGACAAGCAAAAGCCTCCATGTAATGTTTTTTTAGTACCAACCCAACCTCAACACCACCATCACCATTGTTGCTATCTTGAAAAGATGTCCTGGATGTCGCTTCTGTCGTGGGGATTATTCTTCAGCACGGGGCTGCAGTGTATTGAACATTCTTGATACCTGTCTCTGCCACCTCCAAAAGGGTTTTCTTTGAAGTTTTTATCACGGCAGTTGCATTCAAGGCCACAAACAGCCCATCTTCGCCCAATAGGTATTTTGTTTTTGCAACTGCTTGATGTCCTTCGATGCAAATCCCGAAGTATAGGTTGGCGGTAGAGGAGGGTCTAAGCTCGATCGGCAGTCCACATGAATGACGAAAAATACTCTCTCCGTTCTGGTCTTCTCACACCTGACTAAGCAAACCCATGTATAGTCACATGTTAGCGAAAATGTCGACAAATGCAATAGTTTTGAATGATCAGCTTGTTTCTTATTCTTTGCCATCACAGTCCTCATCACTGACCGCCTTAACGTTTCAAATTTTGCGCGAGTGAACTCGAAGGTGCCTTGAATTGAGTTTCCTGGACCTGTAACCCCCAAAGGCATTAAGCTTCTATTGTTTGGACCATCCGATCTCAACCACTCGTTTGAGTAGGTTTCTTGGAGTCCGGCGGGGTCCTTAATGACCTTTCCATAGTAATTTGGCAAAGGCGGCGGTCCTCCTCCTTCTCCTCGTCCATGTTTGCATAGGTGACCCCAAATTTGAAAAAAGAGATTGCAGGTAAGCCCTCATGGACAGCATGGTGCATGGCTAATCTAATTGAAAAAACGGCCTTTGGGAAAGGCTGGTATTTGCAATGCCAGCACCAGATTTTTCACAATGCCAGTTGGGGAACAAGAGGGTGGTACTCTTTGGCTTCAATGTCAAAGTTGTTACCTGAAATTAGAAGGTGGAAATCAGCACCAGACTCGGTGATTGTGAGTGACATTGCGTCACCTTTGATATAACTGAGAAGGGGTTTGAGGGACAAAATGTTGGAGGGTGGCAGAAAGCGAGTTTTGAGTTTCACAAGTATGGAATCGAAGAAGTGTGATGTGTCGAATGAAGGCATTTCGTAAAGAAAAGGCTTTGAAAGGGTGGAAACCTTAGCCAGCGGAGGTCAAAGAAGGTGAGAGGAAGAGACAGATCCTCAGGGTGGGTGGAGTCCGGCTAAGAGCTTGGTTTTGGAAGTACACATCAAACCTCAACTACTTTGACCGAGCCTGGTTTTGCCATCGGAGATGGAAAAGAAGCTTAATTTAGTGTGCAGTTTAAGTAAGTACACCAACGAAAATTATAATGTTTATTTGATATTAAAAATCTAACAGCAGTCAATAATTTCAATGATATTTTTTTTTCTGTAGCGCCAATGTTTCATAGTAGTTGTTCATTTTTTTTATTCCTAGCGGTATCGAAAATAATTTATGCTTAAGCGCAAATCACAATGCAACGCATACTAAAAATCAAGGAAAAAGCACACTTGTGCTGAAACCAACTACACAAGGCTTCGCATGTCTTCAAGACCATTAGCAAATAGAGAAGCAAAGGCCTCCATACAATGTTTTTCCAAAACCAAGCCAACCTCAACACCATCACCATTCTTGCTCGCTTGAAAAGATATCGCCCCTGACCCATCTATCGAAATTAGACGGTGGAAATCACCATTCATGAGACATTGCCAGTTGGGGTACAAGAGGATGGTACTCTTTGGGTTCAATGTCAAATTTGTTGCTTGAAATTAGACGGTGGAAATCAGCATCAGACTCGGCGATTGTTAGCATAATTGCGTTGCCTTTGAGATAATTGAGAAGGGGTTCGGGGGTCTAGAGGCCAGGTCAGGTTTCCCGCTACAGGTACAAAATGTTGGAGGGTGGCGGAAAGCGAGGTTTTGAGCTTCGGAAGTATGGAATCGAAGAAGTGTGGTGCGTCGAATGAAGGCATTTCTTAGAAGAAAAGGCTTTGAGAGGGTGGAGACCTTAACCAACGGAGGTCAAAGAAGGTGAGAGGAAGAGACAGATCCTCCGGGTGGGCAGAGTCTGGCCGCGAACTTGGTTTCGGAGCTACACTGCAAATCTCAACTACTTTGACCGAGCCTGGTTTTGCCATTGGAGATGAAAAAGAAGCTTAATTTTGTGTGCAGTTTAAGTGAGGACATAATGGCTATAAGTATACACTTAACACATTGCCTTGTCGGGGAAGGAATCTCAAATTCTTATTATTAATTAGCAACTAACAAAATTATAATTTGGAGAAAATAGAGGTGGTAGTGGACCTCTTTTTTCTTCAAAAGAGAATAATTTGTAGCAAGTCACGGTTATCCATTTCTTCCGGATCCAAAGAGGCTATAGAAAATTTCACCTTCAAATATGATATATAGTGGATCATTGTATAACTATATAATATACTTGAAGAATCTTAGAGAAACAACAATCAACAATATTTTAGTTTTGAAGTCGTCTATAATTAATAGACAACATTAATGTTATTTAACGCACATGTTGCCCCTTAATGGAGTGGTTGCTGCCGGAAATAATTTTTCTATGACTTAGCACATGAGGAATAAGCAACCAAACCTATATGCTAATTAGTAATTACATTGATCAAATAAGTGAAATAAATGAAAAATAAATGATGGTCTCAATACCAACCCCTTCATCAGCAAGGAAACGTGATAGACTTGGATAGAAAAAAAAAAATTAAATTTTCACAACCCCTTAATTTTCTCTTCAAAACCGGGACAACTTAATAGGCTGGAGATTCATGGTGGGAGGCTAGAGAGGCTTCACAAGTTCGGTTATCCGCCTTTGGATTTCAATTGTCTTGCATCATAGTGCAACGAGGAATCTGCAAGCAATACATCATATACTAATAGAAGGAAAAAAAAAATGTTTGACAATAAAGATGAGACTAATAGAATCATGGACTTCAAACGAAAGAAGTATAAAAAACCTCTTGTAGTATCCATGTCGTTCTCTTAACATTTTCTTTTTCTGAAAATTAAGATTAAGAGCACTATCGTGCTAATAACATGTTAGAATTAAAGTGTAAGAAATATGAGAACAAGAGAGACGAGAGATTTGGAGGGGAAAACTAGAGTGTCGTCCATTATCATTAGCTCTATTTATATAGGTCATCAAATACATGAGTGATCACCCAAAGGTTTCTATAGTAACCCAAAAGTCTTTGGGGTTTTTGAACTTTAATCCTTCAAGAAGATTAAAATTCAATAAAAACCTGGTGTTAGATTGAATATTGATTTTAGTCCCTTAAATGTGTACTTAATTCAAATTTATATTATATTTTTGTTTTTATATTTAATAAATAACTTATTTAATGTTATTAAATTAAATTTTAAATTTATTATTATACACATTTTAATTCATTAATTTTATTTAACTTTCTCTAATTAGTGTACCTAAACGTTCATATCATAATATATTTTACTAAATTAGTGTACCGAAATGTCTGTACCTAAATATATTATAGTGAATCAGTGACACATAAGAAAATATGTAAAAACATAAGTGTACCAAAAATTCCGTACCTAACTATATGATACTAAACTAGTGTACCGAAATGTTAGTACCTAAATATATTATACTAAACTAATGTACCGAAATGTCCGTACCTAAACATATTATACTAACCCAGTGTACCAAAATGTTCGTACCTAAATATATTGTAATGAATTAGTGGCAGATAAGAAAATATGCAAAAACATAAGTGTACCAAAAAAATCTCTACAAAAATATTTTCTTATATAAGATGCTTACCATAATGAGAATTAAAATTTATAATATTTTCATAAAATTTAAATTCATAAAATTATAAAAAAAAAAAAAAAAAAAAGAGACATTGAATACATATGCTGGCATTAAATAGAGTTTAGGGACTAAAATTAATTTTTAATCTTGTATAAGATATTTTTCTAAACTTCATCTTATTTAGGGATTAAAATCTAGTTTTCTAAAAGTCTTTCTACATTAATATGATGTTTTACTCTCCTGATTGAATCTAACATGAATTAATATAGACAAGAGAGATTTAAATTCATTCAAAATTAAAATGTGGTGAATTACTTGAACTCCTTTTATTTAAATTGTACTACTTTATATAGATGAAATATATAACTTCTATCCTCTCCTGATTGAATTTAACATGAATTAATAAGGAATTTGAGATAATGGATTGGTTTACTCTCATTTATTTATAATCAATAAGCAAATGAAACATGCTTTAATAAAAAAATGAGATTATATGTAACATGCTTTAACAAAAAATTGAGATTATATGTAACATGCTTTAATAAAAATTTGAAATTATAGATTAAAAATACACGGTTACAATTCAAATGAGTGTGGCTATATTATATATATACATTTCCCTTGTATTGAGGGATCCATATATATATGTAACATGCTTTAATAAAAAATTAAAATTATATATAAAAAAATACGTAATTACAGCTCAAATAACGTGTGTGTCTATATTACATATACACATTTCTCTTGTAGTGAGGGATCCATATATACAAATTATATACGCTGAACATGACTTTTTGGTTTGGTCAAATGCAGAATCGCTTCAAAGAAACAGAAACTTCTACTTGATGTTTTTAAACCTATCCAACCAATTCAAGGGAATGCTAGCATCTTACTGAAAATCAATTGAAAATAGGTGGACAAACTCATGATCTTTTAGGGCCTGTTTGGTATCCTATTTGAATTTTTTTATCATTTCTCAGAACATTTCTTGAAAACAATTATCTTGAAGACTAAAAAACTTGATTGGTTTGCAATTTAAAATTTTTAAATCTTACGACTTAAACTAGACAAAGAGATCTAAAAAAAAGAGGTCGCATGAGAGGGAGAAAGAGGAGAGATGAGGAAAGAAAGTAAGAGATGATTGAACGAAAGAGAGAAGGGAGAAGATTGGACGAAAGAGAGAGGAAGATGGGTGAGAGAAAGAACCGAGAGAATGAAGAAAGCGGATTGGAGGAGAGACGAAAAAAGTGTAAAAAAAAAAAAAAAAAAAGAAAAAAAAAAAGAGGAAAGAGAAAGAAGAAAAGAGAGAGATAGATTTGGAGGAAGATGGGAGTGGGATTGAGTTCAAGTTTAAAAACTCAATTTTTATGTTTTTAGAGAATAGACCATATTTTTTAGTTAGTCTTGAGTTTAGTTTTTTAAAATAGTCATACAAAACAAGTTTTTAAGGCCTAAAACTTGAAAATTGTTTTTGAGTTTAAAAATTTGAATTCAAATGGAGTACCAAACATGCTTTTAAACACTTAAAAGCAACACTTTCCTTCTCCCTAATTTGCTTGTGTAAAAAACGAAGACTTTGATTTCTAATATTGGATACTCAAAACTGTTCAATTTATAGTATGTTCCCTTTGTGCTCTTGTTTTTGTTTAGTGATTCTTTGTTTTTTGGTTGATCTTTCTTAAACTTGACATTTGAAGCAAGAATGTACAAGGTCTGATCGTGTAACTTAGAGGAAAACCGAATTAAACAAGGATGCAGGGCATAGTACTGTAGAATAGATAGCCGAGTGAATTGAAGACGAAATGGATCAAATGAAGACAAGAAGACGAAATGAGAATTTACAGATTTGGCGTCCGAGCTCCATTTTGGACCCATGATACTGAGCGCAACTTCCCGGTTCAAATCCACTGTTTTGCTGTGACGTATGATGGGTTTTGGTCATCCAATTTTAGGCTACTAAAACCATAATTTAAATTTGGCTAAATCGCCAAAATGGTCCCTGAGATTTGCATAACTCATCACTTTGGTCCCTGAGATTCCTAATCGATAAAAGTGGTCCATGAGATTGTCCACCATCCATCATTTTGATCATTCCGTTAAAAACTCCGTTAAGTGTCCCAGAGCTCTTGGCCGGAAGTTTGGACAATTTTCAAAGCTTCGTAACTCAATCGTTTCTTAACCAAATTCGACCCATAATATATCAAAATAAAGATAAGAAAGTGTAGAATAAGATTATACCTATTTTGAAGCCCAATGGTTGCCGGAGATGGCCGGAAAATAGCCTCAAAGTTGACTGGTCCGAGTGAAAACTTGAAAACTCGCCGGAAACTGGGCAAACTTTAAACGTTCATAACTTTTTCAATACTCAACGAAATCAAGTGATTCATCATACTTCTCGACGAGACAAAGAGAATGGTACCTTTTTCGACGGTTAACTCGCCGTGGTTTTTCCGGAAAATGGCTCGAAAGTGACTGTCTTGGTCTCGAGTTAGCCAATTTCGAGCCGTTTTCCGGCCAAACCGTCGAACAAAAATCATACTTCTAGACGGATAACTCCCCGTGGTTTTTGTAATAAAAATCAAACCTTTTGAATTTCATCTGACTAATGTCGTTTTCATTCCCTAAGACCCTTAAGCTTCCCCAGGATTGTGATTAAGTATATTCAAACCGTTTGGCTCTCAATGTAATTCATCAATTCAGAATTAATCAATCAAGCTTTTGGATATTCCCACAAACTTTAGTAGATTTAAAAAAAACTTGATTCTTGGAGGACATAGGTCTGTAACTCTTTACGCTCGTGCTCTGTCACATAGGCTTTATGGACACGACAGATCTACACTCAATTTTATTTGGGTAATGCATCCATGCAAGTTAAAAATGTTGTGTTTATGAAGTTTCACAATCCACGCAGAAAATTCATATCCACTTTCTAGCATCCAATCAAAGCCTTTTAGCTTTTACCATTATTTTTATTTTTTATACGTTTTTTTCAATTTTTAATGGTCAGATGAAATAAATTGAAGAAGATCAAATGATAAAAATTATCACTTAATATTATGATATAGTGTTATTTCTCTTCATTTGTAAGTGAGAGTTCTTATGTTCGATTCTCGCCAAAAAGACGAATTTGAAAAACATTATTGCTTCAATCCTTCGGTTCTAGCCAATTTTATAGCACCTGCAATGGAACGCACAAAAGTTAGAACCATAATCCAATTCTATAACTTCACTACCACAAGCCAAGCATATATTCAAGGGAAGTGATTTCCGCACAATCTTTTTCTCCTTTTAAACATCCATGTCCCTTTATTGTTCTTCAATATTCAATCCGAACGCAATAAATACAAGGGAGTTACGTGAGGAGAAAAGGGTGTGCAACAATCACTTTCCATATTCATAGCTCCAAAGTTAGTTCTTATACCATGGAAAGTAAAGTTAAATTACCTTGAAAGCACTCAATCTGGGGCATTGAAATTGCTTCCATGTAACCCAGTTCGTAGACGTGTGAAATTAACGGTGACATACCATGGTAGCGCAATCCCCCTGTTTAATAAATAGGGCAACGTTGAACATGAAGAAGTAAATTTCAATGAGTTAATAAAGGTCTAAGAGAGCCAGTAAGTAATTACCAGCATGAATTGGGTCAGGGATGAAGTCGTGCCCAAGCGTATGCATCTTCATTAGTGGAGTCATCCCTGCTGTATCGCCATAATCATATGCGTATACCCCTTTAGTTAACGAAGGACATGCTGCAGGTTCAACTGCTCTAATTACAGCGTTCATTTTCCCTTTTAGCTTCTCCCTGATGAATGGGAAACTGAGCCCTGCAAAATTGGATCCTCCACCCGTACATCCTATGATAACATCCGCACTTCACCTATCGCCTCCATTTGTTTTAGACACTCCTCTCCTATTACTGTCTGGTGAAGCAAAACATGGTTGAGAACACTTCCTAGACAGTATTTAGTATCACCATTCATAGCTGCAATCTCCACGGCTTCAGAAATAGCTATTCCCAAACTTCTGGGGCTGGATGGATCCATTTGAAGGATTTTTCTACCTGCTTCGGTTAGGGTGGATGGAGACGGGTGTACCTTTGCACCCCAAGTTTGCATCATCAATCTGCGATATGGTTTCTGATCAAAAGATGCACGCACTTGCCACACCTATAAATACTTAGAATAAGTGAGACATGCATGAATTATAATGATGAAAACTAATGTCTTGGCAGAGAAGTATGGCATAACTCAAATATGTATTGCTTGAACCAATTTTGACGCCAGGCAAGAATAATGTGAGTGGCATCATAAAATTCATATGCGTGCTTCGGTGTGTGAGTATGCACGTAGGCAATTTAAAGGTTAAGGTATTGTTACCTCGCACTCAACATCAAATAAGGTGCAAGCAAAAGCCAAAGCACTTCCCCATTGGCCAGCTCCCGTTTCTGTCACGACCTTCTTGACTCCTTCTTGTGCATTATACCACACTTGTGGAACTGCAGAGTTGGGCTTGTGAGATCCAGCTGGGCTGACACCTTCATACTTGTAGTAAATTCTGGCGGGTGTGTCAAGAAGCTTCTCCAACCTCTTGGCCCTATATACAACTGCAATGATAAGACACTTCCAACAATTTTACAGGAAGAATAAGTTAACAGAAAAAAGGAAGTTGTTAGAATTGCTAGCTCAACAAACCTAATGAGAGGTGATGGGCGCCAAAGCTTGTATACATCACGAACTTCATCTGGGATATCTATGAATCTTTCGTTGCTTGCCTCCTGCTTAATCAACTCATCGGGAAATAGAGGAGACAAATCTTCAGGTTTAATCGGTTCAAAAGTCTTGGGATGCAATGGAGGAGGTGGTTTTACAGGAAGGTCTGCAATCAAGTTATACCACTGTCGAGGGATTTCAATTGACTTTGAATTGGCATTGAGAGATGCTCTTGCTCTACAGCCATTTGAAAGCCTCAGATGCATAGGCTTTCTATCAAGTGCAATAAATCCAAGCCATTTCTTCTCAACTGAAGAAATACAAGTAGTTAGAGGAAATACCAAGAAAGCAATACTGAAACATTGTTAATAACACTAGAGTTAACTCAACCGCTGAAAGGCCGAGGAAATTTAGCTCATTCCATTTTTATGTCTTATTAGTCATAAAGCGTGCGTTGTATAAGCATAAACCACTTCAGTAGAAGCACCCTGTATAGGGCGTACCATTGTCATTAGTCAATCATTCTGTTGATAGCATCTAACCGCATCTATTTGCAGACCTCTACTTCCAACAATGTATTACTAGAAACAGGAGAAGTAAAAGATGTATGGCAGATATCAAAACGGCAACAGAGCCCTTTACCTTCGGGGTTAACCATATGAATCCTAGTCTTCCATTCCGTCTCAAAGTTTCAAAAAATAAAAAAAAATAATGCATAGTAGAAAAGCTAAGATGGGAATGTTTCAGAATTATGAGTTCTTGCAAATGTTACCATACAAAATTTACAAATACACTTTACAATTCAAAACCCGAGAGAGTTGAATTGTTTCCACAGTCAACACATGCACAAGTTTTATCCTTAACTGGTAAGAATTCATTCCAACTTCTACTTGACTTCATTATTTAAGCAACTTCACAGTGCGTTTTCAAAGGTGGATACAGAACATGTCCTTTTCGAAACCTGAGCAATTGGTTTCTGTACTAAATTCTGCAAAAATCTGCAGAATGGGTTGTTAAAAGTCGAATATCGCTTCTACAAAAAATAAGTTCGAATCCCACTCCCCGCAGTTTAGATTAGTTAAAAGTCGAATATCACTTCTACAAAAAATAAGTATTCATACAGTCGAATCACCGATCCAATATGTCATTTTTCCACAAATCCATTGAAAGATTCCATATTTTCAGCAGCAACATAACTTCAGATTAATTTTTAGCAGCCATAACTTTTGTTTATCAGTCAAGTAATTGAAAATCAGCTGAAATTCGAATCCCAGAAACCAAAAATGCTCAAGAACTTACCTTTAGTGTGTGGGGATGATGAAGGTTTAGTGTGAAGTGAATTTGCAGTGAAGAGACTTTGAGTGGCCATGCTTTCTTGGAAGCTCAGGAATCTTAGCTATGCAAACACTGAAGTAAAAGTAGTGTGAACATTAGGAGGACTGAGATTAGGGTTTTGACTCAGAAATTCAGGAGATTGAAGAACATGAACTCCAATTTTTTATTTTTCTCGTCGGTCTTTTTGTGAGAATTTTGGGAATATAATAGCCTTGGTTATACGAATTAAATTTGACCTTGAATCCGGATTCTCGTCGGTCTTTTTGTTAGAATTTTGGGAATGTATAAATTATGTTCGTTCATCATCGTACATCGTATTCAGAGATAATTTTAAATATTTTTGTTTAAAATGAAACACAAAGAATATCTCATAAAAACTGATCGTATAATTTACGATGAACTGATACGATTTACGAATTCTCAAAATCTTTACCAAAATGATCCGAAGAGGATCCTGTTTGTTTGACTTTGACGTTGGAAGGCGCCAGCGGCATCTTGTAAGAAAAAGGCCACTTTTTTTAATTTTTCAATATGGGGTGAATATTTGAACAACGTTATTACTTGTTCGTTGTGAAGTTAAATTTACTTTTTATTTTTTAGTATAAATAATATTGTTTGTTTCTTAGAGCATCTTCAATAGAAGCTTTAAATTTTTGTTAAACTAGAACATTGTTGAAAGAACTATTTTAATTACTTAGTTTAACTTTTTATCTTTAACGTACTCTTTGTTTTAACAAACTTTGAATATTTTTTTAGGAAAACTAACGAAAAGTTTAAAAAAACTTCCCTTTGAATGAAAAGTCATTTTTAAAGGTACAGTGAATAGTACTAGGAAAATGTATAAATGTGGTTTTTCGTTAAAAGTGAACAGTACCGGGAGTGTTTTGTTAAAACTCCCTTTTTTTTTTTATTAACAATGCTAGGAAAACCAAATTTTTAAACTAAATTTGTAAACTTAATGATGCGTCACTAATACAAAATAAGCACATTAATCACAAGTACCATTTTACAAAAATTAATTTCAAAATTTCATCTCTCTAGGATTACTCTTTTTAAAAACACATTTTTTCTCCTTGGTTCACGGATCCACTATTAAGTTTTATTAATTTTTAACATTTAGCAATAGAATTGTGACTCTATAAATTTGAAGAGTAACTATCACTTTGCTATTATAAAAGAGTTTGTTTGGTAATATTTTTAAAATGATTGAAAACGTTTTTTAAAAAAAAATATTTTTATGTTTCAAGTACATAACTGATGCTTTTTATAAAAAAACACTTTAAATACTTTTCTTAAGTTCACTAACATTTTTACCCAAAACTAATTGTAAAAATAAGTTCACAAATTTTTAGTCATTTAAATGATTTTACGGCTTTTTTTGGAGATGCTATTTAGCCGACACTGTACGTGAAGTTTGCGCGCAACCGACCCAACCCAAAGTAGGCCCCACCTTTACCTCCCCAAT
Source organism: Heteromeles arbutifolia (assembly GCA_024362995.1). Taxonomy (NCBI): domain Eukaryota; kingdom Viridiplantae; phylum Streptophyta; class Magnoliopsida; order Rosales; family Rosaceae; genus Heteromeles; species Heteromeles arbutifolia. The sequence goes on from JANCRC010000005.1 coordinate 1,353,133, forward strand.
TTTCCATTCGCTTTTCTTTCTTCCCAAACAGCTTTCAATTAAAGAGAGAGAGAGAGAGAGAGGCGGACAGAGAATCAAACCTTATCCAGCTTTGAAGTTAGGGGTTTTGCTGTCACCACCTACCCAATTCCAATTCCTAATCGTCTGATCAGGTAATTCGCCCCTTTTATTCCGACGATGTTTAGGGATTTTGTTTTCATCTTGTTTAGGGTTTTGATGATTGAATCTCAAATCTTTTTAATTTTTACGATCCAAAGTTCAGGGCTTTTGTTTTTTTAACGGAAATTGTTGTAAGATAAAGTTTGATTTTGACAAAGAACCCAATTTGTTATTTAGGGTATTTAATCATTAATTTTTGCAGATTAATTTGGAAAAAGGAGGCATTTTTATTAAATTACTTGCAAAAAGATTCGATTTTTAATTAAATTTTATTCTTGAAGTGTTTTTGCGAGGATGATAATTTGAGATTTTCAATTGTGTGTGATCCAGGTATAAGATTTCTGGTTGCAAGGCCTTCTTAGCCAATAGCCAAGGTTCATGTCTGAGCTCGACGTACAAATTCCTACTGCCTTCGGTATGTTTAATTTTTCGTTGTATAAGTCATTCGTATATATTTTTATGCGTGCTGCACTTGCTCGATACCGTATTCAAATTCGTTTAAGAGCATGTGGTTTAATAGTTATAGGACGTATAAATGATGGTAGTGATTGAAGACTTTGATGCATAGATGCATAATGATCGTTTTAAAGAGTCCAATTTTTTTGGCCGGTGTATTTGGTACATAGTTGCCAGATTCGGTGAAATCCCGTCCGAATTCCGTACCGGTACGGACGTACCAGTACCTTTTGGATTCGGTGGTGAATTCGGTGGTTCATCTAACCATCTCCAATAATTTCTAATCAGATTACAGAAAAGCTAATTTTTGGGAAGAGAGGATGGAAACAACTCGAATTTTGGGAAGCTCTGTGCTTCTGGTTTTCGTCAGGTAGAGGGAAGACGATGAGGGAGAGGAAGAGAGATAAAATATTAAGTTTAATTGTAGTTTTTAATATTTTTATTGTGTTAGTTGAGGGTCCCATCTGGAGTATTGATTTTTCAGAGAAGAAGTAAAGAGTCGGAGGCCGATAGCATTCCCCAAGTTCCATATTAATGTAATATTTATATTATTCTGACTAGACAATTAAGTGAATTAATTGTTTTTTATTTGTAAACAAATAATTGCTTACAAATAATCAATTTAAACAAAAATAATTGTTTATAATAACTATAAATATTATTGTAAAATGTATATTATAAATATTTTTAATTTATACGAATTCAGAACGAATCGAACTGAATATCGTGATGTGAAAACAATTATAACATCGATACCATTTTACAAAGAAACATAAAAATACTAACCTTAAATGCAATATCACGAGGCGACATTGCCAAACCAGCACCCATGGACTCAAATGCGCCTCGGCCACGGTAATATACCGTAGGGTTGTAACCCAATAGAGAAAGGTGAGCTGTGTCGCTTCCACAACCCAAACCAACTTCAACAGGGTCCATCAGACCGTTAACTCCAGCAGATGCAATGGCATCCAAATTGGGTACTTTGGCTGCCTGAAGAGGAGTCTTAAACCCAAACCTTGGTATTGACACGTCTCCCACACCATTAATCAACAAAAATGCCACTCTTCTTTTAGGCTGCTGAGAATGACCCGTCTACTAATATGCTACACACTTGTTTTACATAAAGGGAAAGATTTGACAATGTACGAGGAACAAAGTAAAACCGCTTTCGATTTGTTTATTTCCTCCAGCTTTCGTTGCAGTCCAATTCTGCTAAAGACCAGAATCACTAGACGTTCCCACATCTACAACCAAATATACCAGAAGAAGCACCATTACAAAAATTTCTACACCTTGTCTGAAAAAAATGGAAATGGCATGGTATTCACTACTAACAAGTTAGCTCTAAATACATCGTGATTAAAATGTTCTTAAAAATCGAGGTAATGTTTGGGCAAGCAAATTAAGATTTCAACAATCTTGATATTCAGAATCATGACAATTTAACAGAAATTTTAGTGAAACTTAAACTAAAGATAAGGAAATGCAATAAGAAACCATTTTTAAGCTGGCTGGCATTGGTAAAATAATACATGAGCACAAAATTTACCCAATTCTCCACAACCAACTTGGTCTCTCCAGATCAGCGTTCTAAAAAACGCTCTAGGCAGCTGCCTAGCCTAGGCGCTAGACGGGGGTGCTCTGCCACGATTAACCCAAAATCGTTTACTAAATCGGGAAAACTATTAGGCGGCGTAAGGCAGACTCTTGGGTGGGCTAGACGAAAGTTGGACGGTCTGGGCGGCTTGGGAAAATACGACTATCTACCCAGAAGCTGGCGGACGCTGGCCAATCTGGGTGCTTTGCACTTTGCCGTCTTCTCTCCCCGAGTCTCGCCATCTCCCTCTCGGTGTGACGATGGTCTAAGAGACTAGAGAGAGTATGGATCTGCAATTGCAGATGTGGTGATATGGCTGACGGCGGCAATGGTTTTTGCAGTGAGCAGCTTAGGGTTTTTTTAGAAAAAAGGTGAGTCGGTGATTGGGAATTGGTGGCACGTCCCCCGATTAGCGTTAAAACCTCACTCCAGATACAACCAGAGCTTCAAAAATTTACAAAATTTAATCAAGCAGTATAAATACCATTTCTTATCAATCAAAAGCTCTAATCTTAATTAATAAGAGAATCAAAAACAAGAAACAAATCAATAAGTGCATGCAATGATGCAAACCAACAAGAATTTAATTGTTTTACCTCTGAGATTGCTTCAATGGCGATTTTGATCTGGCCCCACTATCTTGAAGAAGCCCAAGAGAAAGATTATTGCCTTCGAGCTTTTATTGTGGTTCGGAGCGAAAAATTTGCAGAGCAAATTGGTTGTGGCGGAAGCTCACTTCTCTGCCACTTTATTCTCCTCCATTTGGATAAAGGTTCAAATTTGAGAGCAAAGTAAGGGACCTGGATTGTCTGCCCTCCCCATCCCATCCCCTTCGCATCCCCTCCTACTTTTCTAGCCATTGATTTAATGTTTATTTAGTTTAATGCTCTAGATTTTGCCACCTCACCAACAAACTCCAAAGCATCTTTAAAGCCCAATTTTGCATACTTTTCTGCTGCTTTTCCCGCCCAACATACTTTTCTGCTGCCTTCCCTTTTCTCCCGCCTCTTCCACTTAAGATGACTTTGTTTTTTATAAGCATTTTACATTGCTCTATTTTATATCATGTTTTGATGCTAAGACAAAAGTAAGAGTGCCTTGGTTGGAAAATGAGATTTCATGCCAATATATGCTTCCATTACAAGCAGAATTTTTCTGCATATTCAATTTTAGTAAGCAGAGCAAATGTAGATTCAAAATTACACACAAAAAATTTGTTTTGCAGAAACCAACAGGATCCAAAACTATTCAAGTCAATAACTTTGCCTACAACCTCTTGTACTTTACAATAGAAGCAAAATTTTCAATTAAGCCTCTGGTAATGCAGACTCGAGAATGTCCAAAATAACTATAAGTTAGCTTTCTGCAATCTCTATGTATGACATAGCTACTTCTACAAAAACAATAAGTTGGCTTCCTTTCTTCATCTTCAGTAGTCACCGCTTACATTCAAATTCAAAGCCTAGAATAGTTTTTTAAGGATACAAAGAAAATTATACCAAGAACATAACAATAGCAATAAAAATATATGAAATATATCTGAAAGCTTTACTTGACTACAGTGGTATTAGATGCTTGAAAATCTTGGTGTGCAAAGGAATAACCAGTGGGATTTGTTTGGAGAAGCTCTTGAAATGTACTATACTGAGGTTCTTCATAAGTCATCCATGGCATGGAATTAAGCATGTCATGGCCTTGTGAGTCTGTGACTATGAAATTTGCATAAATAACTAATAAACATAATATAAAAAAATATAAGGAGGTTAATTACCACCTCACCGAATTCAAAGTATGCACCACTGGAAAAGGTCCCCTTGGTTCAGCCACCACGGGAGCACGAAAAAAAGGTGGAGGAGAAGTAATATAACATCCTGCTGCAACGGTCTCCTTTGGAACACAAGTTTCCTTTAAGATGTCACAATATAAGTAAACCATATGACTTAGTTTACTGCTATTATAATTTTTAGAAAATTAAAACTTTACCTTTGATAAATGGGAGTTAGATGATCGCTTCCTTTTGGCTATAGCTTTTTGCAAACAACTCATAAGTCGTCTTCTTCCCCGACAAGTCTCTCTCTTCTCTAATCCTTTTGCTTGGACAATAGTGGCATTATTCAAGTTGGGAACATCATTAGAATGGTTTAGAGCCATAATGGGGGCAGAATCCTCAACCTTGTCCTCTGTTTTACCATTAACTTGTAAACTGAGCTTGTCTTCAGTCAATTTACCCAACTTATGTGCATAGCTAAGAGCAATTTCATATGTTTCATCACTTTCTGCAGCCCTGGATGAGATCCGAGTAAATGCGTGGCACAGGGACCTAAATCGAGAGCTTTGTTGCAATCTAGGATCAACTTGGATTTCCTTTCCATGCATGTCTTGTATGCTCTCAGCCCTAGCTTTTTTAGTCCACCTTTTACAAAATATATTGACTAGGAATCTCCAAGGTGGCCATTACCTCTCTAAGGATTTTTACGGCATGACTACACAAAATACCTTTTATCTCAAACAATTTGCAACTGCAACAGATTATGTTTGAATCTCTCTCCCTCCTCACATGTTGTTCCATAAAAGCACCGTAAGGTGGAAAAACTCTGTACACAACATCTTCACCATCATTAACGGTACTTTTTATTCTTAAATCAAGAGATTCCCCATATTGTTCTTGAAAATCCTCAAATATTGCTTTCGTGTAAGTATCACCTGCTTGTTTGACCATCATAGCTGGAACCTTCACTTGTGCATTCTTATAACACAAGTTATATTCAGCTTGGTACTCCTTATACCTCTCCTTATACCTCTGATCATCAAGTACTCTCTCAAAATGCATGAAAAATTATACCACATTATAGTAAGACTGTAAATACTCTTTTAACCTAGCATTGAAGCTCTCACTAATTCCCGTAGTTGTCATTCCTGCAGACCATGCCATCTTTACATATGCCTTAGCCCATTTTTTTTCTCAACTTCTTTATTCCTTTCAACCACTCTAATGCTTTCCCCTGCACATTATGTTTCACAAGCATTTCATCCCAAGCCACTAAAAACTCATCCTCATCCTCATATTCATCAATGAACTTTTTTAGGACTTCTCTAACCCAACTGTTACCCTTGAATACACAATTAACATTATGTAGTGCATTTTGCGTCATATGCCACAAGCAAAGCCTATGATATGTATCAGGCATCACATGTGGAATGGCATTCATCATAGCAGCATCTTGATCTCTAAAAATGGTTTTGGGAGCCTTGGACATTGCTACCAAAAAAGTTTCAAATAACCAAATAAACGAGGTAGCAGTTTCATCGTACATCAATGGTGCCCCAAAAACTACAATTTCTCGATGATGATTCAAGCCAGCAAACACGGCAAACGGACGACCTGCTCGATTAGCTTTATAGGTAGTGTCAAATGAAACATCTCCAAAATGACCATAATCACTTATCATTTTAGCATTCGCCCATAATATATTGGTTATTTGCTCTTCATTATCCAATTGTACGGCATAAAAAAATGAAGGATTTTCAACTGTCTGTCCTTGAAAATATCTCAACAAGCTTCCTGCTTCACCATACACCATTTTTCTTTGCCTTTTAGACAAAAGATAGTTCTTCTGATCAACCTTTGTATAACAAAGAGATTCCCTTCCTCCAACGTGCTTAGCCATCAACTCATAAGACGAACGAAGTGGGATACCAGATTCTTCTGTCAAGTCTAACTCAGCAGCCTGAGAGTTTGATATTTTTCGCTGAGATGGTAGCATATGTGCACACTCTGGTTTCTGAAGAGCATGATTGTGTTGTTCCTCAAATTCATGCACAAAAAACCTTCCATTAGATCTATTCAACTTAATAACCATTTTAGCATGACAACCTGTCCGTGTCTCTGCCCTTGGCTTCCTTGTCTTGTAATCCCACTTATCTTGGAGCCGAAAACCCTCCTTACTACAAGCAAAAATCCTTGAAGTGACTTCATTAGTTTTCTTATTCTTGTAGTGACGATCTTTTCTAATACTAAATCCCACTTTTCGTCCGTAGGCATTGTATAAATTATAGGCTGCTTCTTGCGAATCAAACTCCATACCACACCTCGGTGTACAATCGAATTCGATCGAGTCATCATTGTTGATATTATTTGCTTCTTCAGAATCAATCATTTTCAATCGGATATGCAGTATAGAAAAAGGTATGGTAGAGAAAAAAAATCAACATTTCAAAGTTTGTTTCTTTACGGAGGTTGCGGGCTTTAATCAACTAGTATACTTCAAAATTGTTCTCAATTACTCTAGAAGAACAAATAATGGGATTAAGTCGGAAAAAGAGGACCCCAACATGTTATCAATAAGAAAATACAAATCCAATAGCAAAAACAAGCAAAGACAATTACATAAACAGACCTGGGAAGACCCAATGAAGATGCAGCGGTGTCGAATCGGCAGGAGGCGGGAGAAAAGGGACTCTAGAGGCAAAAAGAAGTTAGGAAATGGATAGAAGGGGGCGAGAAAGGCAGCGGAAAAGTATGCTGGGCGGGAAAGTCAGCAGAAAAGTATGCAAAATTGGGCTTTAAAGATGCTTTGGAGTTTGTTGGTGAGGTGGCAAAATCTGAAGCATTAAAATAAATAAACATTAAATCAATGGCTAGAAAAGTAGGAGGGGATGGGATGGGGAGGGCAAACAATCCAGGTCCCTTACTTTGCTCTTAAATTCGAACCTTTATCCAAATGGAGGAGAATAAAGTGGCAGAGAAAGTGAGCTTCCGCCACAACCAATTTGCTCTGCAAATTTCTCAGCGAAATCCAAACCACAATAAAAGCTCGAAAGCAATAATCTTTCTCTTGGGCTTCTTCTTCAAGTTAGTGGGGCCATATCAAAATCGCCATTGAAGCAATCTCAGAGGTAAAACAATTAAATTCTTGTTGGTTTGCATCATTGCATGCACTTATTGATTTGTTTCTTGTTTCTGATTCCCTTATTAATTAAGATTAGAGCTTTGGATTGATAAGAAATGGTATTTATACTGCTTGATCAAATTTTGTAAATTTTTGAAGCTCTGGTTGTATCTGGAGCGAGGTTTTAACGCTAATCGGGGGACGGGCCACCAATTCCCAATCACCGACTCACCTTTTTTTCCAAAAAAACCCTAAGCTGCTCACTGCAAAAACCATTGCCGCCGTCAGCCATATCACCACATCTGCAATTGCAGATCCATACTCTCTCTAGTCTCTTAGACCATTGTCACACCGAGAGGGAGATGGCGAGACTCGAGGAGAGAAGACGGCAAGGCGCAGAGCACCCAGATTGGCCAGCGTCCGCCAGCTTCTGGGTAGACAGTCGTATTTTCCCAAGCCGCCCAAACCGTCCAGCTTTCGTCTAGCCCATCCAGGAGTCTGCCTTATGCCGCCTAATAGCTTTCCCGATTTAGTAAACGATTTTGGGTTAATCGTGGCGGAGCACCCCCGTCTAGCGCCTAGGCTAGGCAGCCGCCTAGAGCGTTTTTTAGAACGCTGATCTGGAGAGACCAATTTGGCTGTGGAGAATTGGGTAAATTTTGTGCTCATGTATTATTTTACCAATGCCAGCCAACTTAAAAATGGTTTCTTATTGCATTTCTTTATCTTTAGTTTAAGTTTTACTAAAATTTCTGTTAAATTGTCATGATTCTGAATATCAAGATTGCTGAAATCTTAATTTGCTTGCCCAAACATTACCTCGATTTTTTAGAACATTTCAACCACGATGTATTTAGAGCTAACTTGTTAGTAGTGAATACCATGCCAATTCCATTTTTTTCAGACATGATGTAGAAATTTTTGTAATGGTGCTTCTTTTGGTATATTTGGTTGTAGAGGTGGGAACATCTAGTGATTCTGGTCTTTAGCAGAATTGGACTGCAATGAAAGCTGGAGGAAATAAACAAATCGAAAGCGGTTTACTTTGTTCCTTGTACACTATCAAATCTTTCCCTTTGTGTAAAACAAGTGTGTAGCATATTAGTAGACATGGGTCATTCTCAGCAGCCTAAAAGAAGAGTGGCATTTTTGTTGATTGATGGTGTGGGAGACGTGTCAATACCAAGGTTTGGGTTTAAGACTCCTCTTCAGGCAGCCAAAGTACCCAATTTGGATGCCATTGCATCTGCTGGAGTTAACGGTCTGATGGACCCTGTTGAAGTTGGTTTGGGTTGTGGAAGCGACACAGCTCACCTTTCTCTATTGGGTTACGACCCTACGGTATATTACCGTGGCCGAGGCGCATTTGAGTCCATGGGTGCTGGTTTGGCAATGTCGCCTGGTGATATTGCATTTAAGGTTAGTATTTTTATGTTTCTTTGCAAAATGGTATCGATGTTATAATTGTTTTCACATCATGATCCTGGATGAACTGCTTTAAAACTTTCAACATTTTCCTTCGGTCCTGTTATTTCTGGAAGACCAGGCTGTTCCCCATATTAATCGTTGCTATTTTGTTGATCTTTAGTCTAATTTTGCAACTTTGGACGAAAAAACTGGAATAATCATCAGTAGGAGAGCTGACAGACAATTTGAGGAAGAAGGGCCCATACTGTGTGCAGCACTTGATGGAATGAAGCTGCCATCTTATCCTGAATATGAAGTCAGAGTCAGGTGCAAATGTTCATTATAAATGCCGTCAGTTTCTTGTTTATGTGCTTCTATAAACACACCTCCGTTATGAGAAAGTGGATTATTTATCAAAATCGTCGTACAACTTAATTCTTTCTAATGCTTATCCTTGAAAATTTTTAATGCCGTAGATTCAAACTGACAAAGAATCATTTGCTATAGGTATGCAACAGAACATAGATGCGGAGTGGTTGTAAAAGGACCAAAGCTAAGTGGAAATATATCAGGAACAGATCCATTGAAGGACAACCGTTTACTTTTGCAAGCTGAAGCTCTAGACGGCACTGATGAGGCTAGGCACACAGCTAAAGTTGTTAACGAGTTATCCAAGGAAATATCACGTATTCTTGTTGCTCATCCACTGAATGCAAAGCGGGCTGCTGAAGGGAAGAACATAGCTAATCTTGTCCTTTTACGAGGTTGCGGTATTCGGATTGAGGTTTGTTGTCTCAAACCATACTTGATTTATTCAAGGAAATATAACCTTGAGCCTAAGAGAAATGTTGGTCTTACAAGACCTCAACCCTTATGCTTACATTTATGTCTATATTTCTTCATTTCTAAATCACATATTTCAGGTTCCTCCCTTTGAGAAAAAACACGGGTTACGACCTTGCATGGTAGCTCCCACAAAAATCATTGCTGGACTGGGCTTATCTCTTGGCATTGATATCCTAGAAGCTCCTGGAGCAACCGGAGACTACCGAACACTTCTAACCTCCAAAGCAACTGCGATAGCTAAGGCACTCTCAGCTCCTCTGCAGTCTTGCCCCAATGTGTTTGTACCAGGGGAAGATGAGCACAAACCAGGCCAACCAGATGGCTACGATTTTGGGTTCCTTCACATTAAGGTCAATAATGTTCTCAGATTCTTCTACTCTTTGTTTTTCTACACATGCAACTATTGTTCCTGCCTACTTAAGCATTTGCATCATAAAATAATTACTTTACTGAAATTACAGGGTAAATTGATGGCAAGAAAATGATTGTTTGTCCGTAATTTTTTAATGTCCGATGGTTTGCTTCTTTAGTTTCTGGTCAGGTAGTTCACTTTCATAAATGGAAAAGGAAATCTCTGTCTTGTTTTGCATCGCAGGCTATTGATGATGCGGGCCACGACAAGGCAACCCTCTTCAAAGTGAAAGCAATGGAAGCCGTAGATCGAGCTATAGGGCAGCTGGCCAGGCTTCTTTGGGAGGCCGAATCAACTGGAAATTATGAGTACTTTCTTTGCATCACTGGGGACCACTCTACCCCAGTTGAGTATGGAGACCACAGCTTTGAGCCGGTTCCATTCACAATATGTTCGTTGAAAGATTTTGTGGGTGTCATAGGTGCAGAAACCATTTTGGGAAGCTCTCTTGATCCATTTCCTCTTCCAACTGTAAAAGATGGTGAACAACTTACCGAAGATGTGAAGATGGAACAAGGGGAGAGAATCAAACAGCCTCAAGCTTACAGTGGCGATTCGGTTTTTGAGTTTAACGAGATAGTTGCAGCGAGGGGATGTCTTGGGCGTTTCCCCGGTGGAGAGATGATGGGTGTAATAAAGAAGTATCTTGAGCTAAGTGCGTGAGCTGCTCTAGTTGGAAAGTTGAACTTCCATATTTAGCACTAATTGTGTGCCCTAATAAGGTTTATCTTAATTGGAAAATGGTTACCAATTACAGTTTGAATTTGAAGGCTCCTTGTGTTTTTACGAGAATAAGTCACAATGTACAGTACAGTAATGATTTTCACACTCCGTGCATTCGTTTCTGTTTTTCTAGCCTTTGGATTGAAAAAAAAGGGGAGCGGAGAAGAAGAAAACAGGATTGTGAAAATCACGACCCTTAAATAAGTTGGTGCCAAGGGTTTTCCTTTTTGAGTCGTTTCATCTGTGCATGTATTGAAAGCACTAAAATTTGAAGTGAATTGTATGACAATTATGGCACCAAAGAACTTCGTTTCTTAATTCATAAGGAAAAAAGTCGATTAAATTTGAAAAGCCACTCATAATTCAGAGACACACAGAGATGTATGTGACAAGGCCTCTTTCCATGTACCGGAAATCTCCAAGCACCCTTTCCATTCATCCACCTGATGCTCCACTTTCAGGTTTTTAAGTGCTTAGGTTTCACAATTATAGTTGGTTTTTTTATTTTTTTTATTCGAGCGATATTTATAATTATTCTAATCGAACTATGGTGTGCGGATTCGAACTTCGGAGCGAGGGGAGTACACTGCTCTAGCATAGAAAATATTTGTTTGTTAAGTGGAAGATAAGTTCATTGGTATGATCTTGAAGGAAAGCTTACAGATGTGCTAGAGAGAGGGACATCGTGAAATGCTGCTTTAAAGACTTCTTGGGGGACAAGAAACCAAGAGTTTTAAATTTCAGAGACACACCAAGAAGTTAAGATTCATCGCTACGAAGACACTGGTTTTTTCGCAAAGTCTGTAGCTCCCAGTGGCGTTCCTCCAAAATTCCTGAAGAAAGAGGATGGAAAGTTCGCAGCTCGAGTATGTATCGGTCACAACTGGGTGAAGCTTTACGCCTTGACGCCTCCCTCCGATCTCACCTTCCGGACTTCAGTTTTACTATCTTTGAAAGAGCTCGGCTTCTAGCGTTGTGGGGAGATGGTACCGACCGTACTGTCCATTTGTGTTTGTAAGAGAGAAAGCAAAAATGGCTCTCGAGCAATGGTGGGAAGAGATCTACTCTTGTGGGAAGGTTAACCATGAAGGGAATGTTGTGAATGTGAGCGTAGACGTGCAAGGGGAAGTGGCTCTGGTAACGCCGTGCAAGCCGTGAAGGATAATATGAACGGGCGTACCGGGTTCACCTGGTTCAAAGCTCATAACCCATACAGCAAGAAAGTGGTGAGTGTAGGTTTGAGCTCGGCAATTGTTGAGAATATGAGATGGGTGTTGGAGGCAGGAGGGTGGATTAGTGGGGGTGATGAAACGGATGTCAGAGTAGAGAAGGCAGACGAGATCACAAGTGCAAATGGGTGTAGGAAGTTTGGGTGCTATGTGTTGGTGGGGAGCTTCCCCTTGCGGAGAATGGACGGGAGCTTAGTAAGGAGATCTGATTTCAAGCACACTGTGATTGTTTGGAAGATTTTGTATATATGAAGAAAGTACAAAGAATAATGAACTTATACAAGTAAATGAAGAGGTGATGTGTGTCACTCGGAAGACACACACACCATGCTTTGACCCATACTTTACATAGTCTAAGCCCTAGCTGATTACATCAAAGTCTAACAACTACAACCCATGCTATAACCCATGCCGAGTATTAGGTACATTCTAACACTCCCCCTCAAGCGAAGGCTAGTCTATTAATCAAGCCAAGCTGGATCATAAGTGTGCTGAAATGGACACGAGACAATCCCTTGGTGAAGATGTCTGCCAGTTGATCTTTGCTTCGAACAAACATAGGTTGAATGACATTGGATTGAGTTTTTTCTCGAACAAAATGACAATCCATTTCGATATGTTTGGTTCTTTCATGAAAGACAGGATTTGAAGCAATGTAAATAGCAACTTGATTATCACAAACCAGAGGCATAGGTAGTGTTCGCTTGAACCCTAATTCGTTAAGCAGACCTTGCAACCAAACTAACTCACATGTAGCAGAAGCCATGGCGCGATATTCAGCTTCTGCACTTGATCGAGCCACCACGTTTTGTTTTTTGCTTTTCCATGTCACCAAATTTCCTCCAACAAATGTACAGAATCCAGTAGTAGACCTTCGATCAATGTTGGAGCCACCCCAGTTTGCATCTGTGTAGCCAACGATATGAGTATTTCCAACTTTTCTCATGACAATCCCACTACCTATAGTTCCCTTTAAGTAGCGCAGAATCCTTCGAGCAGCTTGTAAATGAGTTGATCGAGGAGCATGCATGAACTGGCTGACTAGACTCACGGCATGCATAATATCAGGACGTGTAATTGTGAGGTAGATAAGTCTCCCCACCAATATCTGGTATAAACCAATATCAGTTAATAATTTTCCATCTAATCCCAGTTTCTCTTTGCATGCGATTGGGGTCGCCACTGGTTTTGCTTCAAGCATGTTGAACTCTTGAAGTAAATCCAGTATGTACTTGCGCTGATTTAAGAGTAACCCTTTACTAGAAGAAGCAATTTCAATCCCTAGAAAATACTTTAGAGTTCCTAAGTCTTTGATTGCAAACTTTCTGTGAAGAAGGCCCTTAAGTCTTTGAATCTCTGTCAAACTGTCACCAGTAACAATGAGATCATCGACATAAATAAGGACGACAAGTTTACCTTCTGAACTATCTCGCACAAACAGTGAAGAGTCTGCATTGCCCATTTTAAAACCGATACCCTCTAACACAGAACTTAGCTTGGCATACCAAGCTCGAGGGGATTGTTTGAGGCCATATATGGCCTTGTGGAGTTTGCAGACCATGCCATTTCCTTCTTGTGGATGTCCCGGAGGCAATTGCATGTACACATCTTCCTGAAGCTCTCCATGCAAGAAAGCATTCTTGACATCCATTTGAAATAAGGGCCAATCATGATTGACAGCGACTGAGAGAAGGATTCTCACTGAGTTCATCTTTGCCACTGGTGCAAAGGTCTCCTTATAATCGAGGCCATAAGTTTGAGTAAAGCCTCTGGCAACCAGTCTCGCTTTATGCCTTTCAACTGAACCATCACTCTTAAACTTGGTCTTGTACACCCATCGACACCCAACGGTCTTCATCCCCTTAGGCAACTTGGTGATGCTCCAGGTTTTGTTTTCATTTAGAGCCTTAAGCTCTTCATTCATAGCGGATTTCCAGATCAACTGAGAGTTAGCTTCTTGAAATGAGCCTGGTTCAGATGAGGCAGCAATTTTGCTTAGATACGCAGCATGAGAAGGAGAAACCCTTAAGTATTCAAGAAACTTTTCCATAGGGTATTTTGAGGTATAACCTACATAATCTTTAAACCATGCTGGCTTACCTCGGTTTCTACTAGGGCTTCTCCTTGGAGTGATCACTTCAAGAGCAGGAGCCTGATTCTCTTCATGCAAAATGTGATCTTGGTCAGTATCTTTAGTTGGTTCATTTTCAATCACTGTGTCAGATGATTCACCAAACTCAGCTGGATCAATCGAAGTTTCATTTGTGCTTGGTTGATCTAGAACTGAAGATTGATTAGGCAACACGTTGGTTTCCACGATTTGGCATGAAGGTTTGACCAAGAAAATCCTCCCCCAGAAGCTCTTCATCCCTGGTACTTGCAAAGAAAGGAACCTTCTCATCAAAGCTCACATCTCTGGAGACAATGAGTTTCTGGCGCTTTGTGTCATAGCATTTATATCCCTTTTGAACAAATGAGTACCCCAAGAACAAACACTTTGCAGCTCTAGGATCCAATTTATCTCGATGCAAGTTTTGAATATGAACAAAACAAACACATTCGAACACTCGAAGATGAGACAGGTGGATTTTCCTGTCCTTAAGAGTTTCAAGAGGTGATTTGAATTTTAGGACTTTGCTTGGAAGCTTGTTAATAACATATGCAGCCGTAAGAACCCCATGGGACTAGAATTTCTTAGGTACATTCATTTGAGTCTTTTCCAGTAAATCACGGTTCTTCCTTTCTGTCACTCTGTTTTGTTGCGGGGTACCAACGCAGTTTGTTTGATGAATTATACCATGATCAGTTAGGTATCGAGTAAAAACATTGGACATATACTCGGTACCATTGTCTGACCTGAAGACTTTGAGTTGGGTTGAGAATTGATTTGTAACAAGATTGCAAAATTCTTGGAATACATTAATAACTTCATTCTTTGACCTCAATAAATACAATCAAGTACATCTTGAGAAATCATCAACAAAGGTGACAAAATATTTAAAACCATCAAAAGAATCCACGGGTGCAGGTCCCCAAACATCAGAGTGCACGATCTCAAAAGGTTTACATGACTTGGTTGATGAGGAGTCAAAAGGCAACCTTGTTTGTTTTGAAAAATGACAGACTTTGCAATCTTGAGTCATCACATTCTCTGAAGTTTTGAAGAGATGTGATTGCACAAGATTAGAAGGATGTCCTAATCGTCTATGCCATAGTTGATGATTCTGCAAAAAACTAACTTGAAGGCCTCTAGTTTCAATAGGTTGCACCGAGAGCATATAGAGACCATCTTTGTAAATACCTTCACCAATCTTCTTCCTCGTGACACGATCCTGGAAAACCACATTAAATGGTGAGAATATAACATCATAGTTTAAAGAGTTTGTCAGTCTTCCCACTGACAAAAGCTGAAATGGAAAGGAGGGCACATAAAGAGCAGTTGATTGAACAGTTTCATCAAATATCTTCACTTTCCCTTCACCCAAAACTGATACACCAATTCCATTAGCAACTGAAACAAACTGTGGTATAACCGTATCTTTAAACTCATGCATGTCTCTTTTTATATTTGTCATGTGATCAGTTGCTCCAGAGTCTATTATCCAAACATTTGCAAGATTTCTGGAAGCAAGTGCAACACTAAAAGAGTTTAGACTACCTGACATATCAGTGGAGAATGATACTTTGGTCTGGAGAAATTTTGCAAACTGTTCAAATAGCTCAGTGGAGCTAACTTCATTGTTTCCCTTATGAGGATTGCTTCCATCTTTCTTTTGAGTGGAGAAGGCAAACTCACTTAAGAGAGCTGAAGGATTCGATGTGAAGTTCTCAGCAGTTGAGGCAGCCTTAGAGTGAAAGACTTGACTCGCATTGCGACCAAGCTTGGTTTGCTTGGCAAAGTTGGGTTTAAGATGCGGGTACAACACCCAACAAGTATCTCTGAGATGATTCTTCTGCCCACAATGACTGCATAACATCTCTCATTTCCTTCATTTGAAACTTCTCTTTTCAAACTTCCTGTCACTTGCAGCAAAGGCTTTGGACTCAGGATCACTGATCTTGGTACTCATAACCTTTCTCCTTACTTCTTCTCATTGGATGATGGTGCACACAGTATTGAGAGATGGTAGTTCAACACTCATCAATATGTGGCTTCGCATGTCTTCATAGGTAGAATCTAGACTGGACAAGAGCTGAAAAACTTTGTCTTCTTCAGCTCGCTTAAGAAGAATTGCTGGATCTGTGGTGTGAGGACGATAAAGATTCAACTCATTCCACATGGACTTCAAATTTCCTAAGTGCTCGACGAAGGACTTTCCATCTTGATTTAGGACAGAAAGACCTTTTTGCAGCTCAAATATCCTGGCTGCGTTATTCTGATTTCCATACATCTCCTTGACAGCTTTCCATAACTCAAAAGCTGATTCTGAGAAACTGAAAATCTCGGATATCTTTGAGCCCATAAAATTAAGTAACCAGGACATGACGAGCTGGTCCTTACAGAACCACTCCTCATACTTGGGATCACCAAGTTCGGGAGCTACAACAGTTCCGTTGATAAAGCCGAGCTTAGATATTCCTCCAAGAGCTAAAGTGATAGCCCTGGACCACGGAAGATAGTTAAACTCGGTTAGAAGAGTGGAACAAAGACGTTGATTTGGATTTCCATTATCTGGAGTTGATGAAAAGCCAACGATCTCGGTTGGATCAACAAGAATATTTTCTTCTTCTATTTCAAATGTTTTTCAGAGAACAGGTTCTTTAGGAAGCCTGCTCTGATACCATGTGATTGTTTGGAAGATTTTGTATATATGAAGAAAGTACAAAGAATAATGAACTTATACAAGTAAATGAAGAGGTGATGTGTGTCACTCGGAAGACACACACACCATGCTTTGACCCATACTTTACATAGTCTAAGCCCTAGCTGATTACATCAAAGTCTAACAACTACAACCCATGCTATAACCCATGCCGAGTATTAGGTACATTCTAACACACACCGATAAGTCGGTGGATCATCGCATGTATTCTCTTTATTGTTCGTCTGAAGGATGTAAATTTCCAACGCCAAGAAACTAATTAATTGGAATTCAAGCAATGGAATGAAGGACAAAGTACAAAGTTACGAAATTTTCAAAACCACGAATAGAATTTGTCATATATTCCATAACGACGACACATTACACAGGTACTTGAAAATTATAACAAACTGAAAACACACTGCGCATGTCAAACTTAGATGCGATAATATGCAAATAACAAGGAACTCCGATGATAGACAGGATTGTGCAGAGACTTGAACGAAGCAGCTCAGAAACCGTGAATCTTGATGTGGTCTTTCTTCACAATGCCAGCCTGTAGAAAAGATAAAAAGAAACTGAGGAACGATACTTATAATAAAGGTTAAACTCTGTTTACTACCCTCATGTTTCGTGGTTTTCAACATTTAGTACATCAAGTTTTTTTTGTCCTAGAGTCATACCTAAAGTGTTAATTTTGAGACAGTCTCATACATCCGTTAAGTTTTCTGTTAGAACTTCTGTTAACTGATGACGTGGTGCCCAATCATTGTCCACATAGGCGCCACGTGGACAATTACTGAGCGCCACGTTTCAATATAGGCCCACTTTAATATTAAAAAAATAATTAAAAAATTAAAAAAAACAAACAGCCGTCCTCCCTCATCCCCGCACCTCTTCTCCCTCGCTACGTCCGTTCTTCTCCCTCCATTCTCTCCTCTGCAAGAACCCATAAAGCCCTCCTACCAGATTAGAATTTACACCAAGAAATCAATACCAAAAAAATATTGGAGCTCTACTCTTTCTGTCTTCCTCCTTCCCGTTGCTACTTGCGACTCTGCCTTGGAGTCCCGTGTTGCTGCCCCACCCTTCCCGACCCCCTCCCTCATTCTCCCTCCCTACTCTTCCCTGCACCCACCTCCCCGCACACCCACCCATCTACCCCGCTCCCTCTCTTCTCTCCTCTGCACCCACCCAACCTCTGCACCCACCCATTTACCCCGCTCCCTCCCTCTCTACGCACTTTCCTCCTTCCCTGGCTTGAAACAGAACCCAGCAATTCCAACAATTCCACACACCATGGCTTGAAACAGAACCCAGCAAATCCAAATCCAAATCCAAATCTAAATCCCTTTCTGCAAAAATATCCCCAAACCAACCCAAAACCCATCAACTTTCTGCCCGTTAAATCCAAATCCAAATCTCTCTAAGCGGTGATGTGGTTCATCCTGCGAGTCTACACTTTTTCGAGATCTCCGACCGCCGACGGAACTAGGTTTGTTTTTTGGGTGACAGAGGGTCTGATGTCCATCGTCTTCACCGCCTCGATGACGTTTCTGACCATCAGCGTCCTCAGCTTGTACGGACTGTATGTGATGGCGAAGGTGTGCGATCCAGGCCACCATAAGTCGGTGAGGCTGGCGTTGCTTGGGATCTGGCAACTATGGTCGAAGCAGGAGTCGTGGACGCGGGAGCTCGGGAACGGGGGAGCGACTTGCAGACAAAACCCTAGCTATTTTTTTCTGGCTAATTTGTTTCAGAAGAACACATATTTGTTTTTAATTTTTAATTTTTTTTTTAAAGGAAGGGTAGATGGGTGCAGAGGTTGGGTGGGTGCAGAAGGGAGGGAGGATGAGGGAGGGGGTCGGGAAGGGTAGGGCAGGATGCCCAGAAAAAATCCATGTGAACCCCTCTGAAGAGAAGAAAGAAGAAGAAGAAGAAGAAGAAGAAGAAAAAATTCCTTAATGACACGTGGCGGTGGTGCCCAGTCATTGTCCACATGGGCGCCATGTCATCACTTAACGGGAGAATTAACAGTTTGATGATAGGAGCATATTTATGCGACTTTGTTATCTTATTTCTTTGCATTTACTTAGTTAATTTCCATTTATTATAGTGATTTAGTTTATTTTCATATTATTGTAGGTTCAATTGGTGAAGATGACAATAAATGGCCAAAAGGAGCAATTTGGAGCATTTTTGGACTTGGATTGGATAGCATGCGTGGAGAACAAGTGGGATGGACGTTTTTGATGATTAGAAGGTGTTTAACATGTGTAAAACATGTGCCAAGATCTGGAGGAATCAGAATTGAAGCTTGGAAGACAAGGAAAAACATTATCTTTTCTAACCTTATCCTATCTTATCCAGTCTTATCTTATCCGATCTTATCCTATCTTATCCAGTCTTATCTTATCTTATCCCATATTATCCAAACATTATCCTATTTAATCCAACATTATCTCATCCTATTTCCAGCTGCAAAATGAATCCTTATCACATTCTAAATCATTCACATCTGATTTTAGGAGTCCTAAGCCAATCCAAACAACCTAATCCTTCATCTCATTGGTTTCTGCCATGCCCTACCCTATATAAACATAATTCTGCCAAAATTCAGAGGGGGGGAATACATTAGTGCCGCAACCTGCAATTAGAGAAGGAGAGCTTGTGCCGCATGTGTTTCATCCAAAGTTTGAGCCGCATATTGCAATCAAGCCTTGGAGATTTCCAGAGTTCTTTCTATCCTTGTTTAGTTTTCATGTTTATTTTATATTGCTTTTCAATTATGATGAACATGAGTAGCTAAGTTTCTTTTTAGCTAGAGGTGAATTCGAAGCCATGGACATATGTTTTATATGAATTGATTACATCCAGTTATTGTTTCGTAAAACATGAATGTGATTTACTTATCTGTTTTATAGAGAACTTATTCTTGTATGTTTATTAAGGATGCATACTTAGTTTGCATGCATGGATTTTATGCTAGAATGTAAGGGAATTTCACCTAATCGTTATGAGCTTATATTTGCAAGTAGTAAAAGTCACTAGTCATGATTGTGTTAAGTAAATTCCTGGCAGGAGTATCATGCTTTTCATAGTTACGAATGCCTTGTCAATGCTTATGATTTTCATAGAACTTAATGATCTTTGATATGTATCTCTATCATGCTGTTCATATAGGGAACTTGATAAGAATAATTTGATTGCGTCGCTGAGTCCAATTCAATGAACTGAGGAAAATCTGAGAGTTAATTAGTGTTGTTCACGATTAATTTGGGGCATTGTCATTCATGGTTTATAGAAAGAATAACTGGAAATCAATTTGTATGCATATGTTTCATGTGTGGAGAAGAATCCTCTAGCTACCCTTTCATCCCTATTTCCTTTACAACTCAATTTAATTGCTGTTATTTACTTTGGTTTCTTAAAATTCGTCCAAAAACCCCCTCGTCATTGTTTTAGCATTAGTTAGTTAGTTTTTAGGTTTTTAAGTTTAATTTGTGTTGATTAGCATCCTTTCTAATCCCCGGAATAGAACGATCCCTATTTGCTCATACTACAATTGCATTAAAGGGTTTAGTTTGTGTGTTAGTTTCTACTTGACTAACGGATGTATGAGACTGTCCCAAAATTTACACTTTAGGTATAACTCTGGGACGAAAAAAACTTGATGTACTAAATGTTGAAAACCACGAAACATGAGGGTAGTAAACAGAGTTTAACCCTTTTTTTTTTAACAAACGATATTATCCACCCTAAAAAGTTTCCCGGGCAATAGGCAATTCAATTCCCCCAAATGAATAGTAACTGTCCAAGTGCATATTCACCTTTAAACTGAAAAGTCCAGGCAGCTCGTATTAAAATATTATTAATTTTTTTTATAAAAAAATAAAAGATAATTTTATTTTTAATTTCGGATGATAATAAAGGTTTGGTTAAAAGTATTTGAAAATATTGAAATGTGGTGTAAGGTGGAAGAACATGGTTAGCTAATTATAGAACAAAAAAATTATTTTTTTTTATATTTTTAGTTAATTTTTATGATTTTTTATAATTTTTTGTATTTTTAATTATTTTTAATTATTGCTAACGTCAGCCTTGCGTCACATAGCTTAGGAGCTAGGCTAGTTGATTTTAAGCCTAGGTGGGCAACTAGGCTCCCCCAAGCCCAATGGATTGGAATGGGGTGGAGGAGTTTTAGAGGAAGGGAGGGGATTACTCCACTATTCCCTAGGGGGATTTGATAGGGATGGAAGTGCTTTACGGGAGAAGGAGTGGGCTAAACCGCAATAACGTGGTTTGAATTTGCTTTTGGCGAAAATCGAACCTAAAATCTCTCACTTACAAGTGAAAAAAATACCACTAATATGTAGTCTTAAGTGACGGGTTGGGCCGGTAACATGAACAGAGACAAATTCCACTCTTTTTCGCTTCCCACGTGAATTTGCATGCAACATGTTGTAGAAAAGTCGTTTCCATGCAAAATTTGATCCGACTACCCATTGTTTCCAATGCAACATTAAAATGACAACTTTATTACTTGTTTTCGGTGGGAAGTATTGTTGGCTCTTTCGACCCATTTTTAGTTCGACAATCTTCAGACAATTGGAAGAACTCGAACGGAATGACAAACTTAGAGGATAATCTTAAAGTTAATTCTTGGGATCAGTCATCTTAGTGGCGGAGCCAGGAATTCAGGTTAGGAGGGGCCTCTCACAAATGTTAAAAAAATAAATAAATAAATAAAAAAAAGGAACATTGCAACACTGCCAACAACCCAGCTCATAAACCGCTGCAACACGCTCACGAACCCATCTCTCATCCATCATTTGATTATCGTCTCATTCATTGTTTGGTGATCGTCTCAGCCACTATTTTGCCGCTTTAGATTTTTGGTCCAATTATGATGTTTGTTTGCTCGGTGACAATGGTGTTGATTTTTTAATTTCGCTCCATTTCATTAGTACGTTCCGATCAGTTGGGCACCGTGTTAATTGGCGAAAAAACGACCTAATAGAAAGGCTAGCAAGAGAAATAAATCGCACATGGATGAAAGCATAACTCAAGCTTGTCAACCACCAACAGTACCATGTGAAAAAAGATTAAACTCTAGGAGAACCCAACTCTCTCACCTACTTCCTCTCCCTCCCTCTTGTTGTGGCTCTAATCCCTTAAAAAATCTTTGAAAATCAAAATAATAACTTCAAGATTTCTCTGTGAAAAAAATGTCAGGGTAAGCCTGGAACCATTCTAGTCCCTTTATAGCACTGCCCCATCTATTGTAGCTAACATAATATGTTCCTAAACTTATCAATGACTTACTATTATTATTATTTCTCGAATTTCTAGCTAAAATTATTTTTATCTCTGACAGAAAATAGTGGGCGTACAGGAGTTGAATGCTATTCATTTCCTCCCAAAAATATTCAAGCTGTGACGAGAACGAAAGTCTAAAACATTTCCTATAAATGAGAGAAATTACCAGTGTCTTACACATTGTTAACTGACATATTAATGATATGTGTACACACACTGTGAGACGCCATTCACAAAGTTGGTGTGTGATACCTTGAGATTTTCTTTATTCACACTTTAACGTCAATTACCGTGCAAACATTATAAAACATTGTGTCAAAAAATGAGATGGCAGGGAATCTATGAAGAGAGTCTCACTTTTGAAAGAGTCTCATTAGCATTTTTCTTATGTCAAATACTACTTTGAAAAGGTGGGAAAATTGAAAATGCATGCATTGTATTCTAGCGTAATTTTAATTTTTTTGGTAAAACTAGTGTAAAATTTTTTATTTACTTTTAGAACAATCTTAAAATAACAAGAAGAAGTAGAAGAAAACTATACACATGCAATTATTGATCACCTATGCAAATGCAAGCCATTCATTTTGTAATTGTTATAGATCATAAGAAAATATAAGGATATGTGATTGTAGATGACACGCCCGACCTTGATATTCCCCGACCATCAGGGTAGGTACGTGCTGGCCGACACCAGAAGGTGATGAAGCCATATTAGGATGCATGAGAAATAATAAATATAAACAATACTTATAAGTTTAAATGTAATTTATATGCAATTGAGGAACGTGTCCATAGCATACAACTAATTATATACACTAGAAAATAAATGATATAAAATTGAATGAACAAAGGAGTGGGTCCTACATAGAGAGGACTCGAAGATACTGATGCAGAAGTGCCTTGACGCCGGGATTATACGCCTCGATTCTAAGTCCTGATGGGGCGCAAAACAAACATGAGTGGACCAAGTTCTATATAAATAATACTGAAACGGTTATTCAACATACTAACCCTCAAAGTTTTATGGAAACTCAATAGCATAATATGTAATAGGTTTTCAAAAAACCCTAGCATGCCATAAAACCTTCATAAAACATACATTATATATAGTGTGCTAAGTAATGGTATCAAATCGTCCGTAGGCACTATATTTCTAGGCCCGAAGCCAGTGCATATATCTCTCGGCACGAAGCCATCTACATATATCTCCCTCGGCCCAAAGCCATCTACATATATCTCCCTCGGCCCGAAGCCAGAACAGTGATCACTAGATGCGCACAAAACATTGAATATAATCTTTCCAACATAAGTACATATATCTCAAAAACATCTTCATAGTATATAATCATCCATCATATATACTATAAAGAAGTGTAAAAACATGTTCATAAATAGTATATAGTCATCCATCATATATACTACAAAGAACAATAGTTCGATAAAGTATGATAATCATATAATGTAAATCCAATTTACTTATAAACGTTACCATTAAATCATGTTTTTCATGTATGCATTTCTACTATTAAAACATGCATTTTAGAAGAGGGGTCCACTCACAGACGCCACAATAATTGCCCATAAGCACATAAAGGGTTCAATTAATAAAACTCTATTCAAATGATTGAATTTGGAAAAACGGACGTCAAAAACGGATTCAGGACATCGAATTACCCTAAGAATATTCGAAAAAGTCAACACGGGAATATTCCAAAGAATATTCTAGGAATATTCCAAGAATGTTCCAAGGAATATTCCTAAGAAGGGTCCTACGTAAATTTCAAAAAAGTCAACAAAAAATCAACACTAGAATATTCCTTGGAACATTTCAACCGGGTCGGGTCAAAGGCTGGTCCACTGGCCTTAAAGGGTTTTGGGTTTGGCTGAGTGGCCCGAGGGCCTTAGTTTTGCACGGCCCAAGGTCTAGGTCAAAAGGGTTCTAGGGTAAAAAGGTTGGGCTAGGACAACGGGCCTGGGCCCAGGTTTAGATCTAGGTTGGGTTTAGGGTTAAATGGACACTGGTTTAGGCCTGGGGTAAAAGGTTTCTGGGCCTAAATTCAGATTTAGGTTTGGGTTGCGGATCATTGGCCCAACAACTGAGTTGGGCCGATTTTCAGTCATGGGCACCGGAAACCACGAGAGAGAAAGCCGGAGCTTCTCAAGCTCCGATCATCGTTAAAACTTAATTAAAACTAACAACTCAATATATCAAAATGAAGGTCGAAGAATAAGGATTCAAGTAGTACCATTGGTTTCGTCAGCCGTAGTCGAGTCTCGCCGAAAAACGGCTCGAAAGTCGTCGGGTTCTTCACCGGAATCTGGGCAATTCTCCACAGCGCTGCAACTGCGTCCACAATCCACAAAAACTCCTCAAAACATCTCGAACACGACTCTAAACTCGATTAAGAGAATTTTAACTTGCCTACAACAAAAATAGCGAGAACTCGCCGGATGATTATTTGAACAGTGGTAGTGCCACTGTGAAGAGAGAGAGAGAATGGTCTGTCACGGTGGTGATGGTGGTGGCACCGTCGTTCATTTGCAGGTATGGGTGTGTGGGTGTGTCTGTGGGTTGGTCCTCGGGGAAGAGAGAAGAGTCAGAGGGAGGGGTCTGCGAGAGAGAGAGCTCAGGGGGAGGTGAGAGGAAGGGAAGAAAGTGAGGGAGAGGGATGCCACGTGGCATGCAAAGAGAAGGGAGAGCCGGGGGACCAAAATCAGGGGTGGGCTCCTTGGGCACACCATTTAACACCTAAAAGCAATATTTTAAACAAATAAAACCCAACCAAAGTGAAAATACGAAAATACCCTTCCGTAAATTCCGAAACGAATTGTTACAGTAGAACAACATCATCATCCTCCATACATCATCATCTTTGTAAACCTACTATTGTAGACTGACAACAAAGTCTTATGTGCAGATTTAGAAAGTAAGGTTAGACCACCGATCAAGTTTAATGTGTAATTTGACTCGACTAAACCATTATAATCCATCAAAAAATGTACAGTTGAATAGTTCGCACTACTTCACACTTGATGTGAAAACACAGACAAATATGGGAGAAGGCAGCAATATCAAATGTCTGTTTTTTTGTGGGTTTTTCAGGTTCCACGTGTGGTTGATTCCAACCCATGAAAGCTCAACTTTTGGTAAGACAGGATGTGACTCTATCTAGCTATGAGTTGAGGTCTTATTCACATTTGAGGTTTGGTCATTTCCGTACTGCATATAGCGCCCACTTAATAATGCAACTGTAGACTCCTCAAGGTTAAATTACTTCTGTTGACAAAAATAAAGGTTAAATTACTATTTTGTATTAAGATTTCTGGTTTAGTTACTTTACTAGTTATAAAGGAAAAAATATAAGTCACCGATTTTTATAATTGTGTGACAATCTTTGTATGTGACTAGTCATGACTCATGAACACATAAGAATTTTTTGTTATGAAGAATAATTTTTATGGATCAATGGTCAATCATTTTCCATATGCTACAAGAGGAAGAGGATCCAAAGCTGCAATCGTTCAAGAGTCGAAATTCAAAAGCATTCACATGACAGTTTATTCCAAAATATATATTCCAAACTTACAATATTGCAAACCAAAACTGCCAACTTAATTAAACAAGATTAAAACCAACTTAATTAGGAAAGCCATCATCCCTCGTTCCGAATCTATTGGAGGCTAACAGAGGTCATGCTCTCTGATCTTCTGCTATATATATAAGCTTATTCTAAGAACTTATGCCAAATTCATCTCATCGGCTTGCTCATTAAGGTCTAAACTCTTCCGATCCCCACATCTTCTTGATTTTCCATGATCTGAATTTCCTTTTTAGTGACCTCAAAGTCAATGCCCTTGTACCACTTAGCACAAAACACATAAATTACAAAATCGAAAGCCGTTAGGGCAGCAATTAGGAAGTAAAACCTGTCCATGTGACCTGTATTCAGATCATCTGGGATCCAACCAGGGCTTTTGCCTTTAGCTGTGATCTCCATCACCATGTAAACCAGCATGCTACTCACATAATTCCCAAGAGATATTGAAGCCATGCACAGTGAACTTCCAAAGCTTTTTATCCCATCTGGGGCTTGACCATTGAAGAACTCCAGTTGACCAACATACATAAAAACTTCTGAAGCACCAACAAGAACGTACTGTGGAATTTGCCAAAATATGCTCAGAGTGCTTATCTTCTCATGAGGCTGCACATGTTTGAGCCTTGCAATCTCTGTGACACCGGCTGCAATCATCGATAACATTCCAATAATTAGACCTATCCCCATTCTTTTTAGCTCAGATAAACCTTTTGGGTTTCCACTTATTTTTCCGGCAAGCGGCACGAGAAGTTGGCGATAAATTCCGGTGCAAATGAGAACACTACATATGTCAAAAGCAGACATGCTAGCGGCTGGGAGGTGAAAATCTCCAAAGTTGGATTTCATCACGTCCCCTTGCTCTACAAAGAGGGAGGCCATTTGTGTGAAGACCACCGAGTAGATTATAGTGCAAAGCCAAATGGGTAACATTTTAAGTACGCATTTGGCTTCTTCAACTTGAGTCACAGTACAAAGCCTCCATGGATTCTTGGCGCCAGAAAGATCATCTTCTGTTATTGTTGCTGCCTTGTCCAAAAACCTGACAATATCATTCAGTTCTCTAAATCACCAACTGCCCATAGCTCTACTTGTGGACTATATGTATATATTATTAGGGAAATATGCACAAATATAAATTTAGTGTTAAAAATGTGGTTTTTCGTTAAAATGAACAGTACCGGGAGCTTTTCGTTAAAGTTCCCAAATATAAATTGTTACAAATTTTAATCAAAAGAGAACTGGGGGCACACTAAATTGACAATATGCTGCATATGAAAAATGGGTTGGTGCCCCGTAATTATTTGTGTAGCGTCTCCCCAGTTATGATTTTTATTAGAAGTCTATATATATAATTTGTAGGGATAAAGGTTTGATACTTACTCAATTTCATCACTGTGATAAATCTTTCGACTCCCTTTGATTGCAGATTCTGGTCCTTCCACCTCATACAGGTCACCTGAGTTAGCTGGAACAATATTCCATTTTCGAGCTGCAGCAACGAATACCTGAGCGACACGCGGCAAAGGGTTGCCACATGGTTTTATGTACCTATACCTTGGTGTACCTAACAAAAAGGACAGTAGGGCTATGACAGCAGACCCCAGTGACACCACAAACCCTAGAGTCCATTTGCCAGTATCCTCGTAATAGACCAATATGGTGTTTGAGAAAAGAGACCCAACATTGAGTGCAAAGTAGAAATAGCAAAAGAAAACTGCTTTTGAAGCTCTCTCTTTTGGATTTGCCTCATCAAATTGGTCTGATCCAAAGGTTGCTATAGTAGGTTGGTACCCACCATATCCAAATGCAACCAAGTATATGGACAAGTAAAATATCGCAACGCCGACTGAGGATTCTGGCATGCACATGATTTCTCCATCGCCGCAACCAGAAGGATGGAACAAGAAGAGCCAAGATGACAAAGATAATAAGGCCAAGCCCTGATATTTTAGTCACAGAAAATTTCATTCAGCTTAACCACGTGTTTATAAATTATGAAAAATACACACACACACACACAAAGAAACTTCTTGGTTAAGGTTTACTGCAATTTTCAAGTGCATTAATGTTTATTGATGACATATATTATTATCAACCATATATACAACTATATATAAGGGTCAAAGTATCGACAATATCAACAAAATCAACCTTACTGTAAGGTACCGGTTGGAGTATCAAAAAGTGCACTTAACCGCACAACAATACTCGAGAATAAAAGAAAATTATCATTACCAGTACAAAGATGAGCTGGAAGATGGTGCATGTTAAGTAACGACCCCAATAGGAGTCACTGAGAAATGCACCAACTAGGGAGCACAAATAAACAGTGCCAGTCCACTTGCTAACACTGTTGGCTGCATCGGCATTCTCCTGATCAAGAACTCTGGTTAAAAACAAAACCAAGTTCACTCCAACACCAAAAAAAGCTAGTGTTGCTAGGGCTTGATTTGCTGCACAAAATAAGACCAAGACGAAACAGATTTGATTATTAACTCTATATATGTGTTAATGGAAATAAAAAGTGATCGATTATCTTCATACCTAGTAAGAGGCTTGCAAATTTCCACCCTCCTGTGCTCTTTCTAATAAGGGATGCCATACTTTTGGAAGTTGCCACCTTATGTTCAATTTCATTGAAGTTTATTTTCACAGCTTCTGGTACTCCAGTCCCTCTATTGTTTTCTCTCACCTGCTGCTAGTTTTTTAGGGGATGAAAAAGAAGTCACAAGTTGAAAAAAAAAAATGAGAAACTGATGCCAGTAAAAGATATAAAATAAAAAGGATAACAATTGTAAGCCCCGCACCATCGAGAGCAACCTACATAACAATACACTGCTATTGTGTCGTCTCATGCCAATGATTTAAAACCATGTGAAGAAAAAAGAACTTACACATTTCGTTCAATCATTGGAATAGGATGCCACAATGGCAGTGTACCCGTCATGTTAGTCTTTGCTACACCATCAAGAGCATGTAGGAAACCCTCTACTTAGTAATTAGTGGCCAATTGATTAGAACTTAAAAGTGGGGCATGTATAGTTTGGACTAAGCTATACAAACTATATATAATTTCTGGTCCCATTTATTAAGGGTGTCACCTATTTTTGAAACAATATTTTCCTCTTGATACAGTACACTACTAACCTTTGGCGCAGCCTCATTATTAGTGAAGTTGATTGAATCCACAGTGGCCATTGAAGGTTTATTCTGCAAAACAGTAATGAATATATATGAGACCATGAAGAATTAACAATGACTAACTATAGTGTACATATGTATAAATATGTATCATATCATATGTATGAAAATAATTCAGTCTTCTCATGTTTTAAACATACTCTATTTACTGGTGTAGGACAAATGAAATGAAAGTCGAAGACAGTATAGCTAGAACGATCGAGGAAAAATAAACTGATTAACGTGGTGAGACTATTCAAACATTTGATATGTAGCTGGAGAGAAGAGCTAGTCTAAACATATATAGTACGGGATTACAGAACACATATACATAATATATTATATATATACACACACATACAGAGTGTATACATATATTTTGTATATCTAAAGTTTTTACTATACATATTTAACTTGCAAAGAAAGAATAAGCTCTTGCAAGAACTTACTTCAAAGGTAATTAATGGAGTTGGAGAAAAGAAGTAGCTAGTTGTAACCAAGAAGAAATTATGAGAAGAGTTCGTTGTGAGAGTTCAATATATATAGCAGGAAAAATAGAGAAAAGAACAGTAACGGGGGGAAATTAATTAGGTAGTCATTTTCAAACTTACTTTACACTTGTTATAATCAAACAAATTTTAGAAAAAATTGAAAAGAAAAATATTGGTGGAATGGAGAGGAGAGGTCAGCTTAGAAGAGTCTGTGCCACAAACTAGGTCGTTTCTTCCATGAATGCTATTTGATTCCCACGTGAAAAGGACCAATTGATAAAATGGATGATAGTCTCTCCTTAATTTCACTTTTGAATTTATATTTAATATTATATTTTCAGGTTAAGATAATATTCATCACTAAGCATAATGAGCAGTTGATAAACAGTAAATTTCCAAAAGAAAAAGGAAAAAAGCAACAGTCCTTGTTCTAAATTTATTTTTTTGGTAACAATTCTAAAATTATATGACATGCAAGAAAAAGTATTTTTCCTGATAGCTAGAGTTTACATATAGGGTAAAGGTAATGTCAGAAAGATCATGTATTTAAATTATATTTTGAATCATATGTCGTACAGGTTCATGATTGGATCATTAGTGTTGATAAATGTGCTTATTTTTTACTGATGACACATTACATAGTTTATAAATTTGGTTTAAAAAATTGGTTTACCTAGCATTACCTTTACATATAACAAAAATAAATCATCAGCTCAAAAACTACTGTTGGGGAGAAAATATTGTTGTCCAAGATACAAATATTCCTGTTTTTCTATGTTCTGCATGTTGATAATATTTCGTCAATTAAAATTTAAAGGTTTCTTGTGATGTAATTGCTACTCGCCGTATTGACATCATAACCTCTTGTGAACTTGGTTATGAGAAGGTAACTGCTTCTGGAACTGTACCAGACTCCGGCGATGGTGAGGAGCACGTATCGGTACGTTTAATTAGTCGGAAAGCTAAACAATCTGTTAAACCCTTTTGTCATTTATGGGGGAAAAGTTGGGTTAAATTTGATTAAGAACAATGCCTTTATCTATTCTGTTAATGATCCCCTCGACCTAGCTAATGGTATACACTCCATTAGCGCTGAAAATATTTATGAAATTTTATAAACTCTCTTCACGTTGGTATTTATAAAGACTAAAGATACAGAATAATCCATATAGGACTTGTTTTGGGTTTAGGGTACAATATTTACAAAGAATACAAAACAGTAAAGGACTATGAGTTCGATGAGGTCTCCGATCGATCTCCTGATCAACCGTGAACTGAGAAACAGCTTACAGAGCCACAAAAACAATCCCAAGAGAAAGCAATTAAGTGAGGTGTTGAAAGAGAGATTGAAAGGCCTAAAGAATGCTGATGATGCCGTGGGAGAGAGATGATGCCGTGGGGGAGAGACTGTAAGTCTGTAACAAAAGAGTGGTACTGATTTATATGAATTTTTGGGTGCCGTAAGATGCTTGCTTCAATTTTTTTTTTTTTTTTTTTTGACAAATGATAGTGTTAGTAGGTTAAATTAGTAAATGTTAGAAGGGGAGGGGATCATTGTAAAATGTTAGAAAGGGAGGAGATCGGTGGGGATCGAATCCCTTTCTACCACTGTGGTAAAACGTCAGTTATGATGCTTACTTCCGTTATTACGTAACTAATTAATCCGTATATATAAAGCTCCAAAACGTTTATCAATACTGTTGTACTTACTTACATGGCGCAAGAAATATTTTTCCTACATATTAAATTTTTAATAATAAGGAAAAAAGAAGTTAACTTCATCAAAAATGTTATTCTTACCATTTAGTTGTACATGTGGATCTTATCTCTATTAAAGAGATGGTTCAAATGATGATGCAAGTAGATATTAAGTGTAGCACTACTCTAACTTTATTCTTGTATTATTGATCTATAGTCACCATTATTTTCAAGACGCAGAGAGTGGAACAATGAATGCCCTAACCACGAGGGCAATCCACCACATGCATTAATTTCTTTTTCTTTTCTTTTTTTAAAGCAATAGTATATACACTAAAGAGGAGATAGTGGGTTTACCTCACAATGGGCTAGCAATAATGTGGTTCAAATTCGTTTTTAACGAGAATTGAACATAAGACATCTTATTTACAAGGGAAGAGAAATATCACCGTAGTCCTAAGTGTCATTAATTTTTTAGTTCTTGTATTATTGATCAATTGGCACCATTGTTTCCTGCGTATTAAATTCCGTCTTATCCTTTCCATTCCCCTAGTTAATCAGCTGGGGTTTATATACAAGGTAAGAGAAATACCATCGTAGTCCTAAGTGTCATTAATTTTTTAATTCTTGTATTATTGATCAATTGGCACCATTGTTTCCTCGCGCATGGAATGAGAAATTTACAAGTTTTCTTCCCGGTTTGGGATTTCAATCTTCACTTGCAGATCCCTCTCTCTTTGTGAAACATACTGAGCTTGGTCTTGTCATCTTATTACTCTATGTTGATGATATCATTATCACTGGTAGTAGTTCGAGTGACATTTCCACAGTGATCTTGGCTCTTACTCAACAATTTGATATGAAGGACTTGGGCACTCTCAGTTATTTTCTTGGTTTACAGATACAATATCAGTCTGATGGTTTATTTGTTTCTCAATCCAAATATATCAAGGATCTGTTGGGCAAGGTTGATATGCAAAATGCTAAAGCTTGTGTTACTCCTTGTCTTCCCTCTCACAGGCTTCTCAAGGAAGAAGGGCAGCCCTATCATAGTCCAGAACAGTATCGCAGTGTCGTAGGTGCATTGCAATATCTGACATTCATCAGGCCTGACATTGCATTTGCAGTAAATCAGTGTTGTCAATTTATGCATCATCATATGGATTCTCATGTAGTTGCAGTCAAACGGATACTTCGATATCTCAGAGGTACGATGCACTATGGCATTCATTTTAAACCTGGAAAATTGTCTTTACAAGCATATAGTGATGCTGATTGGGCTGGGGATCCAAATGATCGTCGTTCGACTTCTGGTTATATTGTTTATCTTGGTACAAGTCCAATTTCTTGGGCATCCAGGAAACAACACACTGTTTCTTGGTCTTCTACTGAGGCCGAATATAGAGCTTTAGCGATAACCGCTGCTGAAATGGCTTGGATACGACAGCTTCTATGTGATTTGCAGGTTCCTTTATATGTCCCTCCAACGCTGTATTGTGACAATATTTCTGCTAAGTTTTTCACTCTCGGGTGAAACATATTGAGATTGATTATCATTTCGTTCGAGAACGAGTAGTTCGAGGAGACTTAGTTGTTCATCATGTGTCTTCAAATGAACAGTTCGCAGATATCCTTACAAAGGGTCTCTCTATATCTTTGTTTCAGCATCATTGTGCCAATCTCATGCTTGGTTCTACCAACCATGTGATTGAGGGGGGATGTAAAGCTATAGATAAGGAAGATCAATCCAATGGCCACGATGATGCCATCTGTCAACAGATTAGGTGATATGGTTGTTAGGTTGTTAAGGATTCGGTACTTGTTGTGCAAGTAGTGTAAAATGTATAAATAGGAACCTTTGTATACATTCAGAAAGTAAGAAAGAAATAACAAGAACAGTGCAATTCTTTGTCATTCTCTTCGACTTCTCTCTCTCTACATTCTGTGTTTACAATCTTTCTCTCTCTAAAACACCATTGATAATCTTCAAGCTCAAGGTAGTTAATTCAACAACCTCTTCCAAGCAAACCCCAGCTGATTAACTAGGGGAATGGAAAGAATAATTTAGACACTTTGACAATTTTATTGTTGTTTAATAGATTTGCCAGTTAGTGTGTTTTGCTTATATAAATCTTGTGTGTGTATTGAGCTCCTCATAAAGGTAGTTACGTGAGCGGAATTTCAGAAGCTATAATCCCTAATTTTAAGGGTATACCTTTGTGGAGGATGAAAGTTATCACTGTAACGTGTCTTATTCTTATATTGCAAATTTACTCAACTAAAATCGAACACTCTTGTTAACTAAATGCAGATGCTTGGGATCCCTTGTTAACGAAAGTGAAACAAACATCTTCCGTTTGCAATCTCCAAACGTGATTTTTCACTTCTGTTTTCTTATGTAGGCGCTATACATATGAACAGCATCTGACACATCCATAAGTTTTCTTATATAATTAGCACAAATTGTGATTAACTTCATTATTACACTTACTTTTATATCCGATCATTAAATTTATATTTGGAAACTTCTAGTCAAGACTGATTGATGAATGTTTTAGCTTATGTTATATCTCATTGATTTTTCTTGTATTGGAATGTTTTATGCGGAGGATAGTTAACTCTCATACACTGTTTGTGCGGGACGCTCTTTTCCCTTCAACCGGGTTGAAATCCCTAACAAAGTTTTTATCGAGAGTCATATGTGCACACTACCTCTAGCTTTTGTATGTATTCCTCGCATTCAATGGATATCGTACTTACTTTCAAAAAACGTATATCATATCTCTGATGTTAGCCAGCTATCCCATATGTTTGATTCAGCTCCCATAAGAAACACCCTATATTTACTTGTAACTTGTAGTTAACTATATGCCAAACAAAATGGGTTATTTAGATTGAGTCAGTGGTCAGTGACACCTAATTAATTTTCCTAAATTGAAGACCTAATTTTTCACTCGCAAATTTGGTTACCTTTTCTAGAATACGTGCTTAATTTGGTTGTTACTTACCTAATTCAGTTTAATAGTTTGAACCCTCAGCCTTTCAAATACAAACCATGTTCATGCTACAGCAGCATATGCAAATCTCTAACTTCAGATTCTCTCCCTCAAAAACTCTCCCAAAGTTAATCATGTCAACGTTAAATCTTTTTCTCATTATGCTTTTCTTGAATGCCCATGATCGCTTTGCGATTGTGTAATACTTGATCAATTAGTCTTCACATCCATGTCAATATTGTGCTTATCTTTTCCCTTGAGATTATTCACAATGGGAGAAGATGCATCAATCATGATCTCAAGTGCCCAAAGAAATCTGGCTTTGGAAATTTCAGATTCAAACGAAACGGCTTTTGCCTTACTTCATCCAAATAAGCGTGCAAGACGTACACGACAATGGTATGTCATTTGCAAAATTCAAAGGGGTTGTGCCACAACAAAATGGTCACTGGGGTGCACAAATATATGCAAACCACCAAAGAATTTGGCTTGGCACCTTCAAATCTGAGAAGGAATCTGCCATGGCTTATGATAGCACGGCAATCAAGCTTCGAAATGGTAAAGATTTGCATAGAAATTTTCCATGGACCAGCTTCATCGTTCAAGAGCCTCATTTCCAAAACCATTACCCAACAGATGCAATAATGAAAATGATTAGGGATGGTTCCTATCCATCCAAATTTGATGCTTTTGTAAGGTCACAAACACAATCTCAAAATGAGGAAATGTGCAAGGGCACCAATAACCCAATAAGAGTGCACGGTGATGGACGAGTATTGTGTAGGCAACTCTTCCAAAAAGAACTGACTCCAAATGATGTGAGTAAGCTCAACAGGCTTGTGATTCCGAAGAAATATGCCGCCGAGTATTTCCCATGTATTTGTGAGAATGTGGAAGTAAATGGGACTGAGGACATTAAGCTAGTTTTCTATGACAAGCTCATGAGGGTTTGGAAGTTTAGGTACTATTGGAGGAGTAGCCAAAGCTTTGTATTCACAAGGGGTTGGAATAGGTTTGTAAAGGAAAACAATTTGAAGGCAAATGATGTGATCACATTTTATGCATGTGAGAGTGATGATCAAGTAATAAGAGAGGAAGATAGAGAAAGTACTAGATTTTGGTTAATTGATGTAATGCATAGTGAAGGTGAAATCAACAGATCATGTTTGGTTGAGGAGGCCAATGAGTGTGAGGATTTGCAGGTACAATTGGAACTAAATTTGGGGGAATGTAGCAGCTAAAAGTTTCAAACAGGTGAATGTAAATATAGTGAAGATCACAAGACATCCATAGCTGAGGAAAAAGGATTTATTAGGAGAAGATGTCTAGGAGAAGATGTTGATCATTTTATTAGGATCCCTTTTTTAGAAAATTAGATTTTAATCCTTAAATAAGATGAAGTTTAGAAAAATGTCTTATACAAGATTAAAAATTGATTTTAGTCCCTAGACTTTATTTAATGCCAACATATTAAATGTCTCTTTTTTTTATTTATAATTTTATGGTGTTCATAAATTAAATTTTATGAAAATATTATAAAATTTTACTTGTCACTATGGTAAGTATCTTATATAAGAAAATATTTTCATAAAGATTTTTCGGTACACATGTTTTTGCATATTTTCTTATGTGTCACTAATTAATTACAACATATTTAGGTATGAACATTTCAGTACACTAGGTTAATATAATATGTTTAGGTATGAACATTTCAGTACACTAGTTTATTATAATATATTTAGGTGTCGACATTTCGGTACACTAGTTTAATATCATATATTTAGGTACGGAATTATTCGGTACACTTATGTTTTTGCATATTTTCTTATGTGCCACTAATTCACTACAATATATTTAGGTACGGACATTTCGGTATACTAATTTAGTAAAATATATTATGATACAGACGTTTAGGTACACTAATTAGAGGAAGTAAAATAAATATAATGAATTAAAATGTGTATAATAATAAATAATTTTAATTTTAATATAATGACATTAAATAAGATATCTATTAAATATTAAAACAAAAATATAATATAAAAATTGAATTAGGTACACATTAGAGGACTAAAATCAATATCCAATCTAATATCAGGTTTTTATTGAATTTTTATTTTCTTCAAGGATTAAAGTTCAACAACCCCTCTTTTTTTTCCTCCAAACTGTATATCGTTTATTACTTGAATCTTACTTTTCATCATTTTAGGCTGTCAACTCACCAATGTGGAATGTAATTTGCTTCATGATCGATCAAATTAAAATTTCATCGTTGCTATATGATGTCATTATGAAAGTCTAGCTGTCTAGACTCTACATAATAGGTGTAAGCAAGTAGGCATTTCTTGGTAATATATTACTCTCACCTTTTTATTTATTTATATGTTTCACTCCTTATGTTAATTAGTATTAGTTCTGACGTGGGAATGGCAAGCATCTACAGCTTAAAATTTACTTTTCTTACATAAACTATTAATTTTCATGCACTAAACATATGATCTAATAATTTCTTTGATATGTATCAGACTATTTGACAACATTTTATTTCGATTCAATTATCTATTTTTATTTAGCGGTTTTTTTATGATAAACTTTTTATGGAGCGTGTACTTATTTGAAATGACATTCTTTTCCACAGTTTGGCATACATAAATTCTAATAGTTTAAAAGAGAAAAACAAACTTCTAATTGTTTTTAGATAAACAAATTCACAGTGTCTCTAAACCCCTAGATTCGAAATCACTTCATCCACATGGTATTTATACGTTTTTATTATCAAGTGTTTAATTATTTGAGTTCATGTTCAAAATGTCTTATGTATAATATGGGAATTAATATGCATGCAGAAATGAAGATTTATATGAGAAAAAGCTGTTTTCGGGTGGTAAAGGAAAATAGAAAACTGATAAGGATAGGTCCATATAACACTGTGTATGTGGATGACTTATCAAATCAAACATTCATGCATGAGAGAAAGTGTCTGGCTCAAACTATCCTATCAGCAAACGATAAGCTGTCTACCACTCATCATATACTCGACTCCCATTGATCCATATATTATTCATGATTCATGCACTCATAATAAACAAGTGGAAGTCATCCACATTCTTCCCTGTCACTCCTTTTTCCATGCATCACTCGGCCTTGTTTTCTTGTTTGTCTTCAATTTTAGAATGGGGATGATTATATCACCATCTCTGAGTTGTCTCAAATGTATAGGGTGAGTGTGGTTTTGGCGCCCATTGTAACCCCCCTCCCCCACCCCCACCACCACCGCCGACCACCCACCCGAAAAATAATAATAATAAAGATTGCAATAAGTTTTTAAATCTAAAAGACTAAAACTCAAGCATAATGCTATGGAGACTACTGTAGACTAACTTTGCAAAATAAATGATGTGTCACCAATAGAGAAATGAGCACGTTTATCAACACTTAAGTAATAATCTAATACTCAACTTCCATGTCATGTAGTTTACAAAAATTTTATCTACAAATTAGTCTCCCTAGCATTAACCAAAACTTAATTACTTTCCATACTCATATATCAAATGTACAAGGTGAGTTACTTCTAGCAAATTGGAAACAATCATAGCTAGAAGAGATTTTAATCACGTGATGAGAAAGATAGTAAAAGCTAAATAACCACCAAGATATCGCCCATAGCTAGGTAACCAAAGGAGAGCAGATTAAATTCCTTGCGCACGGGACTTCTATGCTAGCCGAGAATATGACTCTGTTATGAAAGAGTAGGCAGACTACGCCCATTTCTTTATGAGTGGCTTTAGGAGATTAGGATCTCCCCTTATATTATTCACTTTTCAAGGATAACTAGAATCAAAATTATACAACTAAATCAAATTCTACAAAATATAGAAACTTTTCGAGGCTGAGTTAGTAATTTCAATCTAAATAATATTATGTTCTAGTTCATATGCGTCTCCAAATTTTTGAACTCACCCGGAGCTTATAGTTTATATATAGTTAAGAATATTTAACTTTTTTCTTGAGGTCTTACGTTCGAATTCTCTATGTCCTAGCATCGCTTGTATAATATAAAAAGACACAAATTTTTGTACAAGTATCTTTTTTTCTATCTAAGTTTCATTTGCACAAGTCACTTAGTACTACAGTTTAGTGGTATTTCTCTTCACTTGTAAGTGAGAGGTTCTAGGTTTGATTCTCGTCAAAAGTAAATTTGAACCAAATTATTGCTAACCCTTTGTGAGACGCTCATCCCCTCCCTTTAGTATAGATAATATATCGTTTGTTAAAAATAAAAAAAATCTTTTGCACAAAATGGATAATTCCTTTGTGCCATTTTATATGCGAATCATTATTATATGCTTATTAAAATAGTGAAATATATATGTTGTAAATATTATTAATTATGTGGTTGTGCATTTGGGGTTACTGTGTAATATGTAATTAGTTAGAATCATTTTTATTGCTCTCTATGGCTCTTGTATCTCTATTTCTTATACTTTATTTTTAATGGGGGCAGATATGTGGTACCATTTCACACAACTTTTGACGCACGTTTTTCTCAAGTCCACTTCGTAGTATATTTCTGCTTAAAAATTATGTTAAAAAAATGATGCCACAGATTTGTCTTCATTTTTAATAATATATATGTGTTGTGATCACACAAAATGTGAAAAATTAACCTCACAAATTCCAAAAGTTGACTAACAAACAGTTTTCATGTGACAGATCGACATGATTTATGAAAGGTGATGAAACAAAATACCACAAGGTGGGATACACTGTGCTCAACTATGCATATATGCTTTGGGGACACATGCACCAACCTTCCCACAGATTCGTTTTCCATTTTGCCAACATTTTTCACGTTGTTGCTTTCTGCTTCTGCATTATGTTCATTTATCATACAAGGGCATCCAATACACACGTCAATGAGTTCATCCCAACTTCCAAGTTCTCCCAAGCAAGTTTTCAAAGCCCACAAGAAAATGATTTGTTCGGCCTTTGGGTAGTGGGGATCAATCTCATTGCCATTTATTTGAGTTGGGCTCTTACCATTCTAGTATCGGACAAGCGAGAAGGGAAATTCAAATAGGGGACTTTGAACGCAGAATTTGAATGCAGAATAAACGTTCTAAATACTAAAGCTACAGACCCTTCGTGCCAAGTTGTTTTCGGAACACACTATTTAAAAAGCATAATATGAAACATGACTAGATCATATTGTTTCTAGATCAACGACTAATTTCTCAAATTTGTTACTCTAGTGTTGAAATTTGGTAGGGTTTAAGGTACAGGAAAGGAGAAGTCATTCTCTACTCCTGTAATATCTTTATTCTAAAACTTAAGCTCACATTCAAACACAAAACAAGAGAAAGACTACCTATAAAGGAACACAAAATTAGGAAATTAAACTTAGTCTAAACTTTGTTGAGCACTGACTCATCTTGTGGTTTTCCATGAATTGATGAACTTCCATGTTGAGTTTCCATGATCTGAGTTTCCTGCTCATAACCTTGGAGACCATTGCCCTTCTGATTTTCCATGATCTCAATTTCCTGCTCAGAGCCTTGGAGGTTGATGCCCTTGTACCACTTAGCACAAAACAAATAAACCACAAAATCCAAGGCTGCTAGAATTGCAATGAGGAAGTAGAATCTGTCCACGTGACCTTCATTCAGATTATTTGGGATCCAACCAGGGTCTCCACCTTTAGCTGTAAAATGCGTTACCATGTTAACCAGTAAGCTGCTCACATAGTTTCCGAGAGATATTGACGCCATGCATAGTGAACTTCCAAAGCTTTTAATCCCATCCGGCGCTTGTCCATTGAAGAACTCAAGTTGTCCCACGTACATAAAAACTTCTGAAGCACCAACAAGAACATATTGTGGGATTTGCCAAAATATGCTTAGTGAGCTTATCTTCTCACCAGGTATCACACCTCTGAGCCTAGCAATTTCCGTGGCACCGGCCGCAACCATTGCCAACAATCCAATAATGAGCCCTACTCCCATTCTTTGCAGCTCAGATAAGCCTTTTGGGTTCCCACTTAACCGTCCGGCTAAAGGCACAAGGCACTGGCGGTATAGTCCAGTGCAGATAAGAACACTGCATATGTCAAATGCAGACATGCTGGCGGCTGGAAGGTGAAATTTTCCGATGTGGGATTCCATCACGTCACCTTGCTCCACAAAAAGTGAAGCCATTTGTGTGAACACCACTGAGTAAATTATGGTGCAAAGCCAAATGGGTAGCATTTTTAGTACGCATTTCGCTTCCTCAACTTGAGTTACAGTGCACAGCCTCCACGGATTCTTTTCGGCTGCAGTTTGATCCTTCTCTGTTATTGTCGCTGCCTTGTCCAAAAACCTGACCAAATTAAGTAACAAAAAAACTTGAAATATTAGGAAACTAATGAAACTATTAAATGAAAGCTGATATTTGCACTCTTAAAATGTCATCTTGCACTCCTCGCATGATAAAATAAAAAAGATACAAGTGCAGGATGACATTTTTTTAAGAGCTAATAAAATTAACTCATATATACACACACACACACACACAGAGAGTTAAAGTGCAATATTACTTACATAATCTCATTACTGTGGAGAATTTTTCTACTCCCTTTGATTGCAGATTTTGTTCCTTCGAGCTCATACAGATTATCCGGGCTGGCTGGAGCAACTCTCAATTTTCTAAAAGCAGCCACAAATACCTGAGCCACGCGTGGCAACGGGTTACCACATGGTTTTATGTACCGATACCTCGGTGATGCTGCCAAATATGACACTAGGCCTAAGATAGCAGATCCTAATGACACCAGAAACCCCATAGTCCATAAACCTTTATCCTCATAGTAAACCAAGATGGTGTTTGAGAAAAGACATCCAACGTTGAGTGCGAAGTAGAAGTAAGCGAAGAAAGCTGCTTTCGAAGATTGTTGTTTGGGATCTTTCTCGTCGAATTGGTCTGCTCCAAATGTTGCAATAGTTGGTTGGTGGCCACCGTATCCAAGTGCTATTAGATATATTGATAGGTAAAAGAGAACAACACCAACTTTGGATGTTGGTTGGCAGTAATTGCCTACACCGCCACAACCATGCGGATGGATCAGCCAGAGCCAAGACGTCAAGGATAATAGCCCCAAGCCCTGATTAAGGAACATTAAGTTTTGTTATACATGTATGTTTCAAGAAAAATACAAAAAATTCACTTGGAAATCTCAAAAAGTAAGTATATATCATAGAAAACTCTATTTCAATCATTGAAAAAGATTACTTTTAGGATAAAACTGTGAATAAGATTAAAAACTAACTTTAGTCCTTAGCATTTAATTGTAATAATCAAATATTAATTAGGTTGTAGTACATTAATTATGGACGGGTAGACAATTTCAGATGGTAAGTTATAAATAATAATGTGCTATAAATACTTAACTATGGGAATTAGTTTTATTAATAAGGACTTAAATTAGATTTATAAAACCATCTAGGTTAAAATCTAAAAAGAATCTTATTTAAACCCTAAAATTTAAAAAGCATACCAGCACAAGGATGACTTGAAAGATGGCGCATGTTAAGTAACGACCCCAATAGGAATCACTGAGGAATGCTCCAAGCAGAGAGAACAAATAAACAGTTCCAGTCCATATGCTGACGTTGTTTGCCGCAGTGGCACTTTGCTGATCAAGAACTCTGATCAGAAACAAAACCAAATTCACTCCTACACCAAAGAAAGCTAGTGTTGCTAGGCCTTGATTCGCTGCACAGAATAAGACATAACATGTATATTTATTCTTGATAATACTATTTGAAGAAATACATCAAAATCTTAATTTGCAAGATCTCTCTCTCTCTCTCTCTCTATATATATATATATATGCTAGGAAAATTAAGAGTATAGCATCGATGATGGGTACCTAGCAAGACAAGTGCAAGCTTCCATCCTCCCCTACTCTTTCCGACAGTCGGTTTGGATTCCTGAGTTACGTCATGGATGTTTCCATCCACAGCTTCTGCTACTTCTATGTCTCGGTTCGTGGCCGTGCTTATCATCTGCCAGTTTTGCAGGGGATACTAAGTTAAATATGTGCTACTAGTAACAAATTAACTTTGAAGTTACATTACAAAATATATTATACATGAAGCTAGCTGAAAAATGTAGGATATACCAACCTTTTACGGAACTTGATCACTGCCCTTGAAATTGTTGAGCCGGACTCCGGTGATGGGGAAGAGCTTGGGTCGGTAATTACAAACGGCAATGTAGTAGGCCAATTCAAATAATTTGCCGGAAAACTAGAAAACACGAAAAACCCTTTTGTCATTTATGGTGGGAAATTGAACAAGAAAATTTCACTCTAAAACAATGGCCCTTTAGCTAATTAGTCCCCTCTTTCAACCCAATGGCCCTTTAGCTAATTAGTCCCCTCTTTCAACCCAAAATCTCAATCCAAACAACTCGAAGAACCTCGAAACCTCATAATTCTGAAACTCTAATGCAGATTATATTTAGAGACACTGTATATAACAGAAAATATATATATCGCAAGAGAACCAAAGAGAGAGTTCCTGATCAAAGAGAATCGAAAGACTTGAAGCTTCATGTGAGATGTGAGAGTGTAACAAATGACTTATATATTTGAAGGCTTGGTAATGACAAATCAGATACATTCAGGCTTCAGTTACGGATTTCCCTAATAATACTCACATGTTTTCAGTTCTTATCCAATGACTAGTTCGAAGTTTCGGATCTTAGATTTTAGACCTAAAAATTAGTAGAGTTATTATATGCTTAAAATTTTAATTAAGTTCGTGAACAAGTACAGGTTCGTTACAATTAAGACTCAGCTTCTGTTTAGTAGTAGCAAGTAGAGCCACATTCTGAACCACAAAACTGATTGTGAAATCCCCTACATTTCGGGGGAATCCTAACTTTTCTGTTCCACATATTCTTCTCTTCCACCTTAAAATAAAATATTTATTTACCGATAACTTCAAATAATTAAACCTCAAAAATTAAGTGAAGAAATAGAGGAGAAAATATTTTTTTAATTATATTATTTTTTTCTTGTTAATAT
Source organism: Heteromeles arbutifolia (assembly GCA_024362995.1). Taxonomy (NCBI): domain Eukaryota; kingdom Viridiplantae; phylum Streptophyta; class Magnoliopsida; order Rosales; family Rosaceae; genus Heteromeles; species Heteromeles arbutifolia. The sequence goes on from JANCRC010000005.1 coordinate 1,396,006, forward strand.
ATTTTATGAAAGAAAGTACCTCAATTCACACTCCAAGGGAACTGATAAAATTTATAGCTTAAGACCAGTCAACCAAAATGTATCAAGCTTATCTCTGATGCTCTGTAACTAGCTGGCTGGATGTTCTATAGCAATATATATATACACACATATAATGTGAAGGTTTGACCTTTTGAGAGATGGATTCCCAGCAGATCGCCAAAAAAAGAGAGAAAATAGATGGGTTTTGATTTGGGTTGTTTAGAGGTGTATAGCAATCAATATATATATATATATATAGGTATATATATATATACACACACATACTCGGACTGGAGACAAACTGCATTCCAGGCAATTTTAGTCGGGTCAGGATTGCATGGAAGTCTGGAACAATTACTATACGCGCGTTACTGATCACCACTTCATCGTGTCCAGATGGAACATGCGAAACTTCAACATATATGTGGACATAAAGCTGGTTGGCATTTGAATGACCAAAACCAAAACACAATAAAGAAACTTATTGGGCATCTTAATTATTGTGAATTGGGTTTCTTACATGTTAAGATAGATTTATCTTTCACAGAACACTGGTGAACAGAAACTTTAATGAAACTTTGTATATAACAATCCTACCCTCCCTTCCTCTCCATCGTGCCCTTTCTGGCATCAAACCTAAATGTTCTTGTCTCCCAACTTGATCTGTCCATCGTCTCCCCTCGATCTCTCCCTCCCATATGCCTGAAGCTTCGTCGCTGACACAGTGAGACGCCAACCCTCCCAACTTTCCCTTCGTCCTCCTCTCTCTCTCTCTCTCTCTCTCTCTCTCTCAAAGTCTATCTTCCTTCATCGCATCGGCTTCCTTGCACAACTGTGGCCTTTTCTTCCTTCAGATCTGAGGTATTAGTGCCCGTTCACAAAACAAAGCACATATTAGTGCCCAACTCCTTTTCATCCCTGCTTATGAAAAAAATAAAAAAAAGTTAAACTAGAGTATATATAGGATACATCGGTGCTAAAACGTTTTCTCAAGATATCTTTCAAACTGTTGGGGTTGCTACTCTGCATGTTGTTCCCCCGGAGTGAAACCAGTTGATTATGTAGTTTTAGAATTATGCTAATCCCAAGTATTCCATCTCCATTATTGCATACGGGAATATAGAAAGTAACGAGGAAAATGCATGACTAGAAGAATTGTGTGGCCACGTCCATTTCCGCTCCAAAGAGGAAGGTTTAGATGGTTTAGATATTTAATTAAATTTTATGTCATGAGGGATGTGACCTATGCTAGCTCCGGACAAAACTCATATACGTATTATTGTAACACCTGTTGTTGTACCTCATAGTTGGGTTGTACCTTCGTTAGATGTCAAATTAGGAAGACCAAATGTTTAAATCAAATTTACAAACCAATAATGTGTCACCAATAAAAATACACGTTACTCAACATTTGAATAATAATTCAATCATCAATAGTCATATCATTTGGCTTACAAAATATGATTTAAAAATTTTGATTGTTTTGGCATTACCCTTTCTGTAAAGTTCAAAGACCAACTTGTGAAGAAAGAAAACTGAAGATCAAAGTGGAAAAACCATTAAAGCTCAAGAAGAGTTGTGTGGCCACGTCTGTTTCCGCTCCGAAGAGGAAGGTTTAGATATTTAATTAAACCTTATGTCCTGAGGGATGTGACCTATGCAAGGTTCGGACAAAATTCATATTCGTATTATTGTAACACCCGTTGATGTACTTCATTGTTGGGTTGTATCTTCGTTAGGTGTCAAATGTGATGTTGTGGTGTGTAGCGGCAAAAATGGGGTATGATAATCATTTCTTTAAGGATAATGCTATAGGAAGATCAAATTTTTAAACCAAATTTGCAAACCAATAATGTGTCACCAATAAAAAATAAACACGCTAATCAACCATTAAGTAATAATCTAATGATCAATAGACCTATCATTTGGCTTACAAAATTTGGTTTTAAAATTTTGGTGGTTTTGGCATTACCCTTTCTGTAAAGCTCAAGGACCAAAGTTGTAATTAACTATTTTTTCTTTTCTCTTTGACAATTGATACTCCGACTTCCACTCCGCTCCAGAGTTCTCAGTTCTCAGTTCTCACCCCTCACTGAAAAACACATCATACATTTCATCGGCGCCTCTCTCTCTCTCTCTCTCTCTCTCTCTCTCTCTCTCTCTCTCTCTCTCTCTCTCAAACGAGCAAAGCTGATAAGAACGGGAGTCTTTCCAAATTCCAGCTCCCCTTTCTCTTTCCCAATTTAAAAATACACAGCTTTTGCTGTTTCCACTCTCCACATTGGTGCTCCCAGTTGCAAAAAGGTAAGAAATTAATGTTGCATTCATCTTTTCGAATAGCTACTTCTATTGCTGCTGGGGTTGCTGTTCAGATCAATTGTTTGGGTGCTGATATTTATGTGAAATGTAGTTAAAGTTTGGATTTTTTCTCAGATTTGAGATAATGGTGTTGAAATTTACTGGGGTTTAAGGTAGAGAAGGGTTTTACTGTTCTAGTTCTCTGATTTTTTTTTTTTTTGCTCTAAAAATTTCTGGGTTTAGCTTTAATAGCGGATTTTTGTGTCTAAATTTTCTGGGTCCAGCTTACTTTTGGAAGTTTTGGACTTTCTGCGAAAGGGTTTTGTGTATCTTGGTGTAAAAACCAGCATTTTGGTGGAAATCCAGGATCCTTTATAATGTTCGAAAGTATTCTGTTTTCGAGACCCTACTGCAAGTTTTCTTGCGCTTCGCGGTTTTATGGATGTTAATTATGTTTTAGTGTATTGTGTAGATCTCTGTTCTCCTTAGTGAGATTGCAATTATCGGATATGGCAACAACTGCTGCTTCCAGCCTGCAAATGGCAACTGCCAGACCCTGCATTTCTTCTTCTCGAAGAGCTTTCGGGTCAAGTTCTAAAATGCTTAATGGCAATTTTAAGGTGGCTTCATGGTCTAAGCTTTCGAGTACATGTCATACATCATCTGTTCAATCTTTCCAGCGGAGCTTCACATCATCATCTATGAAAATGGATAAGTTTGTTACAAAGGCAATGGCTGGAGCTAGTGAAAACAAGCCTGTCTCGGGGTTGCCAATTGATTTGAAAGGTTAATTTATTTTTCTATCTGATTTCACACCCATCTTTCTACACGCTTTTGTTTCATTTTAGAATGGAAATACTAGAAAATTGATTGGTGGTTTCAACTATTGTTCTTATTAAAACTATAGAAAACTTCATTTTAATCCTTAAAAAAGATGAGTTTTAGACTATAATCTTGTGTAAGATTAAAATCCAATTTTAGTCCCTAGTACATTTAATCATATTTTGATGTTTTATTTATCTTTTTATTTTTATTTTAATGTATTTAAATTTAATTTTTATTTCATTCATCATAATTTTTTTTTTTTTTTAGCGAAACGATAGCGGAATAGTTAAATGTTAGATGTTAGATTAGCTACTGACGGGGTTTTAATGTCTACAATTAGGCAACTAATTTTTTTATAATATATATTCAGATAACAATTTTGTATGTTCTTCATTTAGGTACATTAATACATTTGAATATTTTGGTATATCATCGGTACAAACATATAGGTACATTGATTCAATATAATGCATTTAGGTACACATATTTGAGTATTGACTTTTAGGTACATTAATTCAATATATTATATTTCGGTACATACATTTCGGTATTGACATTTAGGTACATACATTTCGGTATTAACATTTAAGTACATTAATTCAATATAATACATTTCGGTACATACATTTAGATTCATTATAATATATTTCGGTACAATCATGTAGGTACAAATATTTTGTTACAAAAAAATCAATTTTATATATTTCGGCACAGTCATTTTTGTTAACTTATGTATTTATATATTTTTGTATCACAAATTTCTTTTAATATTTTCTCATTTATTCATTTATAATTAAAAAAACTAAATATGTGCATATTAATAAAATTAAAATTTAATGTTGAGAGATTAAATAAAAATACACATTAAATAACAAAAATTGAATGTAAATTTTGATAAAAGTACATTCAAGGGATTAAATTGAATATGTAATCTAGCACAAGGTTTTTTTTTAATTTTAATCTTTTGCAAGGATTAATGTTCAAAAACCCCTTAAAACTATTACAATTTATAAATTTCATCTGTAGTCACTTTTATTTTAGGGAAATTTGGAAAAATAACCAAAATTCAGATCCCTTATAGAATTATAACCATCCTTTTAAGTTTATAATAATTATAACCAAAATTTGATATAAAAGTACTATTTTACCCTTAATGACTAAAATCTTCTTCTAAATCAGAAATGTTCGGGAAGAAGGTCTCTTGCATCTTAAATTTAGATTATGATTCTAATTTTATTTTTTATTTTTTATTTTTGATTTTTGATTTTTGATTTTTGATTTTTGATTTTGTTGAAAAAAAGGAAGAGCTATCACTTCGATTACGGGTTCTTTGAACAATTTCGATTTGAATTCCAGATAACCCAAGTCCTCTCAAAATCAATCCTCTAGTACTTCCCAGAATTGCATATTTGTCTCACCTATATACACACACATATTTATACATAACTTTTGTGCTTAATTGATAGATCCATCGCAGGAAGTAGGTACGCATGCGACGGTGGTGGTAGTTTGGATAGAATTAATGGAGTTCATTTGTACCCAAGGTGGCCGCCAACGACATAACCACATAATATTTGCACAGATAGTGTCGGGATGAAGATTAAGCTTGCTTTTGCTACTGGAATTCACGACACCATTGATATTGATTTGGTAATGCTAATTTTGGTTTCGAATGAACAGGAACAAAATGGGTGGGTGACGAATGACGATCAAGGGGCATGCTAGGTAAGCCATTGGCTCTCTGGAGCATAAGAAAAGGAAAGGGATGAGTGAGAGAGGGTAACTAGTGTTCTAATTTGAGGGTATTTTTGAAATTTCACATGGACATATGGTTAGAATTGTAAGAAATGTAAAACGTAGGCTAAAGTTCATTTTGTGGTTTAAAAAAATGGCTAGTTATCAAAATTTCCCTTTATTTTAAGATATTATACTATTATTTCAATCCTGCAATAACTTTCTTTACATAATCAATTAGTTCCAGATCAATATATTCAATATCTACCTATACTCTTATCTCTAATGCTGTTACACAATCAATTGATTGGAAATTTGACTGTTTCCTCTTCTACCATTTATTCGTTCAAACTTAAATACTATTCAAAGGTTATGCATATACTCATTACACTAGATTCAACTTTGATAACTTTTCAAACATAACTACCTAAACATTTTTCAAAGGTTATGCAATACTCATTACACTAGATTCAACTTTGATAACTTTTCAAACATAACTACCTAAACAATTTTTAATCCCGCAGCAACGCGCGGGCATTACTATCTAGTGTTAACTATTATTATGCGGTTCATGTAAGGGTGATCATGACTTCACCGTTTGGTACGTGGGACGGGACGGAATGGAGTGGGACGAGGCTTTCCGTCCCATGTTTGGTGCTCCTAAAACGGGTGGAACGCGCTGTTCCACGGAACGAGTTTTGGGTGAATTTTCGTTCCACCTCACCCCCCTGGAACGACCCGTTCCACATTCGTGGAACACAAAATTATAACCTCTCCGTCTCCTTCTTCCTCCTCGTTTCCATCCGAGGGCATCTTTGCTCCTTCTCCGTTCCGTTCCGTTCCGTTCCGTCCCGTCCCGTCTGCATACCAAAAGATACCTTAAATCATATTTAATAAATTATATATAACGTGATTGTTAATGATTTCATTATTACTTAAATATTGATTAATGTATTTACTTTCTATTATTAGTGACATATTACATAGTTTACAAACTGGTAAGACGTCGTTCTTTCATATCCACATCAAGCAAATTACTTGATATAAAAATGTGACTTCTCATTATTTTAAAAACATTTAAAAGTCATAAATGTGGACAAAGAGAGAAATTTTTTTTTTCTTTATAAAGAGATCATTTAAATAACTGTGAACATCCATCACCAAACTTTTTACTTTGTCTTTTTTTGTTGAAAACCTGAATGTCCAATCTCTCATTAAGTAGAAACTAGAAATAGAAGGGAAGGTAAGGCTCCAGTCAACAAATTAAAGGAGTTGTTGAGCTGCCAGTCAACTTACCTGTTGGAATCGCTTTTGTGAACTAGGCTTTAAACTCCGGTTGGAATTCTAGGGCTACAGTAATTCTTCAATATGGACAGTGACGAAGCTACAGAGGGACAAGGAGGGGCGTTCGCCCCTCCCCTTGCCTGAAATTAAGCCTAGAAGCAGTGGTTCGCCCCTCTGGTCCCGTCGGAAGTTATGGCTGCTTGGCCTTGCTGTCTGGTTTCTGGGTTCCTAGTTCTTGCCGCTGTGCAGTAGTGTTTTATTTTATTTTATTTTTTTTAAAATTCCTTGAATGAAACTTCGCCGTTTCATTTATAACAAAAAATTTAAAATATTCCATAACCAAACGATGCGGTTTCATTTTGTTGATTAAAAAATAAATTAAAGTGGGGACCATTGGTTCCCCCGTTACCTCTGCCTTCATGCCATTAAAAGTCCCTCCATTTCCTTTTGAAAACTAATTAATATAGAATCATAGTTATTGATTATTGATATTAATTAATTGAATTGAATTTTGGTTTATTGAATAGTTTATATGATTAATGGTATTGATTAATTGAATTGTTGGTTTAATTAGTTAGTAGTCATATACTATATTTTACTCTAGAGTTAAGAGTCTAAGATTTTTTTTTTTCTTATTATACAATGACATAATGAAACGGTACTATAAAACAGTGCTTAAATCCTTCTTCAAATAATTTGGCCAGTTCTCCTTTGAATATTCCGGCTAGTCCTCCTTCAAATATTTCAGCTAGTCCTCTTTCGAATATTCCGAGTAGTCCTACTTCGAATATTCCTGATATTCTTTCTTCAAGTATTTTGGGTAGTTCCCAACAAAGTGAGGTCATTGAGTTTACATTGAGAACGATGTATTTATTTTTATTATTAATGAGCCTATTATGTGACGTTTTTCATGAAATGAAACATCGCCGGCAACAATTGTAATTTGTTTATATTGATAAATTATGAAAGACATTACTATATAAAAGGATTTGATTGTTGCCATTTTTTTGAACCTTGCATTCTTAAGTTCGCCCCTCCCCTATACAGTTCGTGGCTTCGCCACTGAATATGGAGGGCCTGCATTCGGCGCGCCTTGTCCTATACAACAAGGGTGTATACAAGTAGGGTGTTTGAGCACATACGTACAAAAAAAAATTCCAAAATATCAATGTTGAAGCACACAAGCATGCATGGTTTATATATATATATATACACACACACACACACACACACACATATATATATATGTATACGTATGTATACGTATATGTATACGTATGTATACGTATATGTATACGTATGTATACGTATATGTATACGTATATGTATACGTATGTATGTATATTTCCTTTTCATTGAGGGATCCCAAACGAATTTTTTTCAACAATTCAAACTATCTATATTTTAGTACATTATTCACATATCATCTTTGCAAAGAATTAAACAAATCTAAAACCATTAAAACATCCAATTGTAGTGAATAAAATAGATGAATACAGTTTTTCAAAAAAACAATAATATGACTGTTATTTAATCTAAACGGTCAAATTATCGGATTTTGGTGATTTTTGGTAGAGATGATCTTTGAGAAATACCTAAAAAATGAACAGTTGGATCGCAAAATATCAAGATCTCTATTCTAAATTTATGCAACCAATTTAATTAAGGGAACTTTAACGAAAAACTCCCGGTACTGTTCACTTTAACGAAAAACCACATTTTTAAACTAAAAAGTCAATCCTGGTACTATTCACTTTACCTTTTATTTTGTCCTTATTGTTAAAACTCAAAGTTTTCAAGCTCTTTTCATTAGTTTTCCTTTTAATTAAATCCATGTCTTTACAAGCATGATTCTTATTAAGAGTAAAAATTAGGGTGAAGTGCTGATTTAGTCTCTAAACTATCACCTTAGTGAAAATTAGGTCCCTGAATTATTTTTTCGGTATAAGTCCCTAAATTCATTAAAAATTGCTAATCTCATCCCTACTATTGTATTCAAAGATATTTTATCTAATTTTTCGTCAACTTAAGTCACTTATTGACACACTTTAGATGGTAATACCATCATTTTCTCGCCTATAAGCCCTTCACATTTCATATTGGTTGCAAATCTAACGTCGAAGTTACTCCCTAAAGTTAACTCCATACACTATTTTTTTTAATGGAAAATTACCAATCTACCCTCCAATGTGTATCACATGCAAGTAACATGACTTAAATTGACGGAAATTTGAATATACTAGCTTTGAATCTAATATGAGGGATGTAGTTGGCATACACCTAACTTTCACTCACGTGATAAATTAAGGACTAAATTGACAGTTCACCCCAAAATTATATGGTAGAAACATGAAAGTAGATATCAAGCTGGGTTCTTCTATATTTCTATCACTGTTCTAAAAATCCCCGCCTAGGCGCTAGGCGGCTGGCCACCGTCCCGATTAATGCCTCTGCGTTTGAAAATTAAGAAATGGTGCCTAGGCCTGCTGAGGCGCCTGCCTAAACCGCCTAGTCACCCGCCTAGAACCTGCCTAGGTTGCAACTCACTTAGATAGAAAATAGATAACTTTTCTTTTGCATTTTATTGTTTCCAATAAATGGTAAGAGGCTTATTGAATACTTAAATAAGCACACATTATATGTTTGCTCCTCATGTTTTCATTATGTTCCAATACTTCATAGTATATATGTCATTCTATAATCTAGTTTATCATGAAATTATATATATTTTAAGTATAAACACACTTATTTACACGAAATACAATATATTTACTTAAATCCGCCTAGTCCGCCTAGGTGCCTAGGCCCTAGGCCCCAGTCCGTCACCCAACTAGCGCCTAGCATCTTTTAGAACCTTGATTTCTATAACATGGGAACAACTCTGAGAGGTTGAGCTTTCTGTAAAGCAAGGCCAAACTTCTGATCCATGTTCATGGTCTCTGGTGTAACTCCATCTTCAAGCTTCCATTTATCGAAGCAATTAATAAGCGAACCCAACATCAAGTTCACCATTCTCACTGCCAATGGCCAGCCAGGACACATTCTCCTCCCACTACCAAATGGAATAAGCTCAAAGTTCTTGCCGGTTACATCAATTTCCGATCCTAGAAACCTCTCTGGCACGAATGAGTCTGGGTTGTCCCAAATTCCAGGATCTCTTCCTATGGCCCATGCATTGACAAACACTTGTGCACCCTTTGGTACAACGTACCCGCCGATTTCAACGTCTGTTTCGACTTTTCGGGGAAGTAGAAAAGGCGCTGCTGGGTACAGACGGAAGGTCTCTTTTATTATTGCTTGTAAGTAAGGAAGTCGAGCAACGTCAGATTCCTCAACCGGTTTTCCTTTTCCAATGATCTGCTTCAACTCCGCTTGAGCTTTTGACAGTTTTTCTGGGTTGCGGAGTAGCTCAGCCATTGCCCATTCCAATGTGGATGATGTTGTATCTGTTCCGGCGGTAAATAATTCCTGTAATGAACGATTAAAGAGAAGTGGAAGGTCATTTGTCCCACATACATATTGAAGAAGCACTACAAGAAAAATGAGTATGTGACAAGTGACAAGCCTAAAGATCACTTAATTTGTATGTAACAAAATCAAAATCGTGACATTGTACACAGTATGATTAGCACATAGAGATATTCACAAGATCTCCATCAGGGTGGATCCACTAAGGGGCAGAGGGGGCTAGACCCTCTTAACTATGACAAATCGTCGTGGAAGTCCTAAGTGCTACCCTTTTAAAGCTTAGAGTTGCCATTGAGACATTGTCCTCCAACTGCTTGATGAAATGCTCAATGAACTTTGGGTAGGACATATGTTGTGTTCAACTCTTTTGTTGCTGATTCACAGCTTTGCACGCAAGAAAAACAAGTCATTTTATATATATTTTTTTTAATAATAAGATTTGGCCACTGAAAAAGAAAAACTTAAGCTTTTAGTCTAGGCATATATAAAACTCAAATCTTTAAAATCCTAGATCTTTAAAATTTCAATTTTTTTTTTTTTTTTTTTTTTTTTTGTATTGATGATAAAGTTATAATACAACATTTTTAAATATGAATTGCATTGTGAACAATTGTCACTTGTAATGAATAATTGTAGTATGTAATGTTATTTATTTCATGAATTATGAATGATGAACTTATAATTTAATCGCTAACGCTATTTATTTTCCGAAGAAATATTTGTAAATTTTTACATGACCCACCAAACAATTTTTCTTGAATCCGCCCCTGATCTCAGCTGAAATTGATGTGATGAATAGTAGTGTTGACGACAGACAAGTTAAAAAACAAAAAAACTACTTATATCAGCTCAACTATATCTTTCTTGATGAAATTCGTGTGTCTATTAGAGAAAGGTTAATGTTAGGAAGACCAATTTTTTAAACTAAATTTTATAAACCATATAATGTAGTTATTGAGGATTAAACTATTACTTATGTGTTGGTTAACGCGTTTATTTCCTATTAACGACATATTATACATTTTGTAAATTTAATTTAAAAAGTTGGTCTAGATGACCAATTTTAGACGATGCACAACCCTAATAATTACCTAGTAAATACTCGCGAGTAATTATCAATTACCTATAAGCAATTTTGAGTATAAACATATTATCAATTCAAAGAATCAGTTCATCAAGATCAAGAACAATGAAGGTAGAGAGTAGACAACTAACCAGGAGCAGATGTTGAATTTCATCCATGTCCATATCCTCATTTTTCTCCTCACTAATGTTTATCAGGGTATCTAACATATCATTAGTCATGATATAATCAAGCACTTTTCTTGACTCAAACCGTTGCATCATCAAGCGGTCAAACATGTCAAGCATCTTTCCGAAGTGACCAGTCATACGGCGTCGAATGCCCAGGGGATCAATCTTTTTCAGCACAGGAAAATAGTCAGCCAAGTTAGGTTTCCCGGCCTCTTCAAAGATACTCCGGACCAAGTCCTTGAACTCTCTCGCCCTCGCACTGTGTGGGTCCGCTAAATCCACAGAGAAGATTGTACGCGATAGCAAATTGAGCGAAGTTTTGAAAGCAGCCCTTCCGATATCAACCACCTCACCGTTTACCGCGCTTTCATTGACGTCAGATATGAGCTCTTGCACTTTTAGGTGACGGTTGGCTTGGTTGGCATCGAGAACTTTGGTGGCGAACAATTGGGTGTTCCATGTTTTGCGAAGGTTTCTCCAAGCAGGTGAAACCGGTATCCAAGCCATGCCGTACTTGGAATGTTGACAAGCTTGGAGCGCATCTGGGACGGTTCGGTTGCAGAAGAGTTGGTCGTGGGTTCGGAGGACTTCTTTGGCGACGGTTGATGAAGAAATTACCACCGTCGTTATTTGGCCAAGTTGCAAGGCCATTATGGGGCCGTAGCGTTGTGAAAGCTTGGTGAGAGAGAGAGGGGGTTTGTTGCCAAGCTCGAAGAGATTGCCAATGAAGGGAAGTGGTTTTGGTCCAGGTGGCAGCCTTGTGGTAACTGATGATCTTCTTCCAAGTGAATAATAGAGGGTATAAATTGAGATCCATGCAACCATTAGACCTAGTAGTATGCAACTCAAGATGTCCATCTCTGAGCTCTGTCTCCTCGTTCTCCTAAACCTTTAACTTTGTTGCAATTGTTGAAAGAGACGATAAAAGTTGCGTATTTATCCAAATCGAGAAGTGATAGGGCGCATGTGGACTTCATTATTCTGACCACTTTTTGTATTTTTATTTTTTTGTATTTTTTTTTAATTCGCAAGCAAAATCTGCTAGGTATATTTCCTTCAAGATATAGTTTAAGAAGTCAAACATGTTAACTATTATTATGCGGTTAATGTAAGGGTGATCGTCACTTTAAATCATATTTAATAAATGGAACACTTTGGATGCAGTCCCTAATTATCAATATTTTTTTATTGACACCTTGTTGGTTTTCAATTTTTGATCGAAGTCCCTGAAATTAATGTGATAATGTATTTCTATGTAGGTTAATATATTTTTTAAATTAAAAATTGAAATTTATAGTTGTTTGTATAAATGAGATTTTAAATTAAAAAAAAAACCCATAATTTGTGGATTAAAATTATTAAAATATAAATTATACTCTCCAATATATTTTGTGTGTGTGTATACATATTGTCTGCTTTGGGCCCTGACCACCGCCGTAGCACGATATTGTCCGCTTTGGGCCCTGACCACGCCCTCATGGTTTTGTTTCTAGGAACTCACACAAGAATTTCTCAGTGGGTCACCCATCCTGGGATTGCTCTCGCCCGAACTCGCTTAACTTCGGAGTTTCGATGAACTCCGAAGCCAGTGAGTTCCCAAAAGGCCTCGTGCTATATGGAGGTGGGCATGTACATATAAGGCATAGAGGATCCTCTCCCCTGGGCAATGTGAGATCGTACAATGTATGTATGTATGTATGTATGTAAACATGGGTACATTCATCAAAATTAACAAAAAAATTATTGTACCAAAATATGGGTACATTCTTCAAAACCACACAAAAAATAATAGATATTAGGCTTAATAACATTAGTAAATTTCTTTGATTAAACTTGACATGGATACATTCTCAAATCAAGAAAAAGAATGTACCCATATAAGTTTAAAAATGGATTAGAAAAAAATTTGAATATATTTTATATAAAAAAAGGGTACATTTTACTACAACAAATTGGTATATTTAAGAATGGGTACATTTTAAGATTAAAAAATTGGAAACCTTTTTATAAAAAATTAAGGGGTGCAAACTTATTCTAATTTTTTTTTTTTTTTTTTTTTTTTTGAAATGTTTTGAATTGAAAATTATTTAGGAGTTTAATAAAGGTGTGAGTATTAAAATCCTAAATCAGTTATTAATTTTTATTTTTAAAATTATGTAACTGACATATAAATTCATTATTGCATTAATGCTAGGGACCTTGATCAAAATCTGAAAACTAATAAGGTTTCAATCAAAGAACATTAGTAACTAAGGACTAGATACTAATTTTTTCTTAATAAATTATATATAACGTGGTTATTAATGATTTAATTATTACTTAAATATTGATTAATGTATTTACTTTTTTTATTAGTGACATATCACATAGTTTACAATCTGGTAAGACGTCGTTCTTTCATAACCACATCAAGCAAATTACTTGATATAAAAATGTGACTTCTCATTATTTTAAAAACATTTAAAAGTCATAAATGCGGACAAAGGGAGAAATTTTTGTTTTTCTTTATAAAGAGATAATTTAAAATAATGACATATCACATAGTTTACAAACTGGTAAGACGTCGTTCTTTCATAACCACATCAAGCAATTTACGTGATAAAAAAATGTGACTTCTCATTATTTTAAAAACATTTAAAAGTCATAAATGCGGACAAAGGGAGAAATTTTTGTTTTTCTTTATAAAGAGATAATTTAAAATAATGACTTTTAAATGTTTTTAAAATAATGAGAAGTCACATTTTTATATCAAGTAATTTGCTTGATGTGGTTATGAAAGAACGACGTCGTACCAGATTGTAAACTATGTGATATGTCACTAATAAAAAAAGTAAATACATTAATTAATATTTAAGTAATAATTAAATCATTAACAACCACGGTATAAATAATTTATTAAATATGATTTAAAGTCACGATCACCCTTACATGAACCACATAATAATAGTTAACACTAGATAGTAATACCCGCGCGTTGCTGCGGGATTAAAAATTGTTTAGGTAGCTATGTTTGAAAAGTTATCAAAGTTGAATCTAGTGTAATGTGTATATGCATAACCTTTGAAAAATGTTTAGGTAGTTATGTTTGAAAAGTTATCAAAGTTGAATCTAGTGTAATGATGCATAACCTTTGAATAGTATTTAAGTTTGAACGAATAAATGGTAGAAGAGGAAACAGTCAAATTTCCAATCAATTGATAGTGTAACAGCATTAGAGATAAGAGTATAGGTAGATATTGAATATATTGATCTGGAACTAATTGATTATGTAAAGAAAGTTATTGCAGGATTGAAATAATAGTATAATATCTTAAAATAAAAGTGACTACAGATGAAATTTATAAATTGTAATAGTTTTAATAAGAACAATAGTTGAAACCACCAATCAATTTTCTAGTATTTCCATTCTAAAATGAAACAAAAGCGTGTAGAAAGATGGATCAGATACACCTGACTTGGTGCCTCGGAGATCATCACCTCCATCTTTTCTTTTCAAGGAAATTAGCTGCTACCAATGTATATACAAAGGCTTTCTTCTTTTGATATGTTCTAAACGCATGCCTTACTTGGCGGTTCACTGAGGTTTAAAATGGATATCAAAAAGTATAAATAGATTACCAAAGATATAATCTTTCTACATGCCTCAACTGAGCCAAGGAACAGGTCAAATGGTATGGAAATTGTTAAATCTAATTAATGAGTGACTGGAATGGTCTACAAATAGAAATAATTCCCGTATTGCTAAGGTGTTGTGGAGAGGTTACATCTTTGCTGGGGGCATGTTGACTTACACTTTTGGATGTCCAACTTAACCCTTGAATGGGCAAGCAAGTAATTGGTCATGTATTCAGACCAGGTGAAAAAAATATAGAATTTATGTATATATTGGTGGCAGTCAATTCCCTTGAAGAGAAAGGTTAGCAGAACGATTGTAAAAAAACTTTAAACAGACGATCAAAAAATGAGTTTTTGAAATCTAGAGTAGGAGAAATCACTTACTATTGGTGGCAGCGCAGTTCATGCGTATGTTGCAGCATGATTCATCGAATTTGGGTGAGTTGGTGGTGATCTGGGTGAGTTGGTGGAAAAGAACTTGATAAAAACTGTGAAATTGAATAATAATGAGAATGAATTGTAATGAATTTAAAGATATGAAAATTTGAAGAAAAGTTATACCGTTTTCTTTTCTTGGATTTGAAATTTTTGAGAGCCTGACCTCCTTTTTTTCAGCGTAGACAATAGATTGAGAAGGCCTTTACAGAATTTAGACATGTATCCCAATTCGATGTAAGACAGCATATAGACATGTGTTCCAGTTCCCATCCTCACCTGGTTCAAGTATTTGAAAATAGGGAAAACGTGATAAGAAAATGTTATAAACTGTCGGTAAAACCTAAAAAAGTGTAACAACTTGTGCTATACGTGTAGGCTTTTGTAATGAACATTAGCTGTGATTCAGGTTGCCATTGTATCATGCTCATCTTCTAAAGTTAGAATAACAAAATAACAATAGTTACATAATTTAAAAAAGCTGAATGAAAAACAACGGAAATTGAAGGAGCTAAACACCATTCCCTAAAATCCAATTCTGTGTCATAAAACAACTAATCAAGAAGTTAAAAAACAACAGGCAACACATATAGATAGAGAAGTAAGGTATTTGAATAGCAGCATGTCACAGTCTACTTTAAAATTTATACCTACAAAAATAATTAAACTGTACCAGAACATTTTTCCAACTATGAAACGTTGAATTTTTTATGTTCTCTTTGAACAAAAATGAAAAGCGGAGTTATAAACAAAGAAGAAAAAGTAATGAAAGTGAAAGAAGAAACGTACATTGAGCCAATGAGGAATGAGCCATACGGGACACAAACTAAAGATTTTAGTATGATGATATCATAAAAAATGGATTTTCAATTTTCAATTAATAAATAAATAGATAATGAAAACAAAAAGAGAAAGAAAGAAGAAAAAAGGGATTAAAAACAGATGATACCGTACCGCAACGCAGTTGGATGGATCAATGTTAACACAACACTCCCTTTTTTATCAGGACGGGTACATATTTATTTATGATCTATCCATTTATGAAGTTAAAAACTTGATTCTAAATTTTGTAGCACATCTTTAAATACTATATTTGTAATATAATTGTTTGAATTGTTTTCTCCATTTTCTATAAAAAAAAAATTAGATTTTCTCTTGATGTTATTCTAGATAATGTAACATATAATTGATCATGGGTAAAAACAGGTTCAGAGAGATACAACTCACTACTTGTTTGTGTTAATAAGTTACTTCCTTCCTCTTCAATAGAATGGACTCGTTTTTTCATGTGTCAGAAGCTCATATTGGAGATTTCTGTCTTGTAATTCGCCTTTATGTCATACTTTGTGGTAATGGGTTTTTTCCAAATGAAAATGTATTGCAATAAAGAAAGCAGAAAGTTCTTACCTACTTATCATAAAGAAGCTATTGGTTCTCTATTGAGATAATTACACTTGATTTGGAATCTCGGATGCATTCACTTGGAAGAGGTGACGGAAGCTATAGCCAATGTACTTGAAGGAATAACATTACTCTCAAGATGATGTTTATTAGATCTCGTTTAGCTATATTTAAACGGCGATGGTTAGTATCCAGAAATTATTCCTTTAATTGTAAGCTTTTAGATTGTTGCTCAACTGGAATATTGCATATATTCCCAGGTCCATATGCCAAGTAGGCTTGCAATTTGATGAGCAAATACCTTCCCAACTAAATATGGACGTGCTTTGTGCAGGAAAGACAGCATTTATTGCTGGTGTAGCAGATGATAATGGATATGGTTGGGCAATTGCAAAATCTCTAGCCGCTGCAGGTGCTGAAATTCTTGTGGGAACGTGGGTGCCTGTAAGTTTATTGGCCGAATCTCTAGGTCTTTATATCTTCCGTTATCTTCTGCATTTTTACTGACTACGATGAGTCTATGTGCAGGCTTTGAACATTTTTTAGTCCAGCCTGAGACGTGGAAAGTTTGATGAATCACGCGTGTAAGATGTTTGATCTGGTTTTAATCCTGTTAGTCAATAAATTTGGCTAATAGTTTCCAAGCTTCTAACAAGGTAAATGATACTACAGGTTACCAGATGGTTCTTTAATGGAGATTACCAAAGTATATCCCCTAGATGCTGTGTTTGACAACCCTGAGGATGTTCCCGAGGAGGTAAAGGAGAGAAATAAATAGTTTATATTAATAAAAGATGAAAATGATTTGATATATTTAATGTGTTTTGGCGTAATTTCATGCAGATCAAAACAAATAAGCGCTATGCAGGTTCCAGTAATTGGACCGTCCAGGTATAAATTAAATTTCACATATGCTTCGAAATGTTTGTAGAAAAACTTTACGGTGCCTGTTGGAGCCTGTGACCAGTTTTCAGCTTAAATACACAGACCGCAGACTTCTCTAAATGAATTCTTGAATCTTACTTTTATGTTTGCAGGAAGCTGCTGAATGTGTGAAAAATGATTTTGGCAGCATTGACATTCTTGTGCACTCGCTTGCAAATGGACCGGAGGTACAGCAGTAACCTTAATAGATTTTCAATTCTCCGTCTTCTTGACACATACTAAGTTATCTCTTAAATAGGTTGTTAAACCTCTGTTGGAGACGTCCAGAAAAGGATATCTCGCCGCTATTTCTGCATCGAGTTATTCCTATGTTTCTTTACTCAAGCATTTCCTCCCAATAATTAATCCAGGCAAGCTTCCACGTTCACCTATCCACTATTTTTTTTCTTCTTTTACTTGGTGCAAAACCAAGCATAGTGACGTTCTAGGATTCATAGAGTGATTCCACTTAGTGGGATAAGGTTGTGTTGTTGTTGTTGTACTTGTGTTTTATTCAAATTAACATAATCTTTTGGTTACAGGCGGTTCTTCAATTTCTCTTACATATATTGCTTCCGAGCGGATCATTCCGGGGTATCTTTTCTATATGCATTTCACCGTTTGTGCATGGAGTTACATTTTCCAATATGTTGTGATGATGGATCTTTAGACTATCTTTTGCAGATATGGTGGAGGTATGAGCTCTGCAAAAGCTGCTCTTGAGAGTGATACTCGAGTGAGTTTTTCTTCCATGCACTTGTACATGTAACTTATCCCACTTTCGTTTTCCTTTCAAGAAGTCTTTTGACATGTCATGGTATTGTTCAGATGCTTGCTTTCGAAGCGGGAAGAAGAAAGGGAACTAGAGTCAACACAATATCTGCTGGTACCGTACATTATTATATTTCTTTTGGATTACGTAAATACTGGAATGATTTTGGGTCGACCACATTTGTTTACATACACTGTTAAGATGACCAAGTTAAAGCTACAAGTTTTGTTTTTTTAACAACAACACCGATACTGTCCCCATTTGGCCACCTGCTCAATCCGTCAGGTGTGGGGTTTTAATACAAAAGGCCTCGGTAATAGTTGGAGTGGGGTAATTCTATATAAATGGCTTGTTCTCAAGCCTTCTAGCCCATGTGGGACAGAGGAATTCTAACACTCCCCCGCACGTGAGACCCCATTTTATGGGTCACACAAAGAGTTCCACACATCGGCAACCACGTGGAGCCAAGCCGAGGCTCACCCGTTCGCGCGGGGCCAATGGGAACCCACCCGTTCACGTGGCATCTCTTGGCCTATGTGGAGCCAAGCCGGGGCTCACCCGTTCGCGCAGGGTCAAAGGGGACCCATCCGTTCACGTGGATGTAAGGGCCTGTCCCCTGGCTCTGATACCATCTTAAATTTCAGGTAGACCGGCCGAGGGCCCACTCCAACAACACCGATACTGTCCCCACTTGGCCACCTGCTCAATCCGTCAGGTGTGGGGTTTTAATACAAAAGGCCTCGGTAATAGTTGGAGTGGGGTAATTCTATATAAATGGCTTGTTCTCAAGCCTTCTAGCCCATGTGGGACAGAGGAATTCTAACAAGGTCCGCTAAGAAGCCGTGCTGCAAAAGCGATTGGATTCATTGATATGATGATTTGCCAGTCCAGAAAAAGAACTATCCGCAGGTGATTTGCCAGTCTCCTCTTCGATTCTCTTTTGCTTTTCCGTTTTTCCATTTTTCCGTTATTATAGATACTGAATTCACAAATCTCATTAAATAGAGGAAGTAGGAAACACAGCTGCATTCTTGGCATGACCTTTGCCCTCTGCCATTACTGGCGGTGTTATATACGTAGACAATGGTTTGAATGCAATGGGTGTTGGAGTTGACAGCCCAATTTTTGAGAACCTCAACATTCCGAAGGCTCAGCACTGATGATGGCTGGCTGGCTGAACGGTAATCCAAAGTGATGCATTGTACCGTAGACTACTAAATGCAGTTGGTTTGTGCCATCCAACTCCCCGAGTCACTGAATCACCGATGTCTTGGCCAATGGCCCCCATTTTGGCATGAGAGAAATTTTGCCGCAGGGACTACTAGTTTCCGACAACCTCGATTCGAAATGTGTTTAAAATTTTGTGTTTGATACTGGTTTATGCTTTGTTAGTACTTGTCTATAAATTGAGCAGTTCAATTTTATGGGGTTTTGCACTACAGATGCAGTTGTGTGAAGGAGAGTGCTAGCAACCTTCGCACTAACCTTTGTATTTGGACCATTTCAATTTTTCAGCATGCATGGAGCGGGGTTCGAACTTAGACCAAGAGGACGGTTGCCTGATTCACATTTGCTAACAGATTGTGCCATTAATAGAGAAGGACAGGCAAAATACCTGCAGATACTAGTATCCGCAGGTAATGGCCCATCCCTGGTAGTCAATATTCATAACTAATACGTCAAAGCAAAAAGGTTAAGTCCAACCTAATTCAGAGGATATTCAGCAGGTAACTGAACAAAATAAACCTGCATAAACAGCAGTGATCGGGCAAAGTCTATCTGAATTAACGCTTGCGCTTAGACCTGGAAAAGAAGTTAGTTCCAGTAGCATCATCGTTTTCAGGGGACTCTTCTACAATAGATTCTTCCTGCACAACCCGGCCACGGTTTCTGGAGAGTTTTCGAATCGGGGTTGTGGGTAAGGCTGTTTGGGAACCATATGATGTTGGTTCCTCTTGAGAGGTACGTGTAGAGTTTGGGGGGGATCTATGAGGCATCAGCTCCTCACCAACAGGCAAACTGTCCATCATTACGTGCAAGCAAGAAAGTATGTCTTTTGAGGACTGAAGATGGAGCATGAAAGGGATGCAAATACGAGAGTCGTACACATAATACAAGACATTAAACAAAACAATAACAGTGAAGAAATGATCACTATGACATACCTTCCAGTCCTTGAAATCAAATCGGAACACAAAATGGTGGTAAGTGACCTTCCGTGATACCACGTCCTCGGCGGAAGGAGCATTCCTAGGTGCTGAAAAGAGAGAGAGAATGACTGAACAAGCCAAACGCATGGATACTAAAACACAAATGTAAACTAGAGAGGGGTTATTTCAGTCGGGCCATCTTTGATTTGTTATATTCTACTTACAAACAATATGAAAACCATTTGCATCTACAGATAATTCAGCTCGGCCATCTTTGACTAAGAATGACAGAGCAAATAAGTTCACCACCGTCTGCGCAAAAGAATTTCTGTTTAATATCGAAGCTTCAAGTCGAACCCGTTTTTTCCTTCTTAGAATGTCAAATATCGTTGACATGTTCTTGTCAGTATCAGTTTTCTCTTCTGTCTGAGTATCATCTATCTGTTCCATAAACCATAAAGGAGTAATAATGTCAGAAAAATCCATACAACTTGAAAGAGACGTTCCTAAAAACGAATGAGGATCAAAACTACACCAGCTTTATAACCATTTTAGCTCTACTCTAACCCTGAATATCAATAACACTGCATTTCCCATAGAACACAACCGATACAATCGACAACCAACTTTACCTCATCAGGCCGATCAGTTGTGGTAGGCTTCACACGTTTACTGCGGACCACAGCCTTCCTTTGCTTCAACTCGGTACTCATGGGTCCAAGCCTAAGGAAAAAAGAACATAACCATGAGTGAATTAGAACTTTATATATGAACAACGCAACCACGAACTAAAAATCTTTACAACGAAGCAATCATTGGAAACAAGTAACGACTCACATAGTGCAACAACCATGAGCGCTCTTGAGAACGGGCAAAACAGAAAACCCAATTTCCTTCCAATTAACCGAGACACGGTCATTCCCTCCTCTCAGTTGGCTAAAATTATTAAGCACAGCAGTAACAAAGTCCGACGGGCTAATCCCGGCACTGGACTGTGACTTAAGCACAGCAGTAACTATTGTAAAAATAGTGTGAATATCCATATAATCTGACTAAAGATGAAATATAAGAATGGCAAAAAATAATTGTGACATCCCACATCGCCCAGGGAAGTGATCCTTAAATGTATATTCTCATCTCTACCTAGCACGAGACCTTTTGAGAGCTAATTGGTTTTGGATTCCACAAGAACTCCGAAGTTAAGCAAGAATGGGGCTAGAGCACTCACAGGATGGGTGACCCATTGGGAAGTTGCTCGTGAGTTCCTAGAAACAAAACCGTAAGGGAATGGTAAGCCCAAAGCGGACAATATCGTGCTACAGTGGTAGAGCGGGCCTGGGAAGTGATCCACTCTGGGCCGAGATGTGACAAATTGGTATCAGAGCCAATCCCTGGGCGGAAGTGTGCCGACGAGGACGTCGGGCCCCTAAGGGGGGTGGATTGTGACATCCCACATCGCCTAGGGGAGTGATCCTTAAATGTATATTCTCACCCCTACCTAGCACGAGGCCTTTTGGGAGCTCACTTGCTTCGGATTCCGTAGGAACTCCGAAGTTAAGCGAGAAGGGGGCCAGAGCACTCCCAGGATGGGTGACCCACTGGAAAGTTGCTCGTGAGTTCCCAGAAACAAAACCGTGACGGAATGGTAAGCCCAAAGCGGACAATATCGTGCTACGGTGGTGGAGCGGGCCAGGGAAGTGATCCACCCTAGGGCAGGGTGTGACAATAATAGTATAGATATATTGTCTAATTTTATTACTGTTGTAAGACGTGGGTTTTAACATACATTAATTTTCATTTCTAGACTTTTGCACGTTAAGAATTCTATATAAATAACATACAATGTACGACAAAAAACACGCAAAAACATCAAACCATAAGTTAATTATACAAGTTTCTCTCACTTATCTCCTTATGTGTTCATTTCCCATGTGTGACACAAGTAAAGAAAACAAATAGAGTGATAAGTTGATCTTGTTCGACTTCAAACTCTAGCTCAGGTTTTCTCACATTTTTGTTTATTTAAAACGTTAACATGGGTGACCCACTGGGAAGTTGCTCGTGAGTTTCCAGAAACAAAACCGTGAGGGAATGGTAAGCCCAAAGCAGACAATATCGTGCTACGATGGTGGAGCGGGCCCGGGATGTGATCCACCCCGGGCCGGGGTGTGACAATAATAGTATAGATATATTGTCTAATTTTATTACTGTTGTAAGACGTGAGTTTTAACATACATTAATTTTCATTTGTAGACTTTTGCATGTTAAGAATTCTATATAAAGAACATACAATGTACGACAAATAACACGCAAAAACATCAAACCATAAGTTAATTATACAAGTTTCTCTCACTTATCTCTTTGTGTGTTCATTTCCCATGTGTGACACAAGTAAAGAAAACAAATAGAGTGATAAGTTGATCTTGTTCGACTTCAAACTCTAGCGCAGGTTTTCTCACATTTTTGTTTATTTAAAACGTTAACATATGGTTTTTTTTTTTTGGTAAATTTCAGTTTACTACCATTATGTTTCGTGGTTTTCAACATTTGGTACATTAAGATTTTTTCGTTCTAAAGTCATACCTAAATGTGTTAATTTTGAGACAGTCTCATACATCCGTTAGTCAAACTGCTAAGCCTTCCGTTAACTAATGACGTGGCGTTCATGTAGACAATGATTGGGCACCACGTGTCACAAAGGGTCCACGTGGAAATAAAAAGTTCTTTTTTTTTTTTTTTTGTCCTCTTCTACTTCCGCCGACATCTTCTTCCTCTCTGTTTCTTCTTCTTCTCCCAACACAGAAAGCCACGATCTCCCTTCCTCCTCCTTCGCCGGCGCCGCTCCCCTCCCAGCTTTCTCTCGAACCCTCCCATCCAATCCGGCGACCAACCCCTCTTTCTTTTCTCCCTCCCTGCTCGTCCTTTGCTCTAATTGGCACCAAAACCAACAACAAAAACGGCTTAAAAACCTCAAAAATCACCTTTAACTATACAATCAATCATCCAAATTCCAAAAAACTCAGACCCCATTAAAGCACCTGGACATGAAAGCTAGACCTCATGTCAACAGAAAACTGCCGATTTGAGGCATTCAAGCACAACACCGGAGTCCCTTCCGGGTCAACCGCGAACCGAACACCAATCCCCAAAGGCCAACCCTCTTGGGTCAGAGTAGAAAGCGTGCCCACCGACACCAACTCCATAATTGTCCTAGAAACCTCAGCTGGAACCGGCATGTGGCTGTGCGTCTTCGTTTCCACCTGGGTCGGCTCCGAAACCGCCGAAAGCGAGCATCTTAGGGTTCTAAATCGAGTTCTGCGAAATGGGTTCGGCTTTATGTGATTGAAAGATTGGATTTTGGGGGTGGGTTTTGAGTGAGGGAATGGAAGCGACAAATGGGTTGTGAGAGATTGAGTTTGGAGAAGCATTGGAGGGAAAAATTGGGGTATAGGGTTTGTTGATTCAATTGGGTTTTTGATTGGTGAGGAGTGGAGATAAATGTGTGTGGAAATGTTGTGGCGGTCAATGGGGTGGAGGGCGCTGCAGACTGAAGAAAAGTGACAGTTTGTACAAACAGTTGGGGGTGGAGGGCGCCGACACCATCGGCCTGAGTTCGCGCTCGACCTGCTCGAGCTTGCCCATCAGATCGTACGACGGGCTTCTCCAAACCGTCGAGATGCCAAGGGGGTCGAAGAGGACGCCGAATTGGTCCCCGTCTCTGTCTTGGGCATCGGCGAATTGAACTGTGAGGCTGTCGTCATCGGAATTGTTTTGGGTGAGGAAAAAACAGAGGAGGTTGGCGAAAAGGTAGGGGTGGTGGTCGTCGAGGAAGAGGAAGGGTTTCTCAAGAGGGTTTCGCGACTTGAACGACGTTGTACGATCTGCGGTTATATTTGGGGATTATTACAGATTATTGAAATTAGGAGATGAATTGATGTGGAAATTTTGAGATGATTAGGAAATTGGGATTAAGAAAATACAAATGATGGTTTTGGGGGAGGGAGGGGCGAGCGGCTAGAGTGGCCACAATGTAGATTAGGGTTTGGTGGGTTGGATGGGTGGAGTCGAAGATGGAGGGGGAAGGGTGGGTGGATGGGTGGAGTCGAAGATGGAGGGGGAAGGGTGGATGTATGACGAGTCGAAGAGGAGAGGAGAGGAAGGTTTGGTGGGTTGGTGCAGAGGAGAGAAATGGAGGGATAAGGGAGGAAGAAGACGTCGGGGGAGGTAGAGAGGACCAAATTTTTTTTTTTTTTTTGAATTTTTTATTTCCACATGGACCCCTTAATGACACGTGACGTTTAGTCATTGTCCACGTGGGAGCCACATCATCAGTTAACGAGAGACTTAACAGTTTGACTAACGGATGTATGAGTCTATTCCAAAATTTATACTTTAGGTATGACTCTGGGACGAAAAAAATTTGATGTATCAAATGTTGAAAACCATGAAACATAAGGATAGTAAACTGATATTTACCCTTTTTTTTTAAAAATAAATCAGCTGGTGGCTTCGCTACCATTCCGGAAGCCGGGAAGACCACACATAATGTAGTTCTTAATGAAAATGAAAATTGAGTGAGTATTTAAGATTAAGTTTAATAATTATTCCAACATAATATTATTAATTCATATGATGAATCTTTGTATTCACTCGCATTGCCTTTCCAACATACAACTATACATGTTCATGAAATTTATGTTGCCAAGAAAGCTTGGCGCGCATTTAATACCAAAAATGAAAATTTTTATGTGTAAATTTCACTAGCTAACACAAGATCTACGATTTAAGAGATTTATATAATGTACTACGGTCATGGTGGTGGAGTGAGGAGTTTTACAAAGTCCCCCAACATATATTATATAGGGTATTATCTAACGATAAAATTCTAGACCAAGAATACGAGGGAAAAAACACATCTTAGAGCCAATTAATACATGATTCTAAAAATCGGTTTTACATGAATTGATATGATATAGGTCAAATAAACATTGACATTCCAATGTAAAGTTACGTTAACTCGAGTAATTTGTAAAGTCCAAAACAACAACTTTTAAGATATACTAACAAAAAATAACCTTTTAACGCGCCTGTAACCAATGTTTCACAATCAAGGGTGGAGATAAATCCTCCGGTTAGCTAGGTGGGTGAAACCTCATCCAGGTTTTGTAGAGGTTAATGTTGATGGTGCTTGGAGTGAGAAAAGAAAGTTGGGTGGTTTGGGTGTTGTAATTCGTTACGGTCAGGGGGGCTTTTGTGGCAACTCTGGTGAAACATTCTGATTTCGTTATTTCCCACAAGTGGACTCTATGGTTGCTAGAAAAGGTGTGGCCCTGGCGATGGAAAGAGGTCTTCATTATTTGATGATCGAGTTCGATTCAATCGAGATTGTGAAAGCGTTGCATGAGAATTCTCCTAATATGTCTTCGGTGGGGCATATTGTGGAGGACTCGAAGGCATTGTTGTTGAAGATCATTGGAGCTTTGGTTGCCCATACTCGTGGCCAAGTTAAAGGAACCGCGCACCATCTTGCTCGCCATGGTCTTCACATGGATATTACCTCCTGTTCCTGGTTTGAGGAGCCATCTAATTTCATTTCGAATTTGCTAGTTTCTGATTGTAATTGATTGTGACAACTTTTGTTTGCCTACTGTGTAGCTTGATCATTTTAATGACCGAAATCTACTACCGTTGCTTTCGAAAAAAAATTGACACTTCTTTCTCTTATTCTTATCGCATCTAAAACAGCCGAATTTCATATGGTAAAACTTTTTATTAGTATACATTAAGGCAAACGTCTTTTAACTATAATTTGTACAATATCAATTTGTCATTTTCTCTAAAAACATGGCTAGGAGCTTAGGAATAAAAAAACTAATAATGTCTCAAGGTCGAGAAATCCTAACAATATCAATTATCAAGAATTGCCTACTTTTTCGAATGAGGATTCTCTCCCATTCTCTTTCCTCATATTTGAACGGTTACGATTAAACAATGTCAATACTTAATTTTTTTTTTTTTTATATAGACAAAAAGACAAAAAACAATGTGTAAGAGGAAGAGAGGAAAAGGAGGGGAAAGAATCATATTCCTACTTTTTCTCGCTTTAAATAAATATCTAATTATGGTATATGGACTATTGTGGATTTGAAACAGCTCAATTCAATAATACATAATAAATTTCAAATAATTATGTACAACGAATCACTAGAAACATAAGGCAAACTTTGATATGCATAAGGTAATACATGGTATAATGAAGAGCGAGCGAGTGGACAAGATTACAGTTTAATTACTATAATACCCTTATCGCAAATTAATACTAGTTTACTAAATTTTGATACTAAACTACCCAGAGTTAATTACACTAATACCTCTTGAGGTTTTTTGAGTTTTCACAAAACCCCCTCGCATTTGAGACTTTACATAAACACCCCCTCAAGTTTTAATTTCCTTTCATATAACCCCTTGAGTCAATATTTGGCTTATAAATTTACTAATTTACCCTTATTAATTACTTGAAACTAATAAAGAAAAGCTTTATAATTAAATTTAAAAAATTATAAAACATTAAATACTTAAAAAGCAAAAAGAAGGCCATGTGGACAAAAACAAGTTAAGAACAAAATTTAAATATTACTTTGAAAATAATATTTTATTTATAAAAAGTTGTTCATCTTCTTCTTCCCCTCCCACCCGAAAGAGCAACAAGCTCCATCTCCATCTCCTCGTTCTTTCTCCGTCACCACCACCCATTCAAACTTTGAGCAAAAACCTCAATTGGAAAGGAATGCAACTTTCCAGAAAGTTGTATATGGATTGATAACTTCCCTTGTGAAAAAAGTTATAATCAAACTTGGATTAATTCAATTGACAAAGTCGTGGTGTCCATGGCTTGATTGTGAAGAGGCATCAATTAAGGTGGTGGTAATGCAGAAAGACCGAAGAGATGGAGATAGAGGTGTTTGTTCGATCGGGTGGGAGGGAAAGAAGAAGAAGATTTTTTTTTTTAATAAAATATTATTTTCAAAGTAATAATTTTTTTTTTCTTAATTTGTTTTGTCCACATAGTTGTCTTCATGTGTTTTTAAGTGTTTAATGTTTTATAATCTTTTTTATATAATTAAAAAGCTTTTCTTTATTAGTTTTAAGTAATTAATAAGGGTAAATTAGTAAATTTATACGCCAAATGTTGATTCAAGGGGTTATATGAAAGGAAATTAAAACCTGAGGGGGTGTTTGTGTAATATCTCAAATGTGAGGGGGTTTTGTGAAAACTCGGTAAATCTCGGGAGGTGTTAGTGTAATTAACCCAAACTACCCACTTAATTTGTAATTGAATTACTATTGTACCATCATTGTTTGTCGTATATTTATTTGTTTGTAATACTAAAATAGAAACTTATGTGTATTATTGGTATTATTTTTAAACAATTAAATTATAAACATTAGTTCATGCTTAATTTTATTTTTAAATTTATCAAAAGACAATTAATTTCATAATTCAACCTCAACGCAACTACAAAAGGGCCAAACGACACCTATCAATTATTGCTAACTTAAACTTCATTTATATAGAAGTTCCTTCGTAAACCTAGTTAGAATCTTGTTCTAGGCTACATGTGGCATCCGCTACTTCCAAATCTTGAATTCATGTTCTCATCGTTATTCCATAATCTTTAAGATTTTGTCATTTATAATCATTATTTCAAAATCATCACGATTTGTCGTTTTCGATCAATGCTCCGAAATAGTATCTTCGTAGCCAATTACATGCCTTTTCAATACACAAAACTAAACATGATCATGGAACTCATGTTGCCAAGAAAGGTTGGTGTTAACCCGAAAGAAAAATTGAAGAAATTTTTGTATCCTTTGGGTGGTACAAAATTTCACCAACACCGTAACTATGACTTGAAAGATTTGTATAAGGCGTAAGATTGGAATTACAGATAAAATGAGAACCCAAAATAGTCGTGCAAGTCTAGGCCCAAGCTGGTGGAACCACAGAGAGAGAGGCT
The DNA here is from genome assembly GCA_024362995.1 of Heteromeles arbutifolia. Lineage (NCBI taxonomy): Eukaryota > Viridiplantae > Streptophyta > Magnoliopsida > Rosales > Rosaceae > Heteromeles > Heteromeles arbutifolia. The sequence goes on from JANCRC010000005.1 coordinate 1,424,205, forward strand.
GCGCGAGCTTTACAAAGCCTCTCACAAAAACCAAATATATGATTTGGATAATGCTATTCACACGCTTATTTTTACTTTAGACATATTATTTTTAATTTTTGGTCATTTGATCGAATGAATTGAAGAAAATTAATGACAAAAATATAACAAGAGTATAAGGAAGGTAAAAATAATTGTGTGAATAACATTATCTTATATTTTTTGTGTGTCGTTGTGTCGCCGAACACAAAGCGACCACTGAAAAAATAATTAGAGCAATGGTTTTTGAATTTTAGCTTAATTGGAGTTTTGGTCTTTAAGTTAAAATTTTGTGAATAGTAGACAATGAACTTGTAATAATGTGATCAATGGTCATTTTGACTAATTCTGTTATAACGTCCATCCATTTTTGCTCCTTTAAGCCTTTTATTTTGGTTGCAAGTTATAACAAAGTTGGTAAAAAGAATTATTGTTCTACATTATAACAAGTTCAGAAATTAATACTTACAATGATCAAAACTCCAATTAGGCCAAAATTTAAGGACTGCTGCTACAATTTTTTGAAATTTTATTTTCACTTAGTTGAAAATATAAAAGCGAACGAACAAACGTAATAAACCTGTGCATTCATCATCATCTATCATCTATCATCCACTGTCAAAGAAAGAATTCGGAGATTTTGATTGGTATAAAACCAAAAACCCGAATTTAAAATAAAAAATAAAAATAAAAAAACAGAAAAAATGATGAAATGAGAGGAACATGGCTGGGGAACACGGAACGAGAACCCAACCATGGGGGACGTTAGAGGAGCTCTTGCTCGTTTGCGCCGTGAACCGCCACGGCACCCAGAGTTTGTCTTTTTTTGTTGAAAACCTAAATGTCCAATCTCTCATCATTAAGTAGAAACTAGAAATAGAAGGGAAGGTAAGGCTCCAGTCAACAAATTAAAGGAGTTGTTGAGCTGCCAGTCAACTTACCTGTTGGAATCGCTTTTGTGAACTAGGCTTTAAACTCCGGTTGGAATTCTAGGGCTACAGTAATTCTTCAATATGGACAGTGACGAAGCTACAGAGGGACAAGGAGGGCCCTCCCCTTGCCTGAAATTAAGCCTAGAAGCAGTGGTTCGCCCCTCTGGTCCCGTCGGAAGTTATGGCTGCTTGGCCTTGCTGTCTGGTTTCTGGGTTCCTAGTTCTTGCCGCTGTGCAGTAGTGTTTTATTTTATTTTATTTTTTTTTTAAATTTCTTGAAGGAAACTTTGCCGTTTCATTTATAACAAAATATTTAAAATATTCCATAACCAAACGATGCAGTTTCATTTTGTTGATTAAAAAATAAATTAAAGTGGGGACCATTGGTTCCCCCATTACCTCTGCCTTCATGCCATTAAAAGTCCCTCCATTTCCTTTTGAAAACTAATTAATATAGAATCATAGTTATTGATTATTGATATTAATTAATTGAATTGAATTTTGGTTTATTGAATAGTTTATATGATTAATGGTATTGATTAATTGAATTGTTGGTTTAATTAGTTAGTAGTCATATACTATATTTTACTCTAGAGTTAAGAGTCTAAGATTTTTTTTTCTTTTTATTATACAATGACATAATGAAACGGTACTATGAAACAGTGCTTAAATCATTCTTCAAATATTTCGGCCAGTTCTCCTTTCAATATTCCGGTTAGTCCTCCTTCGAATATTTCAGTTAGTCCTCTTTTGAATATTCCGAGTAGTCCTACTTCGAATATTCCTGATATTCTTTCTTCAAGTATTTTGGGTAGTTCCCAACAAAGTGAGGTCATTGAGTTTACATTAAGAAAGATGTATTTATTTTTATTATTAATGAGCCTATTATGTGACGTTTTTCATGAAATGAAACATCGCCGGCAACAATTGTAATTTGTTTATATTGATGATAAATTATGAAAGACATTACTATATAAAAGGATTTGATTGTTGCCATTTTTTTGAACCTTGCATTCTTAAGTTCGCCCCTCCCCTATACAGTTCGTGGCTTCGCCACTGAATATGGAGGGCCTGCATTCGGCGCGCCTTGTACAAGGGTGTATACAAGTAGGGTGTTTGAGCACATACGTACAAAAAAAAATTCCAAAATATCAATGTTGAAGCACACAAGCATGCATGGTTTATATATATATATATATATATATATATATATATATATATATATATATATGTATGTATGTATGTATACGTATACGTATACGTATGTATATTTCCTTTCCGTTGAGGGATCCCAAACGAATTTTTTTCAACAATTCAAACTATCTATATTTTAGTACATTATTCACATATCATCTTTGCAAAGAATTAAACAAATCTAAAACCATTAAAACATCCAATTGTAGTGAATAAAATAGATGAATACAGTTTTTCAAAAAAACACTAATATGACTGTTATTTAATCTAAACGGTCAAATTATCGAATTTTGGTGATTTTTGGTAGAAATGATCTTTGAGAAATACCTAAAAAATGAACAGTTGGATCGCAAAATATCAAGATCACTATTCTAAATTTATGCAACCAATTTAATTAAGGGAACTTTAACGAAAAACTCCTGGTACTGTTCACTTTAACAAAAAACCACATTTTTAAACTAAAAAATCAATCCTGGTACTATTCACTTTACCTTTTATTGGTACTATTCACTTTACCTTTTATTTTGTCCTTATCGTTAAAACTCAAAGTTTTCAAACTCTTTTCATTAGTTTTCCTTTTAATTAAATCCATGTCTTTACAAGCATGATTCTTATTAAGAGTAAAAATTAGGGTAAAGTGCTGATTTAGTCTCTGAACTATCACCTTAGTAAAATTTAGGTCCCTGAATTATTTTTTCGGTATAAGTCCCTAAATTCATTAAAAATTGCTAAACTCATCCCTACTATTGTATTCAAAGATATTTTATCTAATTTTTCGTCAACTTAAGTCACTTATTGACACACTTTAGATGATAATACCGTCATTTTCTCGCCTATAAGCCCTTCACATTTCATATTGGTTGCAAATCTAACGTCTAAGTTACTCCCTAAAGTTAACTCCATACACTTTTTTTTTTAATGGAAAATTACCAATCTACCTTCCAATGTGTATCACATACAAGTAACATGACTTAAATTGACGGAAATTTGAATATACTAGCTTTGAATCTAATATGAGGGATGTAGTTGGCATACACCTAACTTTCACTCACGTGATAAATTAAGGACTAAATTGACAGTTCACCCCAAAATTATATGGTAGAAACATGAAAGTAGATATCAAGCTGGGTTCTTCTATATTTCTATCACTGTTCTAAAAATCCCTGCCTAGGCACTAGGCGACTGGCCACCGCCCCGATTAATGCCTCTGGTTTGAAAATTAAGAAATGGTGCCTAGACCTGCTGAGGCGCCTGCCTAAACCGCCTAGGCACCCGCCTAACCCTCCCAAACCCGCCTAGAACCTGCCTAGGTTGCAACTCACTTAGATAGAAAATAGATAGCTTTTCTTTTGCATTTTATTGTTTCCAATAAATGGTAAGAGACTTATTGAACACTTAAATAAGCACACATTATATGTTTGCTCCTCATGTTTTCATTATGTTCCAATACTTCATAATATATATGTCATTCTATAATCTAGTTTATCATGAAATTATATATATTTTAAGTATAAACAGACACTTATTTACACGAAATACAATATATTTACTTAAATCCGCCTAGTCCGCCTAGGTGCCTAGGCCCTAGGCCCCAGTCCGTCACCCAACTAGCGCCTAGCGTCTTTTAGAACCTTGATTTCTATAACATGGGAACAACTCTGAGAGGTTGAGCTTTCTGTAAAGCAAGGCCAAACTTCTGATCCATGTTCATGGTCTCTGGTGTAACTCCATCTTCAAGCTTCCATTTATCGAAGCAATTAATAAGCGAACCCAACATCAAGTTCACCATTCTCACTGCCAATGGCCAGCCAGGACACATTCTCCTCCCACTACCAAACGGAATAAGCTCAAAGTTCTTGCCGGTTACATCAATTTCCGATCCTAGAAACCTCTCTGGCACGAATGAGTCCGGGTTGTCCCAAATTCCAGGATCTCTTCCTATGGCCCATGCATTGACAAACACTTGTGCACCCTTTGGTACAACGTACCCGCCGATTTCAACGTCTGTTTCGACTTTTCGGGGAAGTAGAAAAGGCGCTGCTGGGTACAGACGGAATGTCTCTTTTATTATTGCTTGTAAGTAAGGAAGTCGAGCAATGTCGGATTCCTCAACCGGTTTTCCTTTTCCAATGATCTGCTTCAACTCCGCTTGAGCTTTTGACAGTTTTTCCGGGTTGCGGAGTAGCTCAGCCATTGCCCATTCCAATGTGGATGATGTTGTATCTGTTCCGGCGGTAAATAATTCCTGTAATGAACGATTAAAGAGAAGTGGAAGGTCATTTGTCCCACATACATATTGAAGAAGCACTACAAGAAAAACGAGTATGTGACAAGTGGCAAGCCTAAAGATCACTTAATTTGTATGTAACAAAATCAAAATCGTGACATTGTACACAGTATGATTAGCACATAGAGATATTCACAAGATCTCCATCAGGGTGGATCCACTAAGGGGCAGAGGGGGTTAGACCCTCTTAACTAACAAATCGTCGTGGAAGTCTTAAGTGCTACCCCTTTAAAGCTTAGAGTTGCCATTGAGACATTGTCCTCCAACTGCTTGATGAAATGCTCAATGAACTTTGGGTAGGACATATGTTGTGTTCAACTCTTTTGTTGCTGATTCGCAGCTTTGCAGCAAGAAAAACAAGTCATTTTATATATATTTTTTTTAATAATAAGATTTGGCCACTGAAAAAGAAAAACTTAAGCTTTTAGTCTAGGCATATATAAAACTCAAATCTTTAAAATCCTAGATCTTTAAAATTTCAATTTTTTTTTTTTTTTTTGTATTGATGATAAAGTTATAATACAACATTTTTAAATATGAATTGCATTGTGAACAATTGTCACTTGTAATGAATAATTGTAGTATGTAATGTTATTTATTTCATGAATTATGAATGATGAACTTATAATTTAATCGCTAAAGCTATTTATTTTCCGAAGAAATATTTGTAAATTTTTACATGACCCACCAAACAATTTTTCTTGAATCCGCCCCTGATCTCAGCTGAAATTGATGTGATGAATAGTAGTGTTGACGACAGACAAGTTAAAAAACAAAAAAACTACTTATATTAGCTCAACTATATCTTTCTTGATGAAATTCGTGTGTCTATTAGAGAAAGGTTAATGTTAGGAAGACCAATTTTTTAAACTAAATTTTATAAACCATATAATGTAGTTATTGAGGATTAGACTATTACTTATGTGTTGGTTAACGCGTTTATTTCTATTAATGACATATTATACATTTTGTAAATTTAATTTAAAAAGTTGGTCTAGATGACCAATTTTAGACGATGCACAACCCTAATAATTACCTAGTAACAACTCGCATGTAATTATCAATTACCTATAAGCAATTTTGAGTATAAACATATTATCAATTCAAAGAATCAATTCATCAAGATCAAGAACAATGAAGGTAGAGAGTAGACAACTAACCAGGAGCAGATGTTGAATTTCATCCATGTCCATATCCTCATTTTTCTCCTCACTAATGTTTATCAGGGTATCTAACATATCATTAGTCATGATATAATCAAGCACTTTTCTTGACTCAAACCGTTGCATCATCAAGCGGTCAAACATGTCAAGCATCTTTCGGAAGTGACCAGTCATACGGCGTCGAATCCCCAGGGGATCAATCTTTTTCAGCACAGGAAAATAGTCAGCCAAGTTAGGTTTCCCGGCCTCTTCAAAGATACTCCGCACCAAGTCCTTGAACTTTCTCGCCCTCGCACTGTGTGGGTCCGCTAAATCCACAGAGAAGATTGTACGCGATAGCAAATTGAGCGAAGTTTTGAAAGCAGCCCTTCCGATATCAACCACCTCACCGTTTACCGCGCTTTCATTGACGTCAGATATGAGCTCTTGCACTTTTAGGTGACGGTTGGCTTGGTTGGCATCGAGAACTTTGGTGGCGAACAATTGGGTGTTCCATGTTTTGCGAAGGTTTCTCCAAGCAGGTGAAACCGGTATCCAAGCCATGCCGTACTTGGAATGTTGACAAGCTTGGAGCGCATCTGGGACGGTTCGGTTGCAGAAGAGTTGGTCGTGTGTTCGGAGGACTTCTTTGGCGACGGTTGATGAAGAAATTACCACCGTCGTTATTTGGCCGAGTTGCAAGGCCATTATGGGGCCGTAGCGTTGTGAAAGCTTGGTGAGAGAGAGAGGGGGTTTGTTGCCAAGCTCGAAGAGATTGCCAATGAAGGGAAGTGGTTTTGGTCCAGGTGGCAGCCTTGTGGTAACTGATGATCTTCTTCCAAGTGAATAATGGAGGGTATAAATTGAGATCCATGCAACCATTAGACCTAGTAGTATGCAACTCAAGATGTCCATCTCTGAGCTCTGTCTCCTCGTTCTCCTAAACCTTTAACTTTGTTGCAAATGTTGAAAGAGACGATAAAAGTTGCGTATATATCCAAATCGAGAAGTGATAGGGCGCATGTGGACTTCATTATTCTGACCACTTTTTGTATTTTTATTTTTTTGTATTTTTTTTTTAATTCGCAAGCAAAATCTGCTTGGTATATTTCCTTCAAGATATAGTTTAAGAAGTCAAACATGTTAACTATTATTATGCGGTTAATGTAAGGGTGATCGTCACTTTAAATCATATTTAATAAATGGAACACTTTGGATGCAGTCTCTAACTATCAATATTCTTTGATTGAAACCTTGTTGGTTTTCAATTTTTGATCGAAGTCCCTGAAATTAATGTGATAATGTATTTCTACGTAGGTTAATATATTATTACTTAAATATTGATTAATGTATTTACTTTTTTTATTAGTGACATATCACATAGTTTACAATCTGGTAAGACGTCGTTCTTTCATAACCACATCAAGCAAATTACTTGATATGAAAATGTGACTTCTCATTAATTTAAAAACATTTAAAAGTCATAAATGCGGACAAAGGGAGAAATTTTTGTTTTTCTTTATAAAGAGATAATTTAAAATAATGACATATCACATAGTTTACAAACTGGTAAGACGTCGCTCTTTCATAACCACATCAAGCAAATTACTTGATATAAAAATGTGACTTCTCATTATTTTAAAAACATTTAAAAGTCATAAATGCGGACAAAGGGAGAAATTTTTGTTTTTCTTTATAAAGAGATAATTTAAAATAATGACTTTTAAATGTTTTTAAAATAATGAGAAGTCACATTTTTATATCAAGTAATTTGCTTGATGTGGTTATGAAAGAACGACGTCTTACCAGATTGTAAACTATGCGATATGTCACTAATAAAAAAAGTAAATACATTAATTAATATTTAAGTAATAATTAAATCATTAACAACCACGTTATATATAATTTATTAAATATGATTTAAAGTCACGATCACCCTTACATGAACCGCATAATAATAGTTAACACTAGATAGTAATGCCCGCGCGTTGCTGCGGGATTAAAAATTGTTTAGGTAGTTATGTTTGAAAAGTTATCAAAGTTGAATCTAGTGTAATGTGTATATGCATTAACCTTTGAAAAATGTTTAGGTAGTTATGTTTGAAAAGTTATCAAAGTTGAATCCAGTGTAATGAGTATATGCATAACCTTTGAATAGTATTTAAGATTGAACGAATAAATGGTAGAAGAGGAAACAGTCAAATTTCCAATCAATTGATTGTGTAACAGCATTAGAGATAAGAGTATAGGTAGATATTGAATATATTGATCTGGAACTAATTGATTATGTAAAGAAAGTTATTGCAGGATTGAAATAATAGTATAATATCTTAAAATAAAAGTGACTACAGATGAAATTTATAAATTGTAATAGTTTTAATAAGAACAATAGTTGAAACCACCAATCAATTTTCTAGTATTTCCATTCTAAAATGAAACAAAAGCTTGTAGAAAGATAGATCAGATACACCTGACTTGGTGCCTCGGAGATCATCACCTCCATCTTTTCTTTTCAAGGAAATTAGCTGCTACCAATGTATATACAAAGGCTTTCTTCTTTTGATATGTTCTAAACGCATGCCTTACTTGGCGGTTCACTGAGAGGTTTAAGATGGATATCAAAAAGTATAAATAGATTACCAAAGATATAATCTTTCCACATGCCTCAACTGAGCCAAGGAACAGGTCAAATGGTATGGAAATTGTTAAATCTATTTAATGAGTGACTGGAATGGTCTACAAATAGAAATAATTCCCGTATTGTTAAGGTGTTGTGGAGAGGTTACATCTTTGCTGGGGGCATGTTGACTTACACTTTTGGGTGTCCAACTTAACCCTTGAATGGGCAAGCAAGTCATTGGTCATGTATTCAGACCAGGTGAATAAAAAGATAGAATTTATGTATATATTGGTGGCAGTCAATTCCCTTGAAGAGAAAGGTTAGCAAAACCATTGTAAAAAAACTTTAAACAGACGATCTAAAAATGAGTTTATGAAATCTAGAGTAGGAGAAATCACTTACTATTGGTGGCAGCGCAGTTCATGCGTATGTTGCAGCATGATTTATCGAATTTGGGTGAGTTGGCGGTGATCTGGGTGAGTTGGTGGAAAAGAACTTGATAAAAACTGTGAAATTGAATAATAATGAGAATGAATTGTAATGAATTTGAAGATATGAAAAATTGAAGAAAAGTTATACCGTTTTCTTTTCTTGGATTTGAAATTTTTGAGAGCTTGACCTCCTTTTTTTCAGCGTAGACAATAGATTGAGATGGCCTTTACAGAATTTAGACATGTATCCCAATTCGATGCAAGACAGCATGTAGACATGTGTTCCAGTTCCCATCCTCACCTAGTTCAAGTATTTGAAAATAGGGAAAACGTGATAAGAAAATGTTATAAACTGTCGGTAAAACCTAAAAAAGTGTAACAACTTGTGCTATACGTGTAGGCTTTTGTAATGAACATTAGCTGTGATTCAGGTTGCCATTGTATCATGCTCATCTTCTAAAGTTATAATAACAAAATAACAATGGTTACATAATTTAAAAAAGCTGAATGAAAAACAACAGAAATTGAAGGAGCTAAAACACTATTCCCTAAAATCCAATTCTGTGTCATAAAACAACTAATCAAGAAGTTAAAAAACAACAGGCAACACATATAGATAGAGAAGTAAGGTATTTGAATAGCAGCATGTCACAGTCTACTTTAAAATTTATACCTACAAAAATAATTAAACTGTACCAGAACATTTTTCCAACTATGAAACGTTGAATTTTTTATGTTCTCTTTGAACAAAAATGAAAAGCGGAGTTATAAATAATCCAGGCAAGCTTCCACGTTCACCTATCCACTATTTTTTTTCTTCTTTTACTTGGCGCAAAACCAAGCATAGTGACGTTCTAGGATTCATAGGGTGATTACACTTAGTGGGATAAGGTTGTGTGTGTTGTTGTTGTACTTGTGTTTTATTCTAATTAACATAATCTTTTGGTTACAGGCGGTTCTTCAATTTCTCTTACATATATTGCTTCCGAGCGGATCATTCCGGGGTATCTTTTCTATGCATTTCACCGTTTGTGTATGGAGTTACATTTTCCAATATGTTGTGATGATGGATATTTAGACTATCTTTTGCAGATATGGTGGAGGTATGAGCTCTGCAAAAGCTGCTCTTGAGAGTGATACTCGAGTGAGTTTTTCTTCCATGCACTTGTACATGTAACTTATCCCACTTTCGTTTTCCTTTCAAGAAGTCTTTTGACATGTCATGGCATTGTTCAGGTGCTTGCTTTCGAAGCGGGTAGAAGAAAGGGAACTAGAGTCAACACAATATCTGCTGGTACCGTACATTATTATATTTCTTTTGGATTACGTAAATACTGGAATGCTTTTGGGTCGACCACATTTGTTTACATACACTGTTAAGATGACCAAGTTAAGGCTACAAGTTTTGTTTTTTTAACAACAACACCGATACTGTCCCCACTTGGCCACCTGCTCAATCCGTCAAGTGTAGGGTTTTAATACAAAAGACCTCGGTAATAGTTGGAGTGGGGTAATTCTATACAAATGGTTTGTTCTCAAGCCTTCTAGCCCATGGGGGACAGAGGAATTCTAACAAGGTCCGCTAAAAAGCCGTGCTGCAAAAGCGATTGGATTCATTGATATGATGATTTGCCAGTCTAGAAAAAGAACTATCCGCAGGTGATTTGCCAGTCACCTCTTCGATTCTCTTTTGCTTTTCCGTTTTTCCATTTTTCCGTTATTATAGATACTGAATTCACAAATCTCATTAAACAGAGGAAGTAGGAAACACAGCTGCATTCTTGGCATGACCTTTGCCCTCTGCCCTCTGCCATTACTGGCGGTGTTATATACGTAGACAATGGTTTGAATGCAATGGGTGTTGGAGTTGACAGCCCAATTTTTGAGAACCTCAACATTCCGAAGGCTCAGCACTGATGATGGTTGGCTGGCTGGCTGGCTGGCTGAACGGTAATCCAAAGTGATGCATTGTACCGTAGACTACTAAATGCAGTTAGTTTGTGCCATCCAACTCCCCGAGTCACCGAATCACCGATGTCTTGGCCAATGGCCCCCATTTTGGCATGAGAGAAATTTTGCCCTAGGGACTACTAGTTTCTGACAACCTCGATTCGAAATGTCTTTAACTTAAAATTTTGTGTTTGATACTGGTTTATGCTTTGTTAGTACTTGTCTATAAATTGAGCAGTTCAATTTTATGGGGCTTTGCACTACAGATGCAGTTGTGTGAAGGAGAGTGCTAGCAACCTTTGCACTAACCTTTGTATTTGGACCATTTCAATTTTTCAGCATGCATGGAGCGGGGTTCGAACTTAGACCAAGAGGACGGTTGCCTGATTCACATTTGCTAACAGATTGTGCCATTAATAGATAAGGACAGGCAAAATACCCGCAGATACTAGTATCCGCGGGTAATGGCCCATCCCTGGTAGTCAATATTCATAACTAATACGTCAAAGCAAAAAGGTTAAGTCCAACCTAATTCAGAGGATATTCAGCAGGTAACTGAACAAAATAAACCTGCATAAACAGCAGTGATCGGGCAAAGTCTATCTGAATTAACGCTTGCGCTTAGACCTGGAAAAGAAGTTAGTTCCAGTAGCATCATCGTTTTCAGGGGACTCTTCTACAATAGATTCTTCCTGCACAACCCGGCCACGGTTTCTGGTGAGTTTTCGAATCAGGGTTGTGGGTAAGGCTGTTTGGGAACCATATGATGCTGGTTCCTCTTGAGAGGTACGTGTAGAGTTTGTGGGGGATCTATGAGGCATCAGCTCCGCACCAACAGGCAAACTGTCCATCATTACCTGCAAGTAAGAAAGTATGTCTTTTGAGGACTGAAGATGGAGCATGAAAGGGATGCAAATACGAGAGTCGTACACATAATACAAGACATTAAACAAAACAATAACAGTGAAGAAATGATCACTATGACATACCTTCCAGTCCTTGAAATCAAATCGGAACACAAAATGGTGGTAAGTGACCTTCCGTGATACCACGTCCTCGGCGGAAGGAGCATTCCTAGGTGCTGAAAAGAGAGAAAGAATGACTGAACAAGCCAAACGCATGGATACTAAAACACAAATGTAAACTGGAGAGGGGTTATTTCAGTCGGGCCATCTTTGATTTGTTATATTCTACTTACAAACAATATGAAAACCATTTGCATCTACAGATAATTCAGCTCGGCCATCTTTGACTAAGAATGACAGAGCAAATAAGTTCTCCACCGTCTGCGCAAAAGAATTTCTGTTTAATATCGAAGCTTCAAGTCGAACCCGCTTTTTCCTTCTTAGAATGTCAAATATCGTTGACATGTTCTTGTCAGTATCAGTTTTCTCTTCTGTCTGAGTATCATCTATCTGTTCCATAAACCACAAAGGAGTCATAACGTCAGAAAAATCCATACAACTTGAAGGAGACGTTCCTAAAAACGAATGAAGATCAAAACTACACCAGCTTTATAACCATTTTAGCTCTACTCTAACCCTGAATATCAATAACACTGCATTTCCCATAGAACACAACCGATACAATCGACAAACCAACTTTACCTCATCAGGCCGATCAGTTGTGGTAGGCTTCACACGTTTACTGCGGACCACAGCCTTCCTTTGCTTCAACTCGGTACTCATGGGTCCAAGCCTAAGGAAAAAAGAACATAACCATGAGTGAATTAGAACTTTATATATGAACAACGCAACCACGAACTAAAAATCTTTACAACGAGGCAATCATTGGAAACAAGTAACGACTCACATAGTGCAACAACCATGAGCGCTCTTGAGAACGGGCAAAACAGAAAACCCAATTTCCTTCCAATTAACCGAGACACGGTCATCCCCTCCTCTCAGTTGGCTAAAATTATTAAGCACAGCAGTAACAAAGTCCGACGGGCTAATCCCGGCACTGGACTGTGACTTAACAGAGGTCCACAATGTGTTTGTTATGTCCAGCAGTGCCTCTGCGTCTGCTACTTGTTCCCTTGGCTTCTGAACTGAAAAATACCCAAATGGACAACCCGAATTTCACCATCAAAATTATAGCTCCAAAAAACACAAATTTCATCTGTTTTTTTCTTTCCCATTTACTCAATCTTCTCAGTAATCCACAACACATCAAAAGGAAAATAAAAATTATAAAATAAATTAAAGTAATTATTTTTCTGATAAAAATTCAAAATTTATGTCATGAATTTTCAAAAACAAAAAATACAATACCTTGCTCATGCAATTTCTCGACTTTATTGATGAGAAGTCCAAACTTCTCCGAGTCCGGACACATCAAATCATCTCTTTTCTCTGCAAGAACAAAGAAATAAAATTTGAAATTATTGAAATTAAAAATCCAAACTTTATTTATTTACTTCTGGAATATATGCATTTGCGATAGGCAGAAATTGTATACCACTGATGAGGTTCTTGACGGCGAGGTAGTCGGACCGGAGTGCCCGCCGCCTAACTGCGTCCTGCTCACTCGGGATCGCTGACTCGTCATCGACTCGGTCGCCGGCGTTGACCTTCTCGCGCTTCACGGCTCTGAGCTGCGCGGCCTCGTCAACGCCTCGGGTTTGACTCGCGCTCCGTTCGCGCTTCGCTGACTTCGGCATCACGCCGGAATCCTCGGATAATCGAGCGGTTTCGAAGCTTTGAGAAAAACCCTGAACTTGAAAAGCTTGGATGAGAGAGAGAGAGAGAGGGGGGTTCTGGAAAATTTTGAAAAATTGAGAAAGGAAAGTGGGAAGCTGTGAATCGAATTGAAGTTTGAGTTGGTTTAAAGATGGGGAATTTTTGGGAACGGTTTTCAAAAAGTCGGTCCTTTTCCCGCCCTACTCTCAAATGCTGATCTAAAAAAAGTTCGGATTTTTTCTCGTTTTGTTTATTTTTAGTTTTGGGGATTTTATGCGGTTCGGTTCGACTAAAGTTGCGTTTGTTGCTGTCTCAGACTGGACTAACTTCAAGGACTAAGCTGAATTGGCTTAGACTAGACTAAGTTGGACTAACTTAGTGAAGCGTTTGGTGCAGTGTCGGACTAAAAAGTAAGATAATGAAAACAGTAATGTTATCAGTTTGGTGTTTGCTCAAACTAGGACTACATTATTGTTCTATTTTAATTGCACTAGTGCTAATCCAATGAAAGGAAAAACAAATGAGAGAGGGAAAGGTCACCAATTTAATCAAAGTGTTGGATGTTCCAACTAGAACAAATGAAAGATCCCAATACCACATTAACACAGTACACAGTACACAGCAGAGCAAGGTAAACTGCTTAATTGTACATTCTACAATTTTTTACAATAAACTCTGGAAAATAGCTAACTGCCTCAATCATCCGAGCTATATTTACTCAATTCAAGAACTGCAATAGAATCGTAGCAAAACAACTCTTTATCCTTCAGGAGGAGACAGCTTCCAACTCAATTCCATTTTAGATCAAGTATGCTAAATTGTGGCTAGGGCGGGATGCTCACACTATAGGCAACACCAGGAGTCACATGTACAAACGCGAACTTCCTGTGCAAAAACCAGGATGAGTGCACGTAGGATCCCAAACTGCTGCACGAATAAGATATTTCTGCACCAAGATAGCAGCGAGTTCAAGATGGCGCATGTGACATGTCCCATATCCAAAGAATGCTTGGCATGCTATCAGAACCATATCAACTACAATAGCCAAACTCATAGCATAGCTTTCCTAGTACAAAAAAGAATGTGAAACAGCAGTGCTACAATTCATCATTTTTCTTTTCAAACAAAAATCTTCACTGCCTAAGTTACTCCACAAAATTGATCCCAAAATACTTGACCATTGAAGACCAAACGCCAAAACACACCAATTTCCTCCACATATGGGGACTAACATCACAACCCCAAACATTCCATCTTGGCTACATTCAAAAGAATTTTCAGATTCATTCATACAAGGAAAACAAATAAAGACCAAAAGTTAACACAATAAGCAAATTGATACCACAGATTTGTGATGTTTCCACATGACAAAAACCTGAACAAGTATATTTGCACAATACTCAAATAACTTATTCAAGGACCTTCAATTGACCAGTGATATACTGTGGTCTGAGTAACTTATTTAAGGACTTTAATTGGGGTTATCCACTTCCAGAAAGGTAAGGCACTGGTGATGGATTACGGTCAAAATCAACCATAGCCTCTTTCAAAAGTGACGACAAGGAAAATAGGTAGCAAAAACAAAGCAAAAATCACAAATCAAGCCAAGTAATCCAAATTAACGTAATTTTATCAAACCCATTAACACAAACCTGATTAACAAGTTGGTGGGGCTGGAAAAGGGGGTTAGTGCTGGAGATGCGGGTCAAGGCTTTGCTACCCTTTTTAGAGCTGCATCACGAATTTGAAATTGAACAAAAAAAATACAGGAAATGAAATAAATTAACATACACAACTCCTCGGCGATATTGAATCGAAGACGGCGAGTGCGAGAGCTTCCTTGGAGGTGGATCATAGGACGGCTAGAGTTGGACGGACAACGGTAAGAGCGGGATCTTCCTCAGTTGGAAATTCTGGGTTCAGGGTGAAGAGAGAGGGAGAGAGTGGTGGTGGGCTGGTGGTATGGTCTCGCTGGAGTTGGCGAGTTATTATGTGATGATGGCTGTCAGTGCTCAAGAGAACAGAAAGCAGAGAGAGATAAGAGCATGATGAGGACGGAGCATACGAAGACGAAGCAGACAAGGTCTTAGCAATCCCATGGGTATCGGGCGGTCTCGCTAGGGACTCCTAGCGAAGGAGTTTGTCTGTGCGAGTCCCTCTGAATCCCATTAAAGATAATCCCAGTACAGAACAAACATTGGATTGGACTAATTGTTAGTCCAGTACCACTTAGTAAGGGCAAACAAACGCCCCCTAAGTGTATATTACGAGAGACTCATCCCGACTAAGTGTCTGGTTAAATGGTCGTAACGAAATCCTAAAAAGCAAAAGACTACTAAGACCTCTTCCGATCGTGTACTCATCCTGCGTCGAGTAGACAAGCATATATGATATAGGGTGAAGTGCCGATTTAGTCCATGAACTATCACCTCAGTGAAAATTAGGTTTCTGCATTATTTTTTTTGGTAAAATAAGTCCCTAAATTCATTAGAAATTGCTAATTTCATCCCTACCATTATATTCAAAGCTATTTTATCCAATTTTTCGTCAATTTATGTCACTTGACACATTTTAGAGTGTAATCAAAGGCAGAGAGACCTAAGGGCCACAGTAGTCCTAGGCCTACCCTACTTTTGTAAAAAAAAAAAACATAAAACAAAAAAGAACCCGTCGAACCCTCTTCCCAGTCTAACTTCTGTAATTCAAAACCTATATCCTATTTGTGGCATACTGGCTTATACCATTTTTTGTGCACTTTCCAATCAAATTGGCCCCCTTTTCAATATGAAAATAATTAATGTTATAGACTTTTACTCAATTGGCCTTCTTTTCAATATTAAAATATTTAATTTATATATTATGATGTTTTGATTAATAGTTTTGCAAATACTATCCATTTTTTTTTTTCCTAACATTTGTGGGAGGCCCCTCCTAAGTCGAAATCTTGGCTCCACCACTGAGTGTAATACCATTATTTTCTCGTCTATAAGTGCTTAACATTTCACATAGGTTGCGAATTTAATGTCTAATTTAGCCTCAAAAGTTAACTTACACTATTTCTTTATGAAAAACTACCAATTTCTTCTACAAAGTTAACTCTATACACTATTTCTTTATGAAAAACTACCAATCTACCCTCTAATGTGTATTACATACAAGTAACATGACTTAAATTGATGGAAATTTGAATATAGTAGTTTCGAATATAACATTAGGGATGTACTTGGCAGATTTTTATAATTGAAGGACTAATTTTTCTGAAAAAATAGTTTAGAGACCTAATATTCACTAAGGTGATAATTCAAAGACTAAATTGACAGTTTACCCTATGATATATGATCAAACAAAAAGTTGAAATTGTGAAGAATTTTGAGAATATACTCAAAAAGTTTCAAGCAGAGAAAAATTATAAGAGTTAAAAATCACATACAATTTATTTAGAGCCTATCGCCTTTTGAAACTTTGATTTTTTTGTCAGGTCGCAACGTTGACATGTCCAAAACTTGAAAAAATTTGTAAAATAATATGAATGTAAAAATTGTTTGAATGAATGCCCACATATTTTAGCCAGATATGAAAAGTGAGAAAGACTTAAGAATAGTAGCATTGTTGTTGTTGTATGATGTTTTTCAAAATGCACTTATTTCACTTTTATGATTCTTCACGGATATGGCTCTATATAAGGAGCATTCTGCGTGTGATCACAACACACAACAGAAAATGAAAGAGTGAAAGCAATAATATCAATATCATTCACTTCCTCTCTTTATCTGCAATCATTTTATGCTATAGTTACGAAAATAAAACAATGATTATCTCTTTCACTTTTGCTTATTTATAACAATGAAGTTTATAAATTTTGACACAATGTGAGCATTCACATCATCCATGTTAGCTTTTTTGCTTTTTGTAATGGAATGTTGTTGCCTAACAGTTACATGTTATCACTGCTTGACAGTAACAATTTGAATTTCAAATGACTCAATTCATTTTTGTATAATAGGTTTCAAATAATTATACACGACGAATTTATTTATAACAATGAAGTCTATAAATTTTGACACCATGTGAGCATTCACATCATCCATGTTAGCCTTTTTTGCCTTTTGTAATGGAATGTTGTTACTTAACAGTTACATGTTATCACTGCTTGACAGTAATAATTTGAATTTCAAATGGCTCAATTCATTTTTGTATAATAGGTTTCAAATAATTATACGCGACGAATTTTTAGAAAATTTTGACATGTATATAATAAATCATTACAATATTGTAACTGTTGTAAAAATAGTGTGAATATCCATATAATCTGACTAAAGATGAAATATAAGAATGACAAAAAATAATAGTATAGATATATTGTCTAATTTTATTACTGTTGTAAGACGTGAATTTTAACATACATTAATTTTCATTTGTAGACTTTAAGAATTCTATATAAAGAACATACAATGTAAGACAAAAAACACGCAAAAACATCAAACCATAAGTTAATTATACAAGTTTCTCTTACTTATCTCCTTGTGTGTTCATTTCCCATGTGTGACACAAGTAAAGAAAACAAAGAGTGATAAGTTGATCTTGTTCGACCTCAAACTCTAGCTTAGGTTTTCTCACATTTTTGTTTATTTAAAACGTTAACATATGTTTTTTTTTTTTGGTAAATTTTAGTTTACTACCTTTATGTTCCGAGGTTTTCAACATTTGATACATCAAATTTTTTTTGTTCCAGAGTCATACCTAAAAGTGTTAATTTTGAGACAGTCTCATACATCCGTTAGTCAAACTGCTAAGTCTCCCGTTAACTAATGACATAACGCTCATATGGACAATGATTAGACGCCACGTGTCACTAAAGGTCCAAGTGGAAATAAAAAATTCAAATTTTTTTTTTTTGTCCTCTTCTACTTCCCCCGACATCTTCTTCCTCTCTGTTTCTTCTTCTCCTCCCAACACAGAAAGCCACGATCTCCCTTCCTTCTCCTTCGCCGGCGCCGCTCCCCTCCCAGCTTTCTCTCGAACCCTCCCATCCAATCCGGCGACCAACCCCTCTTTCTTTTCTCCCCCTCTGCTCGTCCTTTGCTCTAATTGGCACCAAAACCAACAACAAAAACGGCTTAAAAACCTCAAAAATCACCTTTAACTATACAATCAATCATCCAAATTCCAAAAAACTCAGACCCCATTAAAGCACCTGGACATGAAAGCTAGACCTCATGTCAATAGAAAACTGCCGATTTGAGGCATTCAAGCACAACACCGAAGTCCCTTCCGGGTCAACCGCGAACCGAACACCAATCCCCAAAGGCCAACCCTCTTGGGTCAGAGTAGAAAGCGTGCCCACAGACACCAACTCCATAATTGTCCTAGAAACCTCAGCTGGAACCGGCATGTGGCTGTGCGTCTTCGTTTCCACCTGGGTCGGCTCCGAAACCGCCGAAAGCGAGCATCTTAGGGTTCTAAATCGAGTTCTGCGAAATGGGTTCGGTTTTATGTGATTGAAAGATTGGATTTTGGGGGTGGGTTTTGAGGGAGGGAATGGAAGCGACAAATGGGTTGTGAGAGATTGAGTTTGGAGAAGCATTGGAGGGAAAAATTGGGGTATAGGGTTTGTTGATTCAATTGGGTTTTTGATTGGTGAGGAGTGGAGATAAATGTGTGTGGAAATGTTGTGGCGGTCAATGGGGTGGAGGGCGCTGCAGACTGAAGAAAAGTGACAGTTTGTACAAACAGTTGGGGGTGGAGGGCGCCGACACCATCGGCCTGAGTTCGCGCTCGACCTGCTCGAGCTTGCCCATCAGATCGTACGACGGGCTTCTCCAAACCGTCGAGATGCCAAGGTGGTCGAAGAGGACGCCGAATTGGTCCCCGTCTCTGTCTTGGGCATCGGCGAATTGAACTGTGAGGCTGTCGTCATCGGAATTGTTTTGGGTGAGGAAAAAACAGAGGAGGTTGGCGAAAAGGTAGGGGTGGTGGTCGTCGAGGAAGAGGAAGGGTTTCTCAGGAGGGTTTCGCGACTTGAACGACGTTGTACGATCTGCGGTTAAATTTGGGGATTATTACAGATTATTGAAATTAGGAGATGAATTGATGTGGAAATTTTGAGATGATTAGGAAATTGGGATTAAGAAAATACAAATGATGGTTTTGGGGGAGGGAGGGGCGAGCGGCTAGAGTGGCCACAATGTAGATTAGGGTTTGGTGGGTTGGATGGGTGGAGTCGAAGATGGAGGGGGAAGGGTGGGTGGATGGGTGGAGTCGAAGATGGAGGGGGAAGGGTGGATGTATGACGAGTCGAAGAGGAGAGGAGAGGAAGGTTTGGTGGGTTGGTGCAGAGGAGAGAAATGGAGGGATAAGGGAGGAAGAAGACGTCGGGGGAGGTGGAGAGGACCAAAATTTTTTTTTTTTTGAATTTTTTATTTCCACATGGACCCCTTAATGACACGTGACGTAATGAGCCACGTCATCAGTTAATGGGAAACTTAACGGTTTGACTAACGGATGTATGAGTCTATCCCAAAATTAATACTTTAGGTATGACTCTAGGACGAAAAAAACTTGATGTATCAAATGTTGAAAACCATGAAACATAAGAGTAGTAAATTGATATTTACCCTTTTTTTTTTTTAAATGAATTAGCTGGTGGCTTCGTTACAGCATTTCACCATTCTGGAAGTCGGGAAGACCACGCACAATGTAGAGTATTTAAGATTAAGTTTAATAATTATTCCAACATAATATTATTAATTCATATGGTGAATCTTTGTATTCACTCGCATTGCCCTTCCAATATACAACTAGACATGTTCATGAAATTTATGTTGCCAAGAAAGCTTGGCGCGCATTTAATACCAGAAATGAAAAGTTTTATGTGTAAATTTCACTAGCTAACACACGATCTACGATTTAAGAGATTTATATAATGTGCTACGGTCATGGTGGTGGAGTGAGGAGTTTTACAAAGTCCCCAAATATATATGATATAGGGTATATTATCTTACGATAAAATTCTAGACCAAGAATACAAGGGAAAAACACATCTTAGAGCCAATTAATACATGATTCTAAAAATCGGTTTTACATGAATTGATATGATATGGGTCAAATAAACATTGACATTCCAATATAAAGTTACGTTAACTCGAGTAATTTGTAAAGTCCAAAACAACAACTTTTAAGATATACTAACAAAAAATAACCTTTTAACCCGCCTGTAGCCAATGTTTCACAATCAAGGGTGGAGATAAATCCTCCAGTTAGCTAGGTGGGTAAAACCTCATCCAGGTTTTGTAGAGGTTAATGTTGGTGGTGCTTGGAGTGAGAAAAGAAAGTTGGGTGGTTTGGGTGTTGTAATTCGTTACGGTCAGGGGGGCTTTTGTGGCAACTCTGGTGAAACGTTTTGATTTCGTTATTTCCCACAAGTGGACGCTATGGTTGCTAGAAAAGGTGTGGCCCTGGCGATGGTAAGAGGTCTTCATTATTTGATGATCGAGTTCGATTCAATCGAGATTGTGAAAGCGTTGCATGAGAATTCTCCTAATATGTCTACGGTGGGGCATATTGTGGAGGACTCGAAGGCATTGTTGTTGAAGATCATTGGAGCTTTGGTTGCCCATACTCGTGGCCAAGCTAAAGGAACTGCGCACCATCTAGCTCGCCATGGTCTTCACATGGATATTACCTCCTGTTCTTGGTTTGAGGAGCCATCTAATTTCATTTCGAATTTGCTAGTTTCTGATTGGAATTGACCGTGACAATTTTTGTTTGCCTACTGTGTAGCTTGATCATTTTAATGACTGAAATCTACTACCGTTGCTTTTGAAAAAAAATTGACACTTCATTCTCTTATTCTTATCGCATCTAAAACAACCGAATTTCATATGGTAAAACTTTTTATTAGTATACATTAAGGCAAACGTCTTTTAACTATAATTTGTACAATTTCAATTTGTCATTTTCTCTAAAAACATGGCTAGGAGCTTAGGAATAAAAAAACTAATAATGTCTCGAGGTCGAGAAATCCTAACAATATCAATTATCAAGAATTGCCTACTTTTTCGAATGAGGATTTTCTCACATTTTCTTCCCTCATATTTGAACGGTTACGATTAAACAACGTCAACACTTAAATTTTTTATTTTTTATATAGACAAAAAGACAAAAAACAATGTGTGAGAGGAAAAGAGGAAAGGGGATGATGCGATAGAAAAAGGAGGGGAGAGAATCATATTCCTACTTTTTCTCGCTTTAAAGAAATATCTAATTATGGTAGATGGACTATTGTGGATTTGAAACGGCTCAGTTCAATAATACATAATAAATTTCAAATAATTATGTACAACGAATCACTAGAAACATAAGGCAAACTTTGATATGCATAAGGTAATACATGGTATAATGAAGAGCGAGCGAGTGGATAAGATTACAGTTTAATTACTATAATACCCTTATCGCAAATTAATACTAGTTTACTAAATTTTGATACTAAACTACCCAGGATTAATTACACTAATACCTCTTGAGGTTTTTTGAGTTTTCACAAAACCCCCTTAGGTTTTAATTTCCTTTCATATAACCCATATTTGGCTTATAAATTTACTAATTTACCCTTATTAATTACTTGAAACTAATAAAGAAAAGCTTTATAATTAAATTTAAAAAATTATAAAACATTAAATACTTCAAAAGCAAAAAGAAGGCCATGTGGACAAAAACAAGTTAAGAACAAAATTTAAATATTACTTTGAAAATAATATTTTATTTAAAAAAAGTTGTTCATCTTCTTCTTCCCCTCCCACCTGAAAGAGCAACAACCTCCATCTCCATCTCATCGTTCTTTCTCCATCACCACCATCCATTCAAACTTTGAGCAAAAACCTGAACTGGAAAGGAATGCAACTTTCCAGAAAGTTGTATGGATTGATAACTTCCCTTGTGAAAAAAGTTACAATCAAACTTGGATTAATTCAATTGACAAAGTCGTGGTGTCCATGGCTTGATTGTGAAGAGGCATCAATTAAGGTGGTGGTAATGCAGAAAGAACGAAGAGATGGAGATAGAGGTGTTTGTTCGATCGGGTGGGAGGGAAAGAAGAAGAAGATTTTTTTTTTTTTAATAAAATATTACTTTCAAAGTAATAATTTTTTTTTTCTTAATTTGTTTTGTCCACATAGTTGTCTTCATGTGTTTTTAAGTGTTTAATGTTTTATAATCTTTTTTATATAATTAAAAAGCTTTTCTTTATTAGTTTTAAGTAATTAATAAGGGTAAATTAGTAAATTTATACGCCAAATGTTGATTCAAGGGGTTATATGAAAGGAAATTAAAACCTGAGGGGGTGTTTATGTAATGTCTCAAATGTGAGGGGGTTTTGTGAAAACTCGATAAATCTCGGGAGGTGTTAGTGTTATTAACCCAAACTACCCACTTAATTTGTAATTGAATTACTATTGTACCATCATTGTTTGTCGTATATTTATTTGTTTGTAATACTACAATAGAAACTTATGTGTATTATTGGTATTATTTTTAAACAATTAAATTATAAACATTAGTTCATGCTTAATTTTATTTTTAAATTTATCAAAAGACAATTATATTCATAATTCAACCTCAACGCAACTACAAAAGGGCCAAACGACACCTATCAATTATTGCTAACTTAAACTTCATTTATATAGAAGTTCCTTGATAAACCTAGTTAGAATCTTGTTCTAGGCTACATTTGGCATCCGCTACTTCCAAATCTTGAATTCATGTTCTCATCGTTATTCCATAATCTTTAAGATTTTGTCATTTATAATCATTATTTCAAAATCATCACGATTTGTCGTTTTCGATCAATGCTCCGAAATAGTATCTTTGTAGCCAATTACATGCCTTTTCAATACACAAAACTAAACATGATCATGGAACTCATGTTGCCAAGAAAGGTTGGTGTTAACCCGAAAGAAAAATAGAAGAAATTTTTGTATCCTTTGGGTGGTACAAAATTTCACCAACACCGTAACTATGACTTGAAAGATTTGTATAAGGCGTAAGATTGGAATTACAGATAAAATGAGAACCCAAAACATTCGTGCAAGTCTAGGCCCAAGCTGGTGGAACCACAGAGAGAGAGGCTGCGCGAGCTTTACAAAGCCTCTCACAAAAACCAAATATATGATTTGGATAATGCTATTCACACGCTTATTTTTACTTTAGACATATTATTTTTAATTTTCGGTCATTTGATCGAATGAATTGAAGAAAATTAATGACAAAAATATAACAAGAGTATATGGAAGGTAAAAATAATTGTGTGAATAACATTATCTTATATTTTTGGTGTGTCGTTGTGTCACCGAACACAAAGCGACCACTGAAAAAATAATTAGAGCAATGGTTTTTGAATTTTAGCTTAATTGGAGTTTTGGTCTTTAAGTTAAAAATTTGTGAATAGTAGACAATGAACTTGTAATAATGTGATCAATGGTCATTTTGACTAATTCTGTTATAACGTCCATCCATTTTTGCTCCTTTAAGCCTTTTATTTTGGTTGCAAGTTATAACAAAGTTGGTAAAAAGAATTATCGTTCTACGTTATAACAAGTTCAGAAATTAATACTTACAATAATCAAAACTCCAATTAGGCCAAAATTTAAGGACCGCTGCTACAATTTTTTGAAATTTTATTTTCACTTAGTTGAAAATATAAAAGCGAACGAACAAACGTAATAAACCTGTGCATTCATCATCATCTATCATCTATCATCTATCATCTATCATCCACTGTCAAAGAAAGAATTCGGAGATTTCGATTGGTATAAAACCAAAAACCCTAATTTAAAATTAAAAAAAAAAAAAAAAACAGAAAAAATGATGAAATGAGAGGAACATGGCCGGGGAACACGGAACGAGAACGCAACCATGGGGGACGTTAGAGGAGCTCTTGCTTGTTTGCGCCGTGAACCGCCACGGCACCCAGAGTTGGGACTCCGTGGCCTTGGAGGTCGGGGGCCGCTGCTCCGCCAAAGCGACGACGCTCCTCACTGCTCCTCACTGTAGGGACAAGTTCGAGGACATCAAGCGGCGGTTCGTATTGGGAGACGACGACGATTCGTCCGGGAGCCTGGGCGCGATGGTTGACGAGCTGCGAAGGGTGAGAGTCGTGGAGCTCCGACGCGAGGTCCGCCGTCGCGACGTTTCGATCGTGTAAATTTCGCTGCCCTTGCGAGAGATCTGAGTGTGAGGCGTCGTCGTTTTAATGGTCTTAGATCTGAGAGTGTGTGGTTTTTTACAGGTCGTTGGAGTTGAAGGTGAAGAGGTTGGAGGAGGAGAGGGAGCGCAGTTTGAAGGAGGACGCCGAGGCCACCCGTCCGAGAAAAGATCTCAAACGCGGAGGAGAGGATCAGCGGGATGGTTCGCAGGAGAACCTCCCCGGAAAAATGAACTCCGGCGAAGACTTCGGCTCGGACTTCAATTCCGATGAGTGTGAGAATCGATCCTTCAACGAGTCCAATTCGACGAGCCAAAGAGGCGCGGCGGAGAAACAGGCGGAGGGAAAAGAGGAGGAGCCCGGGCCGGAAGGAAACGAACCAGATCCGATGCGGGCTAAAATCCGGTCCGAACCGGATCGCGATTGCTCTGTTAACGGCAAAGTAGCAGACGATGACGACGAAGACATTCAAAACAACAAAAACGGCGATGATACGGCGAAGGCGAGTCAACTCGACGACTCGAGCGAGTTGTGGGGCGAGTCGAAGCGGGAGGGAAAAAGAGGTCGTCGTGGTGGTGCGGCGGCGTCGAGGCAGCAGAACAGCGACGTGCAGAGCTCGGCGAGCTTGTCGAAGAGGAAACGACGTCGTGGCGGCGGAGGAGAGGGAGGAGGAGGAGGAGGGAGTAGGAGTAGGAGTAGAAGCAGCAGCGGCGAAGAGGCCGAGGGTGACGAAGTATCTCCCGCCACCAGCAAAGGGGTTAAGCAGCTCAAGCTGGTTAAATCTGAGCCGTTGATCAAGGTCCTCAAGATCATCCGGTCTCATCGGCTCGGCTCCGTATTCGAGCGGCGGCTTCGGAGCCAGGTATTGACAAATATTCCTAAACAAATTTTAACATATATAATTTTAATTTTTAATCTTAAAAGTGAAAAATCTAAAGTAAATAAATTATCCAAAAAGAATTTATAAAATTCGGAAAATAATTAAGATTTGAATAATGGGATTGGGAAAATAAAAAGAGGTCGTAGTTCATGGACGAAGGTGGTGAGGTCTGAGATTAGATTTAGAAGATGTTTGGCTGTGGGCCAATTTGAACGTGACACATCACGATGTCTAGGGTGTTTTGGTCATATGGAGAATAAGATAGGGGTTATTTGGTACTTCAATGATTAAGATCGAGGCAATTTGGGATGGTACGCTAGCGTGCAGTGCATGAGCGTTACGGAGAGGACAAAAACTTAGTCGAGATTTTTTTTAAAAACTTTAACGAAAAGTTTCTGTTACCGTTTATTTTAACGAAAAATCATATTTTTACTTTAAAAAATCAATTTTGGTACTATTCACTTTACTCTTTATTTTATCCTTATAGTTAAAACTCAAAGTTTTCAAACCATTTTCATTAGTTTTACTTTTTTTTTAACCCAAAAAAAAAAAATATGGTCAAGGTTTTGATGAGGGGTTTGGTTACAACCATATGCCTTAGGTGGTGGGGTCCAGTATGTAGTTTAAAATTATAAGAGATTTTTTAGTGTGGCACGAACATAGTTAAATACATTAAGTGTTCTGATACAAGTGGTGGATATTTGACAAAAAAAATTTCTAACCACATTTAGAATATTTGGTGTACTTGTACTAGGCTAAATTTCGGCACATAAAATTTCTCTAAAGTTAGGATTTGGAAGATGATTATTATTTATTATTATTTTTTACAAGTATAGTCTAAGCTACTCTATTTTATTAATGATACGTACCTCTAAGTAGTTTGAAAACTCAACGGCCATATCATGTATATAAAAGTTTAATAAATTTTTATGACGTTAGATTTTACATAAAATTTGTATTGCTGAGTGATATGTAGTGTTATATCGTAACCTTAATTTTATATAAAAAAAAAGAATCAAACTCGAATGTTTGGGAGTTTATAAGTCGATCAATTGACCTAACTCAGATTTAGAAGATTATTAAATCCATCCAATAGTCCAACCCAAAGGAAGCGTTACGAAAGTACCAATGAGGGCGTATGGCAGGGAGTGTTGGACACTTATTGGACGTGTTACTTTTTTGAGCTTGTTTATTAGCTTTTTTTTTAATTGTTTTAATTTTTATCTCAATCTCCGAAGTTATTTATATTTTTCCATTACTTTTATTTTATATTTTTCATTACGTTTATTGGTAGTAGTAACTAGCAAGCCCATGATCTTTCACTTGGAGTGTAGGACTAGAACAATTTGTCTGGCATGAGTTCACTGCTACAATAATATTTTTTGCTAATAATAAATGTTTTTGTATTATTGATACAAAACTTTGTTTGACATTACTCGTACCATACAAATTCTCGTATACACACACAAATGACTAAATGATGGTCCTTTATTTTAGAAAGTGATCTAATTTGTTTCTTTCACAAACATTTAGGAGGACATAAATGTAGTTGTTAGGGAAGCATCAATCTACTTCACTCATATATAACTTATACAAAAATACTATTCTTATCATCTATTTGTAATATTATTTGTACAATCTTTCTAATAGAGATGAGATCTGCATATGTCGGTGAGCTCTATTTCTATTAAAAAGCAGTACAAATAAATAGTAAGTATAACACGTCATGTTATGCATGTGAATACAATGTGAATACAATAGAAGATGGAGGTTACGTAAAAGGGAAAATGTGCGATCCATGTAGTAAGAGTAGGTAGGTTAGACGTTACACAGTGCATTACCCTATTTTCTTTATTATTAATATAAAGTAATAATTTAAGACTTATTTTTGCTCACCGCTTGGTAATGCTTATTATCATTATATGATCGTTAGATGAGTTTAAATTTTTAAATTTATCTTTTTATTTACTAGACATATCTCGCAGTTTAAAATCATCTAACAATGATAAACAGTGATTTGGTAAGCAAAAATAATTTCTAGCATTTGTGATGTTTTTTTGGTTTCTAGTTTGCCCTAAAAAAAGTTATGAGTACTAAATATTAATGAAAAAAAACCTAAAATTTTTGTGCAGGAATCAGAAAGGTACAAAAGTTTGATTCGGCAACACATGGATCTACATATGATTCAATCCAAGCTTAACAAAGGCGTCTACACAGAGGATTGCATCCGCTTGTTCTCCCGTGACCTCCTCCTCCTTTTCAACAACGCCGTCGTCTTCTTCCGCAAGAACTCTCCAGAGCACAACGCAGCTCAAGAGCTCCGCTCCATTGTGCTAAAGGAAATGAACGACCAGCTCCCGAAACCACGATCCGCGACTGAAACCGAAAGATCGAACGTGCCCAAGATTGAAACCAAAGCTCCGAAGATCGAGTCCCATGGCTCTGAGAAACCCACAAAGTCTTCCATTGTTGTGTGTGGAAAACTTGGTTCTGTCAATGCACTCTCTGATGCGAAGAATCGGAAGGGAGATAAGATCGAAGAGAAAGCGAAGGCGGTGAATGTGAAGAAGGCGGATGGTGCTGCATTTGTGAAGGTTGAGAACAAGGGGGTTAGGAAACGGAGGACGCAAGAAAGAGGCGGGCGGAGAAGCACGAGCACGAGGGGCAGGAATGCAGCGGAGCCGACCAAGCCGCATGAGTATGGTGTCAATGAACTCAGTTCACATGACGGTTTGGACGCGTTGAAAGCAGAGAAGGAGAAGAAAGAAAACGGGAGGAAGAAGGAAGGTGCGGCGAGGTTCTTGAAGCGAATGAGGCAGACCTCGGGTACTGAAGTGAAGAAGGAGAATTCGGATGGTACTGGGGAGGATAGCGAGGAGAGCGAGGACGAGAAGAAGAAGAAGCCGACGAGGGGTAGGAGGAAGCCGGAGGTTGAGAGGAAGGAGAGGGTCACGCGGAGTTCAACGGAAAGGGGAGGAGGGAGGGGAGGGGGAAGGAGGAGTCAGGAGAGCAATGGGAGGGGAAGAAGAGGGGTTGGGAGGCCACCGAAGAGGCCGGAAACTTCAGCGGCTGGGGCGGGGAGCGGGAAGAGAGGGAGAGACAACGGGGAGGCGGATCAGGTGGGGAGTGCAGGGAGGCCGAGAAAGCGTACAAGGAGGTGAATGTGAACATTGCTGTAAGCTGTAAATTATTTTTGGTGTGGTGGTTTGGGTTAATTCCTGGTATTGTTTTGTTGCTAATGCTAGGTTTTTACAGTCTTTTTTTGACCTTTTTACCGTAGGGGTCAAAAGAATTACTAGAGAGGGATAGGCAGAGAGAGAGAGACGGAGATAGATTTGTTGTGAACTTGTAGAATGTTCTGGGGCATATCCTTGCATGTACAGATCCCGATGAGTAGCGTCATTTTTTTTCTAGTTTCAATATTGTTCTTGTTTTTTAGTGTGGGCTTTTTTACTGCAATAGGAAAGAAGCTGGGCCCAAAACCCCCGAAAACAAAGGAAGAAGTTAAAGATAATACAAAACAATAGTATTGGAAAGAGAAAGTGTAATGGGTGGCCCAACCGTGAATGCACAATTGTTCGTGGATTTAGTTGGGAGTGAACGCTTCTCTGCTCGCCAAGGCGAGAGAAAACGTTACCCTAGGGGCCAAGCGGAAATTATTACTCCCATGAAAACTAAGGAGATTAGTCAAATCATATAATATTAACAATTTCTTCCTCGATAGTTTGATAAGTTATGGGACTTTTTTTTTTTTGGGTTAAACGTGTAACTTATACTACATTTAGTTTAGTGTAAATTCGTCTGACAAATTATGTTATCAAACTTTCAAACGAGAATTATTCAAACATGTTTTTAGATGATGATTGATAGTATGGCAAGCAAAAAAAAAAAAAAAAAAAAAAAAAAAAAACTGTTACATTACAAAGATTTTTAAGTGTTCTACAACTTTATTTTTGGTCTAATAGTGTACATTTGAAATTCTATGTTCGATTTTCTCCTTTAATTCCGCTCGTATTAAAAAGAAGAACATCCCTAACCGGAAATAAAAGAT
Organism: Heteromeles arbutifolia; assembly: GCA_024362995.1. Classification (NCBI taxonomy): domain Eukaryota; kingdom Viridiplantae; phylum Streptophyta; class Magnoliopsida; order Rosales; family Rosaceae; genus Heteromeles; species Heteromeles arbutifolia. The sequence goes on from JANCRC010000005.1 coordinate 1,453,588, forward strand.
AAAATAAAAGAGCTGCTCAACTGATACTTTGTATTTCTTCTTTGATTGGATCATTGAAGACGGAGGTAGAGCAGTCCTGTTTGTGAGGGACCATGAAGGAGTTACTGAGGCTTGCATCTTCTGTGCAATTTTTACTGTCACCCTCAGCGTGTGAATGGCTGCTGCTTTCAACTTCTCCCCTTTGGTTTGAGACTTGGACTTGGTCTTGGGGTTGCTTGTTAATCTTCATCCTATGTTTAATTAATCAAGTGGAACAAGGGTGAAAAAAGTAAATATGCATTATAAAAAAGAAGATAGATTGAGAAAAATTTAGGAGTAACTGATGATATTTTCCTTCTCTTTTTATCAGTCATCACCTTATTAATGAGATACAAAGATGATCTCCAGTTACATGTCAAAATCTTGCCAAGGAAAATTTGGATGTGACTAGAGATATATTCAGTATCTATCTCACTCATGATATTTATATGAGTCAAGTTGTTGCACACATAGATGTGAATATATCCCTAGTTATGTATAAGAATCTCGATAGTTTTACATCACCAAACAAGAAAAATTTGGAAGTAATCAAGAAATATTCCAGTCTTTGTCTCACTCATCACATGAATGGTGACACACAAAGCGAAAATAAATTCCCGATTACATGCCAGAATCTCACACGACTTACATCAGCAAAACAAGGAAAATGAAAAAAACTTCGTAAATAAATTAAAAAAAAGTGTATAACACTCTTACCTTCTTCTAAATTTTCTCTGCATCAGATAGAGCTTGAATTGAACATTGTCCAGGAGCTGGAAATATGCATATCTCCATGTCCTCTTGAGAAGCAAAGGGCAGCAGAATCCCAAGTACCCTACAACGAAACCGAGCACAACAGATAACCCAATCCATAGACGTTGATCCTCACCGTCGTCCAAATCCTGGCTGTTGTTATTCTCTCCATCATTCCCATTACTTGACAAGCACTCATTCGGAAGTGGGGGGCCGCAAAGTTTTGGGTTCCCTTCGAATGCAGAGGCGTTGAAGCTTTGTAGCTGCGTGCCGGTCGGTATTGATCCTTCAAGACTATTGTACGAGACATTGAAAGAATTCAAGAAACTAAGGCTTGCCAATGACAATGGGATCTTTCCGGAAAAATGGTTCATGGAAAGGTCTAATTCCTCCAAGTTCTTGAGGTTGGATATTTGCTCTGGGATTTCACCCAAAAAGTTGTTCATGTTAAGATCCAGCTTTTGTAGCAGCTGCAGCTGGCCTATCTCAATGGGAATTCTCCCACTAATGCTGTTGTTCTTCACGTCGATCACGCGAGGAAAGTAAGACAACTTGTACTGCAGGAATGTTGTGTTGGTCGAGGTGTAGATAGGCAGTTCGAGAACATCATCGTCTGCTTGAGGAGAAGTTTCTTCGGATGACAACATGGGAAGTGTACAGAGTTCCTTTGGAAATTCACCCGAAATTCGATTGGCTCCCAATCCTAAAACAAAAAGCCTTGGAAGAGCCCCCAACCAACTAGGAATCGACCCAGTGATTCTGTTAAAATTCAGAATCAAGACCCCTAGCTTCTTGAGCTTCGATAACCATTGAGGTATTTCGCCATTGAGCTGACAGTTACTCAAATCTAGCATTTGAAGATTTTGGAACCCGTCGAAATTAGCCATTGCTTCATCACTTGGAATTTTCTCTCCATAAAAAGTTGTCGAAAGGATGAGTACCTTGAGACTTCTGCAGTGCATTAGTATCTTCATTGCCCCCGTGATGTTTGTCAATCGGCTGTAGCTGAGGGAGAGGAAGGACAAGGATTCCAGTGAAAGAATCTCGGGTTGTATCTGTCCCTCTAGATTGTTTTTGCTCACTCGAATTGCTTTCAGGGACTTGCATGAGTAAAGGCTTGTTGGCAAGAAACCGGTGAAGTTGTTATGGCCAAGATCAAGTATTGTTAGTTTAGTAAGATTGGAGAAATTAAGGGTGGAGATGTTTCCTTCAAAAAGGTTGATTCCGAGATTCAGTTTGATAAGGTTTGTGCAGTTCATCAAAGATGGGGGCAGAGAGCCTATTAGACTGTTAAATTGAAGGAACATGTGTCGTAATTTGGACAGCTTACCAATGTTTACAGGGAGAAAACCGCTCAATCCGTTGGACTGGAGGTCAAGAAATGCAAGGTTGGTGAGGTTGACAATTCTTTCGCTTATGGCACCGTGTAGCGAATTGCGAGGCAACGCAATTTCTTGAAGTGTGGTAGCATTGTAGATGTCATCTGGAAGTAGTCCCGAGAGGTTGTTGTAACCAGCGCGAAACACCTGTAGTTTGGAACACGCACCTAGTCCGTGAGAAATATTGCCACTGAATTCATTGAGGGAGAAATCGAATAGTCTAATCGAGGGAGACAAATGAAGACAAATAGAGGACGGGATGGACCCCGAGAAGCTGTTGTTCGTGACGTTGAAACTAGTCATATTCGAAGCATGTCCGAAGAATAAGGATGGAATTTCTCCATGGAAGTGATTGCTGGACAAATCAACAATCTGTACAATACTTGGAAGCTGAGAAAGTGAGAGCTCTCCCGAGAGAAGGTTATAGCTCAAATCGAGGATCTCAAGGCGATTCAAGGACAAGAAGAATCCGGCTTCGAGTGAACCATAAAGTGAGTTGTGGGAGAGATTGAGGTGTGTGAGATGGGTGAGATTTCCAAGTGATGAGGGAGAAATAATACCCCCATTGAGGCCTTTGGATGGTAACTGCAATCGCGTGATCCAAAGGTCCTGATTACAAGTGATGCCTTCCCACCGGCAACAATCAACTGAATCAGTAGTCCAGTTCAATGGAGGAGAAGACAGAGAGCGAGAGAAGGTCGTGAGAGCGCTGCGTTCGCTTGGATCGCAAGCATCATTCGTAGATATAATGGAATTGAATATGAAGATGAAGAGGAAGAGGAGGAAGCCATGAGAGATTGAATGATCCATCTTAGGTTAAGATTCTCACAGGTTTGTTTATATATAATACGCATATAGACTTAAACATACCGTGGCTCGTTTGGTTTTTAGAACCAATCCTGAGTAAAAATGCAAGTAAATCCTGGAAAAGCACTTAAAGTGCTTTCTGGAGGAAGCAGAAAGCACTTAAAGTGTTTTTGGAATCTAAAAATATTTTCTCTAAAAACGTTTTCAGTCATTTTAAAAACACATCCAAACGAGTCATAAGTCAAATGTGCACCATTTGGAAGCCATGACAGTTACATATGAACATTGTTAAGTTGCAACTTGCAATCTTTTCAATGGATCAATATATAATATTTGTCTGCAATTTCTCAATATCTTGGAGGGAAGGGATTCTCTTCGGATCCCTTCCTCCTAATCTACCAAATCAGGGGATTCGGACTATTGAAATTTGATCCAATGATTACAAACAATGGCCCACTTTAAAATGACTTTCCCTGATTTAGTGGATTAGAAGGAAGGGATCCGAAGAAGATCTCTTTCCATCTTCAAGGTAAAAATTCTTTTATGTGTTGAACTATGGATTTGAAGGGATTTGGTTTCGTTTGATTTTGACTTTAGTAGTAAACAACAAACAAAAGACTTCAAAGAGTTCCACTTACAGGGAATTAAATAATTTTGCATGTTGATTAAATTAACAAAGGGAAGAATGTAATTAGGTAATGGTATGCATTCTTGTGCTCATTGTCTGAATTTCTCAGTCTTTGCTTTATAGAGACTTGAGTGAAATGGGACGTCACTAACAATGGAGGGTCTAATCATGGGTTGGCAGCAACGTAATGGAAGGTTTACGGATCAGGATTATCTCGTGAGCTAAGAGTGAGGATCTTCCTGAGTAAGCCCATCGGACCGTTGAAATTTTATCTAACGGCTAAAAACAGGAGGCCTCTCTAAAAGTTATAACAATTGTAACCGTTGGATAAAATTTCAACCGTCCGATAGGCTTGCTCAGGAGGATTCTCACCCTTAACTCAGGAAAGGATCCTGATCCGAAGGTTTACGCTGACTTTTCGCTCGTGCTTTTGGAAGGGCTAAAAGTAGTTTTGTCTTGAAACATAGTTGTTTGATAAATTTTTAAAAGTTCTTTGAGTATGAAGTAGAAGCACTTTTAATCACTTTGACAATTTTTGGATGCAATCAAGTTGAGGAAATTCAACTAAATAGGATAGTTGTATGGTTAAATATAGAGAGACTTTGGATGCGGTCCTAAGCTATGAATATTCTTTGACTGAAACCTTGTTGGTTTTCAATTTTTGATCGAAGTTCCTGAAATTAATGTGATAATTTATTTCTATGTATATGTTACTATATTTTTTAAATTAAAAATTGAAATTTATAGTTATTTATATTAATGAGATATTAAATACAAAATCATAATTTGTGGGATTAAAAATATTAGAATATAAATATACTATTGTGTGTGTGTTTGTGTATGTATACATGGGTACATTCTTCAAAATCACAAAAAGAAAAGAAAAGAAAAGATATTAAGCTTAATAACATTAGTAAATTCCTTCGATTAAACTTGACACAGATACATTCTCAAATCAAAGAAAAAATAATGTACCCATATAAGGTTAAAAATGGATTAGAAAAAAAGTTGAATAGATTTTATATAAAAAAAGGGTACATTTTACATATAACAAATTGGTGTATTTAAGAATGAGTACATTTTAAGATTAAAAATTTTAAAAAAATTACATGAATGGGTACATATAAGATTAAAAAATTGAAAACATTTTTTTTAAAAAGCTAATGGGTACATACTTATTTTTTTGGAAATGTTTTGAATTGAAAATTAGTTAGGAGTTTAATAAAGGTGTGAGTATTAAAAGTCTAAATCAATTATTAATTTTTATTTAAAAAAATTATGTAACTGACATGTAAATTCATTATTTCATTAATGCTAGGGACTTGGATTAAAATCTAAAAAAGTCAATAAACATTAGTAATTAGGGATCGGATGCTAATTTTTCCTTATATATAAGAAGTAGAAGTGAGAGGCTCATTAATGAATTAATTTAGTGAATTTTTCTTGATTTAACAACGTGCAAGTACTGTTACATGAAAGGAAAGGTTACTTGCTCGATTTTCTTCTTTAAAATTTGAATATCTCTCGTATAAAAAGAAATAATACAGTTACACGTATTAATTACATAATGTAGCATGACGTAGACCTATAATCCGTCAACTTATTTCACGACTATATTTTTTTCTTTGTCTAGACTTTGAAATTACAAATCTATAATAATCAAAATGGAGAATGCTTTGAAACTGCACTGACATGACATGCCACTTACCTAAGTTTGATTTTTCTTCTCTTATCAGTTATCAGATTGGACTCAATGGTTTACTTAAGTCATGATCAAGGTAAACTAATGGAGCATTTTGTTTATCTTTTTTGCTGGGTAAGATGCTTTATAATATGTTACAGTTACACTCATGCAGAGTAGGAAATACGGTAGTACCTGTTGTGAATAAGTTTCACGTTAATGGGAAGATGGACTTCGTATGAATTTATTTATAAGTAAGTTGGGCTACTCTCCTTATTTCCACTTGATTTTATGGTAGGATCTTAACTTCTTCATGATATCAGAGTAAGTTGTCCCACATGTGAAGTCAAACGGTCACACACGCTCCACGTCATCCCGTCGTGTTGTCCACTTGTTAGGTTTAAAAATTCGCTATACACGAGGAGACGTGTTGAGAATAAATATCACATTGATGAAAGAAGGGACCTTGCATGGTGTAACCTCAACTTCTTCAGTACCTCGAGACATCATCAAATGTAAACCAAGACATTTGTTTGCCAAAAAATTTAACAGAAGAAATTGTTACGTTATTGCAGCAACATGTTTCTTCCAAAATGTGCCATGCTACGTTCAGGGACAAATCTATATATGGACTGGGGTGGTCCTAGGACCTCCGAACATCAAAGAAACACTTATGAAGAACCTCAGAGGACCACCCTAAACCCTAGGCGGAGTTCTATGAAGGACTCGATAGGATAAATTATAGTGAATTAATAGGATAACATAGTAGATATAAGAGCCACCATTCCCTGGGTTTTATTCGCCGGAAAGCTTGAGTTGCAAAACCGGCAAAATGAAGAAGGGTTGTGCTTTTGCACCTTGCTTTTGTACGTTGTCGTTTTGCATTCTTTCCATCCCTTTTTCTAATTTGGACCCACCATCTTCTATTTAAATATTTTTTTCCACCCCAATTTTCCGTTCGCCCTTTCCGGATGATTTTCCTGAGAATCCGGGAAATTCTGTAATCATGTGGTCAATTTTCGTTAGGTACTATTTATATTTAATTTTAAATTAAATTTAAAATAATTTCTGACCTCACGATGTATGATGAACATATACGATTACGAGATTCCTCAGATCCCAGAGAAAAGGATCTGGCGAGGATCATTTTCCCTTTTTTCTATCCCCTGCAGAAGTATTGAATGCTAAATATGTTTTTTTAACCTTTTAAATTACTAGTATGACTTCACCTTTGAATTATTAATATCTCAAAAGAAAGAACATCTATCAAGTTAAGAGTATCTTAGAAAAAAACAACCTTTAATTTACCTGTTCTCAAGAAAGACCTTTCAAGTTATTACATGTGAAGAAAAATTGACACTGAAAATTTTAGCAAGACTTTTAATCTCCAAAAAACAAAACAAGGCCGCTCATATATATAGATAGTACTCGACAAAATGTTTCATTTAAAAAATGAAGAAATTTTTTTTGTGCGTTGCGCACTATTTCTGTCTACAAAATTCTTGAATATTTTATATTAGAACCACCAAAAATTGAATTCTGGATCCGCCATTGCGTACTTTAACAAGATAATTGCAATTTAAACTTCACTGTTTGATTAAAAAAAAAAAAAAAAAAAAGGTGAACCGTTTTCTTTTGCGTATTTCCAGACTTCAAGATTGTTTTCATGTTTCCAGCAATGGCCAATTTGCAGGATTAAGGTGCCACCGCAACCCATTTCCTGAACAGCCTTTTCTTGCGAAAGTTAAGGACTTGTTGGATACTCTACTTGAATTCAACTTTTTAAAATAAAAATTAATTTTCATGTTTTAGATCTTAAAAACTTGTTTGATAGGATTATTTTCAAAAAATGAACTTAAGTCTAACTAAAAAATATAGTCTATTATCTAAAAACATAAAAAAAAAGAGTTTTTAGAGTTTTTAAACTTAAACTCACTAATTTCTTTTCTCTCCCTCCTCCCCTCTTACTCCAAATCTATCTCTCTTTTCTTCTTTCTCACCTCTTTTTTTCTTTTTTACTTTTTTCGTCTCTCCTCCAATCCGTTCTCTTCATTCTCTCGATTATTTCATTCACTTCTCTTCCTCTCTATCTCGTCCGATCCTCTCTTTTCTTTTTCTTTCCTTCAATCATCTCTTACTTTCTTTACTCCTCTCTCCTCTTTCTCTCTCTCCTCAGCCCCATTTTTTTGGATCTCTTTGTCTAGTTTAAGTTGTAAGATTTAAACTTTTTAAATCCCAAACCAATCAAGTTTTTGAATCTTAAAAAAAATTGTTTTCAAGAAATATTTTGAGAAATGATAAAAATTTTCAAATAGAATACCAAACAATTCCTAAACCTCTGCAATTTTCGGCTTCTGCTCTTGTTGGGATACGTTCAACAACTTCCGGCTTTCAACCCATGCAAACTAGAAGACGTGAAAACCCAACTTACACAAGGTTTTTTTATTTTTTACTTTCAAAAAAAAAAAAAAAATATAAACCCCTCTCAATGATTCTGCATATACAGATTTTGAATTTTTGATGAGTAGTATCAAATTGAATCAGGACCCTTTTCTTAATTTCATTTTTGTGGTTTTTTTTTTGAAAATAAAACTTCACTAATGAAAGACAACATTACAATTTGTGATAGATAGGTCTAAGTCCAAACAAAAACAAAACCCTCCATAAACAGAGTAAGACATAGTTGATTTTGAAATTGGAACCTCATATTTTTTCAGTCATGAGGAGCTACACCTACACCATTAAGGACCAACACCATGTTGATTGGGATTCAGCACTTTTGACTATGACTCAAAATTACTTCCATAATTCACACTTGCAACAAAACGTGTTCTGCACTGATGTTTACAATCTCAACTGAAGCAAAGTAATTAATTGAATTAAATTATTACTTTGTCCATTTGCCTAAGATTTAAGTCCTCTTTAGCTTGTCAATTAAACAAGAAATTAGCCCTCGAACAAAAAAATAGAAAAGAAGAAATAGTTGTGGTGGGCCACATTCGTGAAATGGGTTCAACGTACTATATTAGAACAAGTTCCCAAACTTCTTTGCGAGTATGTTGAGAGTTTTGTGACCGTTGGATTTCAAAAAATTGATGGTGGATTATTTATATTAATCATTTGTATTAAAATGATTAATCTAGTGATTGTTGTAGGCCTATTTGATTGAACGATCTAGGTTTTAGAGAGAAAGAGGGGGGCTGGCTGTGCTTAGAGCGAAGAGAGAGTGATTTAATTGTGAGGTGTGTTTGATTTACCCCATTGTGCCTTTATTTATAGTAGTAGGATAGGTAAAAATATTTCCCTTTAGGATTACAATATTTAATAGGTAATCAACTCCTAATAGGAATATAAGATATTTTCCCATATTCTCAAGCATTTACACAATCACATTCCTATTCTAAATATGACTGCAACATTCCCCCTTAAGTGTGTAAATACTCAACAAACCATCACATCAGATCTTCAGCAGATAAGGTAGAATAGTTGATGAAGTCATCGGCACAACGGGTGATCACGTGTCTCAAATTTAATTTGAAGTATGCATTTGTAAAAACTCACAAAAACCTCGCTATGGTAAAACCCAAGATAGGCAAAACCCATAGACTAAGGAGAAAAGTAAGAAAATATGCATAATGTTTAATACAAACGTCAAACATGACGAAAGTATTGAACTCAACGGAGTATGATCATCCCAGGATGGGTGCCTCATTAAAACCCCGTTAGGTAGCAAAAACCCAGTGGGAAAAATGCTCCTAATTGTAGGAAAAAGAGTACATTAAGATCATGTGAGTATGCTTCTAGATACTCCCCCTGAGTTAGACATAACTTCTAAATGAGAAAACTATAAGCGATTCTACTCAGATAATTTACGCATACCGATTCCTTGGACAAGCTTTTGAAAAGTAGACTTGGGCAATGACTTGGTGAAGAGATCAGCCAGGTTGTCCTGGGAATGGATTTGCTTGACTTCAAGGTTTTGATGCTGCTGTTGCCGGTGTGAGTAAAAGAACTTCGACGCTATATGCTTGGTGTTGTCTCCCTTGATGTATCATTTCTTCAACTGCTCGATACATGTTGCATTGTCTTCAAAGATCGTCGTAGGAAGGTCAACGACTTATGTAAGACCACTAGTGCTTCGAATATGTTCCATGACTTATCTTAGCCAAAAGCACTCACGCGATGCTTCATGCAGGGCGAGAATCTCAGCATGGTTAGACGAAGTCTCAACTAGCGTTTGCTTGGTAGAACTCTAAGATATAGCGGTGTCTCGAATGGTAAAGACATAGCCCGTTTGAGAACGTGCCCTATGTGGGTCTGACAGATATCTAGCATCTGCGTAACCAACAAGGCGAGAATCAATCCGAGAACCATAAGGGGCGGCAACACTCGGAGATTCGCGGGTATAGAACAAGCCCAAATCCGTAGTACCCTTAAGGTAGCGGAAAATATCTTTAACACCATTCCAGTGCTTGCGTGTGGGCGCATTGCTGTATCTAGCCAATAGATTCACAGCGAAGGAGATGTCGAGTCTAGTGCACTGAGCCAAGTACAATAAAGCCCCAATTGCACTTAGGTAAGGAACTTCGGGGTTCCAAAATCTCTTCCTCATCCTCCTTTGGACGGAAGGGATCTCGTTTAGCATCTAGAGTCCGAACGACCATGGGTGTGCTTGAAGGCTTCGCTTTATCCTCATTAAAACGACGCAACACCTTTTGGGTGTAGTTCGATTGATGTACTAGGATTCCATCCGAACAATGCTCGATCTCTAGGCCAAGACAATATCGAGTTTTCCCAAGATCCTTCATCTAAAATTCTGATTTCAAGTGTGCAGCAATTTCCTCAAGCTCTGCGGGAGTCTCGATAAGGTTCATGTCATCGACATAAACTGCAACAATTGCAAATCCGGAATGTGACTTCTTTATGAACACACATGGGCATAATTCGTTGTTCACATAACCCTGACTTGTCAAATATTCACTCAGACGGTTATACCACATCCGCCCGGATTGTTTCAATCCGTAGAGTGACCTCCTCAACCTAATTAAGAGAGTGTTCCGTGGTCTAGAACTATTTGAACCAGTCTATGGAAGTCCTTTTGGAACTTTCATGTATATTCCGTATCTAGATCCTCATAGAGATACACGGTTACCACGTCCATAAGTTGTATATTCAGTATTTCGGAAACTACCAAACTGATTAGGTAGCGGAACGTTATAACGTCCATTACGGGGGAATACGTCTCCTCATAATCAATTCCAGGGCCCTGAGAGAAGCCTTGCGCTACGAGGCATGCTTTGTATCGCACTATTTCATTATTCTCATTACGCTTCCTCACGAAACCCACTTGTAGCCAACGGGCTTCACGCGTGGTGGTGTAGGAACGATAGGTCTAAATACCTTACGTTTCGCGAGCGATTTGAGTTCGACCTGAATTGCTTGTTTCCAATTTAACCAATCGATTCTATGTCGGCGTTCATCGACGGAACGTGGTTCAATGTCATTGCTAAGCATGATGTCAGTAGCTACTGAGTATGCGAATGCATCATCGACGATGATCTCATTCCTATTCCAAACCTCATCCAATACTGCATAGTGGATCGAAATCTCGCGATTCTCGGGAGGCCGGCATGTTTCGTCTGAAGCATCACCGTAATCTAGAATAACCTCATGCGTTGGAACGGATGAGTGACCGATGGTCAGATTCAAACTAGGGTCATTAGTTGGTGCCATTTTCCTCTTCCGGGGTTGTGAATCTTTTGAACCAAGGGGTCTGCCATGCTTCAGGGTCGGAGCAGATGATTGGCTAGCCGCCAATATAACTTGCGGCGTGGATAATGCGGCCTCCCCACCTTTGGGGAAGGTCCGGCCTTCCTAGGTGGGCTGTTGACGTACGCGGGGTACATTTATCCTTGCAGGTGTGTTTGCAGCGGATATATATGATCTTGTCACCTTTGCTAGATTATTAAAAGCATCCAGCATGCTTTGAGCAATGCTTTGAAGATCTATAATTCGACGCACCTCAGTTTTAGATTGAGCGGTGCGGGGATCTAAATGAGACATATTGGGAGCATACCACGGCAATTCACGGCATTCTACGGGAACGTTAGCATGCTTATCTCCCCCTAACGACGGGAAGAATGTCTTATCGAAGTGACAATCCGCAAAACGTGCGGTAAAGAGATCTTTTATCAAGGGTTCTAAGTAGCGACCAATTGATGGCAAATCATAACTGATATAGATTCCCATTTTTCTTTGAGGACCAATTTTGGTACGTAACGGCGGCGCTATTGTCACATAAATGGCGCACCCAAACATCCGTAAATGCGAGACGTCAGGCTCGTATCCAGTGACCAACTGTAACGGTGAATATGGTTGATTAGCGGTGGGCCTCAGGCGGACCAACATAGCTACGTGCAATATTGCATAGCTCTAGGTAGATACCGGCAGTTTGGTTCGCATAACCAAAGTCCGAGCTATCATTTGAAGACGCTTTATGAAAGCTTCTGCCAGGCTGTTTTGGGTGTGAACATAGGGCACAAGATGTTCCACATCAATCCCTACTGACATGTAATAATCGTCAAAATTCTGTGACGTAAATTCTCCAGCGTTATCCAGTCGAATCGACTTAATCGGATAATCAGGGTGGTGTTGTGTGTGGACAACAAGCAAACATGTGATCAACTTGTCGATCCATCAACCAACACCATAAAATATTTAAATGGTCTGCAGGTTGGTTGGATAGGTCCACAAATGTCCCATTGGATCCTCTTAAGAAATTTATGGGGGTTGTGAATAATCTTTGTATATGAGGGTTGAGTATTCAACTTCTCTAAAGAACACGCTTTGCATGGCGGGAGTCCAACATAGGGATATAACTTATACCCGTGAGAAGATTTGAGGATACGGCGCATCATGTCACGTCCAGGATGTCCCAAACGATCATGCCAAAGCAACAAAGTGTCCTAGAACTCAGGCATAGCGCTGGCCACACTGTGGGTTTCTATGCCGTGAATGGTTGTGATGTACAACCCACTCAGCAGACGTTCCAACTTCTCGTGAGTATGCTTCTGGCCATATTCGTATGAAGTGATACAAAGAAATTCAGAACCATTATCTTCAGTGGTTTCAAGATGATATTTATTATCTCGAATATCTCTAAAACTCAGCAACATTTTTCCGGAACGTGGAGAATAGAGGGCTTCCTTAATGGTTAAGATTGTATCATTAGACAACATGATATGTGTCTTTCCGTATCATTCAATCAGGTTGGATGGGTCTGAGAGAGTTGTTAATTGAGCTTTCTTGGGTATTAAGTTAGTGAAATAGTGTCGTTCACACAAGATGGTGTGTGTGGTTGGACTATCTGCCAGACAACTAACTTCCTAACTAGACATACTTAGAAATAAATTGATTGAATTGGTCACATGTATAAATATAAGTCTATTCATTCAATTAAGCAATTCGAGAAAATAATATCCATTCAAATAACAATCCATAATTCAAAACAAACCAAAACCAAACAAATTATTCCAAATAGTTAGAAATTTTTTTCAAAATTAAACCATAAACCTAGCAAAATAGAGGGGGTAGGGCCAACCACTCCTAGTGGGTTCGGCCACTAGGGGTAAACAACCTAAAAACATGTCTAATTTATTCATCTATAGGCACTAATGCGTCCTGAAAATTCGATATCTCCATTGATGTAGTTGCATCTTCCGGATGATCCACATGTGTAAAGTTAGACTCACGACGGGAATGATACTTAGCAATAGCCTCAGGGGAAGCTCAGCATACTCGTGACCAATGATCTTTTGATCCACATCGATAACACATGTCCAGTTCAGTAGAAGCGGGCTGAACGGGAGCTTTGCCCTTGTTCTTGAAGTTTGGGGCCTTAGGGGCGAGTGGTGGACCCTGCTGGGTCACAATTCTTCCTTTAGGTGTAGCACTCTGTTGACCTTGGGTCAGTGGTTGGGCTTGCCGCCTATTGCCACGGCCACAACGATTCTGTCCTCGTGTATGGCTGTGAGAATTAATCGCATGCGCTTTAGGGGAGACGTTTGAGCCAGTGGGTCGAGCTTGATGATTCTTCATCAAAAGATGGTTCTGCATTTCAGCAAAAAGTAAAACAGAGATCAAATCCAAAAACTTGGTGAATTTCTATGCCCTATATTGTTGTTGGAGGACAATATTGGTGGCATGGAAAGTCGAATATGTCTTTTTCAGGAGATCTGATTCGGTTAGTTCCACTTTGCAGGATTTCAACAAAGAACAGATTCTACAAACTTCAGAGTTGTATTCATTCACGAACTTAAAGTCTTGGAAGCGAAGATGCTGCCAGTCGTGTGCTGCTTCAGGCAAGTATATGTCTTTCTGGTGATCGAAACGGTCAGCTAGAGCAAGCTAGAGGGTGCGTGGGTCATCCTCAACGAGATACTCAGTTTGCAGTGCATCATAGATGTGTCTTCGAATGAAGATCAGTGTAGTAGCCTTCTGAGCTTCGTCAACAGGTTTGTCAGTGATAGGTGTCTCGATGATAGCTCTAATACCCTTTGCAGTTAGATGGAGTTTCACGTCTTGAACCCACTTCAGATAGTTTCTTCCAGAGACTTCTAGAGCGGTGAAATCGAGCTTGTTCAAGTTCGACATATCCCTAAGACGGAGGGAAAAAAAAACGTGATTAGTCATATGGTAAGCCATAAACATATATCGTAGAACCTACATGTTCTATAGACATGTATTGGTTTAATTTATGCATGAAAATTACAGGTTTCATGTGGTATGTTTTGAATGAAAATTTCGGGTTTCAAAGGCACTAAATTTGAAACTACAGGTTCAATTTAGTTTTTATGAACAATTAGTTCATAAGGAGAGGTTCCTGAAAGAAACACAGAATGCAATATACAAATTTACATATAGTGGATTTAAGGTTCTTCAGAACTCAAGTGTGAGAGCTTCGTTACTACGAAAGTATGTGATGGTTCAAAGTATAAAAATAAATTATTGAATTGTTAATGTCCAAAAGTGATCTTCAAGTTAATAATTTTGGATTCATTATCAGATTAATGGACTGTAGGTCACTTTTAATTAATTCAATAAATCGGGCCATGCGGGGTCGATTGTAGAAGCTAAATAATATTAAAATAATATTATCGGGTCGAAAATATAGCATAGCCCAAAGAAGGGCTGGGTACCGTGAGCAAAAGAGCTCGGGTTGGCTGCTAAAATCAACCCGTGGGGTGGTTACAGGCCACGGGTCCATAGGGTAAGCCCAAAGGCTTACGGGAATTGGAGAGAAACCCTAGCCAAAGCTGGGTTTCATGTTTGGGCTAAGGGGGCACGGGCAGGTCTAGTGCAAGCTGGCCTGTGGGTTTGGACACGCGAGGGCAAAGCCCAGCCGTATGGGCGGGCTGCAGAAGATGCAGGCCTGGACGCCACAAGGCCCAGCAACCAGAGAGGTTACAGCGCGCGGGTTAGGGAAGGAAGCCTAGCCAATCTGGGCTGGTTGTGTGGCTATGGGCCAAAGTGCATATGGGCTTAGGGCTTCAGGCCTAACAAATTGACCCCAGGCCGAGGCCTGGTGATGGCGTGCACAATGGTGGTGCGGTGGTGTGCCGCACCATGTCCAATTCCCTTTTTTTTTTTCAAAATCCTTTATGGTTTAGGAAAACCCGAAATATGCTTCTAATTTAATTTTATACATTGACTCACAAATTCCACATAACAATTTAATTGTGCGATGCATGAAACAAATATATGAACATATACAATATATATATCGAAAGGAAAATATAAACATAGAGGGGTTCATGCATCATGGGGAATGTTTTCATGCTTTGTGGACGTTTCAAATATCTTCTTTTATTTCAAGCGTACTTGATTAGCAGAAAACAAATAAGCCTTTGAATTTGGTGGATGATAGTCTCCTCCTATGATGCGTCAGTTCCTCAGCTTCTGGCAAGAGCGTGCTGATAACGTGTTGTAGGCCTATTTGATTGAACGATCTAAGGTTTAGAGAGAGAGAGAGGGCCGGCTGTGCTTAGAGAGGAGAGAGTGATTTAATTGTGAGGTGTGTTTGATTCATCCCATTGTGCCTTTATTTATAGTAGTAGGATAGGTAGGATAGGTAAAAACCTTTCCCTTTGGGATTACAACATTTAATAGGTAATCTACTCCTAATAGGAATATAAGATATTTTCCCATATTCTCAAGGATTTACACAATCACATTCCTATTCTAAATATGACTACAACAGTGATTTCGTATAAGAGAGACTTATTTCGAGGCTAGCCACAGCAAGACTGTCACGACCCAAGAACGTATCAGTGAGTGGACTTTTAGGTTCAACTTATACACGAGATATATGATTTTCGAAAGGGTTTTTATGGGATTATATTCACACACACCCCAAATACTTTTCCCGAACCTTTTCATTTTTTAAATATTTTTTGACACACCACTAACACTTAATAGAAAATTTTAAAAAATTAAAAGGGTGTGGGAAAAGTAATTTTAGGGTGTGTTAATATAATCTCTCTTTTATAAAATATTGTGTTATCATGTCAATGTTTTACTTAGCGAATGCAAATATTTTATATATTGAAGACGTTATGATTTATGTGTTTTATGAACATTATTATGGCATGATCATACATCTTTTATTATCTCATCATGTATGTTAAATCGATGTCTATAGTAGTGTCTGGGATCCTGACCAACTTCACGTGTATGTTCACATATGCTCACTTTGGATTTATGTAGTTCCAGCCTGTACTAGTTGCATTTAGCTTTCAAGACTGAAGTGTGATGTGCCTTGCACCAACTTCACGTAATCACGTGTATTTGTACTTGAGCGTAGATTTATACACCCATCTTGTTCATGTTAGAGTGTCTTCCTGTCACATCCCGGCCCGGGATGGATCACGTCCCGAGCCCGCTCCACCACCGTAGCACGATATTGTCCACTTTGGACCCCGACCACGCCCTCACTGTTTTGTTTCTGGGAACTCACGAACAACTTCCCAATGGGTCACCCATCTTGGGAGTGCTCTGGCCCCCTTCTCGCTTAACTTCGGAGTTCCGATGGAACTCGAAGCCAGTGAGCTCCCAAAAGGCCTCGTGCTAGGTAGAGATGGAAATATACATATAAGGCTCACAGGATCCGCTCCCCTAGGAGATGTGGGATCTCACGCTTCCCTTACATGAGCTCGTTTGTCTGCATTTCAGAGAGTATTATATCATACTTGCTATATTTGAGATTTATTGTGATACAAATATATTCTTCAATTTCGCTTTTGGAGAGAATCGAATCTAAAACCTATCACTTACATATGATTTGGCAACACATGGACCTACATATGATTCGGCAACACATGGACCTACATATGATTCAGTCCAAGCTTAACAAAGGCGTCTACACAGAGGATTGCATCCGCTTGTTCTTCCGTGACCTCCTCCTCCTTTTCAACAACGCCGTCGTCTTCTTCCGCAAGAACTCTCCAGAGCACAACGCAGCTCAAAAGCTCCGCTCCATTGTGCAAAAGGAAATGAACGACCAGCTCCCGAAACCACAATCCGAGACTGAAACCGAAAAATCGAACAAAGCTCCGAAGATCGAGTCCCATGGCTTTGAGAAACCCACCAAGTCTTCCATTTTTGTGTGTGGAAAACTTGGTTCTGTCAATGCACTCTCTGATGCGAAGAATCGGAAGGGAGATAAGATCGAAGAGAAAGCAAAAGCGGCGAATGTGAAGAAGGCGGATGGTGCTGCATTTGTGAAGGTTGAGGACAAGGGGGTTAGGAAACGGAGGACGCAAGAAAGAGGAGGGCGGAGAGGGCGGAGAGGCACGTGCACGAGGGGCAGGAATGAAGAGAAGCCGACCAAGCCGCACGAGAGTGGTGTCAATGCACTCAGTTCACATGACGGTTTGGACGCGTTGAAAACAGAGAAGGAGAAGAACGAAAACGGGAGGAAAAAGCAAGGTGCGGTGAGGTTCTTGAAGCAAATGAAGCAGAACTCGAGTACTGAAGTGAAGAAGGAGAATTCGGATGGTACCGAGGAGGATAGCGAGGACAAGAAGAAGAAGAAGAAGCCGACGAGGGGTAGGAGGAAGCCAGAGGTTGAAAGGAAGGAGAGGGTGACGCGGAGTTCAACGGAAAGCGGAGGAGGGAGGGGAGGGGGAAGAAGGAGTCAGGAGAGCAATGGGAGGGGAAGAAGAGGTGTTGGGAGGCCACCGAAGAAACCGGAAACTTCAGCGGCTGGGGCAGGGAGCAGGAAGAGAGGGAGAGACAACGGGGAGGCGGATCAGGTGGGGAGTGCAGGGAGGCCGAGAAAGCGTACAAGGAGGTGAATGTGGCCATTGTTGTAAGCTGTAAATTATTTTTAGTGCCGTGGTTTGGGTTAATTTCTGGTCTTGTTTTGTTGCTAATGCTAGGTTTTTACAATCTTTTTTGTTTTTTTTACCTTTTTACCCAAGAGGTAAAAAGAATTACTAGAGAGGGACAGGGATGGACAGAGATTAGATGTGTTGTGAACTTGTAGAATGTTTTGGGGCATATCCTTTTGCATATACAGATCCTGATGAGTAGCATCATCGGTGAGGATCTTTTATTGTTCTTGGTTTTTTGCTGCAATGGGAAAGAATCTGGCCCCAAAACCCCCGAAAACAAAGGAAGAAGTTAAAAGATAATACAAAATAAATAAAGTATTGAGCAAGGTATTAAATATCGGTAATATCGGAAATATCGGTAGTCCGAAAACACGGAAATATCGATGGAAATATCGGGATAATATCGATATCGATAAAAATTATATGGAAACCACGGAAATTGTAAGAAAAACTTGGAAATTTTTATTGAAACTTTGCAGAATGTTTATTTAGTCAATTATCTATTAGTTTATCACAAAAAATTGGAAGGAAATGCATTGCATGATGGATTTAACATTATCAAGTTGATTATATAGTGAGCTGACAAATATTGTGAGTGTAGAAAATATGTAGTAATTAATGAAAGAAGTTTAAACACACCATAATCATTTATATATAATGAATTAGTACAATATTTTACACTTTATACATTGCATAGTAAGATACATAGTGACTTAGTACCACATAGAGTTCCTATGAGGTTCAAATTTTTCACTATCTTCATCATCTCTATGTGTAGAGTGAGTGTATTGTGAAGAGTAGTTATCAAATGATAAATCTCCAAAATAGTTTTGCATGTAATTGTTAACATGCCACCCATATGGATCCGAGATTGGTTGACGTTGTCCATAAGCAAAATCATTTGAAGATTGAGTCTCGGATTCTTTCCATGAGTCGCTCGATTCCATCCCAACAGGAATGGGATATGAAGGGTAGGGAAATGGTTGGTTATGAGTATAACCATAATTACTACCTCCCACTCCAACAGAGTCTGAAGTTCTAGATAACGAGTCATCTTCTTGACTTGACAAAATCCCCTTGCCTCTTTCTCTACGAGTATAGTCCTTCCCTATGGCACCAATTCCTGGTCCTGCCCGCCTACTGCCATGGTCATCATCCTGTGTTGCATGCGTGAAGTTTGCCTCACCAGTGAAGGGGCTCATAAATCCGGGAGGTGGTCCATAATAGTTTCCATATCCACCACCACTACCTCCAGCTCCACTATATCCTTCATCATTCCCACCTCCAGTGGTAGGTGAGTCTCCTGATCTTGTACTAGAGCTATCATTAGTATCAGCACGATGTTGTGGTTGTGTAGGATTGGAAGAAGGTGGAATTCCAGTGTTTCTTGGTCTGGGGCGCAAAAGTTCTTCCAAAGAGTCAGCGCTGCTAGATCCCACCTCTTCCTCTAATACTCTTTCTACATTTATCCCTTCATTACATGCTTCTTCAGCAACTCTGGGAGCTGGGTTGCCTTCATCATCATCTAAATGAAGAGGTCTAATCCACTGATAAAGTTGGTTACCCTCTGTATCATCATCTTCAGCAACAATATCAAACACATCTAGTGGGTCACCACGGTCGACATGATCTATTTCTGCTTCCTTATCTCGAACTTGAAGCTTCATGTTGTAGTAGCAATAAACTAATTTTTCCAACCTACTATGAGCCAACCTATTTCTTTGCTTTGTGTGTATGAGTGCAAATGTGCTCCAATTTCTTTCACAAGCAGATGAGGAAGCTGTTTGTGATAATACTTTGATTGCTAACTTTCTCACAGTTGGTGCATCGGTCCCATACATGATCCACCATTCAGCTACAATGAAAAACAATGTTGATAAGCCTAATAACTCCAACAAATTCTATTATAAACTTATAGTGAAATATGTTTACACTCACTAGGAGACATTTTTGTTCGAGCAGCAACTGATGTTGGTTCTCCAAAAGTTCTTCTTGCATCTTTAAACCATGTTAGCTGAATTCAATAAATCGTGTTAGTTTAATCCAATAAAGTAATTATTATAATTTAAGTAATTGTGTACCTCATTTCCAAATTGGCCAATTGTTGGTGATGCAGGGTCTAATTTAGAGTATACATTATGTACAGCACGTATAAGGGTACCATCATCTCCAACACCGGGTCTGTATTGGTATCGAGGATTCAAATAATATGCTGTTCAAAGAAACACATACTCTAATAAGAGAAATAATACTTATGCAACTAAAGAAATGAATTGCAAATTATGACATAATTTATACCTGCTGCATGCAAATCGTGGTATAATGTTTTATACCATCGATCTTCAATTATCTTTATGACCCACCTTGCACCATGTTTTCTTTCCAATTCATCCTTCACTACACGCATCAACTCATATATTGCCCCCATAGTAGGATACACTTCTGTGTCAACGATCCGTAAAACTTTGTAAAGAGGTTCAAACACTTGGCACACATGTTCTGATTGAGTCCAAAAAGCATGATCAAGCACTATACTTTCCACCATACGACCTGCATTTGAGCGGCTCAAATTATGGTTGGCCCAATCGTCACTAGTGAATAGATGCTTCAACCCTGCTTTCTTCTTAAGTAGGCTGTCTAATGCAATATAGTTGGTGGCGAATCGAGTGGTAGCTGGACGAATAATTTCTCCTTTGCAAAATTCACGCATCCTTGCCAACAACCAACCGTGATTGTAAATATAATTTGTGATCGTTCTAGCTCTTTTTACCACAGTAGCAACATTCTCTCTCTTCCCCATTGCCTCAAACATGAGATCAATACAATGTGCTGCACATGATGTCCAAAACACATTATGATGCTTCATTAACTTTTTTCCAGCTTTGACAAATGCAGAACCGTTGTCGGTCACGACTTGGACAACATTATGCTCTCCAACCTCCATGATTACATCCTTCAATAATTTGTAAATATACTTGTAGTTCTTTATATGGTCTGAAACATCAACAGACTTCAAAAAAATTGTCTTTCCCTTGGAGTATACCATGAAGTTTATGATAGACAATCTGGTCGGGCCAGTCCATCCGTCACACATGATTGTGCAACCATTAGTTTCCCACTTTGACTTCAACTTGTTAACATACTCGCCAATGTCTTTATACTCCATCTCCAAATATTTGTTTCTTATCTCATAAGGAGTGGGAGGTTGTACTCCAACACCGGCTTGTTGACATCCCACTACCATATTTTTGAAATGATGTGATGATGCTTTCTCAGCAGGGACATTTTCATAGATAAAGAACTTGCTAATTAGACGCCCCATTCCCTCCTTCACATTACCTCCAGTGAAATAACTCCAAACACTCTTTTGACGTGCTTTGGATGATTTATATAAACTTAGGGCTATTGGTGGTGTTGGTTGTGATTCTCTAAGACTGCCTCCCCGTCTCATTTGTGCACCACCACTTGTCCCGGTACCTTGTGCTCTATTAGGAATTTTATGAAGGTGTTCTCTTTCCCATGCTGACTGTGTGGAGGCACGTAATGCTTGTTTCAAACTGCGTCGTTCTTCAGGTCCCATGTCATCATCACATTCGTCATCATCGTCATCATCATCACTGTCAACCGCTTCGCCAATGACTTCTCCTCGTAGCCCAGCTCGAATATTTTCCATTCCATGTGTTATCTTTTCCTTCTGTTGTTTTTTATTTTTTAATAATGTGCTGATGAATGCCTTCACTTCTGGGGGGACATTATCGCATTGTTGGACATTTTTTGCTGGATCTAATCCACTAAGATGGTACTTAAGTCGTGTCACTCCGCCACTCTTCATTACTCGATGACAATATTTGCAAATTGTGCCATGTTTGTTTCCGTCTATTGGGTCTCCATGTTCCTAAGCTGGATCACGTTTAGTAACTCCACTCGACATCTTAAACGTACCTATATTTATTTTTCATGAAAATTAGACAATTTTTATTTGGCCAAAAAATATAGTAGTGATGACGGTTATATAAGAGAACCTAAATAATAAAGTTATTCTACAGAAGAATTAAATACGAAGTAAAGAAAATGATTGTAAAAATTTAAGTAATTATAAAAATAATATGGAATAATAAAACCTAATATTAATCAATAATAATCCAATTTGATAAAAAAAAATAATCCTAATATAAAACATAGTGATGAATAATAATCCAATTTGATAATAATCCAATTTAATAATAATTCAATTTAATGAATAATCCAATTTGATAATAATCCAATTTAATGAATAATAATCCAATTTGATAATAAAAAAAACCTAATATTAATGAATAATAATCTAATTTGATAATAAAAACTAATATTAATAAAATAATAAATAACATTAAATATATTAAAATTATCCTAGGGAATAATTATACAACATTACTTAATTACTTACAAAAATTAACATGTAATTGTTAACATTACTTAATTAGTTACAAAAATTAACATGCAAGTATTAATTACTTAATATTTGCAATAATATTTTTGTTATTGTATAAATTAACATACAAAAATTAACATTACTTAATTAGTTACAAAAATGAACATGCAAGTATTAATTACTTAGTACTTGCAATAATATTTTTGTTGTTGTATAAATTAACATACAAAAATTAACATTACTTAATTAGTTACAAAAATTAACATGCAAGTATTAACAAAAATTAACATACAAAAATTAACATTACTTAATTAATTACAAAAATTAACATGCAAGTATTAACAAAAATTAACATACAAAATTTATTTTTGTTGTTGTGTAAATTACAATAATATAAATATAAGTTTTTAAACTTACCTTAAATATGGAATCCTTTGTGTTCAAGCTCTGAAATATATCTGGAATGGCTTTGAAAGAGGTAAGGGAAGAAGTAGAAACGAAAATACTCTTAATGGTTTTGATACAAATGTGAAATAATATACGTTTGGAATGGCTCTGCCAGACATAGAAATAAGGTATTTGAAAACTGAAACTGGTGATGCAAACTTGCTGATGGCTGCCAATCAGATCAATCAGATAAAATCGTACGCACACATGCACAAAATTGTACACAAAACCATGTGCCAAAACCATGGTTTCCTACAAAACCTTGTCCCAAAACCGTATGTGGCTGTGTGCCACAGTCAGGCGCAGGACCCATCTTGTCCTGTCCGCTCCCCCCGTTACCCACCCCTTCTCCCCAACTCAGATTCTTCTTCCCCCAGACAAAAAAAATCTTCAGGAAAATCTTCAGAGCTCCAGAATGAAGAGCTCCAGAAGGGCCCCCCCTGCGGCGTCCCACCCCTCCCCCCTCCTCCCCTTCTCCCTCCCGCGTCCCCAGAAAAAGCAGATCCCTCCCGCGTCCCCTGCCTTCCCTCCCCCAACACCCCCCTCCTCTTCAACGAACAAGAAGCAGAGATCCAGAAGGCCCCCCCCCGCGGCGTCCCACCCCTCCCCCCCTCTCCCTCTCCCTCCCGCGTCCCCAGAAAAAGCAGATCCCTCCCGCGTCCCCTACCTTCCCTCCCCCAACACCCCCCTCATCTTCAACGAACAAAAAGCAGAGACCCAGAAGAAGGAGCAGAAGCAGATCCCTCCCCGCACAAAACAGACCCTTCCTTCCTGGGATGCGGCAGATCCTCCCCCCCCAGATTCTTCCTTCCCTTCCCTTTCCTCTCCCCAGAACGCCTTCATCCAGTGGGACATTTTCAGGGCCCCTTTTCGCACCCCCCAAACGCACAGATGGGGTCTCCTACGACCACGAGTTGAGCATGTTCAACCGGTTTGACTCGCCCCCATCCGGGTCGACTCAACTGTTTGAGAGGCGATATTATCGGTTCATCTCGCGATATTATCGGTAATATCGCGATATTATCGATATTATCGATAATATCGCGATATTTGGACGAAAACTCATTGGATATGTGTTAAAATATCCTTCTCTCCCAAAACCGATATTATCGGCGATATTTCGCCGATAATATCGGCATTTTAGACCATGGTATTGAGAAAGAGAAAATGTGTGTGGCCCCATCGTGAATGCACACTTGTTCGTGGATTTAGTCGGGAGTGGACGCTTCTCTGCTCACCAAGGTGAGAGAAAACGTTACCCTAGAGGCCATGCGGAAATTATTTCTCCTACGAAACCTAAGGAGATTAGTCAAAGACTTGTTATATTAACACCCCATGTATGCCCACATTTGCTTTTTCAATTAAATTTTTTCTTAATACACCCCCACATACTTTTCCATAATACCCTCACACCCCACACTCTCAACATACACTTTACAATTCTATATACACACCCCATATTTTCTCCATACACCGCCCGGTACTCTTCACAATGACTTTTTTTTTCTCTGTGCTATGTACGGTTGTTACAGAATCATTCAAGTCATACCAAGATTTTCTTACTGCTAGAGAGGTTCGAATAGAGGAAAGTAGAAGCTGCATGTTTGGGGAACCTTACAAAAGTGAAACGGCAGAAGTTTCTTTGCGAAAGAAGGCGATGACTGTAATCTGAGACCAATGAAGTTTAAACTTCACCACTTATGACGGTACATTTTGAACAAGATGAAGCTTCCGAAACGTCGATTTCATGTTCTACACATCAAAAATAATTTTTCTCAATCAACGGGTTTGTAGTTTCATTGGTTAGGCTTTTTGTTTTACAATGGAGACTGAGAGTGGTTTATAGAGTTGAAGAAGATAAATAATCTTGTGATATATTTGTTAAAAGTTATTTGGGGTGCATTTAGTATTTTTTAATTTTTTTTAAAACCTTATAAAGTCAAAACTGTCAATGCATATTAGGGTATATAAGTTATTTAATATTAAATTTTAATGTGGGGTGTATTCAACATTATGTGGGATGCTAATAAGTTAAGGACTCTTTTTTTTTTTGGGTTAAACGTGTGACTTATACTACATTTAGTTTAGTGTAAATTCGTCTGACATATTATCGGTATCAAACTTTCAAATGAGAATTATTCAAACATGTTTTTAGATGGTGATTGATAGTTTGGCAAAAAAAGAAAAAAAATCTGTAACATTAAAAAGATTTTTAAAATTCTGTTGTACAACTTTATTTTTGGTCTAATAGTGTACATCTGAAATTCTGTGTTCGATTTTCTCGCTCTAATTCTGCTCCTATCAAAAGAAGGACATCCCTAACCGGAAATAAAAGATAAAATAAAAGAGCTGCTCAACTGCTACTATGTATTTCTTCTTTGATTGGATCACTGAAGACGGAGGTAGAGCAGTCCTGTTTGTGAGGGACCATGAAAGAGTTACTGAGGCTTGCATGTTCTGTGCAATTTTTACTGTCACCCTCAGTGTGCGAATGGCTGCTGCTTTCAACTTCTCCCCTTTGGTTTGAGACTTGGTCTTGGGGTTGCTTGTTAATCTTCATCCTATGTTTAATTAATCAAGTGGAACAAGGGTGAAAAGTAATTAAGCATTATAAAAAAGAAGATAGATTGAGAAAAATTTAGTCGTAACTGGGGATATTTTTCGTCTCTTTTTATCAGTCATCACCTAATTAATGAGACACAAAGATGAGAATATATCTCCAGTTACATGTCAAAATCTTGCCAAGGAAAATTTGGGTGTGACTAGAGATATATTCAGTATCTATCTCACTCATGATATTTATACGAGTCAAGTAGTCGCACACATAGACATGAATATATCCCTAGTTACGTATGAGAATCTCGATAGTTCTACATCACCAAATCAAGAAATTTTTTGAAGTAATCAGGAAATATTTCGGTCTTTGTCTCACTCATCAAATGAATGGTGACGCACAATGCGAAAATAAATTCCCGATTACATGTCAAAATCTCACATGACTTACATCAGCAAAACAAGGAAAATGAATAAAACTCGATAAATAAATTAAAAAAAAGTGTGTAACACTCTTACCTTCTTCTAAATTTTCTTGCATCAGATAGAGCTTGAATTGTACATTGTCTAGGAGCTGGAAATATGCATATCTCCATGTCCTCTTGAGAAGCAACGGGCAGTAGAATCCCAAGAACCCTACAACGAAACCGAGCACAACGGATAACCCAATCCATAGACTTTGATCCTCATCGTCGTCCAAATCCTGGCTGTTCTTATTCTCTCCATCATTCCCATTACTTGACAAGCACTCATTAGGAAGTGGGGGGCTGCAAAGTTTTGGGTTCCCTTCGAATGCGGAGGCGTTGAAGCTTTGAAACTGTGTGCCGCTCGGTATTGATCCTTCAAGACTATTGTACGAGACATTGAAAGATTTCAAGAAACTAAGGCTTGCCAATGACAATGGGATTTTTCCGGAAAAATGGTTCACGGAAAGGTCTAATTCCTCCAAGTTCTTGAGGTTGGATATTTGCTCTGGGATTTCGCCCAAAAAGTTGTTCATGTTAAGATCCAGCTTTTGTAGGAGGTGCAGCTGGCCTATCTCAATGGGAATTCTCCCACTAATGCTGTTGTTCTTCACGTCGATCACGTGAGGAAAGTAAGACAACTTGTACTGCAGAAATGTTGTGATGGTCGAGGTGTAGATAGGCAGTTCGAGAACATAATCGTTTGCTTGAGGAGAAGTTTCTTCGGATGACTACATGGGAAGTGTACAGAGTTCCCTTGGAAATTCACCCGAAATTCAATTGGCTCCCAATGCTAAAACAAAGAGCCTCGGAAGAGCCCCCAACCAACTAGGAATCGACCCGGTGATTCTGTTAAAACTCAGAATCAAGACGCCTAGCTTCTTGAGCTTCGATAACCATTGAGGTATTTCTCCGTTGAGCTGACAGTTACTCAAATCTAGCATTTGAAGATTTTGGAACCCGTCGAGATTAGCCATTGCTTCATGACTTGGAATTTTCTCTCCGTAAAAGCTTGTCGAAAGGATGAGTACCTGGAGACTTTTGCAGCGCATTAGTACCTTCTTGCCCCTGTGATGTTTGTCAATCGGCTGTAGCTGAGGGAGAGGAAGGACAAGGAATCGAGTGAAAGAATCTCGGGTTGTATCTGTCCCTCTAGATTGTTTTTGCTCACTCGAATTGCTTTCAGGGACTTGCATGAGTAAAGGCTTGTTGGCAAGAAACCAGTGAAGTGGTTATGGCCAAGATCAAGTATCGTTAGTTTAGTAAGATTGGAGAAATTAAAGGTGGAGATGTTTCCTTCGAAAAGGTTGATTCCGAGATTCAGTTCAATAAGGCTTGTGCAGTTCATCAAAGATGGGGGCAGAGAGCCATTTAGATTGTTAAATTGAAGGAACATGTGTTGTAATTTGGACAGCTTACCAATGTTTACAGGGAGAAAACCGCTCAATCTGTTGGACTGGAGGTCAAGGAATCCATGGTGGGTGAGGTTGACGATTCTTTCGCTTATGGCACCGTGTAGCGAATTGCGAGGCAACACAATTTCTTGAAGTGTGGTAGCATTGTAGATGTCATCTGGAAGTAGTCCCGAAAGGTTGTTGTAACCAGCACGAAACACCTGAAGTTTGGAACACGCACCTAATCCTTGAGAAATATTGCCACTGAATTCATTGTGGGAGAAATCGAATAGTCTAATCGAGGGAGACAAATGAAGACAAATAGAGGACGGGATAGATCCCGAGAAGCTGTTGTCCGTGACGTTGAAACTAGTTAAATTTGAAGCACGTCCGAAGAATAAGGATGGAATTTCTCCATGGAAGTGATTGCTGGACAAATCAACAATCTGTACATTACTTGGAAGCTGAGAAAGCGAGAGTTCTCCGGAGAGAGGGTTATAGCTCAAATCAAGGATCTCAAGGCGATTCAAGGACAAGAAGAATCCGGCTTCGAGTGAACCATAAAGTGAGTTGTGGGAGAGATTGAGGTGTGTGGGATGGGTGAGATTTCCAAGTGATGAGGGAGAAATAATACCCCCATTGAGGCCCTTTGATGGTAATCGCAATCGCGTGATCTGAAGGTCCTGATCACAAGTGATGCCTTCCCACTGGCAACAATCAACTGAAGTAGTAGTCCAGTTCAATGGAGGAGAGGACAGAGAGCGAGAGATGGTCGTGAGAGCTCTGCGTTCGGTTGGATCACAAGGATGAAGAGGAAGCCATGAGAGATTGAATGATCCATCTTAGATTAAGATTCTCACAGGTTTGTTTACATATAATACGCATATACGCGTATACATATAGGTCAAATGTGCACCATTTTGTGCAGTATATACATCTTCTGGAAGCCATGACAGCTACATATGAACATTGTTAAGTTGCAACCTGCAAGCTTTTTCTATGGACCAATATTATATAATAATATGGTTTTGTCTGCAATTTCCCAATATCTTCAAGGTCGCGTAAAGATTCTTTATGTGTTAAGTCTATGGATTTGAGGAGGTTTTGATTGGTTTTGTTTGGTTTGATTTGACTTTAGTAGTAAACAACAAACAAAAGACTTCAAAGAGTCAATTACGGGTAATTAAATAATTTTGCATTTGATTATATTTCCTTTGAAAAATGGGTTGGTTTGATTTCTTACAAATGACTTCAAAGTGCCCGAATGACAATTTTTTTTTTCCTTTTTGGATGCAAGCAATGGAGGGAGACTCAAACTTAGGATTTCGAGTGCAACGGTAAATATTCTTAATCACTTAAGTTGCAAGCTCTTTGCGAGATTAGATTTTAAAAAAGTACTGAAAGAGAGAAAAAAATAACTTTCTTTGACGCTACATAAAAGTAAGAAAAAATGAATTTTGAGTCAGTTTAATTTTTTTGGTTTTTGTCTTAGGAAAGGAGGAGCGAGACTCGAAGTTTTTCTGCAAGAGCAAGTAAAGAGCCCTACGACTAATATAAAATGGTCAACTACTTGTATATCAAGTTGCAACTTCTGATATCATTTTCAACATCTGGCTATTTTTCTCAGTGTTTGAAAATGATTTCTAATGCGAATTTAATTTTTTAGGGATGCTCTCTCGTTTTCTTTTTTTTTTAATCCAAATTTCTTATTAAAATTTGTAAGAAAAGGCAACAATTTATTCAACGGAGAAATTATAAGTAATTATAAGGTAGATTACGGAAAACTTGATCAACAAGAATGCTTAAATTCTTGACAAATTAAATGGCAGTCTGCAAGTGAATTTCCGATTAACTATTTCAGTATTCTATCCTGACGAAATTCGAAGTCTTTTGCGTATGAATTTAGTTAGGAAAGTTGGATGCATGTTTAACCCTACAACGTTAATTCCCTTTCTGTTTTACTCAGTTGTTAGATTGTTTGTATGCAGCAGCAATGTGGTTAATGATAATTCTGAGATCAAGCTATGGTGAAAACAGAGAAAGCTAGAGAGAGACTTCGAAGAGAGAGAAAGTAGTGAGAGAAACTGTGTTTTTCATTATATCAACAATTATTACATCATTTGTCTTTATAAATACAATCACGTATAACTAACTTCTAGAGTCACCAATACAATTGTGACACGTGACAACATCTAACAATACTATCTTTTACTCTAGCATTCCTCTCAATCTTACGCTGGACACTCCCAAGCATAAAATTGGAGCAATGAGAACTAAACAATGGAAAACACAGACCCTTGGTAAGAATATCAGCAAACTGTTCTGCTGAAGCAACAAACTGCAACATAATCGTACCTTGCTGAACTCTTTCACGCACAAAGTGGCAGTCGATTTCTATGTGTTTAGCTTTAGAATGCAAAATGGGATTAGTTGCTAAAGCCATGGCAGAGATATTGTCATAGTGAAGCAATGGTGTAACTGAAGAATGATGAGACAGGTCCTTGAGTAACTGTTGAAGCCAAACAATCTCAACAGTGGTAGTAGCCATTGCCTTATATTCTGCCTCAGTAGAAGAACGACTAACAGTATGCTGTTTCTTAGAACTCCAAGAAATGTGATTGCCACCTAAAAACACAACAAAACCAGTTGTTGACCTCCTGTCATTAGGATCCCCAGCCCAATCAGCATCTGTGTAAGCTCTAATATCCAGAGTACCAGGTCTAAAACACAATCAAATAGTCATAGACCTTCTGAGATACCTCAAGATTCTTTTCACAACAACAAAATGACTCCCAAGAGGAGAATGCATAAATTGGCAGACCTGATTAACTGAATAAGCTATATCAGGTCTAGTAAAAGTTAAATACTGTAATGCCCCAACTATGCTTCTGTAAACACCTGGATCATGAAAATGAGGACTACCATGATTTAAGAGCTTTTGATGAGGATGACAGAGAGTTGTACAAGGCTTACTATCTAGCATATGTGTCTTGTGCAGCAAGTCCTTGATATATTTTGACTGGTGAACAAGTAATCCCTAAGGTTGATACTCAATTTGCAGACCAAGGAAGTAGTGTAAGATTCATAAATCCTTCATATCAAACTACCTGGTTAACTGATTAATGAGATACTGAACATGGTAATCATCATTTCCACTGAGTATGATGTCATCAACATAATCATTTTTTACATATAAAGAAGTATCTGCACATGAGGACTTAAACCCCAAGCTAAGAAGGAACCTTGAAAATCTTTCATTCCAGGCTCGAGGAGCCTGTTTAAGGCCATATAGAGACCTTTCTAATTTGCACACAAACTCATGATGATCCTTGTCAATAAACCCTTGTGGTTGGGACATGTATACCTCTTCATCTAGAAAACCATGCAGAAAAGCATTTTTGACATGTAATTGTTTAAGTTTCCAACCCTTTGTTGCAGCCAATGACAACATCAATCTAACTGTAGTAGGCTTAACTATAGGACTAAATGTCTTATAATAATCAAGACCAACTTCCTGAGAGAAACCCTTGGCCACTAAACGAACCTTATACCTGCAACAAAGCCATCAGGATGCCTTTTCATTTTATAGATCCACTTACAACCTAAAGTTTTTGTGAGGTGGTAGAGGAACTAATCTCCATGTTTTCTGTTTAATAAGAGCATCCATCTCCCCTGTCATTGCTCGTTTCCACCGAGAAGACTTTGAAGCAGCACTAAAAGACTGAGGTTCCTTATCTAGAGAAGAATCAACGTGAACAGAAGTAGGAAAAGCCTTCTTTTTAGAAATCCCAGACTTTGACCTTGTTTGCATTGGATATGTGTTAAGATTGAACACAGAAACTTGTTGCAAATCTAGAACTTGAGAGCTAGTCACATTAGGATGAATTTCAGATGACACCAATGAAGATGTAGGACCTGAAGTAGAAGAACCTCCAGTAGAGATAAGATCACCATGTGACTGAGAGCAGGACTAAGTAACAGGTATCAAAGGAGAATGTGATATGTGTGGAAATGGTATTGGGATGAGTGGAGGATGGTGAAAAGTATTAGGATGAACTATTGGAACTGGTAATGACTCAGATGGTATATTAGAACTAGGTAAAGTAGTTAATAACCCATGTTCACTGGGAAAGACACTTCATCAAACAAAACATGCCTAAAGACAATGAGTTTGTTATCCTTTATAGCATAACATATATATCCCTTATATTAAGCAGCATACCCTAAGAAGATACATTGTGTAGTTTTAGGTTCAAGTTTATGATGTCGATAAGGTTTCAATGAAGGGTAACAAGCACAACCAAAGACCCTTAAATGATCAAGTCTAGGTGGGAATTTATACAACACCTCAAATGGATATTGCATCTTTAACACAGAGGTAGGCATTCTATTAACAAGATAGGTAGTTGTGGCACAAGCATGGAACCAAAACTTAGGTCAAAGGAAGGCTTTTTGAAGTAATGTGACAGCAGTTTCAACAAGATGCCTATTCTTTCTTTCAGCTAAACCATTCTGCTCAAGGGTGTATGGACATGATTTTTGGTGTACAATACCTTTGGTTGTGAGAAAATTTTGAAAGGAATTGCTAACATATTCTCATCCACCATCACTTTGTAAGACTTTAATAGAGGCAAAAAAAATAAATGTGAACATATGCATAAAATTGCACAAATATCCCAAAAAATAGCAGCTTTATTAATCATGGGAAAGATCCATGTATATCGTGTACATTCATCTATAAATGACACATAATAGCTATACCCTTCTATAGACTTAGTAGGAGAGGGGCCCTATACATCAGTGTAAATGACTTCAAAGGGAACAAGAGACTTTGAAGCCACTCAAGGAAAAGGTAACTTGGTGAACTTGCCTTGCAAGCAAGCAGTACAAGTTTGAGGTATTGAATTACAGGGAAAAGTAATAGCTGACTTACTAAGAGTTACTTGAGTTATAGAATTGGTTGGATGACCCAATCTGCAATGCCAAAAAGATGCATTTATTTTCTGTCCAAGATATGCTACTGGATTTGGCTTTGGTTGTTTGAAAATGGGAAATGGATAGACAGCTTGGTTACTCAGTCCTTGATATAAAACCTTATTGGTGACCTTGTCCTGTATACACATAGAAAACTCATCAACAATACACCTACAATTGTTGTCTTTGCATAATTGATACATAGACAGTAAGTGTTGTGATAGTTGTGGGACATGTAAAACAGATTTTAACTCAAGCTTATGAGAAGGAGTAGATAAACTAACTTAACCAATGTGTGAAATTTGTAAACCTTCACCATTAGCACCAGTAACAGTCTCTGAAGAAGTATATGGAGTAACAGCTTGCAAATTGGACAAGTCAGATGTCATGTGATTGGTTGCTCATGAATCCAACAACCAATACTCTTGTTGTGGTGTTGATGGAGAAAAATTGGTTCTTGCAGTAAAAGTAACAAGTGAACCATTTTGAGAATACAACATCTCATGTGGATACTGAGAGGGCCACATCATATCAGGATTCTGCACTTGAGATTGAAACATATGTGAAGGCTGAAAATGTTATTACAATTGTGGAGTATTAAGATGATAGTGATGCTGCTGAAACACATTGGGAGATTGAGAGAAATGTTGAGACACATGCACGTACATAGGTGCATGATTGTTTATGTCAAAACAGGTTGCAGCAGTGTGCCATTTTCTGTTACAGATTTGACACCCATTCTAAAAGCAATTTAAAGCTGCATGTCCATTTTTGTCATATATTTGACAAATTAGTAAGGGTTGAAATGATTGGCCTGAAACCATTGGAGATCCAAGATTCTAAAACTAAGACTGAGATTGAAAGTTAGGTTATGCAAAACCCTGATATCTAGAAGCTTGTTGATAACCAGCATTGAACTTCTTTCCTTTACCCTTAGACCTATAGTTATTTCCCCTGAAGTTGTTATAAGTTCCAGAGCCAATGTGAGAAACAAATGCAACAACACAATTGTTAGAAGAAAATGGCAGTTGCTGAAACTGTGGCATAGGTGCAAATGAAGGAACAGATGATCCAATATCAAAGTTGGCAGTTTGAGACTTAGAATTGGAAGATCCACCAGCTTCGTAAACCAAACTAGAAGTGTTTGCAAGCATAGTTGCCATTAAAGATGGTTGCTTGATAACTTACTCCAGAGTGGACTCTTCTACCTTTAATTGAGATCTAAGCTCTTTCAGTGAGACCAGATTTTCTCTTTCCCAAATTACAGACTTAATGGTATTGTATTCTGTAGGTAAACCTCTCAGAGCTATAATGACAATATCCTTGTCAAAAATCACAACACCAGCTGTAGCTAATTGACAGTGTTCTAAAAATCGGCCTAGGTGGAGCCTAGACGCTGGTGTCACATCCCGGCCCGGGGTGCATCACTTCCCGGGCCCGCTCCACCACCGTAGCACGATATTGTCCTCTTTGGGCCCCGACCACGCCCTTACGATTTTGTTTCTGGGAACTCACGAGCAACTTTCCAGTGGGTCACCCATCTTGGGAGTGCTCTGGCCCCCTTCTCGCTTAACTTAGGAGTTCCTATGAAACCCGAAGCCAGTGAGCTCCCAAAAGGCCTCGTGCTAGGTAGGGATGAGAATATACATTTAAGGATCACTCCCCTGGGCGATGTGGGATGTCACAATCCACCCCCCTTTAGGGGCCCGACGTCCCCGTCGGCACACACGCGACCAGGGTTAGGCTCTGATACCAATTGTCACATCCCGGCCAGGGCGCAGCCACTTCCCAGACCCGCTCCACCACCGTAGCACGATATTGTCTGCTTTGGGCCCCTACCACGCCATCACGGTTTTGTTTATGGGAACTCACGAGCAAACTCCCAGGATGGGTGACCCACTGGGATCAAAGATTGTAGGGATCAATTAGCAAGGTTCTAAAAGACGTTAGGCGCTAGTTGGGCGGTGGGCTGGGGCCTAGCGCCTAGGCGGATTTAGATAAATTTATTATATATCTTTAGTATTTTGGTGAATTTGATGGTATGAAATAAAACTTCAAATGATTACAAGTCTGTAGTATTTTACAAAATATTTTTTAAAGATCATATTAATTTATGTTGAATTTAAAGAGAAATAAAGGTGTCAAATATGTGGATGTAGAAGGCAAAGTGGCATACTAGGTGACACGCCCCGATCTCGATATCCTGGGGACATCGGGATGGTCATATGCTGGTCGACACCCGAGGGGTGACGAAAGCCATTTAGAATGCATGAGAACGAGAAATAAGTAAGACTTAAGAATTTAATGGAACATTAATAAGTATTTAATGAACGTGTTCAGAGCATACAACTAATTAGAATACTAGAAAAGAAATGATATAAAATTGAATGACCAAATGAAGTGGGTCCTACATCGAAAGAACTCGAAGATGCCAATGCGGAAGTGCCTTGATGCCGGGATTGTATGCCTTGTTTCTAAGTCCTGAAGGAGGCAAAAACAAACATGATTGGACCAAGTTGATATACATATATAATAAAACAATTATCAACATACTAAACCCCAGGTTTTATGAAAAACACATATATATGATAAAATAGGTTTTTCGAAACCTAGCATGCCGCGCAGTGTCTAAAAAACATAACGCGTATATGCATAGTCAATAGTGAATGTCCGATATCCCTCCAGGCCCCTTGCCAACTCCCCGTCCCTGATCTTAAATGCCAGAGGAAAAACCTTTCAGGCCCTGTGCCAGCTCCCTATCCCTAGGAATACTCATTCAGAGGAAAAACCCTTTAGGCCCTATGCCAGCACCGTAATCGTCGCCCCGTAGCGGAATGGGGACCACTAGGTAAGTACAAAATCATTGAACATATATATATTTGAAAAACAACTTCATAGTATAAAGTCATCCATCATCTATACTATAAAGAGGTGTTCTAAACATGTTCTAAATATCATATCGTCATCCATCATATATTCTATAAGAACACGGGTTATAGGAAAAGTAGTAATAATTCAAAATAACCTCAGTAAGCATATTATCTCACAAAATGTTTCATAAAACGTTATCATCAAATCATGCTTTTCATGTATGCATTTCTACTATTAAAACATGCATTTTTAGAAGGGATCCACTCACAGTACTTCACCGTCGAAAGCCGCGCTGCTAGCGAAGACAGAAAAGCCCTAAGAAATGCACCTAATCACATAAAGGGTACAATCGTTAAAACTATGCTCAAATGATTGAATTTGGAAAAACAGACTTCAAAAACAAGTCCAGGACGTCGAAATTAGCCTAGGAGGGTTCTCGAACGAAACCCAAAAAAGTCAACTCAAAAAGTCAACATTGACCGGGAAAGGTCAACGTTGACCGTTGACCGGATCGGTCAACGGGTCAACGGGTCGGTCAAACCGGGTTGAACCAGTTTAAGGTTTTGGGATGGGTCCTTAAGGGTTTTGGGTTTTAAGGGGAAAGGGTTTTGGGCCCTGGTTTGAAAGGCCCAAAGGGTTTTAGCCTAAGGGTTTTTGGGTTCAAAAAGGGAACGGGCCGAAGGCCCTTATTCAAAATGGCCCAAAGGCCTTAGCCTTTAAAGGCTTGGGTTACAAAGGATACGGGCCTAAGGCCCGCGCTTTAAACATGGCCCAAAGGCCTTTATAATTAAACAATAAATAAAATAAATAATAAAACTGAAATGGGTTTTGGGTTGGGCTCGGCAGGAAAGGCCCAAAGGCCTTGGGGTTTCTAGGTTGCCGGATTCAAAGGAAGGAGAAGGCTGGATTTCGGCCGGAAAGCTACACCAACTTCAAACGGCCATAACTTTGTCAAAACTCAACGAAATCGAGTGATTCAAAAATGAAAATCGTAGTTATCGAAAAGACGAAGAGAATGGTACCTCGCACGACTTTTAACTCACCGTGGTTTGGTCGGAAAATGAGCCGTGGAGGTCGCAAAAAACTGGGTAAGATTCAAATGGATATAACTTCTTCAATACTCAATGAAATTGGGTGATTCAAAAAGGAAAGTTGTAGTACTCATCGAGATGAAGAGATTGATACCTTGCACGCCGGCCAACTCGTCGAAATTACGTTTGTATAGTGATAGCAGCCACGGGGAGGTTGAGGTGATCCTCCATCGATCCTAGCTTCCTGGAACTTACAGGGAAAGGAAGGATGGTGGTGATGGTTGCTGCTCGTGTGTATGAATGTTTGTGTATGTGTGGGTTCGATGGCAATGAGGGTAAAGTGAGGTCGAGAGATAGAGAGGCGAGATATACGCGAAATGGAAGAAAGAGAGGGAGAAAGAGAGAGAAAGAAGAGGGCTGAGAGAGATGGAAGAGTGACGGGACTAGGGGACACAAAAATAGATGGTGGGCCCCTTGCGCACATCAATTAAGAATTAAAAACCATTTTTAAATAAAATGGGGATAGGGTGTTACAATCTACCCCCTTATAAAAAAATTTCGTCCTCAAAATTTAAAATAACATACTACACTAAAAAACTCAAAAAAAAAAAAAAAATAGGGAGAAGAAAAATATATATACGTAACGAAGAAATCAAGTAAGAGCGGTTGCACAAAAGGGAAAATGCCGCACCGTCGCGATCGGGTTGCAATGATTCCATCTTTCATGCCTCCATGCCCATACTTTCTTTTCCTGTTAGTGTAAAAGTAGAAAACATACTTTATAAAGATATAGAATCGAAAACAAAAAGTAGCTCAAGGTCAAAAGTAAGTACGTAAAATACGGTAATTGCCAAAATAGGTATGTACTAACATATGGGTCGAAAACTAGCGCGAACTTAAAACTGAAAATGGAAATACTTCCCCAAAAACATTTGTAACGTCAAAGCAAATAACTAGTAATGGAAGTTAAAATACTTTTACTGAAACCCAAAACTGAAAATGAGAGTGGGTCTCGCCCAAGCATACGTAACGTCACGTACATCGAGAACAGATGTTTCTTTGGGTCGAGCCCCAACAATAGCGAATTCCATAACAACTACCATGGACGGTTCTACTTGCCCACTTGCTTAATGAACCAACGAATAAGCTATCGATACAACAGTCCGCCGCTCGCAATATCGATCGCACATTTGTTGTCTCAATAAGTAAGCAATGATTTCCTAAACGTGCACAATTTTACACGTCGTAAATTCGATCCTCCGAATACCAGTTCTCAATACTCATCTGCCAATCGGTGTTGCCTGTAGAAAACTCTCGTACCATGTTGCAAAAAGTGTCATACCCAAACCGAACAAAAAAAAAACTGTCATCGCAAAACTCTATCCAACACCAAGCATCATATCCTCCTCAGGTCTTCCAAATGTGACCAACTATTCCAGTATTTTGCCAACAAAGAACCCATTTGAAAACTGTACCTTGGGATTCAAGAAAGGTGGTTACCATGTTAATAGTAGACCCAAAAGTTCGAGCCAAGTAAGCAGAAAACGAGAAGTCACATTTCCCAACAATCGGTATCTCTTGGGAGTTGTTGCAATGCTCAATCCACCTCTCCATTTTTTGCTTAGTAACAGATTTCTAGTCAAACAAGGTTAAAGTTGGTGGAAAGAAGAAGGACTGCAAGTGATCAACCTGAAAACCCCATAAAAACACACACATTCGAGAGAAGTGCAACTTTTAAATGTGCTAAAGCCAGAAGACGAGTGAACACAACGTGTCCTCTAAGGTCTAGTCATTTCGTTCTGGTATTCTAATTAGTTGTATGCTCTGAACATGTTCCTTAAATACTTATTAATGTTCCATTAAATTCTTAAGTCTTACTTATTTCTTGTTCTCATGCATTCTAAATGGCTTTCGTCACCCTTCGGGTGTCGACCGGCACGTGACGATCCCGATGTCCCCAGGACATCGGGATCGGGGCGTGTCACCTAGTATGCCACTTTGCCTTCTACATCCACATATTTGACACCTTTATTTCTCTTTAAATTCAACATAAATTAATATGATCTTTAAAAAATATTTTGTAAAATACTACAGACTTGTAATCATTTGAAGTTTTATTTCATACCATCAAATTCAACAAAATACTAAAGATATATAATAAATTTATCTAAATCCGCCTAGGCGCTAGGCCCCAGCCCACCGCCCAACTAGCGCCTAACATCTTTTAGAACCTTGCTAATTGATCCCTACAATCTTTAATTCTCTGCAAATAAAGATTAATGGATTCTAGCCCTTTCTTAATATTTTGCAGATCAATGTTCATTTGGATAATGCTAGTGCGAGTCATATTAGCAAATCTCTCTTTAAGATTATTCCACATTTCTCGTGAACTTTGGCACCCAATGACACAGGGTAAGGCAGTTGTAGAGAGTGTTGAAGTAATCAAAGTCATAAGAGCCTTATCATGCATTTTCCACACTTTATAAGCATCAGTCAATGGAAAGGTATGAACAACCGACTCATCATCAGAATTCGACACATCATATTTCTGAGGACAAGGAATAGATCCATCAACAAATCCAATAATTCTATTCCCTTCCAACAACAATTATATCTGAAAATTCCAAGTAATGTAGTTCGAATCATCCAACTTCACAGTAACCGTGTTTCCAACACTCGGTATCAGCAAAGAGATTGGAGATTGTGTGAGAGCTAATTGTGTAGTGGTAACCATGATTAATCAACGGAAATCAACAGTTCTTCAGTGAAGCAAAAAATCCAAGAGACACAGTATGTTTCTTCGACATGAAGTAATCACCAAAACAATATTCTTTTCCCAAGAATTCAACAGAAACAGCAAATCAAGCAACAATAATCGCCAAGAACCAAGGAATTGATAGACAAAGAACTATCAAGAATCAATACTAAATCGAATCAAGTAGAGAAATCGAGAGAAAACAACTTAATTACAGCGACGATAATGATCAGATATGTAATCAGCAACAGCTTCAAGCATCGACGAACAAATCAACAATCACTGACGAAGAAAAGAACGACCAACAAAGAGAAATTCCACCGACTAGCTCAAGAAACCCCAAAAAAAAACCTAGGGTTTGAGTAACCGACAATTATCGAAAAAATTCACGTCCGGCAAACAACAACCACAACAGTCACCAGAATGATGAAGACGAGCGGAGGCACATGAATCATCAATAAATGGTGTTAACCATGGTAGGCTTTGATACCATGATAATTCTAAGATCAAGCTATGGTGAAAGACAGAGAACACTAGAGAGAGATTTCGAAGAGAGAGAAAGTAGTGAGAGAAACTGTGTATTTCATTATATCAACAATTATTATATCATTTTTCTTTATAAATACAATCACACATAAGAGTCACCAATACAATTGTGACACATGGCAGTATCTAACAATACTATCTTTTACTCTAACAGTTAATAAGTCCTTTATTTCTCACAAAAAATTACACTGATCAACATATGAAGCGATCTTTAACATCGGAGAGGAACTGGAAATACGCATATCGCCATGACGTGATCAAAGCTAAAGAGCCATAAACTCCCCAAAATCCTACAATGAAACCAAGAGCCACTGAAATATAAAACCATGGAATTTCATTCCCATTGCCATGCACATCTTCCATGTTCTTAGTTGCATTATCACTTGTGTTCTGCTGGCATTTGTTTGGAAGCGGGGAACCGCAAAGTCCCGGGTTGCCCTCAAAAGCAGTGGCATCAAAGCCTTGGATCTGAGTGCCTAACGGTACTTGTCCTTGGAGGCTATTGTATGCAACACTGAGTGAAGCCAAGAAATGAAGACTTGATAGTGAAGCTGGGATTCCGCCCGACAGATGGTTTCTTGAGAGGTCTAATCTCTCCAAGTTTGTGAGGTTAGATACCTGGTCCGGAATGCTGCCAACAATGTTGTTGACGCTGAGATCCAGCTCGTGAAGGTTTTGCAACCGGCCTATCTCAATGGGAATATTGCCACTTAGACTGTTATTTCGGATGTAAATTGCTCGCGGCAAGTTGGACAGATAGTTGTATTGCAGATCTGTGACAGATTCATTCGTTCGCTGCGTGTAGATAGGTAGTTCGACATCACCACTATCTGTTTGAGCGGCAGGCTTCTCGGATACAAGAGCTTGTAGTGAGAAAAGCTCTTTTGGAAGTCCCCCCGAAAGTGAGTTGTTGTTCAAGCTTATGAAGAAAAGACTAGGAAGACTTCCCAACCAATGAGGTATTGAGCCTGTGAGTCTGTTAGAAGACAAATCAAGGGCTTCGAGTTTCTTGAGCTTTGACATCCACATCGGAATATGACCTTTAAGTTGGCAGTCCGATAAGCCAAAAAGGCGGAGATTTTGAAACCCAGAACCAATCATAGCATCACCATCTGATAGTTCTTCACCTATAAAATTATTTGGAAGTGTGACCACCCTGAGACTTTTGAAACGCATCAATATATGCATAGCGCCGGTGAAATTGGTGAGTCTGTTCCTACCAAGCGAAAGAAAGGATAGGTATTTCAACGAAACAATCTCGGGCTGTATCTGTCCCTCTAGATAATTACCGCTCAGGCGAACTGCTTTCAGAAACTTGCATGAGTAAAGGCTTTTTGGCATGACACCGAAGAAGTAATTACTCCCGAGATCAAGCTTGATAAGTTGATCAAGTTTCGAAAAATTCAGCTCCGAGATATTTCCATCCAAATGGTTGAATCCAAGATTGAGTTCGATAAGGTTTGTGCAATTCATCAAAGACGGGGGCAACGGACCTTCAAGATTGTTGAAATGAAGGAGCACGAGTTTTAATTTGGAGAGCTTCCCGATATGGAGAGGAAGTGAGCCACTCAAATGATTGAAGTAAATCTCTAGGATTGTGAGGCTGGTGAGATTGACAATGTTGTCACTAATGTGACCGAAAAGCTGATTGGAAGGTAACGAAATTTCGTGAAGTGCCTGAGCTTTGAAGAGATCACTAGGAAGAGTCCCAGAGAGAGTATTAAAGCCCGCACGAAAGATTTCCAATTTCAAACAGTTTCCTAGTCCGAGAGGAATTGAGCCATTGAAATCGTTGTGGGAGAAATCCAAGACTCTGACCAAAGAGGAACGAAGACAGATAGAGTAAGGTAATTTGCCAGTAAAATGATTTTTACTGACATTCAAGCTGCTCAAACGCCAGGCATGCTGGAGGAATGAAGACGGAATTGTTCCATTGAATTGATTGTTCGACAAATCCACTATCTGAATGTAACTAGATGATAGAAACAATGGTACTTCTCCGGAGAGAAGGTTATAGCTCAAATCAAGGATTTCAAGGCGACTCAAGGACAACAATAGTCCAGCTTCAAGAGGATCAGAAAGCAGATTGTGGGAGAGATTGAGGTGCGAAAGATGTGTGAGGTTTCCAAGAGAGCAAGAAACGCCTCCTTGGAGCCGTTTAGAGGGCAACAAAACATGTGTTACCCTACCATCGGCATCACAAGCGATGCCTTCCCAGTGACAACAATCACTGGAAGACCAATTTAAACGAGAAGAAGACATATTGAAAGATGACAAAAGAGAGTTGTAATCTGCCTTGTTGCAAGCACGGTTTGTAGAAATGAAAGTAGAGAACACAAAAACCAGGAAGAGGACTCCATAAGGCATTATATGACTAGGTTCCGGCATGGCGTTTTTCGCTATGGCTGTATCGGAGTTATATTGCTCACGTCGTTTTGGGTGGATATATACACTCCTTTGTTTGAACCAAAGGAGGTAGAAATTAACAAAGGGAAGAAGGTAATTAGGTAATGGTTTGAATTCTTGTGCGCAGTGTTTGAATTTCTCAGTCTTTGCTTCATAGAGACTTAAGTGAAATGGGACGTCACTAACAATGGAGGGTCTAATCATGGGTTCGGTTGGCAGCAACGGAGTAAAGGGTTTACACTGACTTTTAGCTCGTGCTTTTGAAGAGCTAAAAGCAGTTTCGATAAAAATTTTAGAAGTGCTTTGAGTATGAAGTAGAAGCACTTTTAATCACTTTGACAATTTTTTAGATGCGATCAACTTAAAGAAATTCAATTAAATGGGAGAGTTGTATAGTTAAGAATAAGAAGGGAGAGCCACATTAATTAATTAATTAGTGAATTCTCTATGATTTAACAACATGAAAGTACTATTACATGAAAGGGAAGGTTACATGCTCGATTTTTCCTCTTTAAATATAGCTTGTATAAAAAGAAATGATACAGTTATGCGCATTAATTACATAATGTAGGATGTTGTAGACCTATCGTGCATCGACTTACTTGATGACTATATTTTTTTCTTTGTCTAGACTTTGAAATTGCAAATCTATAATAATTAACATGAAGAA
Source organism: Heteromeles arbutifolia (assembly GCA_024362995.1). Taxonomy (NCBI): domain Eukaryota; kingdom Viridiplantae; phylum Streptophyta; class Magnoliopsida; order Rosales; family Rosaceae; genus Heteromeles; species Heteromeles arbutifolia. The sequence goes on from JANCRC010000005.1 coordinate 1,495,768, forward strand.
TACTTTGAAATTGCACTGACATGCTACTTATCTAAGTTCATTTTTCTTCTCTTATCAGATTGGACTCAATGGTTTACTCAAGTCATGATCAAGGGAAATTAATGGAGCATTTTGTTTATCTTTTTTGTTGGGTAAGATGCTTTATAATATGTTACAGTTACCTCGAGACATCATCAAATTGTAAACCAAGACATTTGTTTGCCAAAATTTTTAACAGAAGAAACTGTTTCGTTGTTGCGGCAACATGTTTCTTCCAGGATGTGCCATATGTACGTTAACAAGATAATTGCAATTTAAACTTTACTGTTTGATGAAATTCCTGAACCGTTTTCTTTTGCGTTTTTCCAGATTTCCAGAATGTTTTCATGTTTCCAGCAATGGCCAATTTGCAGGGTTAAGGTGCCACTGTAACTCATTTCCTGAACCGCCTTTTCTTGCGAAAGTTGGAGCTCTGCAATTTTCGACTTCTGCTGTTGGGATTCGTTCAACAACTTCCGGTTTTCAACCCATGCAAACTAGAAGAAGTGAAAACCCAACTTACACTAATTAGTTATTTATTTATTTATTTATTTATTTTTATTTGTTCAGAAAAAAATATAAACCCTCCTCAATGATTCTGCATATACACAGATTTTGAATCTTTGATGAGTAGTATCAAATTAAATCAGGACACTTTCCTTAGTTTCAATTTTGTTCTTAACCAAAATGATTGCACAACTTTATGAAAATCAAGGAGATTTTGCCGGATAGTTTGATATGTTATGTGACCTAAACATTTTTGTGGTTTTTTTGGTCAAGAATAAACCTTCATTATAAAAAGAAATATTTTACAATTTGTGATAGATGGGCCTAAGTCCAAACAAAACACAAAACCCTACATAAACAAAGCAAGACATAATAGAATGGACAGACGTACCCAAGTAAAAGGGGAGCTACACCCCAAGACATAAGAGAGACCCAAATAGACTGAGGCCTGCAGGCAACAATAAAAAACAACAGCAAGAGACACTAATCTCAAGCAGCAAAATGCAAGCCTACACTGACTTTTCGCTCATGTTTTAGATCAGCTAAAAGCATTTTTGTCTTGCTCGTTTGGATGTGCTTTTAAAATGATTGAAAATGCTTTTAGAAATTTAGAAAAAATATTTTTGGATTTCAAAAGTATTTAAAGTGCTTTATGCAAAAAGCACTATTTATGTGCTTCTTTCAGGAAACACTTTAAGTGATTTTCCAAGATTTACTTGTATATTTACTAATGATTGGTTGTAAAAATATTTTCACCAAAAATGCTTTGAGTATGAAGTAGAAGCACTTTTAATCACTTTGACAATTTTTCAGAAGTAATAAAGTTAAGGGTATTCAATTAAATAGGAGAGTTGTATAGTTAAGCATAAGAAGTAGACGTGAGAGGCTCATTAATTAATTAATTTAGAAAATTTTCTATGATTTAACAACGTGCAAGTAATGTTACATGAAAGGGAAGATTACTTGCTCGATTTTTCCTCTTTAAAATTTAAATATCACTCTTATAAAAAGAAATGACACAGTTACGCTTATTAATTACATAATGTAGCATTACGTAGACCTATCATCCACTATATTTTTTTTCTTTGTTTAGACTTTGAAATTTCAAATCTATAATAATAAATATGGAGAATGCTTTGAAATTGCACTGACATCACATGCCACTTACCTAAGTTGATTTTTCTTTTCTTATCAGATTGGACTCAATGGTTTACTTAAGTGATGGTCAAGGCAAATAAATGGAGCATTTGTTTATCTTTTTTGCTAGGTAAGATGCTTTATAATATGTTACACTAATGTAGAGTAGGAAAAACAGCAGTACGTGTTGAGAATAATCTCACATTGATGGGAGGGGGATCTTGCATGGGCTTATAAATAAGTTGAGCTACTCCTCATATTGTCAATTGGTTTTATGGAGGGACCTCTCAACTTCTTCATGATATCAGAGCCGATTGTCCCACGTGTGAAGTCAAATAGTCACATGCACTCCACTTCACCCTGTTGTGTTGTCCACGTATTAGGCTTGAAAATTCGCCACACGTAAGGGGCACGTTGAGAATAAGTCCCACGTTAATGGGCTGAGGGACATGGTGTAACCTCAACTTCTTTAGTACCTCGAGACATCATCAAATTGTAAACCAAGACATTTGTTTGCCAAAAAATTTAACAGAAAAAACTGTTACGTTGTTGCAGCAACACGTTTCTTCCAGAATGTGCCATGTTACGTACGTTAACAAGATAATTGCAATTTAAACTTTACTGTTTGATTGAAAAAAAAATAAAAATAAAAATTTCCTGAACCGTTTTCTTTTGCGTTTTTCCAGATTGTTTTCATGTTTCCAGAAGTGGCCAATTTGCAGGATTAAGGTGCCACTGCAACCCATTTCCTGAACCGCTTTTTCTTGCGAAAGTTGGAGCTCTGCAATTTTCGGCTTCTGCTCTTGTTGGAATTCGTTCAACAACTTCCTGCTTTCAACCCATGCAAACTAAAAGAAGTGAAAACCCAACTTACACTAGTTAGATTTTTTTTTTACTTTCAGAAAAAAATATAAACCCTTCTCAATGATTCTGCATATACACAGATCTTGAATTTTTGATGAGTAGTATCAATATAAATCAGGACACTTTTCTTAGTTTCAATTTTGTTCTCAACCAAAATAATTGCACAACTTTATGAAAATCAAGGAGATTTTGCCGGATAGTTTGATATGTTAGGCATCGTTTGGCAGCTCGGACTGTACCGACTATTTCAGTCGGATAGGATAATTTGTCATCGGATAGTACTGGCTAAATTAGTTAGATGTTTGGTACAGCAACAGACTAATAACCGTATTATTTATACTGTCGCGACATGAGGAAAGGGTCTGGAATAGTCTATTTTATTTGCTAAGTTGCGAGTTTAAGGGGCCATATGGGTCAAGTATGGCCTCTAAGAACATGCGATAATCGACTTTTTAGTAGCATATGTCCTTCCCGGCCTGCTGTCGTCAACGGTCCGCTTCCTTGAATGAAAGTTGATCTTCCCGATCCACGAATACTACTTGTTTAGTGGCTTCTGTCTGAGGGCATCTGGAATTGTTTGTTTCGGTATTAACTCTTGTAAAATCCTTCAACCAGCACCCCTTCTCATGATTGCTGGTTAAGGGTTGATTCTTCTCATCAGGTAGTAGTAGAAGCCATTGACCCATCTCCGGCTGCTAACAATTCCAATGTTGATAATTTTGGTATTCAGGCTATTATTCCTATTATCTCTCGGCCTGATCATGAACTCATAAACAAGATGGAGTCTAATATATTCCTTGTTTGACTGAAATCCAAAGATAATGCTAACGTTCCAAAGGAACAAGCTGCTCAGACTAAGGGATACTTATCAGACTTCAGGTATTTAAAAATTCACAACCACCGAATGCATCAAATAAAAAAACAAGATCTTGGTTGTCATTTTGAACTTTGAAATTGCATTTCCAAATGATCCTTTATTTAAACCAAATTACTTAAAATAAAAAAAAATAAAAAAAAACGAAAAGAAAAAAACTAAATCCTCTCTTCCCCAGATCTTCTCCACCGCACTGCCCCCCCCCCCCCCCCCCCCCTCCTCCTCCTCTCTCTCTCTCACTTTCCAAATCCAAATCTCTGAGACTCAATTCTCTCTCTACGAAGTTTCTATGACATTCAGACAAAAAGAGATCCACTGAATCAGAAAACATAACATCAGAAACGAAAAGAGATCCACAAGAACTTGCAGATCATAATTCAAATCAGACAAATTGTCAAACAGGTACAGTGCCATATCTCCATAGACATCTATCTAGCGCTAGCTACATCAAATCTTTAATCACAAGAATGAACACCTTCTCAGAGCGGCATGGAAGCAAGAAAGATCAAACGGATTTGCAATTTCCCATGGAATCTTAGGCAACTCTGAACTCCATCAAATACAGGAAACCCATAATTAGGCATTTCTTGAAGTTCTTCAACATGGGTTGCAATCTCCACGAAGCACTGGCGCAAATGCGCCAAGACGGAGGCAAGGAAGACAGCGGGGGCGAGTAGGACTAATAATACGAAGCTTTTGGGCGGTATAATTAAGCAGGCGTGAGGAGTATTAAAGTGGTGGAGTCAGATAATTTAGTCCGGATACTATTTAATACATTAGTGCACCAAATACTTGATACTATATTATTAATATTATCCGGTGCTATATACGACATATCAAACGAGGCATATGTGACCTAAACATTTTTATGGTTTTTTTGGTCAAGAATAAACCTTCATTATAAAAAGAAATATTTGACAATTTGTGATAGATAGGCCTAAGTCCAAACAAAATACGAAATCCTACATAAACAAAGCAAAACATAATAGAATGGACAAACTCAAGCAAAAGGGGAGCTACACCCCAAGACATAAGGAAGACCCAAATAGACTGAGGCCTGTAGGCAACAATAAAAAACAACAGCAAAAGACACTAATCTCAAGCAGCAAAATGCAAGCCTACACCGCCGCATCATCATCGGTGAAGGGGTAGGGGGAGCAACCCGATTTAAAAAGAGCATCCGAACTAAAAACTAGATTTGAGAGTGTTGTGCAGAATCAACCTACTAAGAACCACAACTTCCACAACCACAAAACATAACAGGAGGAGTGGAAGGGGGAGCAAGATAGAGTCCAACATTCCGAGATCTAATTCATGACTAAGGATTGGAAAAGATGAGGGGGAGCAAAGGGAGAGGTAGGAAAGGAGGGTGCGATGTGTGGATGGTTTTGAGAGAGAGAGGGCTAATTGAGGTAGTAATTAAAAGAAAAGTAAACATATTTGTGGTTAAACATGTGAATTATAACTTACTCTTTAATAGATATTTTGCACCAGAGAATTTCTGGCTCAGTTCGTACACTAATATTTCTTGGTCTTCTGGGCAGGGAGCTTTAACTGGAACATTGAAGAGAGAGGTGGTTTGGAAGTTGTCAGGGTCCATGAAAGATTCACCGTTGTTTGCATATTCTGAACAATTTGTTTGGTTCTTGGACTTGGCCTTCGGTTTTCCTGTTAAGAACAAGGACAAGATTTAAACATCACAAACCAAATTGAAAAAGAAAACGCAAAATGAGTCTACCTTCTTCTAAGCCTTCTCCGCATCAGATTGAGCTTGAATTGAACATTGTCTAGGAATTGGAAATATGCATATCTCCACGTTCTCTTGAGAAGCAAAGGGCAACAGAATCCCAAGAACCCTACAATGAAACCAAGCACCACGGATAACACAACCCATAGACTTTGATCCTCATCGTCGTCCAAATCCTGGTTGTTCTCTTTCTCATCTGCATCATTGCCATTAATTGACAAGCACTGGTTTGGAAGTGGGGCACCGCAAAGTTTCGGATTCCCGTCAAATGCAGAGACGCTGAAGCCTTGGAGCTGAGTGCCGGCTGGTATTGGTCCTTCGAGATTATTGTTTGCAACAGTAAACGTAGACAAGAAATGGAGACTTGATAGTGATGGTGGGATTTCGCCTGACAGACGGTTATTGTTGAGTTCTAATCTCTCCAACTTTGTAAGGTTGGATATTTGGTCTGGAATGTTGCCGGAGAAGTTGTTGATGCTTAAATCCAGTTGTTGAAGAAATTGCAATTGGCCAATCTCAAAGGGTATGTTGCCGCTTAAACTGTTGTTCCTGAGGGAGATTACTCTTGGCATGTTGGGCACATACTTGTACTGTGAAGAAACACAGTTGCATTATTACCGCGTTGGAAGTAGACGGGCAACTCAAGAGAACAATGGCCGGTTTGATTCGCAGCCTTTTGCGATACTAACGCTTGTAGTCTGCAAAGCTCCCTCGGAAATTCACCCAAAATCATGTTGTCATTCAACAACAAAAAGGAAAGACTCGGAAGAGTCCCCAACCAACCAGGTATTGTGCCAGTGAGTCTGTTAAAAGACAAATCCAGGACTTCCAGTTTCCTGAAGTTTTTAATCCATGCAGGTATTTGACCTGTCATATGACAGCTATATAAACTGAAAACACACAGATTTTGTAACCCGGAAGCGACAGTTATATCGCCATCTGGCATTTCTTCACCCCGAAATTTTTTTGAAAGAAGGAGCACCCTGAGACTTTTGAAACCCGTCAACATCTTCATTGCCCCCGTGACACCGGTGAGCCTGTTACGACAAAGCGAGAGGAAGGTCAAGTTTTTCAATTGAAGAATCTCAGGTTGGATTTGTCCCTCGAAATCATTTGTAGCCAATCGAAGTGCTTTGAGGGACTTGCATGAGTAAAGGCTTATTGGCAAGATACCAGAGAATGTATTATTAATAAAATCTAGTTTACTAATTTGAATAAGTCTAGAGAAATCGAGCGCAGAGATATTCCCACTAAAACGGTTGAATCCGAGATTTATTTCAACAAGGTTTGTGCAATTCATCAAAGATGGGGGCAGAGGACCTTCTAGATTGTTGTAATGAAGGTGCATGACCTTTAATTTGGAGAGCTTCCCAACACTCTCACTGATGGGTCATAATGAAATTTCTCGAAGGGCCTGAGCATTGTAGATATCAGCAGGAAGGGACCCTGAGAGAGTGTTGTTGCGAGCATGAAACACCTCCAATTCGGAACAGTTTCCTAGTCCTAGAGGAATTGAGCCACTGAAAATATTGTTGGAGAAATCCAAGACTCTAAGTGAAGAGGAACGAAGACAGATCGAGGATGGTATTTGGCCTGTAAAATGATTATTGCTGACATTCAAACTGCTCAAATTCCAGGCATGCTGGAGGAATGAAGATGGAATTGTTCCGTTGAATTGGTTGCTTGAAAAATCAACTGTTCGGATGTAACTTGATGATAAAGATAATGGTACTTCTCCGGAGAAAAGGTTATAGCTCAAATCAAGGAACTCAAGGTGACTCAAGGACAAAAACATCCCGGCTTCAAGAGAGCCGGAAAGCAGATTGTGGGAGAGATTGAGGTGCGAAAGAAGCATAAGGTTTCGAAGTGATGAAAGAAAAATACCTCCCTTGAGGCCCTTCGATGGCAACCGCAATCAGATGATCCAACCGTTCTGATTACATGTGATGCCTTCCCACTGGCAACAATCAACTGAAGCAGTCCAGTTCAATGCAGGGGAAGACAGATTGCTCACAAAGGATGTGAGAACTCTGCGTTCAGTTAGATAGCATGCATGTGTTGTAAATAAAATGGAAGAAAGCAAGAGGATGAGAAGGAAGCCATGAGCGAATGGTTGATCCATCTCAGATTTAGATTACTCACAGGTTTTCTTCTACAAGCGTAGATACGTATCCATATATATATATATATATATATATTTGTCATATGCGTATAAATCTGCATAGTACATACACGTCTTCTGCATCCCAGGACAAAAAGCAAAGCAAGGAAGAAGCATCAGAAAAAAAATTCCATATCATATGAACATATGAACTTTGTGTACAATAAGCCAACTACTTCAGAGTCGTTGAAAGATCCTTCGTCTTTGGTTTGACTTTAGCTGTAGCTAGCAAACAAAATATTACAATTTCTTTAGATTTAAGGAATCACCAAATATTCCGTCCGAGGATGATTTCTAGGAGAGGTCCGAATCTAGTCTGTCCAAGTTTGTGAGACTTGAAAATCTGGTGTGGAATGCTGCCAAAGAAGTTGTCGACGCTAACATCCATTAGATAGCAAACAAAACCCTATACTCGTTTGACACCCCCCTTTTTTTTTTTTTTTTTTAAGGAGTAGGATTCTCTCCCCCTTTTTTTTCCCTCCCCTTCCCTCCCCTCCTATTTGAACGGTCACGGTTAAACCACGTCAACATCTTATATTAATTTTTTATAGAAAGAGAAAGACAAAATAGAGAATGTGAGAGGAGGGGATGAAAGGGGATGGAAAGAGGAGGGGAGAGAATCTTAGTCCTTTTTTAAAACCACTTTCAATAAAAATGCTTTTATTAGAATCACATTGAAATTTAATTAAAATTCAAAGTACTTGAAGTGTTTTTTGTCGAGTGCTTTCTTTTTTCAGACAACACTTTTAGTACTTATTTAAACAAAAAACACTTCTAACTTTTTTTGTCAAACATGATAAAGAAGTATTTTGATGATTTGAAAGTGCTTTCAATTATTTTAAAAGCATTTCCAAACAAGTTGTACAAGTTTACTATAATTAGTAGTGGGCTCTTGACCCTCCTCTCTAAAATCTTCAAACAATTTACGCATTCCTTCATTTCGTTGTTTCGTCTAATCTCTACGAAGTGACAGAAAAAAAGTAAAGAGTAGAGTTTAAGGCATTAGGCCCCCCTCTTAGGTGACAGTGGATTAGCTAAGATTATAATCCCATCCTGCGTTTGGTGTCATCTAAGACTAACTTAAATGAGATTAGTTGGGACTCATGTGGACTATGGGCCTTCAGCTGTTTACGGTGTTTGGGTGTTTAAGAGGAAGAAATACATCAAATAATACTTCGTTATATTATTCATACTTTTGGGTTTTCAATATATAGGCATAAATACTTTATTCTATAAGGAAAGTAATTACAAAAGATAAGGGAACTAAATCTTAAAGATTACATATCATAATCCTACTTAAAATAGGACTCCAATAACATTTACAATTAAGACTCAAATCAACATTCCCCCTCAAGTTGGTGCATAGATATCATACATGCCCAACTTGATAATTGAGTCTTGGAAAGCCTTACTAGATCCTGCATGTGTAAGAACATCAGCCAACTGCTCTCCTGAACTCACAAATGGTATAGACACAATCTTACTTTCAAGATTTTCCTTGACAAAATGTCGATCAACCTCCACATGCTTTGTTCGATCATGTTGTACCGGATTATCAGCTATCTCCCTTGCAGATTTATTGTGACAATATAACTTCATAGCCTCATTTGGTTCAAAACCAAGACATCTCAAAAGTTTATGTAACCAAAGAAGTTCACATATTCCATGTGTCATACCTTTATATTCAACTTCCGTAGACGACCTTGACACCACTTTCTGCTTTTTACTACGCCACGTAACCAAATTACCTCCAACAAACGTAAAATATCCAGATGTATATCGTCTGTTAGTAACATTGCCAGCCCAATCTGCATTTGTAAACCCCTCAACCTTTAGATGTCCATGTTTTCCATAAAGTATTCCTTTACCAGGTGCAGACTTCAGATATGCCAAAATTCGCATTACAACAGCCATGTGATATTCACTAAGTGAGTGCATAAACTAACTTACAACACTCACATCATATGCAATATTAGGACGAGTATAAGACAAATAAATTAACCTCCCCACAAGTCTTTGATATCTACCTATATCAATAGGAACCTGATCTAGGTAAATACCCAAGTGATGCTTCTCTACCATAGGAGTATCCACAGGTTTACGCCCTAGCATACGAGTTTCTTTCAACAAATCTAACACATATTTTCGTTGCGATAAGAAAATACCTTTAGGTGAACAAGCGACCTCAACTCCAAGGAAGTACTTCAACTCTCCCAAATCTTTCATCTCAAATTCAGATGCGAGATTTACCTGTAACTTCTGAATTTCTTCGGAATCATCCCCTGTAATAAGCATATCATCCACATAAATGATTAAAGCAATCAATTTGCCAAGCCTACGCTTCAGAAACAGAGTGTGATCTGAATGACTCTGGCGATACCCTATTTCTTCATTACTTGAGTAAACCTATCAAACCAAGCATAGGGCGATTGCTTGAGCCCATAAAAAGATTTACGCAATCTGCACACTTCTGTATTACCACTCACACCATCTCCTGGTGGAAATACCATATACATATCCTCTTCTAAGTTCCTATGAAGGAATGCGTTCTTCACATCAAACTGCTTAAGAGGCCAATCCATATTTGTAGCTAAGGAAATCAAAACACGCACTGTATTCATCTTCGCTACTGGAGGAAAAGTTTCTTGGTAATTTACACCGTACGTTTGAGTATAACCCTTAGCCACTAACCTTGCTTTGTACCTATCCACTGATTCATGAGCCTTGTACTTGATCATGAACACCCAACGACAGCCAACAGGTTTCTTCCATTTTGGTGACTGCACTATCTCCCAGGTTTTATTTTTCTGCAAAACTGACATCTCTTCATCAATCGCTTGTGTTCACTTAAGGTCTCGGAGGGCTTCTTCTACCTAAGTTGGAATATTGATTGATTCCATATGATTTACCAACGCCCTACGTTTTGGTAAACAATGCTTACATGATACATAATTAGCAATCAGATACTTGACCTTCCCTTCCGGAGAGAACCTGTCAGGTGGCACACCACGATTCTGTCTTGCAGGTAATTTATAAGTATTCACACCTCTATCAAGATTAGTTGTATTAACATTTAAAATACTTACCTCTTGGATATTAAGATGAGATAGAACATGCACTACAAGATAAGAGAGAGGGAAATGGGGTACTACTGACATACTGGACTCGGCAAATTCATGCTGAACATGGTTGTATTGTTCGGTATGGCACTGGCAATCTGGGTGGTACTCTTCGGTAGAACTCTGTCGAACATCTCTGATTTCTTCAGTTGGGCTGTTTGGTTCAATGAGAGCCTGCTGAACTAAAATGCTGGGTTCGGTAGGCTCCGATCGAACAACTGGGCTGATTTCCACAACTTCGGTTTCTTCCCTTGAAGTATATTCTAGCCAACTTAGATCACCAATATTAGACTCCGAAAATGGTGGAGAGTAAAAATATTCAGACTCCGAAAAGGTCACATCCATGGTTACAAACATACGTTGACTAGCAGGATGATAAAACTTGAATCCTTTATGATGTGGGGCAAATCCAAGGTAGACACAGTGGAGTGCATAGGGATAAAGCTTATACGCTGAGCTTTCTAAATGTGAACATAGACCACATAACCAAAGATCCGAGGTGACAAAGTAGTTGTAGAAACCACCGGAACATGTTGAGTAAGCTCTTGAAGTGGTGTTCGATAATTCAAGATCCGAGAAGGCATACGGTTCATAACATAAACTGCATGTACAACTGCTTCAGGCCAGAAATGTTTGGGAATAGATGCACCAATAAGCAAAACACGAGCTGTCTCCAGAATATGAGGATTCTTCCTTTCCGCCACCCCATTTTGTTGTGGGGTATGCGAACATGTAGTTTCATGAAGAATCTCATGATCTTGTAGAAACCGGGATAACTCAGAATTTATGTACTCTCCACCATTGTCAGAACGTAAAACTTTAATATCAGAGGAATACTGAGTTTTAACCATCTAATGAAACAGACGAAACACATCACAAACATCACTTTTATTTTTCACACATACAACCACGTCATACGGGTGCAATCATCCACAAAAGTAACAAACCACTTAATTCTTGAAGTAGTACTAACAGGGGAAGGCCCCCACACATAAGAGTGTACTAGGGCAAATGGAGAAGACCTTCTATTCATACTTGGAGGGAATGAAGCACGATGACTTTTGGCTAAAATACATACTTCACATTTCAATTCTGAGTCTTCAATTCCGCTGAACAAATTAGATAACATATGTTTCAAATAACCAAAAGATGCATGCCCCCCAAACGACGATGCAATAACAATACCTTCTGTAGATTACTATTACGCGACGCACAAACCAAATTAGCTCTTTCAGGAACCACGTCATCCACATAATATAGCCCCTCTCTCTTAGTGCCACGCCCAATAATCTCCTTTGTCTGAATATCTTGAAGCAAGCAAAATGAAGGATACATTAATACAACAAAATCTAATTGTTCAGTGACTTGTGGTACAGATAATAAGTGATGGGACAATGACGGAACCAATAAACAATTATGTAAGGGGAGAGAAGGTGTAAGACATACTGTTCTTGTTGCAGTACCATTGGCAGTTGCCACACACTTTCTATGAGGATGTGTCATAGATTGAAATAAGATTTATTCATACGTCATATGATCCGTTGCACCGGTATAAAAAATCCAACCTGTATTCGCCATTGTAATAGCACACTACTGCACATCAACTACTACACTGCATAATGATCAAACACATTGCAATCCAAGCACAAAGAACCCCATGGTAGAGCAGGAACAACCCACTGGATGAATTAATGCTTGCTGTCTGATTGCAGTAGCAAATCCCCTTTTTCTTTTTTTTTGTTTGTTTGTTTTGTTTTGGTCAACAAAGCAACAGCCAATCACGGCATTTACTAACAGCGGCAATTGCAAACTGTCAAACAGCAATTGCAGGCAACAATTGCAGACTGCAGCAGCAGAAGAGCACGGCAAAGAAAACACGCTCACGAAATTCACCCGGTACAAAATAAGGTGGCAGCACATCACAACTTTCCACACAACAACTCTAATTAGAGAACACAACCAATACCGTAACAGCCTCGTATCTGTCCCGCTAGATCGTTTAAGCTCAGTTGAAGTGCTTTCAGGGACTTGCACAATTAAAGGCTTAGCTGCATAACTGTGTAGTATTTACTCACAAGGTCAATTTTTCTAAGCTGGCTAAGTTTGGAGAAATTAAATAGGGAGATATCTCCTTCCAAGTTGTTGAATCCTAGATTTAATTCGATGAGGTTTGAGCATTTCGTCAAGGATGTGGGTGATAAACCAAATCCAATTCCATATATGTCTGCTACTGCACAATCACAATCCAATTCCAACATGGAATCCTCAGAAGACACGCCTATTGCAGAATAAGTTTCATCCTGACTTAACTTCTATTTAGTCCACGTCCTATTTAGATTGTAATCCTAGTTCTACGTGTGTTTGTACAGTACTCCTATAAATATCAATGAACATCGCTCACTCTGATTAAAGGTTGAGATTCTACAAATCATATTTACTATCTTTCATGGTATCACGAGCCAGCGTCTAACGACAACGGTTCACAGTATTATTATTTTTTTTTCTCTTCTGCAGATCCTAAGCTATGGCATCTTCTTCCTTCTCCATTGCTCCCTCAGTCACAAATTTTCTTACCATCAAGCTCGACCGCAACAACTACCCTCTTTGGCGTGCTCAGTTTCTTCCCTTGCTGCCCAGCCGCAACTTACTCTCTTATGTTAATGGCGAAACTCCATGCCCCTCCGCTTTTCTTCTTGATGACAATGGTAAATTCACCGACAAGGTCAATCCATTATATAATGAATGGATATAGACTGACCAGATGATCCTCTCTTGGATTACGAGTTCTCTTACTCCCAAGGTTTTTGCTACGATCGTCAACAAAATTGATTCGGCCTCTGCTTGGTCGTTTCTTTAGGAACGTATGCTTCTACATCTCAGAATCGTATTTTTCAGCTGCGTACTAAATTGATGAATACCTCTCATGGTGATCTTTCTATCGCTGATTATCTCGACAAAATCAATGTCATCGCCGACAATCTTGCTCTGTCTGGCGCCCCCGTCTTTGAATCAGACTTAGTTGCTATTATTATGAGTAAAGTTGGTCCTCAATATGAGACTACAGTCACTTCTGCATAAGCCCATGACCCTCCCATCACCTACAATTCCTTGGAAGCTCTTTTATTGGGTGCCAAGCAACGTTACAACACATTCTCTCTTCCTTCTGACAGCAGCACCTCTGCTTTTACTGCTGTTCGTGGTGGCCATGATGGCTTCCGTGGCCGTGGTAACTCCTCTCGAGGTGGACGTGGTGGAAGCTTCTCTCGTGGCGGTGGCTTTTCCCGACAGTCTAATGGCCATGACTCCAGTTCTGCTGCTCCTGCTTCCTACAATTCTGCAGCCCCATCTCTTGGGTCTTCCTTCTCCTCCAATGGCCTTCTTGGCTCGACAACTGTCTCCAACGCCTCTACCAATTCCTCGCCTGCCTTCTCTAGGCGCATTCAATGTCAAATTTGTTAGCAATTTGGTCACACAGCTATTGATTGTTTTAACCGACTCAACATAGCTTATGAAAGAAACGTTCATTCATCTCGTCTTCAAGCATATGCAGCTGCCCCCTCGCCTTATGCCTCAACCTCTGCTCCTTCTGTTCAACCATGTCTCTTTGATTCTGGTGCCAATTCTCACATAACCAATGATGTGACACAACTCCACAATCCTCGTGAGTATCATGGAACTGACCAAATTCATGGTGTGCATGGTGGTCCAGGTTTGCAAATATCCAAAATTGGTGACTCGTATCTCCAAACTCAAAATGCTTCTTTTCGTTTGCCTAATACTCTCTATTGCCCTTAAGCCTCTACTAACGTTATCCTTTTAAATCAATTCTCCAATGATAATAACTGTTTCTTTATCTTACATCCAAAATTTTATCGTGTGCAGGATTCACGGACGGGGAATATCCTTTTACAAGGCTGGAGTAACAATGGACTCTACCCATGCCGCCCCTCTTGTCACATCCCGGCCCGGGGCAGATCACCGTAACACGATATTGTCCTCTTTGGGGTTACCATTCCCTCACGGTTTTGTTTTTGGAAACTCACGAGCAACTTCCCAGTGGGTCACCCATCCTGGGAGTGCTCTGGCCCCCTTCTCGCTTAACTTCGGGGTTCCTACGGAACCCAAAGCCAGTGAGCTCCCAAAAGGCCTCGTGCTAGGTAGGGATGGGAATATACATTTAAGGATCACTTCCCTGGGCAATGTGGGATGTTACAATCCACCCCCCCTTAGGGGCCCAACGTCCTCGTCGGCACACTCGCGGCCATGGATTGGCTCTGATACCAATTTTCATATCCCGGCCCGGGGTGGATCACTTCCCGGGCCCGCTTCACCACCGTAGCACGATATTGTCCACTTTGGGCCCCGACCACGCCCTCACGGTTTTTGTTTCTGGGAACTCATGAGCAACTTCCCAGTGGGTCGCCCATCCTGAGAGTGCTCTAGCCCCATTCTCGCTTAACTTCGGAGTTCCTACGGAACCCAAAGCCAGTGAGCTCCCAAAAGGCCTCATGCTAGGTAGGGATGGGAATATACATTTAAGGATCACTTCCCAGGGCGATGTGGGATGTTACACCTCTCATCCATCTCGTTGTGTTTTTGCTTTTTTAGGTGAACGTGTCATTGATGTTTTATGGCATTCTAGGCTAGGCCATCCTTCTTTTTCAATTTTAAAACATTTAATTTCTGCAAATAAATTGCCAATTCAAGGCTCGTTATCTAGTCACTTTTGTGAATTTTGTCCCTTAGGAAAAAGTCATAAATTACCATTTTCTTTATCTACTTCTATGTCTTCTTCTCTTTTCGAATTAATTCACTCTGATGTTTGGTCTTCATCATCTTTGTCTGTTTCTGGTTTTAAGTACTATGTGGTGTTTGTGGATGATTTTTCTCTCTATACATGGTTTTATCCCTTACGTTTAAAGTTTGATGTTTTCTCTATTTTTGTTACTTTCAAAACTTTGGTTGAAAATATGTTTAATGCTAAAATTAAAGCTTTTCAAACAGATGGGGGTGGGGAATTTGTTAATCATTCTTTTCGACATTTTTTAAATACACATGGCATTTTCCATCATCTCACATGTCATCATCACCCTGAACAAAATGGATTAGCCGAACGTAAGCATCGACACTTGGTTGAAACTGGCCTCACTCTCTTAGCTCAGTCCGGTTTGCCCCTTTCTTATTGGGTAGAAGCCTTTCATACTTCAAACTATATTATTAATAGGCTGCCCACTCGTATTTTACAAAATATTTCTCCGTATGAAAAATTATTTCTTAAACCTCCTCAATACATGTTTTTCAAGGTTTTTGGTTGTGCATGTTATCCTTATTTGCGTCCATATAATACTAATAAGTTGGAATTTCGCTCTAAACGTTGTGTTTTCTTAGGCTATTCATTAAATCATCATGGTTATAGGTGTTTGGATCCCTCTAGGGGACGAGTATTTCTTTCTCGCCATGTTGTTTTTTATGAGAACAGGTTTCCCTATAAAGAATCCATTGTTACTTTGTCCTCGTTGCTCTCCTCGTCTGCGGATCCCATGCTTGAAATTGGGACAACCCCTTCACCTGATCTTGCACCTCCTTCTTCCGCACACCCAGCTGCACCGGCCCAGCCTCCTAATATCCCAGCCACGCCTTCAACTTCCTCTGCCATCCAGCAACCGTGCCCCCTACTTGTTTATACTCGTCGACCCAAGCCCGCACCTGCCTTGACCACTAACGCCCCTGCTCCCGTTATCCCATCAGCCTTGCCGCTTCATGCACCCACTTCGGCACCTGTTTCATCTACTCCCGAGGTAAGTACTTCAACTCATCCAATGGTTGCTCGATCCAAGGAAGCTCTTTCTAAATCTACTTCCAAATATGCTTTTGCTACTACTGTCACATCCCGGCCAGGGCCCCCACCATAACCCAGGCTCAACTCCACCATAGCACGATATTGTCCGCTTTGGGCCCCGACCACGCCCTCACGGTTTTGTTTCTGGGAACTCACGAGCAACTTCCCAGTGGGTCACCCATCCTGGGAGTGCTCTGGCCCCCTTCTCGCTTAACTTCGGAGTTCCTACAAAACCCGAAGCCAGTGAGCTCCCAAAAGGCCTCGTGCTAGGTAGGGATGGGAATATACATTTAAGGATCACTCCCATGGGCGATGTGGGATGTTACAACTACTGTTGATCACGACTTGGTTGAGCCTACATGTTTTAGTCAGGCTAATAAGGATTCTGAATGGCGCAAGGCGATGGTTGACGTATTCAATGCCTTACAACGTAATGGCACTTGGTCTTTGGTTCCGTTTCAACCCAACATGAATGTTCTTCCCAATAAATGGGTGTATAAGATCAAGCGGTGCTCCGATGGCTCGATTGAGCGCTACAAGGTTCGGTTCATGGCTAATGGGTTTCATCAACAAGAGGGTTTGGACTACAATGAGACGTTCAGTCCCGTAGTTAATCATGTTACTATCAGGTTAATTCTTTCCATTGTTATTCATTTTAATTGTCCTCTTCGTCAACTTGATGTTCAAAATGCGTTCCTTCATGGTTCTTTAGCCGAAGAGATTTACATGCTGCAACCACAAGGGTTCAATGATTCTCAGCATCCTTCTTATGTGTGCAAATTACATCGTTCGTTATACGGTCTTAAACAAGCTCCTCGCGCATGGTTTCAATGTTTTTCCCACCACTTGGAAAATTTGGGTTTCATATCCTCTCGTGTTGATTCGGTTTACTTTCGTTGATGGTTCCGTGGTTCTTTACTTGTTGATTTATGTGGATGACATTTTTATTACTGGCAATAGCATGTCCTATATGTCTCGTTTGAGTCATCAGTTGAGCAACTTATTTTCTATCAAGGATCTTGGACCGCTACATTATTTTTTAGGCATAGAAGTTCACTGTACTAGCACCGACCTTCATCTTACTCAGACAAAGTACATCACTGATCTTCTCCGCCGCACCAAAATGATGGACTGCAAGCTTATTTCTACCCTAACAATTAGTGGACAGCGCCTGAGTCTTTCAGATGGAGAACCATTATCTGATCTCATAGAGTTTCGTAGTGTTGTGGGTGCCTTGCAGTATCTTTTCTTCACCCGTCCTGATATTACGTTTGCCGTTAACCAGGTTTGTCAGTTTATGCATAAGCCTACGACGATTCATTGGGTTACGGTCAAACGAATCCTTCGTTATCTGAAAGCTACTCTTCATCATGGGATTGTTTATCGTCCAAGTTCTCTTCAACTTACTGCCTATGCCGATGCTGACTATGCTGGTGACCCCGATGATCGTCGTTCAACTGGTGGTTATTGTATTTTCCTTGGTGACAATTTCATCTCCAGGAGCTCCAAGAAGCAATGTGGTGTCTCCCGTTCCAGTACCGAAGCTGAATATCGTCAACTTGCCTACATAGCCGATGCCCTTTCTTGGTATCGAACTTTGTTTCGAGAGCTTCATCTTCCTCTAGCACCACCTCGCCTCTTGTGTGACAACATTAGTGCTATCTCTGTCTCCTCGAACCCCGTTCATCAGCAGCGCATGCGCCATGTCGAGGTCGACTATCACTATGTCCGCGAAAAGGTCACTCGCAAAGAGATCCTTGTTGGTTATGTTTCTTCCATGGACCAACTCACAGATCTTCTCACCAAAGGCCTGTCTGCTGTCCGCTTTGCGTTCTTGCTGTCCAAACTTCCCGTCCGTGGTCATCCACTCAGTTTGCGGGGGAGTGATAAACCAAATCCAATTCCATCTATGTCTGCTACTGCACAATCACAATCCAATTCCAACATGGAATCCTCAGAAGACACGCCTACTGCAGAACAAGTTTCATCCTGACTTAACTTCTATTTAGTCCACGTCCTGTTTAGATTGTAATCCTAGTTCTACATGTGTTTGTATAGTACTCCTGTAAATATCAATGAACATCGCTCACTCTGAGTTTCATCCTGACTTAACTTCTATTTAGTCCACGTCCTGTTTAGATTGTAATCCTAGTTCTACGTGTGTTTGTACAGTAATCCTATAAATATCAATGAACATCGCTCACTCTGATTAAGGGTTGAGATTCTATAAATCATATTTACTATCTTTCAGGGGGAAGATCACCATCTATATTGTTGAAACGAAGGCGCATGAGTTGCAATTGGAGAGCTTACCAATGTTAATAGGATGTGTTACACTCAATTCATTCTTGTTGAGGATCGAGAAGTTTAAGGTTGGTCAGGTTGCCAATTCCCTCACTAATGACTCCATAAAATGGTTCCCAGGAAATACACAATTTCTTGAAGTGTTGTAGCATTTATATATGTCATGTGGAAGTAGCCCTGAGAGATTGTTGTTACCGGCAGAAAAAACCTGCAGTTTGGAATACTTCCCTAATCCAAGAGGAATACAGCCACTGAACCTATTGAAGGAAAATTCCAAAACTTTAATGAAGATAGAAGAATGAAGACTAATAGCGAATGGGATTGACCCTGTGAAAATATGGTTACTGATACTGAAATTAGTCAAATTCCAAGCTTCTTCGAAGAACAAAGATGATGCCTTCCCAATGACAACAATCGCTATTAGATGAAGAAGTTGAGGTTCCACCATAAAACCAATTAGCAATATGGGGAATAGTCCAACTACTTACAAGCACGTGCGAGGTCTCTCCTTTGGGATTCTCAACATGTCCCCTTACGTATGGAAAATTTTCAAGCCTAACACGTGAACAACATAACTCGGGTGACGTGGAGCGCGTATGGCCGTTGGGCTTCACATGTGGGACAACTTGCTCTAATACCATGAAGAAATTGAGGTTTCACCATAAAACCATTGGCAATATGAGGAATAGCTCAATTACTTATAAGCACATGCAAGGTCTCTCCTTGGAAAATCATTCTCAACACTCGAGGACTGATTTAAAGGAGAAGAAGGGGCGTCCAAAGATGACAAAAGAAATTCGCGATCTGCTCTGTTGCATGCTTGGTTTGTAGAAATGAGGGGTTGAGATCACAAAAAACTTGAAGAGGACTCCATAAGGCATTATATGTCTAGGTGCCTGCATGGTTTTTTTGGCTATTCCTATACCAGAATTGTATTGCTTTCGCGTTTCGGTTGTATAAAAAAAATGTAACGTTGATACATTCCATAAAATCATGCCACTGAGAATGCAAAAATTTGAAACTTAACTGAAAAATAAGTGCAGGAACCAGGCATACAGAAAGTGAGAAGCAAAGTGAACAAAAGGAGTCTTATAGGCATCAAATTATTAGGGAAATTATCATGCTCCCAAGCAAGACTCATATTTGTCATCCCAGGAGCTTAACTTTAACATTGCTCAAAAATAGGAAATATGAATATCTCCAAGATCTACTAAACGCTAAAGGGCCACAGACACCACAAAATCCGAAAATGAAACCAAAAATCACGGAAAAATGAAACCACGGAACTCCTTTTTGATCACCAGTGTGCACATCTTCAATGTCATTACTTGTATCCATTTCTTGGCGTTGAAGCCTTGGATCTGAGTGCCTGATGGTATTTGTCCTTGGAGGTTATTGTATGCAACAGTAAATGAAGACAAGAAATGAAGACTTGATAGTGATGCCGGGATTTCGCCTGCCAGACTATTTCTTGAGAGATCTAGTCTCTCCAAGTTTGTGAGGTTCGATAATTGATTTGGAATGCTGCCAGAGAAGTTGTTGACACCAATATCAAGTATTTGAAGAAGTTGCAATTGCCCAATCTCAAGGGGTATGTTGCCACTTAGAAAGTTGTTCCTGAGCAAGATTGTTCGTGGCAAGTTGCACAGATTATTGTATTGTGAAGCAGTTAACGGTGCATCAATATGTGGGTCGTGGTACACGGACAACTCAAGATAACAAGGGTCTGTTTGAGTTACAGCCTTCTGTGATACAAATGCTTGTAGTCTGCAAAGCTCCTTCGGAAATTCTCCAGAAAACAAGTTATCATTGAATAGTAAGATGGAAAGTCTTGGAAGTGCCCCCAACCAACCAGGTATTGAGCCGGTCTGTCTGTTAAAACACAAACCCAGAAATTCCAGTTTCTTGACCTTTGACAGCCATACAGGTACTTGACCTGTCAATTGACTCGAAGAAACACTGAGAACATGGAGATTTTGGAACCCAGAATAAAGCATGATATCACTATTTGGCATTGCTTCACCAAGAAAATTACCTGCAAGAATGAATACCCTGAGACTCTTGCAACCCATCAATATTTTCAGTGCCCTTGTGACATTGGTCAATCTGTATATGAAAGAGAGATGAAGGACAATGATTCCAGTGAAAGGATGCTTTGAGGAACTTGCATGAGTAAAGGCTTATTGGCATGATACCATAGAAGCTATTATTCATAAAATCGAGTTTACTAAGCTGAGTAAGTTTAGAGAAATTAAGCGCGGAGATATTTCCATTCAAGCGGTTGAATCCCAGATTTAGTTCAACAAGGTTTGTACAGTTCAACAAAGACAGGGGAATAGGACCTTCTAGACTGTTTCTATGAAGGAACATGAACTTTAACTTTGAGAGCTTCCCAATATGGAGAGGAAGCATGCCAGTCAACTGATTAAAGGAGAGATCTAGGATTCTGAGATTGGTAAGATTGGCAATATTCTCACTGATGTGTCCAAAAAGCCTATTGGAAGGTAACGAAATTTCTTCAAGTGCCTGAGCATTGTAGTTATCACTAGGAAGGGACCCCAAAAGAGTATTGTGGCCCGTACGAAAGACCTCCAATTCGGAACAGTTTCCTAGTCCTAGAGGAATTGAGCCACTGAAAATATTGTGGGAGAAATCCAAGACCCTAAGCGAAGAGGAAAGAAGACAGATGGAGGATGGTATTTGGCCAGTAAAATGATTATTGCTGACATTCAAACTGCTCAAATTCCAGGCATGCTGTAGGAATGAAGATGGAATTGTTCCGTTAAACTGATTGCTGGACAAATCCACCATCCGGATATAACTTGATGATAGAGATAATGGTAGTTTTCCGGATAAATGGTTATCGCTCAAATCAAGGATCTGAAGGCGAGTCAAGGACAAAAAAAATTCAGGTTTCCAGAGGACCGGAAAGCATATTGTGGGAGAGGTTGAGATGTGAAAGATGAGTGACGTTTCCAAGAGAGTAAGAAATGTGTCACATCCTTACCCAGGGCGGACCACTTCCCGGGCCCGCTCTACCACCGTAGCACGATATTATTCGCTTTGGGCCCCGACCACGCCCTCACGGTTTTGTTTCTGGGAACTCACGAGCAACTTCCCAGTGGGTCACCCAGAAACAAAACCGTGAGGGCGTGGTCGGGGCCCAAAGCAGACAATATCGTGCTATGGTGGTGGAGCGGGCCCGGGAAGTGGTCCGCCCTAGGTCAGGATGTGACAATTGGTATCAGAGCCTAACCCTGGCCGCGCGTGTGCCGACGAGGACGTCGGGCCCCTAAGGGGGTGGATTGTAACATCCCACATCGCCCAGGGGAGTGATCCTTAAATGTATATTCCCATCCCAACCTAGCACGAGGCCTTTTGGGAGCTCACTGGCTTCGGGTTCCGTAGGAACTCCGAAGTTAAGCGAGAAGGGGGCCAAAGCACTCCCAGGATGGGTGACCCACTGGGAAGTTGCTCGTGATCGTTCCCAGAAACAAAACCGTGAGGGCGTAGTCGGGGCCCAAAGCGGACAATATCGTGCTACGGTAGTGAAGCGGGCCCGAGAAGTGATCCGTCCCGGGCCGGGATGTGACAAAATGCATCCTTTGATACCTTTGGAGGGCAACAACAAATGAGTTACCCTACCAAACATATCACAAGTGATGCCCTCCCATTGGCAACAATCGTTGGAAGACCATTTCAAACCAGAAGAATCAATATCAAATGAAGACCAAAAAGAGCGTTGATCAATTTTTCGGCATGCGGGGGTTGTAGCAATGAAACTTGAGATGAATAATATGAAGAGGAGGCCATATGAAGTTAGAAGTGCCATGTCTGTATACTTGATTGCTCACAAGTTTGTTATATATAACACACTGCCTTGTTTAGACTAAAAGGTCTAGAAACAACATCGAAACATGAATCATGGTCGGTCACTCCCCGCATTGCATGCTAGTTATTTTTGGGATTGGAACCTCATATTTCTTCAGTCATGAGGAGCTATACTGTAACAACCCGTCCTGATAAAAGAGGTATTTTTGTGAAATTTCACTTTGGGTTAGATCCTCTTCTTTTAAAATTGTTTTTGGATCTTAATTGGTGAGCCCAAGGGGGCCCACCCCCTGATTTTTGTTCCCCGGTTCTCTCCTTATTTTTCTTTCTTTTCTGATTTTTTTTATAACTCTCTCTTCCCTCTCACTTCCGTGCACCCCAACTTTCTCCTTCTCGGTGCTCCTCTCCGACACCCACAAACACACATACGCACACCCTAGGATCCTCCTGGTGAGAACTGGAACCCAGGACAGGTCCGTGGTGCACCACAGTGGCGGAGACCACTATTCTTTCCCTCTCTCGTCGAACTTCGATGCAGACCGTCCCTTTCGACCCAAGTTTCGGCCAAATCACGGCGAGTTGGCCAGCGTGCAAGGTATCAATCTTTTCGTCTCGCTGAGTACTACAACTTTCCTTTTTGTTTCACCCAATTTCATCGAGTATTGAAGAAGTTATACTCATTTGAATCTTACCCAGTTTTCGGCGAGTCCGACGGCTTTCGAGGCGATTTCCGGCCAAACCACGGCGAGTTAGACGTCGTGTGAGGTACCATTCTCTTCGTCTCTTCGAGAACTACAACTTTCGTTTTGAATCACTTGATTTCGTCGAGTATTGACAAAGTTATAGACGCTTAAAGTTTGTCTAAGATTCCGGCCGAATTCCGGCCTTCTCTTTCAATTGGGTCCGGCGAGCCATGTTCTGAACTCAGACCGGGCTTTCAAGCCCAGATCCTTTTGAACCAGGCCCTTTGGGCTGTGCCAAACCTAGGGCCTTAGGCCCGTTATCCTTTTAAACCCAACCCAAATCCTTTAATCTATTTATATTTATTTATTTAGTTTTATAAAAACCCAAAACCCTTGGGCCTTAGAACCAAGCCCAAGAACCCAAGCCCAGACCCGTTTGACTTGGTTCGACCCGGACCCGGACCCTGACCCGTTGACCCGGTCAACGTTGACCGTTGACTTTGACTGGTCAACGTTGACTTTGACTTTCGGGTTGACTTTTTGGGTTTTCGTCCGAGACATCTCCTAGGCTAATTTCGACGTTCTGGACCCGTTTCTGAAGTCCGTTTTCCCAAATTAAGTCGTTTGAGTAGAGTTTGACTAAATGTACTCTTTATGTGCGTAGGGGCAATTGTTGTGGCGTTTTCGTCTTCGCTTGTTGCGTGGCTTTTCGGCAGCTAAGTACTGTGAGTGGACCCCTTCTAAAATGCATGTTTAATAGTAGAAATGCATACATGAAAAGCTTGATTTGATGAGTATGTTTTATGAAATGCTTTATGAGATATCGTGCCTATTGAGGTTATTTTGAATTATTACTATTTTTCCTATAACCCGTATTCTTATAGAATATCTGATGGATGACGATATGATATTTAGAATACGTTTCGAACACCTCTTTATAGTATAGATGATGGATGACTTTATACTATGAAGATGCCTTTCAAATGTACGTATGTTCAATGGTTTTGTACTTACCTAGTGGTCTTTTCCGCTACGGGACGTAGGGATAGTTTCCGGTCCGTCCCGAGCGAAGGTTTGGTGTTGGCATAGGGCCTGTAGGGTGTTTCCTTTGGCATTTAAGACCAGGGATGGGGAGCCGGCATGGGGCCTGGGGGTTATTTCCTCTGACTGTCTGCTCAGGGATGGGGAGCCGGCATGGGGCCTGGAGAGTTATATTGGACATTCACTAGAGATTATTATATATACAAGTTATGATTTGAGACAGTGCACGGCATGCTAGGTTTCGGAAAACCTATGTTTATCACGATATATATGTGTTTTCATAAAAACCTGGGGGTTAGTACGTTGATAACTGTTTTACTATATGTATATCAAATTGGTCCACTCATGTTTGTTTTGCGCCCCCTTCAGGACTTAGAATCGAGGCATACAATCCTGGCATCAAGGCACTTCCGCATCGGCATCTTCGAGTTCTCTCGGTGTAGGACCTATTCCTTTGTTCATTCAATTTTATATTAATTCTTTTAGTGTTCTAGATTAGATGTGTGCTCTGAACACGTTCCTAAAATGCGTACTCTTTATTTTATATTTATAAGTCTTATTTATTCCTTATTCTCAGCATTTGCATTCAATAAATGGCTTTCGTCACCCTTCGGGTGTCGGCCAGCACGTGTCTATCTTGGTATTCGGGGAATATCGGGATCGGGGCGTGTCATATACGACTATCTAGGCCGTTCGGGCGCGGACCTGGTCAGAAGACATTTGTACATGCACATTCCTGGTGAGAAGACATTTGTAAATGCAAATTCGTGTTGAATGATCAGCACTTTTCTAGCGAATGACTACTAAACCCTCTATAATTAATGGATAATGCTAGAGAAATAAAAAAATTTAAACCAAATTCACAAACTAAATGATATGGTTGTTGATGAGATTGTTTATTTTCTATTCATGACACATAATTTGACTTGAAAACTTGGTTTAAAATTTTGATCTGCCTAGCATTACTCGTAATCAATTGTTTAATTTGTAGAAGGTTTTCCACAACAATACAAGGTTTTCCACAAGCACTTTTGACTATGACTTCAAAGCACTTTCATAATTCACACTTAGAACAAAACGTGTCTGCACTGATGTTTACAAATTTTTATTTAACAAACGATATTATCTACACTAAAAGGATGAATGAGTGGGTTAAGCCTCATAATAGACTAGCAATTATGTGGTTCAAATTCGCCTTTGACGAGAATCAAACCTAAAACATCTCACTTACAATTTTAAATGAAGCAAATTAATTAATTGAATTAAATTAGTGCTTTGTCCATTTGCCTAAAATTAAGTCATTTTTAGGCTTGTCAATTTAACAAGAAATTAAAATAACGAAAAAATGCCCTCGAACAAGAAAATAGAAACGAAGTTGGGTTCAACGTACTATGGGATATCAGGACAAGTCCCTATATATATATTTTTAAATGTTTGCTTTTATAATGATTAGGTGGAGGGTTAGAAACTATTAAATAACTTAGAGACGGGGGAATTTCGAACGCGGGGCGCATGGATAGAAAACAAACATCATATTCACTACGATATTGAACCACATGCGGACAAGTTCCCAAACTTCTTGGTGCGCAAGTTGAGAGTTTTGTGACCTTTGGATTTGAAAAAATTGATGGTCAGATTATTTATAATTAATAGTGATTAGTATAATGGTTTCATATAGGAGAGACTTATTCCGAGATTTCAAAGGCTAGGCAGGGTACAATTTATCAGTGATCGCGTTTTTTTTTTCTTCAACCTATATACTATATATGATTCCAAAAGTGTTTTCATGATATATTGTATTATCATGTCGTGCTTTTACTTGGCGAATACAAATATTTTATAAAATAATGACGTTAGGAGTTGTGAGTTTGGTGAACATTATTAAGGCATAATCATACATCCTTTATTAGCTCATCATGTGTGTTTATATCGGTGTTTATAGTACTGTTGGGTCTCAGGACCAACTTCACGTCTATATTCACATTACACGGTTAAGACGTCGTTAATCATGGACTCACTCACACGACTAAGCCAAATGCCTGATTTTAGAAGGAGGAATCACACTCTTCAAATGCACAAGGCAAATATAATTTTTCATTAATCGTCTTCTTTTTTAGTACATAAGAATTCCTTTAAATAGGGAGAATACTGACACACCCCGTCCCAAGGAGGGCGTGCTGGCCGTCACGTGAAAGTGATGTAACCATGTGCACAGTGCGGAAGCTAAGAAGAGAAATAGAAATACGACTAAATAAAAACCAACCACTAGCCGTACTATCCAAATAACATGCTCGAGAGAGTCTAAGTGTATAAATACACATTCAGAGCAATAAGAACGCCTAGTTGCAGTCAAGGACAATTACTAGGATATAACACCTGAAGGTGAATCCTACTTTTGTGAATTCTGTCAGAACACCGTTGGATTCCTCGTGACCACCAAAGCACCGCTACCTAGAACCTGGAGGGGCGAAAAACAAAATGCGTGAGTGGGCAAAAACAAAACCTATTCAAAACCTTTTCTCTTTTCAAATGTTCTAAACCCTCGCCGTAAAACCTGTATAATTTCCCAGAAAAATAGCATATATACATATATACTCATCTCATCTCATAACTCAAAATCATGTCAAAAGTAGTGATATGCAAGGTATATGCCATGCCAAATATATCTAATCAAATCACATAACTATATCAGGTTAAATAACTCATCACAAATGATAACATGTCCACCGAGTGATCAGCTCGGCTGAACTATAGCTCATAATCAATCTCATCAAATCTCATCATCACATATATATATACAAATCCTACACACGAGTTGAACCCACTCAAGGTGGTCTATTCGACATGACTGGGTGTAAATAAATACGCTCTAGTGCTACAATCACGTGAAGATTGTGCGTTAATCGCGGGTCACCTACGAGTCGAACCCACTGAAAGTGGTCTATTCGACAGGACTGTGCACCTAACTTGGATCCAAGGTGAGCGTATGGTGCGAGAGGTGAACATCACGTGAAGGACTATGCCCTGGCCCTGGGCAGGAGCATTAACACCGGGGTGCAGGTTTATGAGCTTTCAATACATCTCACATAATCATCATTTCATATTAATCATTCTCTATCATCAATATATACTCACTGATACTTACCTGTGCGTCCACAGCACCAGTTACCATTATATTCAGCTACTAATGCATGAATAAAATAGATATATACTTTGCATGGCATATCATATCGCATTTCATATCACATTTCACTTAATTGATTTTCTGGGAAAAATCTCATTTATATAGGTATATATGGAAAATAAAAGTCCACTCACAGATATATCGAAGGGTCATAACCCCCGAGCCTCGATTGATGGCGCTCGTCCTCTGGATAGGTATCACCTATATGTGTAATAACCAAATAAACATTATTTAACGTACATAACCAACAATAGGTAATAACTTCTCATACAATGCTCAAATTAGGTATATGAATATACCACAGTGACCTACTCATCCTCAGAAACATCCCCATATTTTTAAAATATTTTTTCGATCACCCACGCGCCGCCACGAGCCGGCAAGTGCACGGTTACACGCGCCGCCACGCCAGGGAACCCTAACGGAAACCCTAACCGCCGTTAGGAATATTCCACGGAATATTCCGTTATATACTAACAGAAGTTAACGGCGTTACCTGACGCCGTTAGGAATATTCTGTCAACTCTGACGAACTATTCTTGCTTCTTCTCCGATGTACCTCGCCGGCGACCGTCATCCGCCGCCGTCTGCAACTCGCCGGAAACTGGAAAAATTTCAAATCTTGATATCTCACTCATTTTTCATCCAAATTTCATGAAACTAGTACCAAATTGAAGCTCTTAACCTGTAGAACATTTCCTTGCTCGTTTAAAGCCCTAAAGATCACGAGATCTCGCCGGAGAAATTCGAGAAAAACCGGCCAAACTGCAACTCGAGCTTCCCGACGTCCAAAACACTTCAACTTACTTCCCCGAGCTTCGTGAAAGTGTCTAGAAGCTCCCTACGGTCTCAAAACTGGCTAAAACCTCCACGATTGAAAGTGTATGAACAGTACCTCAAAAATGAGATCTCGGGTTTTTTGAGGTTTTCACGTCCAACCACCATCACCAATCGACCCCTAAGCTTGCAAGGAGTTCAAAGACACCACCCACGATGTCGATCTGTAAAGTTTAAAAGGGAGTTGAGGGCTGTCCGTACAGGTTGTACGGAAATGAGAGAAGATCCGAGAGGGAGTCACGGGATAAGGTGATGTGTGGTCCTAGTGGGGTCACCAATCAAAAACCTACAATATCTTTAAGTCGGGTCCAATTAATTAGGAATAGAACTAATTGGTCCTTTTTCTTAGCCCAATCCACATAAACACACAACCCAACGCTCAAGGGCATTTTCGTCTTTTCACGTCCACTGTACAAATTTTCTGGGACGGGCTGTTACAAATACAATAATTGATAAGTTAAATATTTAATACTAAAGATTATAGTTTCTAGACATCTCATTAAAACATGGCTTTGAAAGATGAAAAACCACCAACATCATGTTTAAATTTTAATATCATGGGCTGCATCAAGTCCTCAAAATTTTGAGTTTTACATTATGTTTCGATAAATATTTAATAACAAATTAGTGACTTTTCTCTTGACTATTGGTCATGGGAAAATTCTCACCAATGTGCAGAGAACTAGTAGAGGTTTTACCAATTACCCGTGTTGTCCAATCTGCCCTACTGTTGAGGAATCAATGGATCATATTTTCAGGTCTTGTAGGCATTCTCTTTCCTTTTGGAATGGTGTTGGAATCCCTCCTGAAGTTGCCCATTCCTTCGCTCTTGATTTCCAGAGTTGGATGGCCATTAACCTTAGGACACACTGTTCTACCATACATGGTTTACCCTGGAACCTTATCTTTGCGTCAACTCTCTGGTATTGCTGGAAATGGAGGAACAATTTTGTCTTCAATGATGGCCAACAACCGCCTGTCTCACCCCAGAAGTTCATTTTTCAATTTGCAAGGGATTGGTATGATGCCAACAAGTGTTCTTCTAGTAAGCCTCCTAGACAAATCATCTCAATCCATTGGATCTGCCCGCCAATTGGTAGATATAAAATGTCACATCCCGACCCGGGGCGGATCACTTCCCGGGCCCGCTCCACCACCGTAGCACGATATTGTCCACTTTGGGCCCCGACCACGCCCTTACGGTTTTGTTTCTGGGAACTCACGAGCAACTTCTCAATAGGTCACCCATCCTGAGAGTGCTCTGGCCCCCTTCTCGCTTAACTTCGGAGTTCCTATGGAACCCAAAGCCAGTGAGCTCCCAAAAGGCCTCGTGCTAGGTAGGGATGGGAATATACATTTAAGGATCACTCCCCTGGACGATGTGGGATGTTACAATCCAACCCCCTTAGGGGCCCGACGTCCTCGTCGGCACACACGCGGCCAGGGTTAGGCTCTGATACCAATTTGTCACATCCCGACCCTGGGCGGATCACTTTCCGGGCCCGCTCCACCACCGTAGCACGATATTGTTAGCTTTGGGCCCCGACCACGCCCTCACGGTTTTGTTTCTGGGAACTCACGAGCAACTTCCCAGTGGGTCACCCATCCTGGGAGTGCTCTGGCCCCCTTCTCGCTTAACTTCGGAGTTCCTACGGAACCCGAAGCCAGTGAGCTCCCAAAAGGCCTCGTGCTAGGTAGGGATGGGAATATACATTTAAGGATCACTCCCCTGGGCGATGTGGGATGTTACATAAAATCAATACAGATGGGAGTTGTAAAGACCCATTTAGTCACCTAAGTGCTGGAGGTTTGATTCGCAATTCTGAAGGGGATTGGATTAAGGGATTTGCTGCTAATTTGGGCAGAGGAACCATCATGGAAGCTGAGCTTTGGGGTGTTTTCATGGGCCTTTCTATAGCTTGGGACGAGGGTTGCAGGGATGTGATCCTTGAATGTGATTCTTGGGATGCTGTTATTTTGATCCAAAAACCTATTTTGGTTTCGCACCCACTCTACAATCTCATTATTGACTGCAAAGGAGCCATCGAAAAAAATTGGAGATGTGAAGTCACTCATATCTATAGAGAAAAGAATGCCTCAGCTGATCACATGGCTGACTTGGGTCATGGGCTATCCCTTGGCCTTCATGTTTTTGTTTCTCCTCCTACCACTGCTACTAATTTTCTAACTTCTGATTCTATTGGCAGGGCCCTTCCTAGGGCTGTTCTTGCCTAGCTTTTTTGTTTTGCTGGTCGGGCTTTGCCCTCCTCTGTACCAAACAAAAAAGAAAAACAAGGTTTTAGAAAACTATCCCCTTTGACCAAGAAAAAAAGAAAACAATCCCCAAGTCCAGGTGTAGGGGCAAAAAGCCACACCAGTTTTCCCACTTTCTTATTCACCAAAAAACACTCACCATCTAGCCTAACAACTTCCTCTCTCTCTCTTTCCCCTGATGTCAAACTGTACGGTGGAGCGGTGCACAGTTGAGACCAGCGATGGAGTCAAGCTCAGCGCAAAGCTCTTCAAACCCAGAGAAGAAGAAGAGATCAAGAAGGGCAGCCCTGTGGTGGTTCTGGTGCACCCATACTCCGTCCTCGGCGGCTGCCAAGGCCTGTTGAGAGGAATAGCAGCTGGGTTGGCAGACAGAGGCTATAAAGCTTTAACCTTTGACATGAGAGGGGTTGGGAGGTCAACAGGGAGGGCCTCTCTCACTGGGTTTGCAGAAATTAAGGATGTGATTGCTGTGTGCAAATGGGTTTCTGAGAATCTATCAGCTGACAGGATTTTGTTGGTAGGTTCTTCTGCAGGATTTTGTTTGTTGGAAGGGACCCTGAGAGAGTGTTGTCGCGAGCACGAAAGACCTCCAATTCGGAACAGTTTCCTAGTCCTAGAGGAATTGACCAATGAAAATATTGTGGGAGAAATCCAAGACTCTAAGCGAAGAGGAAAGAAGACAGATAGAGGATGGTATTTGGCCAGTAAAATGATTATTGTTGACATTCAAACTGCTTAAATTCCAGGCATGCCGGACAAATTCACCATCCGGATATAACTTGATGATAGAGATAATGGTAGTTTACCGGATAAATGGTTTTCGCTCAAATCAAGGATTTGAAGGCGAGTCAAGGACAAAACAAATCGAGCCTCAAGAGGACCGGAAAGCATATTGTGGGAGAGGTTGAGATGCGAAAGATGTGTGAGGTTTCCAAGACATCCTTTGATACCTTTGGAGGGCAACAACAAATGAGTTACCCTACCAAACATATCACAAGTGATGCCCTCCCATCGGCAACAATCATTGGAAGATCAGTTTAAACTAGAAGAATCAGTATCAAATGAAGACCGAAGAGAGTGTTGATCAATTTTTCGGCATGCGGGGGTTGTAGCTAGGGATGGGCAAAATACCCATAGGTTTGGGTTTAGGTTTATTCCACATAAAGGGTTTGGGTTTAGGAAAGTTCTGGGCTTGGGGTTTAGATGGGTTAGGGAAACGGGTTAGATGATTAGATTAGGCTTAAAAGACAAAAGGGTTTAGGGCTTAGATAATTAGGTGGGCTTGGTTAGGGTTTTAAGGAAATGGGCTTAAAGGATTTGGTTTTAGGGCCCGGCCCCAAAGGCCGAAGGCCTAAGGTAAAAGGACATGGCCCGAGGGCCTTAAGCCTTTAAAGGCTTGGCTTGAAAATGATAACGGGCCTAAGGCCCGAGCCTTAAACACGGCCCAAAGGCCTATAATCTAAAACATAAATCAAATAAAAAAACAAAAGGAACGAGGTGTAATTATATTTAACCTTGATTAAAAAATTTAACTGAAAAGTTGTACACTAAGTACCAGTCTCGAAACGAAAAGTTGTACACTAACTGTAAAATTTAACTGAAAAATTTAACCGAAACCGAAAAATCGAACGTGCCCAAGATCGAAACGAAAGCTCCGAAGATCGAGCCCCATGCTTCTGAGAAACCCACCAAGTCTTCCATTGTTGTGTGTGGAAAACTTGGTTCTGTCAATGCACTATCTGATGCGAAGAATCGGAAGGGGGATAAGATCGAAGAGAAAGCAAAAGCGGCGAATGTGAAGAACGCGGATGGTGCTGCATTTGTGAAGGTTGAGGACAAGGGGGTTAGGAAACGGAGGACGCAAGAAAGAGGAGGGCGGAGAGGCACGAGCACGAGGGGCAGGAATGCAGCGAAGCCGACCAAGCCGCAAGAGAGTGGTCTCAATGCACTCAGTTCACATGACGGTTTGGACGCGTTGAAAGCAGAGAAGGAGAAGAACGAAAACGGGAGGAAAAAGCAAGGTGCGGCGAGGTTCTTGAAGCGAATGAAGCAGACCTCGAGTACTGAAGTGAAGAAGGAGAGTTCGGATGGTACCGAGGAGGATAGCGAGGAGAGCGAGGACAAGAAGAAGAAGAAGAAGAAGAAGAAGAAGAAGAAGAAGCCGACGAGGGGTAGGAGGAAGCCGGAGGTTGAGAGGAAGGAGAGGGTGACGCGGAGTTCAACGGAAATCGGAGGAGGGAGGGGAGGGGGAAGAAGGAGTTAGGAGAGCAATGGGAGGGCAAGAAGAGGTGTTGGGAGGCCACCGAAAAAACCGGAAACTTCAGCGGCTGGGGCAGGGAGCGGGAAGAGAGGGAGAGACAACGGGGAGGCGGATCAGGTGGGGAGTGCAGGGAGGCCGAGAAAGCGTACAAGGAGGTGAATGTGGCCATTGTTGTAAGCTGTAAATTATTTTTAGTGCGGTGGTTTGGGTTAATTTCTGGTCTTGTTTTGTTGCTAATGCTAGGTTTTTAGAGTCTTTTTTTTTTATTTACTTTTTTACCCAAGAGGTGAAAAGAATTACTAGAGAGGGATAGGGATAGACAGAGATTAGATGTGTTGTGAACTTGTAGAATGTTTTGGGGCATATCCTTTTGCATATACAGATCCTGATGAGTAGCATCATGGGTGAGGATCTTTTATTGTTCTTGGTTTTTTGCTGCAATGGGAAAGAAGCTGGCCCCAAAACCCCCGAAAACAAAGGAAGAAGTTAAAAGATAATACAAAATAAATAGAGTATTGAGAAAGAGCAAATGTGTGTGTGGCCCCATCGTGAATGCACACTTGTTCGTGGATTTAGTCGGGAGTGGACGCTTCTCAGCTCACCAAGGTGAGAGAAAACGTTACCCTAGAGGCCACGCGGAAATTATTTCTCCTATGAAAACTAAGGAGATTAGTCAAAGACTTGTTATATTAACACCCCATGTATGCCCACATTTGCTTTTTCAATTAAATTTTTTCTTAATACACCTTCACATACTTTTCTATAATACTCTCACACCCCACATTCTCAACATACACTTTACAATTCTATATACACACCCCATATTTTCTCCATACACCCTCCGGTACTCTTCACAATGACTTTTTTTTTTATCTGTGCTATGTACGGTTGTTACAGAATCATTCAAGTCATACCAAGATTTTCTTACTGCTAGAGAGGTTCGAATAGAGGAAAGTAGAAGCTGCATGTTTGGGGAACCTTACAAAAGTGAAACGGCAGAAGTTTCTTTGCGAAAGAAGGCGATGACTGTAATCTGAGACCAATGAAGTTTAAACTTCACCACTTATGACGGTACATTTTGAACAAGGTGAAGCTTCCGAAACGTCGATTTCATGTTCTACTCATCAAAAATAATTTTTCTCAATCAACGGGTTTGTAGTTTCATTAGTTAGGCTTTTTGTTCTACAATGGAGAGTGAGAGTGGTTTATAGAGTTGAAGAAGATATATAATCTTGTGATATACATGTTAAAAGTCATTTGGGGTGCATTTAGTATTTTTTAATTTTTTTTAAAACCTTATAAGGTCAAAATTGTCAATGCATATTAGGGTATATAAGTTATTTAATATTAAATTTTAATGTGGGGTGTATTCAACATTATGTGGAGTGCTAATAAAAAAAACCTTAGTTAAATCATATAATATTAACAATTTTCTTGCTCGATGGTCTGATAAGGACTCTTTTTTTTCGGGTTAAATGTCTAACTTATACTACATTTAGTTTAGTGTAAATTCGTCTGACATATTATCGGTATCAAACTTTCAAATGAGAATTATTCAAACATGTTTTTAGATGATGATTGATAGTTTGGCAAAAAAAATAAAAAAGAATCTGTAACATTAAAAAGATTTTTAAAATTCTGTTGTACAACTTTATTTTTGGTCTAATACATCTGAAATTCTGTGTTCGATTTTCTCGCTCTGATTCTGCTCCTATCAAAAGGACATCCCTAACCGGAAATAAAAGATAAAATAAAAGAGCTGCTCAACTGATACTATGTATTTCTTCTTTGATTGGATCACTGAAGACGGAGGTAGAGCAGTCCTGTTTGTGAGGGACCATGAAAGAGTTACTGAGGCTTGCAGGTTCTGCGCAATTTTTACTGTCACTCTCAGTGTGCCAATGACTGCTGCTTTCAACTTCTACCCTTTGGTTTGAGACTTGGACTTGGTCTTGGGGCTGCTTGTTAATCTTCATCCTATGTTTAATTAATCAAGAGGAACAAGGGTGAAAAAAGTAATTAAGCATTATAAAAAAGAAGATAGATTGAGAAAAATTTAGGCGTAACTGGGGATATTTTCCGTCTCTTTTTATCAGTCATCACCTGATTAATGAGATACAAAAATGAGAATATATCTCCAGTTACATGTCAAAATCTTGCCAAGGAAAATTTGGGTGTGACTAGAGATATATTCAGTATCTATCTCACTCATGATATTTATATGAGTCAAGTAGTCGCACACATAGACGTGAATATATCCCTAGTTACATATAAGAATCTCAATAATTTTACATCACCAAATCAAGAATTTTTTTGAAGTAATCAGGAAATATTTCGGTCTTTGTTTCACTCATCAAATGAATGGTGACGCACAATGCGAAAATAAATTCCCGATTACATGTCAAAATCTCACATGACTTACATCAGCAAAACAAGGAAAATGAATCAAACTTGATCAATAAATTAAAAAAAAGTGTATAACACTCTTACCTTCTTCTAAATTTTCTCTGCATCAGATAGAGCTTGAATTGAACATTGTCTAGGAGCTGGAAATATGCATATCTCCATGTCCTCTTGAGAAGCAACGGGCAGCAGAATCCCAAGAACCCTACAACGAAACCGAGCACAACGGATAACCCAATCCATAGACTTCGATCCTCATCGTCGTCCAAATCCTGGCTGTTCTTATTCTCTCCATCATTCCCATTACTTGACAAGCACTCATTAGTAAGTGGGGGGCCGCAAAGTTTTGGGTTCCCTTCGAATGCAGAGGCGTTGAAGCTTTGAAGCTGTGTGCCGGTCGGTATTGATCCTTCAAGACTATTGTACGAGACATTGAAAGATTTCAAGAAACTAAGGCTTGCCAATGACAATGGGATTTTTCCGGAAAAATGGTTCACGGAAAGGTCTAATTCCTCCAAGTTCTTGAGGTTGGATATTTGCTCTGGGATTTCGCCCAAAAAGTTGTTCATGTTGAGATCCAGCTTTTGTAGGAGGTGCAGCTGGCCTATCTCAATGGGAATTCTCCCACTAATGCTGTTGTTCTTCACGTCGATCACGCGAGGAAAGTAAGACAACTTGTACTGCAGAAATGTTGTGTTGGTCGAGGTGTAGATAGGCAGTTCGAGAACATCATCGTTTGCTTGAGGAGAAGTTTCTTCGGATGACAACATGGGAAGTGTACAGAGTTCCCTTGGAAATTCACCCGAAATTTGATTGGCTCCCAATGCTAAAACAAAGAGCCTCGGAAGAGCCCCCAACCAACTAGGAATCGACCCGGTGATTCCGTTAAAACTCAGAATCAAGACCCCTAGCTTCTTGAGCTTCGATAACCATTGAGGTATTTCTCCGTTGAGCTGACAGTTACTCAAATCCAGCATTTGAAGATTTTGGAACCCGTCGAGATTAGCCATTGCTTCATCACTTGGAATTTTCTCTCTGTAAAAGCTTGTCGAAAGGATGAGTACCTTGAGACTTTTGCAGCGCATTAGTACCTTCATTGCCCCCGTGATGTTTGTCAATCGGCTGTAGCTGAGGGAGAGGAAGGACAAGGATTCGAGTGAAAGAATCTCGGGTTGTATCTGTCCCTCTAGATTGTTTTTGCTCACTCGAATTGCTTTCAGGGACTTGCATGAGTAAAGGCTTGTTGGCAAGAAACCAGTGAAGTGGTTATGGCCAAGATCAAGTATCGTTAGTTTAGTAAGATTGGAGAAATTAAAGGTGGAGATGTTTCCTTCGAAAAGGTTGAATCCGAGATTCAGTTCAATAAGGCTTGTGCAGTTCATCAAAGATGGGGGCAGAGAGCCATTTAGATTGTTAAATTGAAGGAACATGTGTTGTAATTTGGACAGCTTACCAATGTTTACAGGGAGAAAACCGCTCAATCCGTTGGACTGGAGGTCAAGGAATCCAAGGTTGGTGAGGTTGACAATTCTTTCGCTTATGGCACCGTGTAGCGAATTGCGAGGCAACGCAATTTCTTGAAGTGTGGTAGCATTGTAGATGTCACCTGGAAGTAGTCCCGAAAGGTTGTTGTAACCAGCGCGAAACACCTGAAGTTTGGAACACGCACCTAATCCGCGAGAAATATTGCCACTGAATTCATTGAGGGAGAAATCGAATAGTCTAATCGAGGGAGACAAATGAAGACAAATAGATGACGGGATAGACCCAGAGAAGCTGTTGTCCGTGACGTTGAAACTAGTCAAATTTGAAGCACGTCCGAAGAATAAGGATGGAATTTCTCCATGGAAGTGATTGCTGGACAAATCAACAATCTGTACATTACTTGGAAGCTGAGAAAGTGAGAGTTCTCCGGAGAGAAGGTTGTAGCTGAAATCGAGGATCTCAAGGCGATTCAAGGACAAGAAGAATCCGGTTTCGAGTGAACCATAAAGTGAGTTGTGGGAGAGATTGAGGTGTGTGAGATGGGTGAGATTTCCAAGTGATGAGGGAGAAATAATACCCCCATTGAGGCCTTTGGATGGTAACTGCAATCGCGTGATGTGAAGGTCTTGATCACAAGTGATGCCTTCCCACTGGCAACAATAAACTGAAGTAGTAGTCCAGTTCAATGGAGAAGAAGACAGAGAGCGAGAGAAGGTCGTGAGAGCTCTGCGTTCGCTTGGATCGCAAGCATCATTCATAAATATAGTGGAATTGAATAAGAGGATGAAGAGGAAGCCATGCGAGATTGAATGATCCATCTTAGATTAAGATTCTCACAGGTTTGTTTACATATAATACGCATATACGCGAATACATATAGGTCAAATGCGCACCATTTTGTGCAGTATATACATCTTCTGGAAGCCATGACAGCTACATTTGAACATTGTTAAGTTGCAACTTGCAAGCTTTTTCTATGGACCAATATTATATAATATTATGGTTTTGTCTGCAATTTCCCAATATCTTCAAGGTCGCGTAAGGATTCTTTATGTGTTAAGTCTATGGATTTGAAGAGGTTTTGATTGGTTTTGTTAGGTTTGATTTGACTTTAGTAGTAAACAACAAACAATAGACTTCAAAGAGTCACTTGCAGGGAATAAAATATTTTGCATTTTGATTAAATTTTCTTTGTAAAATGGGTTGGTTTGACTTCTAACAATGACTTTTCAAGTGCCTAAATGCATTTAGATTACAATTTTTTTTTTCCTTTTTGGATGCGAGCAACGGAGACTCACATTTAGGACTTTGAGTGCAACAGTAAATATTCTTAATCACTTGAGTTACAAACTCTTTGCGAGATTCGATTTTTAAAAAATACGAAAAGAGAGAAAAAAATGACTTTCTTTAACGCTACATAAAGGTAATGGAAAATAAATTCCGATTAATTTTTTTCAACTTTTGTCTTAGGAAAGGAGAAGAGCGAGACTCGAAGTTTTTGTACAAGAGCAAGTAAAGTGCCCTACGACTAATATAAAATGGTCAACTACTTGTATATCAAGTAGCAACTTCAGATATCACTTTCAACATCTGGCTATTTTTCAAAGTGTTTGAAAATGATTTCTATTGCGAATTTAATTTTTTATGTATGCTCTTTCGTTTTCTTTTTAATCCAAATTTCTTTTTAATATTTGTAAGAAAAGCCAACAATTTATTCAACGGAGAAATTATAAATAATTATAAGGTAGATTACGGAAAATTTGATCAACAAGAATGCTTAAATTCTTGACAAATTAAATGGCAGCCTGCAAGTGAATTTCCGATTAACTATTTCAGTATTCTATCCTGACGAAATTCGAAGACTTTTGCGTATGAATTTAGTTAGGAAAGTTGGATGCATATTTAACCCTACAACGTTAATTCCCTTTCTTTTTTACTCAGGTGTTAGATTGTTTGTATGCAGCAGCAATGTGGTTGATAAGTCCTTTATTTCTCACAAAAAAATTACACTTGATCAACATATGAAGCGATCTTTAACATCGGAGAGGAACTGGAAATACGCATATCGCCATGACGTGATCAAAGCTAAAGAGCCACAAACTCCCCAAAATCCTACAATGAAACCAAGAGCCACTGAAATATAAAACCATGGAATTTCATTCCCATTGCCATGCACATCTTCCACGTTCTTAGTTGCATTATCACTTGTGTTCTGCTGGCATTTGTTTGGAAGCGGGGAACCGCAAAGTCCCGAGTTGCCCTCAAAGGCAGTGGCATCGAAGCCTTGGATCTGAGTGCCTAACGGTACTTGTCCTCGGAGGTTATTGTATGCAACACTAAGTGAAGCCAAGAAATGAAGATTTGATAGTGAAGCTGGGATTCCGCCCGACAGATGGTTTCTTGAGAGGTCTAATCTCTCCAAGTTTGTGAGGTTAGATACCTGGTCCGGAATGCTGCCAACGATGTTGTTGACGCTGAGATCCAGCTCGTGAAGGTTTTGCAACTGGCCTATCTCAACGGGAATGTTGCCACTTAGACTGTTATTCCGGATGTAAATTGCTCGCGGCAATTTGGACACATAGTTGTACTGCAGAGCTGTGACAGATGCATTTGTTCGCTGCGTGTTGATAGGTAGCTCGACATCACCACTATCTGTTTGAGCGGCAGGCTTCTCGGATACAAGAGCTTGTAGCGAGAAAAGCTCCTTTGGAAGTCCCCCTGAAAGCGAGTTGTTGTTCAAGCTTATGAAGAAAAGACTGGGAAGACTTCCCAACCAAGGAGGTATTGAGCCTGTGAGTCTGTTGGAAGACAAATCAAGGGCTTCGAGTTTCTTGAGCTTTGACATCCACACCGGAATATGACCTTTAAGTTGGCAGTCCGATAAGCCAAAAAGGCGGAGATTTTGAAACCCAGAACCAATCATAGCATCACCATCCGGCAGTTCTTCACCTATAAAATTATTTGGAAGCATGACCACCCTGAGACTTTCGAAACGCATCAATATATGCAGAGCGCCGGTGACATTGGTGAGTCTGTTGCTACCAAGTGCGAGGAAGGATAGGTTTTTCAACGAAACAATCTCGGGTTGTATTTGTCCCTCTAGATAATTACCGCTCAGGCGAACTGCTTTCAGAAACTTGCATGAGTAAAGGCTTTTTGGCATGACACCGGAGAAGTAATTGCTACCAAGATCAAGCTTGATAAGTTGATCAAGTTTGGAAAAATCTAGCTCCGAGATATTTCCATCTAAATGGTTGGATTCAAGATTGAGTTCGATAAGGTTTGTGCAATTCATCAAAGATGGGGGCAGAGGACCTTCAAGATTGTTGAAATGAAGGAGCATGAGTTTTAATTTGGAGAGCTTCCCGATATGGAGAGGAAGTGCGCCACTCAAATGATTAAAGTAAATCTCTAGGATTGTGAGGCTTGTGAGATTGACAACGTTGTTACTAATGTGACCGAAAAGCTGATTGGAAGGTAACGAAATTTCGTGAAGCGCTTGAGCTTTGAAGAGATCACTAGGAAGAGTCCCAGAGAGAGTATTAAAGCCCGCACGAAAGATTTCCAATTTCAAACAGTTTCCTAGTCCGAGAGGAATTGAGCCATTGAAATCGTTGTGGGAGAAATCCAAGACTCTGACCAAAGAGGAACGAAGACAAATGGAGGAAGGTAATTTGCCAGTAAAATGATTTTTACTGACATTCAAGCTGCTCAAACTCCAGGCATGCTGGAGGAATGAAGATGGAATTGTTCCATTGAATTGATTGTTCGACAAATCCACTATTTGAATGTAACTAGATGATAGAAACAATGGTACTTCTCCGGAGAGAAGGTTATAGCTCAAGTCAAGGATTTCAAGGCGACTCAAGGACAACGATAGTCCAGCTTCAAGAGGACCGGAAAGCAGATTGTGGGAGAGATTGAGGTGCGAAAGATGTGTGAGGTTTCCAAGAGAGCAAGAAACGCCTCCTTGGAGCAGTTTAGAGGGCAACAAAACATGTGTTACCCTACCATCGGCATCACAAGTGATGCCTTCCCAGTGACAGCAATCACTGGAAGACCAATTTAAACGAGAAGAAGACATATTGAAAGATGAAAAAAGAGAGTTGTGATCTGCCTTGTTGCAAGCATGGTTTGTAGAAATGAAAGCAGAGAACACAAAAAACAGGAAGAGGACTCCATAACGCATTATATGACTAGGTTCCGGCATGGCGTTTTTCGCTATGGCTGTACCGGAGTTATATTGCTCACGTCGTTTCGGTGGTATATATACACTCCTTTGCTTGAACCAAAGGAGGTAGAAATTAACAAAGGGAAGAAGGTAATTAGGTAATGGTTTGTATTCTTGTGCTCAGTGTTTGAATTTCTCAGTCTGCGCTATACAGAGACTTGAGTGAAATGGGACGTCACTAACAATGGAGGGTCTAATCATGGGTTGGCAGCAACGTAATAGAATGTCTACATTGACTTTTCGCTTGTGCTTTTGGAAGAGCTAAAAACATTTTTGTCTTGAAACATAGTTGTCTGATAAAAATTTTAAAAGCCCTTTTGAGTTTGAAGTAGAAGCACTTTTAATCACTTTGACAATTTTTTTGATGCAGTCAAGTTAAGGAAATTCAATTAAACAGGAGAGTTGTGTAGTTAAGTATAAGAAGTAGAAGTGAGAGGCTCATTAATTAATTAATTTAGTGAATTTTCTATGATTTAACAACGTATAAGTACTCTTACATGATTTGTCCAAAAACAAAAAGTACTCTTACATGAAAGGGAAGGTTACTTGCTCAATTTTTCCTCTTTAAAATTTAAATATCGATCTTATAAAAAGAAATAATACAATTACGCGTATTGATTACAGAATGTAGCATAATATAGACCTGTCATCCGTCGACTTATTTCACGAATATATATTTTTCTTTGTCTAGACTTTGAAATTTCAAATCTATAATAACAAATATGGAGAATGCTTTGAAATTGCACCGACATCACATGCCACTTACGTAAGTTGACTTTTCTTCTCTTATCAGATTGGACTCAATGGGTTTACTTAAGTCATGATCAAGGTAAATTAATGGAGCATTTGTTTATCTTTTTGCTGGGTAAGATGCTTTATAATATGTTACAGTTACGCTAATGCAGAGTAGGAAAAACGGCAGTACGTGTTGAGAATAGTCTCGCATTGATGAGAGGGAGACCTTACATGGGCTTATAAGTAAGTTGCGCTACTTTCTATATTGCCAATTGATTTTATGGAGGGACCTCAACTTCTTCATAGTATCAGAGCTGATTATTCCACGTGTGAAGTCAAACGGTCACATGCGCTCTACATTACCCCGTTGTGTTGTCCACGTATTAGGCTTGAAAATTCACTATATGTAAAGGGGACGTTGAGAATAAGTCCCATATTGATGGAAGGAGAGACATGGTGTAACCTCAACTTCTTCAGTACCTCAAGACATCATCAAATTGTAAATCAAGACATTTGTTTGCCAGAAAATTTAACAGAAGAAACTGTTACGTTGTTGCAGCAGCATGTTTCTTCCAGAATGTGCCATGCTACGTACGTTAACAAGATAATTGCAATTTAAACTTTACTGTTAGATGAAAAAAATAAATTCGTGAACCGTTTTCTTTTGCGTTTCTCCAGATTTCCAGATTGTTTTCATGTTTCCAGCAGTGGCCAATTTGCAGGATTAAGGTGCCACTGCCACCCATTTCCTGAACCGCCTTTTCTTGCGAAAGTTGGAGCTCTGCAATTTTCGGCTTCTGCTCTTGTTGGGATTCGTTCAACAACTTCCGGCTTTCAACCCATGCAAACTAGAAGAAGAGAAAACCCAACTTTCAGTAGTTTTTTTTTTTTTTTTTTTTTTTTTTTTTTTTTTTTTTTTTACTTTCAGAAAAAAATATAAACCCTTCTCAATGATTCTGCATATACACAGATTTTGAATTTTTGATTAGTAGTCTCAATTCAATCAGGACCCTTTTCTTAGTTTCAATTTTGTTCTTAACCAACATGATTGCACAACTTATGAAAATCAAGGAGATTTTGCCGAATAGCTTGATATGTTATGAGACCTAAACATTTTTGGTTCATTTTTGTCGAGAATAAAATTTTATTAATGAAAAGGAATATTACAATTTGTTATAGATGAGTCTAAGCCCCAGTTTGGGGTTGAGGTGATTTTAAAAAAAGCTGCCATGAAAAAAAGCTGGGACAGTTTTTGGTGTTTGGTAAACATTCAGCTTCAGCTTTTTTTCACAGTTTTGGGTGAAAAAAAGCCAAAAACAAGAAGCTGCAAAACCCAGCTTTGAAAAACCAGCTTTTTTTCACATCTGTTTTATATGAAAGTTTACCAAACACTGTAATACTGCTTTTTTTCTTTCAAAAGAACTTTTACAAAAAAGTTTACCAAACACTCTGCTGCTTTATTTCACAGCTGCTTATTCTCACAGCACAGCAGAAGCAGCTTTTTTTCAAAACACAGCAATACCAAACCAGCCCTAAGTCCAAACAAACACAAAGTCCTAGATAAACAGAGTAAGACATAATAGAGTAGACAGACTTAAGCAAAATGAGAGTTACACCCCAAGACATAATGAAAGGCCCACACATACTTAGGCCTGTAGGCAACAATAAAAAACAACAGGAAAAAATCTCAATCTCATGCAGCAAAAAGCAAGCCTCTACCGTCGCCGCATCATCCGCGTAGGAAGAGATTGCCCCAAACTGAAAAGAACACCCGAACCAAAACTAGATTTGAGAGTGTTGCGCACAATCAATTCATCAAGACCAACAACATCCACAACCACACCTGAAATAAAGGTCAAAAAACATACAGGAGGAGAGGGAGGGCAAAGGGCATGTGTAAAACACCCTTATTCCAACATGAATCGTTCCACACTTCGCCCAACTTTTCTGGCAAGCTGGTTCAACAATGGGCTGTGAACGTTGGGTCTTGTGTCAAGATAGAGTCCAATAGTCCGAGATCTAATTCATGATGGGTTGGAAAAAATGAGGGGTAGCAAGGGAGAGGTAGGAAAGAAGGGTGCGATGTGTGGATGGTTTTGCTTTGCTTTCATTCTTAAAGAGAGAGAGCTGATTGAGGTAGTAATTAGAAGAAAAGTAAATATTTTTTATGGTTAAACATGTGATTTATAACTTACTCTTTAATAGTTATTTTGCACCAAAGAATTTCTGGCTCAATTCGTACACATAAATA
This sequence comes from Heteromeles arbutifolia, assembly GCA_024362995.1. NCBI lineage: Eukaryota > Viridiplantae > Streptophyta > Magnoliopsida > Rosales > Rosaceae > Heteromeles > Heteromeles arbutifolia. The sequence continues at coordinate 1,539,553 of JANCRC010000005.1, forward strand.
TTTATTCGTCTTCTGGACAGGGAGCTTTAACTGGAACACTAAAGAGAGAGGTGGTTTGGAAGTTTTCAGGGACCATGAAAGATTCACCTTTGCTTGCATATTCTGAACAATTTGTACTCTCAGCTCCATTATCCAGTTTCCTGTTTAGAACAAGGACAAGAATTAAACATCACAAACCAAATCGAAAAAGAAAACGCGAAAAGAGTCATACCTTCTTCTAAGCCTTCTCCACATCCGATAGAGCTTGAATTGAACATGGTCCAGGAATTGGAAATATACACATCTCCACGTCCTCTTGAGAAGCAAAGGGCAACAGAATCCCAAGAACCCTACAATGAAACCAAGCGCAACGGATAACCCAACCCATAGACTTTGATCCTCATCGTCGTCCAAATCCTGGTTGTTCTCATTCTCATCTGCATCATTGCCATTACTTGACAAGCACTGGTTTGGAAGTGGGGTGCCACAAAGTTTTGGATTCCCTTCGAATGCAGAGGCACTGAAGCCTTGGAGCTGAGTGCCGGCTGGTACTGATCCTTCAAGATTATTGTATGCAACAGTAAACGTAGACAAGAAATGGAGACTTGATAGTGATGATGGGATTTCACCTGACAGATGGTTGCTGTTGAGTTCTAATCTCTCCAACTCTGTGAGGTTGGATATTTGGTCTGGAATGTTGCCGGAGAAGTTGTTGATGCTTAGATCCAGTCGTTGAAGATATTGCAATTGACCAATCTCAAAGGGTATGCTGCCACTTAAACTGTTGTTCCTGAGGGAGATTACTCTTGGCATGTTGGCCACATACTTGCTCTGTGAAGACAGCACAGTTGCATTATTACCGTGTTTGAAGTAGACGGGCAACTCAAGAGAACAAAGGCCCGTTTGATTCGCAGGCTTTTGCAATACTAACGCTTGTAGTCCGCAAAGCTCCCTTGGAAATTCACCCGAAATCAAGTTGTCATTCAACAACAAAAAGAAAAGACTCGGAAGAGTCCCCAACCAACCAGGTATTGTGCCTGTGAGTCTGTTAAAAGACAAATCCAGGACTTCCAGTTTCCTGAACTTTGAAATCCATGCAGGTATTTGACCTGTCATATGACAGCCAAATAAACTGAAAACACACAGATTTTGTAACCTGAAATCGACAGTTATATCTCCATCTGGCATTTCTTCACCTCGAAAATTTTCTGAAAGAAGGAGCACCCTAAGACTTTTGAAACGCGTAAATATCTTCATTGCCCCCGTGACATTGGTGAGTCTGTTACGAAAAAGCGAGAGGAAGGTCAAGTTTTTCAATTGAAGAATCTCAGGTTGGATTTGTCCCTCGAAATCATTTGCAGCCAGTCGAAGTGCTTTGAGAGACTTGCATGAGTAAAGTCTTATTGGCAAGACACCAGTGAGTGCATTATTTATAAAATCTAGCTTACTAAGATGAGTAAGTTTAGAGAAATCGAGCGCAGAGATATTCCCACTAAAACGGTTGAATCCCAGATTTATTTCAACAAGGTTTGTGCAATTCATCAAAGATGGGGGCAGAGGACCTTCTAGATTGTTGTAATGAAGGTGCATGAGCTTTAATTTGGAGAGATTCCCAACATTCTCACCGATGGGTCCGAAAAGGCTATTAGTAGATAATGAAATTTCTTGAAGGGCCTGAGCATTGTAGATATCAGCAGGAAGGGACCCTGAGAGAGTGTTGTCGCGAGCACGAAAGACCTCCAATTCGGAACAGTTTCCTAGTCCTAGAGGAATTGAGCCACTGAAAATATTGTGGGAGAAATCCAAAACTCTAAGCGAAGAGGAAAGAAGACAGATAGAGGATGGTATTTGGCCTGTAAAATGATTATTGCTTACATTCAAACTGCTCAAATTCCAGGCATGCTGGAGGAATGTAGATGGAATTGTTCCGTTAAACTGATTGCTGGATAAATCCACCATCTGGATAGAACTTGATGATAGAGATGAGGGTAGTTTTCCGGATAAATGGTTTTCGCTCAAATCAAGGATCTGAAGGCGAGTCAAGGACAAAAAAATTTGAGCCTCAAGAGGATCGGAAAGCATATTGTGGGAGAGGTTGAGATGCGAAAGATGTGTGAGGTTTCCAAGAGAGCGAGAAATGCAACCTTTGATACCTTTGGAGGGCAACAACAAATGAGTTACCCTACCAAACATATCACAAGTGATGCCCTCCCATCGGCAACAATAGTTGGAAGACCAGTTTAAACTAGAAGAATAAATATCAAATGAAGACCGAAGAGAGTGTTGATCAATTTTTCGGCATGCGGGGGTTGTAGCAATGAAACTTGAGATGAAAAATATGAAGAGGAGGCCATATGAAATTTGAAGTGCCATGTCTGTATTTGATTGCTCACAAGTTTGTTCTATATAACACACTGATTTGTTTAGACTTAAAGGGCTAGAAACAACATCGAAACATGTATCACACTTTTTGGCAGATGCATGCATGTGAAGAATATAAAGCACATAAGTTGTACTACGTACTTGTATATGATTCATGTTGCCTAGCTAATCTGCCTACCGGCCGTTGCAGGTGAAAAACGATTTTAGCCTCAAGTTCCCACACTAAAACTAATTAGTTCCCACGCTAAAACGATTTTAGTCATCACATCCTCATTGTCGGTCGTGTTGTAATGCTGAGTTCGTTCATGGTCGGTCACTCTCCGCAGTTGATTTTGGAATTGGAACCTCATATTTCTTCAGTCATGAGGAGCTACACGACTAAGGAGTAACATCATGTTGGTTGGGCTTCAGAATTGTCAACAATACCAGCTTTTCCACAACCATTTTGGACTATGACTCAAAAGCGCTTTCATAATTCACACTTAGAACAAAACGTGTTCTGCGCTGATGTTTACAATTTTAAATGAAGCAAATTAATTAATTGAATTAAATTATAGAAGTTTTAACGAAACACTTCTGGTATTGTTCTCTTTTAAAGAAAAATCACATTTTTACTTTTTTCTGATACTATTTACTATACCTTTATTTGTTATTTTTTATTAAAACTAAAAAATAATAATTGAACTTTTCATTAGTTTTTCTTTAAATTATTGCTTTGTCCATTTGCCTAAAATTTAAGTCCTCTTTAGCTTGTCAATTAAACAAGAAATTAAGCCCTCGAACAAGAAAATAGAAAAGAAGAAATAATTGTGGTGGGCCACATTCAGGGCAAGTCCCCGAGCTTCATTTTGAGCATGTTGAGAGTTTTATGACCGTTGGATTTCAAAAAATTGATTGTGGATTATTTATATTAATCATTTGTATTAATAATGATTAATATAGTGATTTCATATAGGAGAGACTTATTTCGAGGCTAGACGCGGCAAGACAGTTAAAATCTAAGAACGTATTAGTGAATGGGCTTTTAGGTTCAACCTATACACGAAATATATGATTTTCGAAAGGGTTTTTATGAAATAACATGTTATCATGACAATGTTTTAATCAACAAATGCAAATGTTTTATATATTGAAGACGTTATGATTTATGTGTTTTGTGAACATTATTATGACATGATCACACATCTTTTATTAGCTCGTCATGTATATTAAACCGGTGTCTATAATACTGTCTGAGATCATGACCAACTTCACATGTATGTTCACGCTGCATGTTATGCTGACTTTGGATTTATGTAGTTCCAGCCTTTACTGGTTGCATTTAGCTTTCAAGACTAAAGTGGAATCTGCCTTGCACCACCTTCACGTGTATTTGTACTTGAGCGTAGATTTATACACCCAATTTGTTCATGTTAGAGTGTCCTCCCTTGGATGAGCTCGTTTGTCTGCATTTCTTATGAGTAAAAATGAATACCATTAGAAAGTGGTGATATACATGTATTCTTGAATTAATTGGTTTAATATTAATGCCTTAGTTTTGATAATTATACGTATGATTCTTATTTTCGGAACAATATAGGTATGATTTTTAAAATTTATGAGTTTTACAGCGAGACTGGGGTTATTATGTTCCGAAAAGCAAGGTTTTGGAAAACTATCCCAAGTCCAGGTGTAGGGGCAAAAGCCATGCCAGTATTGTCACTTTCTAATCCACCAAAAAACACACTCACCAGCTACCCCAACAACTTCCCCTCTCTCTCTCTCTCTCTCTCTCTCTCTCTCTCTCTCTTCCCCTGATGTCAAACTGTACGGGGGAGCGGTGCACAGTTGAGACCAGCGATGGAGTCAAGCTCGGCACAAAGCTCTTCAAACCCAGAGAAGAAGAAGAGATCAAGAAGGGCAGCCCTGTGGTGGTTCTGGTGCACCCATACTCCGTCCTTGGCGGCTGCCAAGGCCTGTTGAGAGGAATAGCAGCTGGGTTGGCAGACAGAGGCTATAAAGCTTTGACCTTTGACATGAGAGGGGTTGGGAGGTCAACAGGAAGGGCCTCTCTCACTGGGTTTGCAGAAATTAAGGATGTGATTGCTGTGTGCAAATGGGTTTCTGAGAATCAATCAGCTGACAGGATTTTGTTGGTGGGTTCTTCTGCAGGTATAATATTTTTGAATTTTTATGCTCTTTTAGAATATGTTTCTGCAATTTTTATTGGATTAAGCATGTTGGTTATAAATTAAAGGGGGTGTTTTTATGTGGATGACTTTTTGGATCTGTGGATTGTGTATTAGCTTGTGGTGGTTTAAAGTTTGCTTCTTTGATTGGTTTGGTGAATGGTTTTGTGGATCTGTAATTTGGATATTAGTTTGCGAAGTGATCAGAGTGTTACGTAGATAACAACTAATTACTTTCTGAAGCGTCGTCGAAAAATTAAAGAAGGCTTTGGATTTGAGGGAGAATTGATGATATGAGGCTAGGATTTCATTGGTAATGTTACTTAATCCCATAGAAGTGTGTGATGAAGTTGGGATTTCATTTGGTAATGTTGTTTGCAGTATTTCTGACTTTCGTGTTGCTGATCGAACTGTCCTTCGATCATTCAAAAGTTTGGATTTTGATCACATTCAAAGCGAATATAAGTATGATGAAAAATGTTATGTGCAACTATGATAGGTTTCTGTAGCTCGACCGGAGATTGTAAATGTTGTAAAAGATGATAAATGATGAGAAGCCTAAGTTTCCTGTAATTGTGAAGGACTTGAGCTATGATTTGATAAAATCTAGCATCGTTGTAATTTCGAACAGCCTTACACTGCTGCTCCTTAACTTCTTGTTCTGAATTGCGATTTTTGGTTATCGATGTGTTGTCTATGCTCTCTACTAATTGCAATATGAAAATCGGTACGAGGACATAAGTAAAATCACAAGGTCAATCAGTTTTAGTGAGAAATAGATGGTTTTTTTCTTTTTTTTTCTGCAAATAATCTTGTTATAAACTATGAAGCATGATCTAGGATCTTTCTGGTATGAACCGCACATAATTGTTGTAGACATGGTCGGAAAAATATAAGATGTTATTCATAGTCCCGTCTGTTTTGTTCGTTTTATGATCATTCGAGCCGGGGGTAACATAATTTCCTCATATGTTTTATAATTTCCCTATGTTATGGTGTAGGTGCCCCGATTGCAGGCTCTGCAGTAGATCAGGTTGAACAAGTTGTGGGCTATGTTAGTCTGGGGTATCCTTTCGGCATGCTTGCCTCAATCCTTTTCGGGAGACACCACAAAGCCGTACTACAGTCCTCAAAACCCAAACTTTTCGTAATGGGGACACAGGACGGGTTCACGAGCGTGAAGCAGTTAGAGAACAAGCTAAGTTCTGCAGCCGGTCGTGTTGAAACGAGCCTGATTGAAGGAGCAAGCCACTTCCAAATGGAAGGCCCTGCTTATGATGCACAGATGGTGAATCTTATCCTCGAATTCATTGCATCATTGTAGATAATCAACCATGGGTAATGGAGTTGTTCTATTTCCGAACTGATCAGAGCTTTCCACAGCGATCAGATTCTCTCCGTTCGCTTTGTGCTGCAGTTGTATGTTTATGCTAACTTGTAATCGTGTGTAATTTGCAGGAGCTTAGTTGGTTTGCTATGTGCTTTCGGTGTAAAATTAAGCTGCTGTCTCAACAAATACGAGAGAAAGAGAGTCGTTAAATCAATCTTTACAGTCAAGCGTCATCTGGTACAACCCCGAAAACATAATTTTAAGGTTAAACTAAAACTGAAACGAAGCCTAACCCTTACACTAATCGTTCACTTGATTCGACATCAATCCGAATATGGCACAAATGCTACATGCAGGAATATAACTGGATATTCCAAGTCTCGAATATCATATGTTGTCGCTCTCAAAATGTCAATCGTCGGATGCAACTCTGCCGTCTCTGGTCATTTTGTTGCCATTTGAACCGTCAACTGCCCGACCTTCAGCCATTTCGTCATACTGCCGTTTTCTCCATCCTCGTTCTTGGTCTAGTGATTGTCTTTGGGAGAATGTATGTTCATCTGTTTTGAAGCCAAAGAAGGAAGAAAAATGGCACATTGGTCATCAGCAAAAGTTAAAAAGACGTTGCGCAGCCGTGCTGCTTCAGAGATACATTCACTGCAATAATAGATAATACATCCATTGTAATTTTTGGAAAAATATATACGTAACACGGCAGCGAGAAGACCAAATTAATGAAAATTAATTTGATATATACATAATAAAGACCTTGATGTTAAAAATTACAGAAAGTTTAACTGAAAAGTTGTACACAGTAAGTACCAGTCAAATCTGACTAACAAGGACTAAAGATACAACCAAAGGCAGTGGAGCTTTATTATGTATATATAGAACATGGGTTATATGCAATTAGTTATTACCACTTTCAACGTCAGATGCACCTTCGAGTCTTGCAATTGCATCGACCAGTGCCTGTTCATGCTCCTGCGTTTTATATAAACCATTACAATCCCGGCAATAAAAGAACATCACGCAAATAAAGCATAAAAGATGCTTGAATTCATACTTTGAGAACTTTCTTGGCTTTCTCAATCTCCATGGGGTCAGGATGGCCGGCTCTGAAAACCTTTTCCACCTATAGTTTCAAGCAAAGCGAGAAAAACAATTTACCACCAGGTAATTGGAGGAAAAGCGAGGAAGAAAAAACTTAAATCGTCATACTTATACCTCTTTAATCAACGAGTCTGTATGAAGTATTTCAATATCGCTCATTGCCTTCCTGCCAATGCCATTTAGTTGCGGAGGCAAATCCTTCTTGGAACCCTTTACAGTCCCTCTACCTCTTCCTGCACCTGAAACTGCACCACCACTTGCCATGGACTTTTTATTCCCTCGGCCAGGTCCAGGTCCAGGTCGACCGCCTTTACGAGAAATCCCAGGATCATCAGCTTCCCACCGAATATCTTCAGGAGATATCTATATCATTAGAAGGAACAACAACAATTAGCAAAAAGCGATCGGGAAATGAGCTCACAAGGCAAATCACAAACACAATCTAATGGGCCACAAGGTCCACAACCCATTACACTGTCAGTACAATGTTAAGCAAGTACTCGATCTCCCACCACCTTTGTTCATCCCTACTTTCTCCACATCCCAAGGACAAAAAGTGAAAACTAAAAACTAAAAAATAAATGGTTATCAAACGGACCCATGGTAAAATATATAAGAACACTGCTCAATATCAAAAAGCACAAACTTTTGATATGAAGATTTACATGCTGATAATGAGGTAACTCAAAATCAATCTGCATTCGTAGCTTTATTATGAATAAAATGGTTAAGCAATTGAAAAACTTAGCATAGAGTACAGATTTAAGTTTAAATAATTGCAAAAACAAGCACAGAAAAGCAAAGTACCTCAGATTCTCCTGAAGTGCTATAAACCCGCACAAACTCATTTGTCATAATGTGCAAAAACTTAAAAAAAAAAAAACTTTGATTTTTGAGATTTGAAATTTAATTATTTATGAGACAAAGAATATATCTTTGGTAAACAAAAGGATTAAAGGCCTACGAAAGAAACAACAATCAATAGCAGTATACCTCTTTTAGATTGACCCATTCCCATGTCTCATCCACTGTGCCAATATCATAAACCAGAGCATGTAGACCCTGTCAACATTTGACAATTGTTAGAATTCACGAAGATTTATATTGGAGTTGTGTGGTCAAAACTGCTAAATTAAAAAATGCTTACTCAGGTTCGGATGAATTCACAGCAAGAGCATACCTCAGCACGGTTGAAATTAGTTATAACAGCCTCATAGAAGTGATTGTCTTCAGGCCACCTTGTCCAAACTTTTCTTCCTACTAACGGATCATCAATTTCTCCCTCAGCAGGCTCATTTTCCAAAAAGGCACCAGCGGGACCTCGATTAGCGGCTTGGGGCCTTCCAGGAATATTTGCGGAAGGGTACTGTGTGGACTTCAAAAGCAGGCAACAAACTCCATTAGAAAAGAACAGGGAAAAACAAATCCAAGAATATATAAATAGCATTGCACCATTTTCTTAACCCAGGATTATTTCAACTTACAGATTTTGGTTTCTTGTTCCGAGGTCCTGGAGGAGGACCTCGTCTCAAAGCTGCAGAGGATTGTTGCATGGATGGAGGCAATGCAGGAGTTGGAGCACCGAGGGATAAGGACTGTGATGTTTTCTGTTTCTTACGTGATGCTGAAACAGTTGGACTAGGTAGGGGGTCATGAACAGGCTGAGCAGCATTAAGTGTACCATGTTGAACCCCACTTGTTTTTCTCCATTCCCTAATAGCATAAAGTAAAACATTTCTCATAAAAAAATGCAGAGCTATCCAAATGTATTTGCTGCTCAAACCAACATGGCATAATATAATCAGACCTTAATCTCTGGATCATGTCATCGGCATTGACCCTGGACAAAAGTTCTCTGTGTTCCTCATCAGATACTCTCAGCTCCTTTCTAAGTTCCGTAATTAAAGTTTCCTTATCCTGTAAAGTACATAAGAACTGACTTTCAGGCCTAAGTTAATACAATCATACTTTTGATCCAAAAGAAAAGCGGAAGAAAAACTGCGAATAATTAATCAAACAGCTACCCAGGTGAGGGCATCAGATTGAGCACTAAACGCCCTTAGAACTGAACAGTATGCTTCTTGCTCAATGCGGTGAATCTGGATTTCCATGTCACCATGCATCCTAGATAATGGAGCAGAACCGACGGCTGCTGACCTTCCATTCCCAGAAGTTCGGCCTCCTCTTTGAAACCTATTTTGATGAGACGGTGGAAGGTCATCATCCGTTCCTGCAAATGTTTCAGAACATAGCAAACTATTATTTCTAGCTTCAGTAACAAGTCTATTAGGTCTTTCAAGAACTTTGCACTAGGAAACCATGGAATCCTTTTCATTTCTAAGGGCCTAGTCCCCGCCAATAGCCACCTTTTTCAGTTATATACATGTCTATATGCATGCAACATATTTAGCAGGCTGTTTCTTGTATCTGTGCCTCACAAAGTATGCACAAACTATATGTATATAGAAATACGGATCTTATATTCCAGACAAACCACGTAAGAACGCATTCCTTCCTCAAATGTATCGTGACACTAACGAAAAAAGAACTAAAATTGTAAATCAAACCAACATTTTCTGATAATACAGAAGATGGGTTCTAGATGCATGCACAGTCCCCTAAAAATGTTGCTTTAGCATCCAAGAGTAGTACCAATATTAAATAAACAAGAAAAAGGAAAAAGAAAGATACCTTGGTTACAAAGTTAAATATTTTGCTAATTCGGAAAAATAACTATTGCTTTTCTCATTGTTGTCATGCAACGGAACAAAACAGCTTTGCAGGTATTTATAACAGAAACATAATAACTCTCATGCTCAAAATGTATCTTTAACTATTCCTACACTAAACTAACGCATCCTTTTGTTAAAATATGTTAAATTAATATAAGCCATAATTTTCAGCCTTAATTGCCAACTTTTCTGAATAAAACAAACCAACGACAAACACACAAAACGTGACCAATATATCAAGAACTCTTAACTTAATGCCGATCTGTTACTTTTCTCGCACCATCAGCCTTTTTCTCCTACACAGTGACCTTGGCTAGAAACGGAATAATAGGACCTAACTACCATTGACAAAATTCCACAGAGGAGAGTTACAACTGACTTTTCTCAAAGGATGAAACTGAAACAATTCCAAGCACTATTCACAAAAAAGTAAATATCATTTGGGCGTTCATCCAGTGTTCAGAATGCAAAACACAAAGTTTAAAACACTAAGCAAGACCAACTTAAAGACGGGAAGAATGGGATTTCCCGAATCGGAATCAATCTCCAGAACATAATGACACCAAATTACATGTTGTGGGAGAACTTGTAGCTCTTACATGGTGCTTCCAAACCAACTTATACAAACTAAAAGAAAGAACAAAGCCAAAAACAAAATCCTAGTTACCTCCGAGCACAAGCCGGGTACACAAGCCAAACTACATTACAATAAACTTTCTTCGAATTCAACCATGGTAGACCAAAGTAGTACAAATTCAAGGAAATCCCACAATAATCATGAATTCACAGTAAAAAACGAACATCAAGAGCAGTAATCAAACCCAAATTCACGAATTTGAGTCAAAATTACTATGAGAACCAATAAATTACACATTAGAAAAACAAAAATACATAAAAATCAAAAGTGAAAAACAGATAAGCAAATTCAACTTAGCTTACCACTGCTATCTGAGAGTTCGTAGTCCATCACCGCTCCTCAAAACCAAGACTTTCGCTAAAACCCTAGCAAACCCACGTCAAACCCGATCAATTCAGCAAACCCACGTCGGAAATTCGATCAATTTCATCGAGAACTTGAACTTGTACCTACTGGTACCCTAACAGATAAATTCGCAAAATTTGACCCAATTTTAGAACAGCGCGGTCCCAAAACCTCAAAGAAGTTGAAATTAGGGCTCCAAGAGTGGTGACGATCGATTGACGTCAATGGGAGCGAAATGGGAATGGAATACCTGTTCTAATTGTGGGGCGTAACTAGAATTTCGAAGAGTTGTGGAGTAAAAAGAGTGGGGATTGGACTTGGAGTGTGAATTCGAAGAGATTGAATTCCGGCAGAGGGATTGGAGATTGGAGATAGGTCGGGAGGGAAGTCGCGGACTTCAAACTGGACTTCAAACTAGTTCTTGTGTTTTCAGTTAATAATTCAGTTTCAGTTCCGTGTTTCCTATTGGCTGATGGTTTTTAAACTTATGTTAATTAATTTTTTTATTTTTTTTAGGATTATTCACTACCTTTTTTTACCTTACATATACATTTGTAAGTTTTTAGTCATTAATATTTTTCAATTTATTCGGTTAATCATTTAATGTGTGTGACAAACAAAAATGGGTATATGGATATTACTCTTCTTTTTTTATTGAGTACTTACTTGACAAATAAAAAAATAATAATGTTTCTCATGTGTTTTAAGATAATCAATTGTAAAATAAAGTAGTTGAGCGTTTGATAAACCGTATTTTTAAAAGTTTGTGAATATGACAAAATGTGTAAAAGAGTTTGGTAACTAATGATAAAAACATAAATTGTATTGCGGGGTGGTGGCAACGACAAATGTGGTGGGAGTAGTGGCGGTGATGGCAATAGCAATTGCAATTGTGGCTGTGTGTTGGTGGCACCAATAATAGGGTGGTTGGCATGTAGAGGTGGTAGTTGTGGCAGCGATAATGGTGATGATTGCATCGTTGTTAGCGGTGGCAACGATGGTGGTTTGGATGGCAGCAATAGTGCCAGGTTGGTGGATGTAGTCGTAGGTTGTTGTGGTGACAGTAGTAGCAAAGTAGTAGCATTGGCAGTGGCTGACGGTGGTGATGGTGATGGTGATGGCAACAACAATTGTAAAAGTATGGTTATGGTGCCAATAGTGGATTGTGGTGGTTGAGGTGCATAGGTTACAAGGTGATAGTGGGCTGGCAGTGTTGGTGGCGGTGGCGATGGCGATGATGATGATTATGGCGACGGTGAAGGAAACAGTTGACACACTCGACTCGATTAACCATCAAATTAAGGGTAGAGATTGCTGGTCATCACCAAAGTGGTGACGAAACCATAAGTAAAGTTTTAAAAGCGTGTGATAATTAGAACCAACAAATTAAAATTAATTAACGCAACTATAGTTATCCTGCAAGAAAAGTAAAACTACAACAACCTCTCCACCTAAGACCAAGGTTCTAAAAATTGTTAGGCGCTAGTCAGGTGGCGGGCTGGGGCCTAGCACCTAGGCGGCTAGGCGGGGCCTAGGTGGACTAGGCGAATTTAAGTAAATCAATCATATTTCGTGTAAATAAGTGTCTGCTTATACTTGAAATATATATAATTTCATCATAAACTACAAAATAGAATACATATATATTATGAAGTATTGGAACATAATGAAAACATGTGAAATAAGGATATAATGTGTGTTCATTTAAGTATGCAACAAGTCTCTTACAATTTATTGGGAAAAAAACAAAATGCAAAATGAAAGTTATCTATTTTCTGTCTAAGTGAGTTGCGACCTAGGCGAGTGTTTAGACGGGTCTAGGCGGTCTAGGCGGGTGCTTAGGCAGTCTAGGCGGCCTTAGCATTAATCGAGACAGTGGCTAGTCGTCTAGCACCTAGGCGGAGATTTTTAGAACAATGCTTTAAGACACAATAGGGTTTTTCCCTTTTAATACATGTCACAAGAGTTCAGAGTATAATAGTAGGAAATGCAACAATATTGGCAAACAATCATGCTATGTGCAAACACAACAATAAATTTGATTATTTTTTAATTAGTAAGATCACCCTCCTCAAGATGCAAATACTGTCAAGCTCACTTGTCGCTGCTAATTGCTACTTTGTCTTTATAGATTTCGAGGGGCAAAAAATAAGAGGAAAACTAATGAAAATGACTTGAAAACTTTGAGTTTTAACAATAAGGACAAAATAAAGGGTAAAATAAATAGTACTAAGATTGATTTTTTAGTGTAAAAATGTGATTTTTCGTTAAAATAAACAGTATAAGGAGCTTTTCGTTAAAATTCTCAACAATAAGTGTGAGTGAAACATAGCCAATTTGTCATGACTCAATTTATCTCGTTCAAAGATGTTTTTTCACAATGCAAAAATATTATTTTATTTTATGACAAAATTGTGCTTTTAAGCAAAAACAAAAAACCCAAAATTTTATTTAACAGAAGAAAATGCAAATCCTTTCGCATTTCTCCTCCTCACTCTTCTCACTTCCCCTCCCTCGCCTCTCTCTCTCCACCGCCCTCAACTTCCGCCGTCGCCCTTCCAAATTCCCATTTTACCCCTCCAATTACTTCGAAATTCCCAGGCTGCCCCACCTCGCATGCAAACTCAGCTCCGGCCGCAGCCAACAGCAAGCTCCCATGGACTCACCCCCGCCGCAGGCTGCCGCGTCGGTCGACTCCGTGACGCGTGATTTGCAGAATCAGAGCTTGGCCAGCGACGGCGGCGATGAGAAGATTTGCAAAAGTGAAAGCAACGGTGTAAGTAACACTCAGAGGGTTAGGTTGAAGCTCGAAGATCTGAATTGGGACAACTCGTTTACCAGAGAGCTGCCTGGTGATCCTCGGACCGATACGATTCCGCGAGAGGTTAGCTTGTTTTTCTGTTCTGTTTTGATGTTTGGGTTATTTTCTGTTTGGTTGCTGAGAAATGGAGGAAAGGAAAGCGTATCATATATGTTCGGTGTGTGTTTGTTACTAGCTAAAGCGTACCCAAATCGGAGAAGTTGTTAACTTTAATCAGAAATGCTTAGTAAATTGTAGTTGCTCAATCGAGAAATGGCCAAGTAACTTATGATTTGTGTGTTGTGAACTGGGTTCTGCTTGGTTGCTGAGACAGTGGAGGAAAACCAAATAAGAAAATGAAACATATGTGGGGTCTGTGTTTGTGTACTAGTTAAAGGCTTGCATTTACTCCTTTGTTTCATGCCCAAATCAGAAAAGTTGTTAAATTTATGCATAACTGCTTTGGAATTTGTACTTACACAATTGAGAAATTGCTGAGTGGCTGACAGTTTGGGTGTTGTTAGTTGGGTTAGTTTAATTTGGCTATGGAACTGTACACCATTGATAGGTTTGATTGTGATTTCATTTCTTGCTTTGAGCTCCAGTTTGATTTTTACTAGCTGAGGGGGTGATGCCGATGCGTTGTAATTAGAATCGTGGAAGTCCAAGAGCTCGTTCTTATCGAGTTCACTTAATTTGGCTATGGAACAGTGCCATTGTAGTGTTTATTGTGATAGATCTCTTGCTGTGAGCTATAATTTGAAATTTTTACTAGCTGATGGGGTATTATGTTGTAATTTGATGTTATGCATTCTGGGTTTTGATTATCAGGTGCTGCATGCTTGTTATACGAAAGTGTCCCCGTCAGCTGAAGTTGAAAATCCTCAGCTTGTTGCATGGTCAGAATCCGTTGCTGAGTTTCTTGATTTGGATCCGAAAGAGTGAGTGTTCTTGTTTCTTGTGCTCCTGGGAACATCAACTGTTAATGCTTTTATAGAACATGGATGAGAAAATAAACTTTATCTTAAGAGTGTTTGGTGGTATCAGAAAGAAAGAAAAACTGGTGTTTGACAGCATATATTATGGATAATGGTTTTGATGATCGTTGGAAGTTCAAACTTGAATCTGTTTCTACCTCTACACAAGAACCTTATGGTTGGTACTTTAGGAAATTAGATCAGTGTGTAAATAACGTGACACTACTATTATAACTTGTAACTGGAAATATGGTAAATTAGTCCCCCAGATAATTTATACATTTGGAGTTGCTAAATTTTCACATGTTTGTCAAGATTCGTGTTATTGATTGAAATTTTCTTTTTTCGAGTTCTGATATTTAACTGAGGCTATTGTTTCCTTTGTACATGTATTTTGCATCTTGTATGACTGCTTTGGTTTCGGACTTGCTGTACCTAAACCTTGACTGATATACCATAGTACTTCACTCTGATGAATGATGAGTACATATGTTTTGCACGTGTGGTATGTCATGTTTCATGGGACTAATTTGCCACCTTATTTGGAGTTACAGATTTGAAAGGCCAGATTTCCCTCTTTTATTCTCTGGGGCGTCTCCCTTGGTGGGATCGTAAGTGCTTCTCTGAATATTATGTTATGAGACTCACATTTGTGCTTGTCAATTTTCATCAACAACTGGATCGTAACTGTTTTATTTATGCAGGTTACCCTATGCTCAATGCTATGGTGGACATCAATTCGGCATGTGGGCTGGACAGTTGGGAGATGGGCGGGCTATTACTCTTGGAGAGGTTCTTAATTCTGAGTCTGAAAGGTGGGAACTTCAGCTTAAAGGTGCTGGAAAGACTCCTTACAGTCGGTTTGCAGATGGCCTTGCGGTGCTTCGTAGTAGCATTCGGGAATTCCTTTGCAGTGAAGCAATGCATAATCTTGGAATTCCAACAACACGAGCTCTCTGTCTTGTGACAACAGGAAAATTTGTCACGCGGGACATGTTCTATGAGTATGTTAATTAGAACTCTATGCAATGAGTATTTTTCTACCTAATCATGTTTTACTACGAGAACCATACACCATCTTTACTGGATAATTTCTCTTTGGTCTTTGAGATATATGAACCTTCTCGGTTTGATTTTATGCTAAGATATCAATATCTTGCTCGGGGAAAGGATGAATTATTTTAGGAATATATGTTCTTATTCTCTTCTTAAAAAGAAATTCCTCATGTCTTCATTTGCAGTGGCAATCCAAAAGAGGAGCCTGGTGCAATTGTTTGCAGGGTTTCTCCATCCTTTCTGCGTTTTGGGTCATACCAAATACATGCCTCTAGAGAAAAGGAGGACCTTGAAATTGTTCGTGCTCTTGCAGACTATGCCATTAGGCATCATTTTCCTCATATAGAGAACATGAGTAGAAGCGAGAGTTTATCTTTCAACACAGGCAACGAAGAAGTTCTTGATCTGACATCTAACAAGTATGCAGGTAATCATTTTTTCTTTGGAGTAAAGGTGTTGGTGCTGGTACCTTAATTTACTTTCAATAAGACAGGATAAACTATTTCTTATTGTGGAAGCGTAATGAATCGGAACTTCAGTTTACAAGTGCTGTATAAGTTTACTGGTCATAAATTTCTCATGTTGTGCACCTTCCTATGGTCTTATCCCATGGCATTATGGTAGTTTATTTTTCATTTTTCTGTAGAAAAACCGTTTGGGTTGATTTAGGATTGAAGCACTTATTTAGGATTTAGCTTCCATACATTTCCTTCATGTATGCCTGCATTCGCAACTATAGGAGTTCACTTTTCTGTTTTCTTCTTTAGGAAAAAACCATTCGGATTGACTTAGATGCCAAACACCTATTTAGTACACTCAATTGACAGTTGCAGAGTCCTAATTGGTTCAGTAGTTTTGTAGGAAGTTTTGTATTCTGGCCAAGTTAGTAGTGTGGTGAGCTCCCATATCGGGCCTGGAAAGTGATTAAGATGGGATGGTATCTCTCTTGTATGCAATGTACACTTTGGACTAATAAAGATGGCTTCAGGTTCTGTTAAAAGCTAATACGATTAGGGACGAAATATCTTGTTTCAAAGTTGCATCCTTATAGTTTCTTCATGGAACTGAGTGAAGACTCAAATCAGATGTCTGCTGTTGATACTGCGGTCCATGCTGGAGCACATTACTCTTATTATATTAATAGAACTTAGTCATTGTGTTTCACAGAATGAAAAAAAGAAAAGAAAAGAAAAGAAAAAAAAAGAGATGATTTGATGCATCACCAGTTTCTGTTTAGCTTGTAAAGTTTTAGTGCTAAATATGTTAGTGCTAGGTTTGTACCAAATGTGGTTACGACTATTGTACTGAACCTTGGTCTTTTCTCTCATCTACCCGTACTGCCACTCCGAAAATAGTTTCTGATAGATGTCTTGCACATCATACTTAATTAGCTTTTTTTCTGAACTTTTGCTCCCATCATGGTTTTTTAACAGCTTGGGCAGTAGAGGTTGCTGAGCGTACTGCTTCCTTGGTTGCCAGATGGCAGGGGGTTGGTTTTACTCACGGTGTGTTGAACACTGACAATATGAGCATTTTGGGTCTTACCATCGATTATGGTCCTTTTGGATTTCTGGATGCATTTGATCCAAGTTACACGCCGAATACCACGGATCTTCCTGGGAGGAGATATTGTTTTGCAAATCAGCCAGATATTGGCTTATGGAATATTGCACAATTCACTAGAACTCTGGTAGCAGCCAAGTTGATAGATGATAAGGAGGCGAATTATGCAATGGAAAGGTAATTGTCATTCCTACACCTCTATCCTAATTAAATGTATGTTGAAGTGGGAGTTAATTTTCATTTTTCGGGGGATTTTTACAGATATGGAACCAAGTTCATGGATGACTATCAAGCTATAATGACCAAAAAACTTGGTCTCCCCAAGTACATTAAACAGCTGATCAGTAAACTTCTGAATAACATGGCCATCGACAAAGTGGATTACACAAACTTTTTTCGGTTGCTATCCAATATCAAAGCTGATCCCAACATTCCCGAAGAGGAGTTGTTGAACCCACTAAAGGCTGTTCTATTAGATATTGGGCAGGAGCGAAAGGAGGCATGGATCAGCTGGGTGAAAATCTACATAGAGGAGGTATGATGAACTCTGGTTTTCTTATGACTTCCATCTCAGAAAAGTATACTGGTTTGATACCAACATTGTATTCATCATAAACATTGTTTTCGCTCAGAATATTGTTATACTCATCCAGTGGCTAGATTCTTGTCAAGAGCGAACATTATGTCATCTGATATTCTCACAAATTATAGTTTTTGCTTGTGCAGCTGGCCAGTAGCGGCATCTCTGATGAGGAGAGGAAGGCATCAATGAATGCAGTGAACCCTAAATATGTTCTCAGAAACTACTTATGCCAGAGTGCCATTGATGCAGCTGAACAAGGTGATTTTGAGGAGGTTCGGAGGGTGCTTAAAGTAATGGAACGACCATATGATGAGCAACCGGGAATGGAGAAATACGCTCGCCTGCCCCCGGCGTGGGCTTATAGGCCTGGCGTTTGCATGCTATCTTGCTCTTCATGAGTTTGATTATCTAATTACAATGTTATATAGATGGCAAAACGAGATTTTTGTTTCGTTTTTCCTCGACAGATTATCTGCGGTTATGTCATAGTAAGTTATCGTATATAATAGTCAAATTTGGGGGTTTTCTTCTCCTTCGTTTACCTCCGACGATGAAATAAAGTGGCAATGTTGTATGATTCTTGTTTCTCAACAATTTATCCAGCTTAAAGAAATGCAGGAAAAACCAGCTTAAATGGAACATGCTGCTGAAAGATTGGCTATGAGGTCATCTCCAATCGACCCAATCAAAGGCCCATACGGCTAAAAATAGTTCGGAATGACATGAAAAACCGTCTTCAACCGAGGATTAGGCCAAAAGGCTTGTGGGTCCCATCGGGCCAAAACCCCCAAATCAGGCCATTGGGCTGGCCATTTTCAGCCAGCCAACCCTCCAGCGCTAGAATGTTAAGCTTAACATTTTGCCAGTTTTCCAGCTCAGCCCATTTGAATGCCAACGGCTATCTGGCGTCAGCATGACGCTAGCTAGCAAAGGCTAGCTGATGTCATGTTGCCATCAGGTTATCGTTGGAATTTAAATTTTTTTTTTTTGGACGAATTTAAAAAATAAAATAAAATTTTTTTCCTATAAATACCTAAGCTATTCCTACACCAGTTTTCACGTATTTTTCATCATTCCATACTATCTTATCTCATTTTATTTCAATTCTTCACATTTTATTCTCTTACTCTTTCAATAATCTTTCCCTTAATATTTTCAATAATTTTCAAATAGTCACATTTGCAATGAAAGGAAGGGCTTGGACCTGAAAAGAAGATGAAGCTCTTTGTATAGATGGGTCTTGGAAGATAGTGTCAAGGGTAGTTCTCAAACAAGTGAAGGTGTTCGGACTCGTACGTCTAAAAATTACTATGAGTTCTACGAAGGCACCACTCTACCGAATCCCCGGAACCACGAGAGTTGTTCTTCAAGATGAAAAACAACACAATCTCCATCCTAGTACTACTTGGGGGAGTTATTCAAACTTAAACAACATTAAACAAAACATTTAACAACATAAAACTTAAACGCCTACTCCATTGTTCTTTTGGCCCAAAGATTTGGAACAAGATCTTGTTGTAGGTACTTGTTTGTGGCACGCGAACGTATCATCCTATGACGCCTCATATACTCATTTAAAGAGATATTACCAGTTATTGGATCTAAAGGCAAATTAGGCTCATCATATATTGTCGCATCAGCTGGGGAGGCATAGGCCAGCATTCGGAGTGCAATAGTAACCTTTTGATGAGGTGAAAAACCAGGCGGCCTGCTCTATCCATCTTCTGTCGAAAGTATGGATTGACATGTTGGACATCATGAAGTAAACGCTTGAAGACATGATGCCTCATCCGGAAGCGACCACTGAATTCCTTTACTATGTACATCGAGTTGGAGTTGAAGTAGTTGTTCATCAGAGTCTGATGCGCGATCTCTCTAATTCATGGTTTGTAAGAGTGACCACCAACAGAGTCACCCCATTGAGGTTGTTCTTCAGTTTCCTCACACGCCATGACCCCAGCCATTGCTGCCATATATGTTGTGTTGTGCCATGCTTCATCTTCTTCATCGGACTCCTCATCTTTTCGTCTCATATGCGCCCATTTATCTTCCTATTAGAGAAATTATTAAGATTACATAAAGATAAAAAAAATCTGGAGAGTTACTCACTTTAGCGACACGTGTCACTCGAAATCCTATCGGAAAAATTATTGAGATTACATAAAGATAAGAATTATGGAGAGTTACTTATGTTAGCGACACGTATCACTCGAAATCCTGTCAAAAAAATTATTGAAATTATATAAAGATAAAAAATCTGAAGGCTTATTCATAGTCACTCAAAATATGTACAAAAACCTTATTTTAATATGGTAGTTTAATTTAATTAACCATATTGATTCAATTAAAATAATAAATTATGTTTGGCCTATGACCTTTTGGCCCCCTCGGTTGAAGATGACTTTTTGTCAAAGGCCTATGACCTTTTGGCCTCCTCAGTTGGAGATGTTATAAAATATAGCATGACATTGTTCATTAAAATATAATTTCTTGTGGGGCTATAGGGCTAAATGGAGTCATTTGGCCCTCATTCGATTAGAGATAGCCTGAGATAGTTGTATGGTAGGCTGCACATATGAAAAATAATAATATACAATTGACACTTTTTTAAAGGTACTTCAAACCATAAAATTTTACGAGGAAATAACTTATAATGATATCTCTGAGTTTAAATTTCATGGTCGACAGTTATCAAGTCAACTGAAAACTTAAAAGAGGAATAAAGCTTTGACACTTTAGATTTGAGACTAATGCGATGCAACATGTACTTATAACTCAAGTGGTTAACAATTTAAATTATCATCTACACTTATGTGTTTGAATCTTCCGAGCATGTTTACTTTTTAAGAATGCGTATTCTTACCAAACCTGAAGAAAAAAAAAGACACGAATAGTTCTCTGGTTGAAAGTTTTGGAAGTATGTGTTCCCTTTAACAGTAGATATAGCCTTTATTTTTTTGGAGAACTGGAAACATGCATAACCAGGGCCTAAGCCAAAAGACATAGAGGCCTACAAAGAGGCAAGAACCAAGGAAAGAAAACACAGAGCAGCAATGGAGGGTACAAAGGCAGAGGCACTGCACCAAGTGCAAAGGTGTTGCCTCCATCACTACCGCAACAAAATTAAGGAGGACATGGGAGACCATCCGTGTCCAGAACAAACACCAACGAAGATGGGGGTTGGTTAACCCAGGTGAAACCGCACATCTCCGGATTAGACCTCGACGCCAACCGGTCCGCCTCTATATTGGCTGATCTCGAAATCCAAGACCAGCGGCACATCTGAAAGAAATCCCTAGGCCGCAAAATTCTTGTCAACATAGGGAAAGCCTCCCAGCTGCCAGGGGAAATACCATTAAGCAAACAAGAAATGTTCTCCTTAAGAGTCCGATTCCACAACAATATGCTGCAGACTCACACCCCAATAATAACGCATTAGCCTCCGCTGCTGCGGCAGTTGGAGCATGAATCTGCCATTTCCCCGCAGCCACAAAACGACCCGCAGGCTTTGGACCTGGATTAGTCCTACTTTATAAGGGTTGAGATACCTCAGGCTTCGGCATAAAAAAGAAAGAAAAAAAAGGAAACTAATGAAAAAAAGTTTGAAAACTTTGATTTTTAACGATAAAGATAAAATAAAGAGTAAAGTAAATAATATTAGGTTTGATTTTTTAGTGTAAAAATATGATTTTTTTTGTTAAAATAAACAGTACCGCAGATTTTTTATTAAAACTTCTAAAAAAAAAAAAAAAAAAGTAAGTAAACATGCCAGCAAAATCTAGAAGTGAAACGCTGCGTTCAACTCTAGAAGATTGGATTGCGGAAAGTGCTGTCACAGCCAGCAAAGTCTGGGTGGCTCGGAGCTTCTCAATCTCTCTGCAGTGGCTGGTCCAGCTTTCGTAAGACTCTTAATTTTGTTCTTAATTTTTGCTCTTTGAATTGCTTGAATCAATGAATCCGCCCTCAGCATTCGATGCCCATTAACTGTTCGATGAAATGCTGCTTCGAATTTGATATAATTGGTAGTGTAAATTTTGAATCTTTGGCTACCTTGAATCTACGAACTCAAGCTTAACATTTGATGCCCATAATCTGTTTGATGAAATGCCGCTTACATAAAAGCCTTTGAAGAGCATTGGGTTTATTCCAGTTTCCGTTTTGGTTGTAGCTCTGGCCAAAGTGAGCTGCCATGGCACCCCAATTGTCAAACTTTAGTCTGTGTGTGTATGTTTGAACCTAAATTCTATGTGCCGAGAACGGACACGTATCGACATTTTGGAAGTTGCATCGATGACCATAACGAATGTCCGGTCCATAGCGTCAAGCATTCGAGTGATTCACACTTAATTCTCCAGCATCTTACAATGTGCCAATACTTATTCCTTCATTTATAGAAACAAGAGGACAAGTGTGCTCAAATTCGTATATCGTCTATTTGATATACTGTGAAGTCATTGTCTTTTCGCTTTTCTTTCGGAAACTTAAGCCCTGCTTTATCAAGTTACACCTGGAAGTTGAATTCTTATCGACTTATATCATGCTTTAACTGTAAAGTTTGTGACTTGGAATGTGTCATGTTTATACCAAGTGACGTCACCCTTCCCTCGGTTTTTTGATCTATCAATTTGTAACATGCTAATTATTTCTTTAGAGTCTATAGAATGCAGTGGATGCATGTTGAGTTAATTTCATGTGATGATAAAACTAAGATGCATAATTAGTTTATACTGTGATCTACAGGAAATGAGAGTTCCGCGAAATCTTGACGTCTTGAGAATGGGCACCATGAGCTATCTGGAAGCACTTAAGCTGCAGGAAAAGCTGGTTGCTGATAGAAAAATTCATAAGATTCCAGATACTCTCTTGTCCCTGCAACATCCACCTACATACACCCTTGGCAAACGAAGAACTGATCACAATCTGTTGATTCCTGAGACCAAACTCAAAAGAATAGGAGCTGAACTGCACTACACACAAAGAGGAGGAGACATTACATATCATGGTCCACATCAAGCCATTTTATATCCCATTATTGCTCTTCGGGATATGGGGCTTGGTGCTCGTAAATATGTGGAGAAACTTGAGTTGACTATGATTGACTTGGCATCTCTGTATGGCGTGAAAGCTTGTCCTGGAAATAAATGTGAAACGGGGGTTTGGGTTGGAGATAGAAAAATCGGAGCAATTGGTGTACGGATTTCATATGGAATCACCTCTCATGGGTTGGCATTCAACATTGATCCAGATTTGAACTATTTCAAGCATATTGTGCCTTGTGGCATTGCAAATAAAGATGTTACGTCATTGAGAAGGGAGACGGACTTAGCGCTTCCTACCGAAGAAGTAGTTCAGGACCAGTTGATTTCTTGTTTTGCAAGACAATTTGGTTATAGTGATCTTCTATGGAAGGATGCTGCTTCAATATTGTCAGAGAGCGGGGAAACTGAATGAGATTCTACAATTGTATGCCAAAAACGAATAAACGATGTAAGTTTTATACTCTTCCATTCATTTATTTGTTAAAACAATTGATTTGAAAATTGCTGGATTTGTATATCTTGTATTATAAGTAATGTGGAAAACTAAGCTCAAGTGATGAGGAAGGGTGGGAAAATGGGTTTAAGCATTTGACCACATCAAATGTATCCGAAAAAATGTATTGCGAAATTAATCTGTTCAGTAATTTCCGTTCTTGCTTCCTTTTTTTGTCATCTTTAGCTGGTAAATAGCTCCTAATACAGGATAGTAGCTTGTGGTGAATCTATGGTGTTGAAAACTCCTTTCAGCCTCTACACAAATCCTAACTTGTTTGATGAGAAAACCATGCCCTTCCAATTTGCATGTTTTATTTCTTCTGTGCTAGGATATTTTGTACTAGTAGTCCCCGACTGCCCCTAGTTTCCATCCCTATAGTTTTTTCCTTGCATTTTTTCGTCCTTATAGTTTCATTCCTGTCAAAGTGAGGCAAAATTTCTTCGAAGTTGCATCTTCAAATTAGAAAATGTTGACCAAATGGAAGGAAAACTCTAACTTAGTTGATGGATTGGAATAAAGCAAAAACATAACGAAATTACAGGGACGGAAATGCAAGAAACAAACTTCATGAACGGAAGTGATAATCCTACGGACAGAGATCTTCTCCCGATCTCACTGTCCAGAGCCCAAGGATCAGGTGATCTCGACCACTCAAATTGAATCCTATGGTCCCCATTAACTTATTCTGCTGACCCATTTCACACAAACCTACAACTCTGATTTCTCTTTCACACAAATCAAAGATTCGAATTCTCTAGTCCTAAAGCTCCGGACACAAAATCCGGAGAGGATCCAAATTCATATCATAGTCCAGCTGACATAGACCACATGCTCTTTTTTTCCCTCTCCATAAAGATTCTTTAATCCACATGTACTTCTGAATCAATCAAGCAAATGGAAATCTTCCAAAGAAAAAAACTTGACCAGATTTATTCAGCATACAACTCTCAGGAGTTTCATTGACCAGATGTTACTCAAATAACTACAATTTCCATCTTCAACCTCCTTCACTAATTGGTCTTCTGTCTATACCACGTTTAAGTGCTATGATACGGGCCAATGACATGAGTGATATGTCTCATTTTTAGGGTATATTATTAAAAAAATAAATACATTTTTATAGTTTGAGTAGTTTAATAATACTACATGACGGTGTTTCGGTACATCAAAACATCTCTAGATAGGGAAGAAGAAGTTAATTATAAAAATTTGATGAGCACATGATCAATAATAGGAGTCTTAGGAGTTGAGATGCTCTCTGGATTTCTGTGTTCAGAGTCCTGGAACTCAGAGATCCGGATATTTGAAGAGAGAGAAAGAGAGATCCGAACACTTGGTTTATGTGAGGTGTGCCAACGGAATTGACTAATGAGGATCGAGTGATTTAAAATGAGTGGTTTGAATTTCCGAATCTGTCGGCTCCGGACTCAAGGATTCGAAGAGGATCTCAATTCCAATAATAGCACAAAACTATTATAAATAAGGTGTAGATTATAAATTTATATTGATCCCAAATGGGACTAATTAGATTTCAGTGTAAGACTGATCCAAATCACATACTTTAATAAAAAAAATAAAAAATCATGGCTATATTAGAAAATGTATGAGTCAGCTTGATGGAGTGATGGGGCTTGGGCAAGTTGATAATGGATGCTACTAAAAATAAATTGTTTTCTTACTGCTAAAATCCATGTTCTCCTTTCAACCCATTTCTGAAACCAAGAAAAAACATGTGGCTTCCAAGGGGAAAGAAGAAAGCTTTTACACAGACTAAGAAAATGAGGACTTTCTTACCAGGTACGTACT
The DNA here is from genome assembly GCA_024362995.1 of Heteromeles arbutifolia. Lineage (NCBI taxonomy): Eukaryota > Viridiplantae > Streptophyta > Magnoliopsida > Rosales > Rosaceae > Heteromeles > Heteromeles arbutifolia. The sequence goes on from JANCRC010000005.1 coordinate 1,564,559, forward strand.
TGAGCAGTTAAGAGTATTTTGCTTTTACACAGCCTACACTTGAGATGTTGTGTTCGGAATTTTGAATCCACCATTCTAAGTAGCGATTGCATCAAGAAATATCTTAACAGAAGTGTGTGGGATAAAAATAAGTCTGTAGATAGCACTATCATTTCTATATAAATGGACAACTAGATTCAATTGTTTTAGTTGAAACCATCGCATATGACAATCTACGTGATTCTGTATTTCTTGAGAAAGGAGCTTAGCTTAGCATATGTTAAAACTAAGTACTAATTTGGACAGATTCTTTAGTGTGACTGTAACACAGGGCAGTACACCACATGCCATTATACAATTGGAAGGATATTTTTATTTCAAGTGTTCCTCCAGTTATATAATAACATATAATATACTGTCTCATATTTCGACCACACTAAAAAATCTCTCACTAATTTAGAAGGGTATAAATAATAGATGAAGAAAAAGAAGATTGGGAAACGTAAAAGTTGGAGGAACAGAAGAGAAGATGACAGTTCGGTGGAAGATTTTGGGTGTTTCACGTTTGGAAAGCAAGATTACACAGCCATGTTTAGCTGTATGTTTGTAATTGTACTACTACTTAATATATTATATTAGGGTTCGATTTGGTCTCATGTGACTTATCACATGAACAAAATATATTCAAGTTCAGCAGATAAGTCATTGAAACTGACACAACTCACTCAGACTCACATGATCAGCTGCTTCCTAGTTCTCACCTGCTGCACGAAATATCTCAAAAGGCCATGTTACTAAGACTGAGAGATACTGTAGGGTTTTCTATTAGCAATATTACAATGTTGGTCACAGGCGATACGATCATCGTGCGTTTTAACTCTTTCATATGTTAGTGTTGAGATTTCTTGAAAGTTATCTTACATTGTTGATTGTGGGCCATGTTACTAAGACTCAGAGATAGTGTGGGGTTATCTACTAGCAATAGTATAGTTTTGGTCACAAACGATACGATCATTGTGCGTTTTAGCTAGCTTTTTCATATGTTAGCGTTGTGATTTCTCGAAAGTCAACTTACATTGTTGATTATGGGCCATGTTAGTAAGACTAAGAGATACTGTGGGGTTATTTACTAGCATAGCATAGTTTTGGTCACAGACAATACGATTATCGTGCGTCTTAACTTTTTCATATGTTAGTGTTGAGATTTCCAGAACACTATCTTACATGGTTACATGGTTGATTGTGCGGACTTGACGATTGATATTGTAACATCCCACATCACCCAGAGGAGTGATCCTTATATGTATATTGTCATCCCTACCTAGCACGAGCCTTTTTGGGAGCTCACTGGCTTCGGGTTTCGTAGGAACTCCGAAGTTACGCGAGAAGGAGGCCGGAGCACTCCCATGATGGGTGACCCACTGGGAAGTTGCTCGTGAGTGCCCAGAAACAAAACTGTGAGGGAATGGTAAGCCTAAAGCGGACAATATCGTGCTACGGTGGTGGAGCGAGCTTGGGAAGTGATCCGCCCCGGGCCAGGATGTGACAATTGGTATCAGAGCTTAACCCTGGCCGCGTGTGTGCCGACGAGGATGTCGGGCCCCTAAGGGGGGTGGATTGTAACATCCCACATCACCTAGGGGAGTGATCCTTATATGTATATTCTCATCCCTACTTAGCACGAGGCCTTTTGGAAGCTCACTGGCTTCGGGTTCTATCGGAACTCCGAAGTTAAGCGAGTAGCGCGCGAGAGCACTCCCAGGATGGGTGACCCACTGGGAAGTTGCTCGTGAGTTCCCAGAAACAAACCCGTGAGGGCGTGGTCAGGGCCCAAAGCGGACAATATCGTGCTACGGTGGTGAAGCGGGCCCGGGAAGTTATCCGCTCTCACATCACCTAGGGGAGTGATCCTTATATGTATATTCCCATCCCTACCTAGCACGAGGCCTTTTGGGAGCTCACTGGCTTCGGGTTCCATCGGAACTCCGAAGTTAAGCGAGTAGCGCGCGAGAGCATTCCCAGGATGGGTGACCCATTGGGAAGTTGCTCGTGAGTTCCCAGAAACAAACCCGTGAGGGCGTGGTCGGGACCCAAAACGGACAATATCGTGCTACGGTGGTGGAGCGGGCTCGGGAAGTGATCCGCCCCGGGTCGGGATGTGACAATTGGTATCAGAGCCTAACCCTGGCCGCGTGTGTGCCGACGAGGACGTCGGGCCCTTAAGGGGGGTGGATTGTAGCATCCCACATCACCCAGGGGAGTGATCCTTATATATATATATATATTCTCATCCCTACCTAGCACGAGGCCTTTTGTGAGCTCACTGGCTTCGGGTTCCATCGGAACTCCGAAGTTAAGCGAGCAGCGCACGAGAGCACTCCCAGGATGGGTGACCCGCTGGGAAGTTGCTCGTGAGTTTCTAGAAACAAACCCGTGAGGGCGTGATCAAAGCCCAAAGTGGACAATATCGTGCTACGGTGGTGGAGCGGACCCGGGAAGTGATCCGTCTCGGACCGGGATGTGACAAATATTGTGGCTTTACGTTTTATTTAACTGTGACAGTCTTGTGGCTCTCAAGTGGCTAAAAACGTTGGTTCTTATAAGTTAGTATTGAGGTTTTGTGTTCGGATCTTCTCTATATAACATTTCTTATATCAACAAAAGAAAAACAAATCTCATCTAATGATGTTAATGTATTGACTTTCAAGATGGATTCGATTGCCTGAGTTAATGCATTTAGGGGTAGATAAAAAGTGGTTCGAAGTGTTCAAACCGGCCAAATCGGAAACCCAACTAGTCCATGTGAACTACATCCTAACAATGTTGGTTATGGTAGTGTATCTGCCCCTTGTATTAAAGTTCGAAAAACATAATCGTAAGTTAGGGTAGATTAGAATATTTCTGCGTTAAGAGAAGAGATTAAAAAGAAAAATACTTGGCCACCAAATAGGATCATGGCAGAGAATGTTACTTGAGTTTAGATCGTCTTGTAAGAATTCTTGTAGCCTTCTTCTCATCCTACAATGTTATATAATAATTCAAACCCTATATTTTTTATGTTATATTTAAAAGATCATCTTAGTAAAAAGATTAACTAAATATGAAGTTCTTTAGTCATCTAACAAATGCGACTAAACACTTGTCTAATAAACAAACTATATTTCTCACTTAAGCCCTAAAATTTCGTCAATGTTAATCATAAGTTTCAATCATTTTTAATGTAGTTAATTTTTTTTTCAAAATTGATTCTTTAAGAATGATAGAAATTAGAGTAAATTGTAGCTCATTAATTTTAACTCAATTGAAGCAATGGTCCCTCAACTAAAAATCCATTACCATTGATCTCTCAACCATCAAAACGTGCAGCTATAGTCCCTCAACTAAAAATCCATTACCAATGGTCCCTCAACTTTAATTCAACTAGAGAAATGGTCCCTTAACTTTAACCCAATTGTAGCAATGGTCTTTCCAACATAACTCGTTTTGACAAAATTTTTGACGTAGTTGACGAAAAAGACCATAATTACACACTTTGATGAGTTGAGGGACCCTGATTATATAAATGGTTATTCCAACATAACTTATTTTGACGAAATTGATGAAAAAGACTATAACTACATATTTTGATAAGTTGAGGGACCAATGGTAATGGATTTTTAGTTGAGGGACCATTGCTCTAATTTGATTAAAGTTGAGGGACCATTGCTACAATTTACTCTAGAAATTAAGGGCTCGTATAAAAGTGCTTTTAAATGACTGAAGTGATTTTAGAGAACGTATTTTTGGGTTTCAAAACACTTCAAGTGTTGTTTCAGAGTTCACTTGTATTTTTGCCAAGGATGGGTTCAAAAAATATTTTCATCAACAATGATTCAACAATTTCAAAAACACTTCCAAATGAGCCATAAATTTTCCAACTATCAAACAACATTACAAATTAAGAAAGAAAATTAAAATGGTAAAACGAGAAAAGGAGAAAAATACAAAAATTCTGTCCCGTTATCTTTATATTACATTCAATCTTTAAACCAAATTACCCGTAACATGCACCGCCATTTTTGGGCATCGTGATATGTATAAGCTCTGTATACTCTCTGTCCTTCCATCTCCCGTGTATTTTCTCTCCATCACACCATGAAAACCACTCACACAGTCCTACTCGCCATCTTCTCCTTCCTTCTTCTGCACACTGTCGCATCTTCTTCCCCGCTGCAAACCCACCAGGAGCTGCTGCAGCTGCAAGTTCATCCCAGACACAGAAACCAACCCAGAAGGTTACTGCTTGCTTCTGCAGTTGCTTCCTTCTCTGCAAATCCAAAGAATCCCAGCAGCAGCAAAGCAATGGAAGATCCCAAGAAATCTGTGGAGGCTAGCTTAAGGAAGTCTCCACCCAGCAAATCGAATCCGACCCAGAATCGGTAATCCGGTCGATATTCGTGTAGGGATCCCAAGATAGAAAGAGAATGAAATTCCACAATTTTTGCAGATTTTTCTCACATTTTAAACTGTTATATAGGTAGAAAGTCCAGATCTTTATACAATGTTTTTGTATGTTCTTTTCTATTCGTTTATTGTTGTTATTTTTGTGGCAATTTTTTTTGGGTTTTAGAGTTAGATTTAGGAGGAGATGGGAAGAAATTGTATGTGCAGAAGAACCTGCAAGGATTTGTTAGAAAGATTATTGATTTGTTCGAATTTTTGCAACTGGCAAAATGGAAGTTTTCGCATTTCAATCCTTTTGCTACTGTTTTATATAACCCATGTATCCAATTGATCTAACTTTATTTTACTTCTTGCTGTTGCGAGTTCTCGAAATGTATCTATTTGCCATTTTCTGTGTCTGAGGGCAAATATGAGTTCTTTGTGTCTTTAGAGACGCTTAATGCAGTAAGTTTGTTATTATCTTCCTTGAAATCATGGTTATCTCCAAGAAAAGAAATTCTGTATGTTCACGTTTATTGATTGGATCGGTTACTAGCACAAGTGCCTCCTGCTGAATTTGTGTTTTGGAACTTTAGAGTAAAGGTTCAGGTATAGGACTTGTATTTTGTGAAATGATAAGGTACATGGAAAACTGCTACACACTGGTTGCTATTGCTGTCTTATTTTTGTTGCATTCGTCGATGTTTTACAAAATTCATACAGGTATGATAATGGATCCTTTAAACCACTGGTGGAGTCAGATTGAATGACCAACAGTGGTTAGCATTTGTAACTCAATGATTGTCCCGTTGCTTTCCTTATATTTTATGCAGGGTTGAAGGTTGAATTTGGAGTTTCGAGTTATTGTGCAACTGACTTACAAACATGGTAAGTATTTTAACTAGTTTCTTAACCTATGAAATCCTTAATGTTCTGCAAGTTCTGTCCTTGAGCACCCGTGCTTCATTCGGTCTGGAAAATGTCTCGATAGGCCATTAGCTCTATGAATTCACATGGTATTTCTTTTAGCAGCCTGCTATTGTAGTTCAACTATTGAGGTACTATTGCTGGTAAGTCCAAGACATGTTCTTTTCAAAAGCATTGAAGAATTTTCAGAATTAAATCTCTTTCTTTAATTAATTATTAATATTAACTCAGATTTTCAAAGAAAATAAATTATTGTATGGTTACAGATTTAGTGAATACATTTGTCACAGATTACATAATTTTAAGCACATATTATTGGTTGTATCTCAAAATTTTGATGTCAAACAAAAATCTTCCTTTCTAATACGAGGCAGGGAAGTGTGGTTTTAATTTAGTTTTAACAAATTATGATATTTTTCATGTTCTTACCTTTTTCGTTAATCCGCTTGTTCATTTGTAGTATACTTTGTTTATTGCTGAGTTATCGCTGTCACCAATTTTAAGATTAATGCTGTACTTGTTAGTGTGTTAATTATTTACGAAATTTGAAAATGTTACACCAGATCCCAAACTCTTTAACAATGAAAAGGGTTCTCTGAGTAATACAATGATAATATGAGAAACACCGTCTAATCTGGTCACCTCATGTACACGGCGTCTATATGAAGCATTCAACAAGCTGGAAATAAAGATAGTTCTACACGTGTAGTAAATGTGTTTGAGTGATGTACACGTAGTGAATGAACAAGAAAATCCGCCGGTTACATTGATTTTCACCAACTCTTCCTGAGGATTATATACCCTTAGGAAACAAATTTCCTCGTAGTATTCGCCCTGTAGGATTCCTCTGCAAACTTCAGTCTTAGCTCCTTTTCCTTCTCCTTAGAAATTCCCTACATAAAGATGAGAATTCGAAATAGCCGGTCAAATTTTTCTCAGATGACTTCTCCTGAGACCACACCCAGGGCTGCGCATCTTCGTTCACCAGAAGGTTCAGATGATCGCTTTTTAGTTGAAGAAGAGAATCGGCGCATTGGATGGTCCTGCCATACAAAAAAACAATTTCCTGCTCAAGTTTCAAGCGAAGATCAATTGCATGATGAATTGGAAGCAGCAAGCAGTGCAGAAATTAGGCCTTTGAACTGTGTTGATAAGGGGAAAGATGTGAAACATTGCATGCAAATGGATACAAATCCGGTAATTAGTCTTTTACTCAAACTTTCATTTTTCACTTTAGGAATTTGCGATTTGTTGAATTTGCCCAAGATCAATTTTGTTATTGTTTAATTTAGCGTATTCTTGTCCAAGGTTCATCGCATCTGAAAAGTTAGGGCAACTAGTCAAGATTTACTTAATGTTTTAGAAGGTATGATTTTAATGTTATTTCATATTTAGGCCTCAGAGGGGCAGAGCGAAGGAGAAGCAGATAAAGCGAAACAATTTACTGCATGTGCTGGTTCTCAGGGGTAACTTATTTCTTGTCCTTTCTCATCTCTCGAACCTGCCGAAATGTTTAATTGCCATTTATCTATTCTAATTTTGAAATATAGATACTTATCTAATCTGCAATTTTGAGATATGTGATGAATACATAGTTACATACACATCCCTATCCGCATTCTCTTGTGATAGAACAGAATTTCCAGATCTGTTTATTTGTAATTTAAATAGTCATAAATTGATAGTGAAAGTAAAATTTTCCATTCACTTACTGATTTCTACAAAGAAGTTCAACTTGAGATCTATAAAATTGAAATAACTGTCTTTTTGCTGCAGGGGTGGAGAAAATGTAACTTCTCCAGTTACAGCTGGGATCGCTCGTCCTTGTTCTTTTTCTCATCTAGGTAAACTACTTCTATTAAATTAGATTCCTCATGAAGACCAAGTCTTGAGGGTAACTTTTCAGTGAATTTCTTGTTGGTTTAAGAGATTTGATGGTCATAATGGTCATAATCAGTTCTTATGATTGGGTTGAAAGGAATCCGAGTACTAGGGGTTCACTGTGGAGTAAATGAGTACATGTCTTATAAAGAGTCATATGATGCTAGTATAGGGGAAATGTAATGATAGCTAAAGCCATCTTGTGTGTGTAATTGCTAAGTGAACATGGGGTTTTCTAATTTCTTACATCAGTCAGCATGTGATGAATTTCAGCTCGATTGTTCTAGTTGCATTTATAGTTTATATAAGTATCAATCGAAGTACATTATGGCCTTTAGAGGTGACATGTGCAAGGCACTAACATAAAAGCGTCTTAGACTGAAGCTGCATGTCGTTACATGTCCTTTTTACTCTTAAGATTTTCTTGTTTCGTTGGCAACTACATGGAAAATTTGTTGTTCTAACTTTTTATTTTGATTGGTGTTCTGAATCAGGTCAGAAACTTCCGTTTAAGAAAAGAAGACCTTATAGTCACACAGAGACTGAAGTAGAGATGGAAGGAGAGAAAGTAGAAGATGTCTATCTAGAAGTAAAAGTGGAAGATGTGGTAATGGAAGCAAAAGAAAAATGCATGCCAGTAGAAATTGAAAAAGAAAATCATTTTGCAGAAGTTAAAGAAGATGAGCCAGTTAAAGCGGAAGCTGAAGATGCAGTAGCTGTTAAGAAAGAGGAGTCACTGGAGGAGGGTGAGATACGAGAAGAAACTGCAGAGGAGACAGAAAAAACAAGTGAGCTTGAACTGGTCAATGAAGGGTTGTATGTACCTCATCTGACCATTGATGAGAACCAGCAGGACAGCAAAAACGAAGAACTTAATCTAGAAGAGACAGCAGGTGAACCAAATGAGAAGCCAAGAAGGGGAAGGAAAACGCCCAGATCTAGTGCCAGCACTAGCAGCGATGAGCCTCATCAGTAAGTATCCCTGTATGAATACAAAATACTCCCATTTATGCTTTCAAGTATGAAAAATGGTATGACTTTCACTGATATGGATGTTCTGTATTTACCTTGATGTTTCACAGAACTAATGTTCTTGAACTTTGCTTTGATGGAATTATATGTATGTATAGAATCACTACATAAAGTTCTTCCAATCCTTCAATATTCGAAAAATGAAGGTTTTTTTCTTTTTTTCTTTTTCTTTTTCTTTCTTGGCCAGAGAGAAAAGAGTCTGAAAAAACACATATATATTATCATTTACGGTTTTATGTACTGTGATTCATTCACTTAAGGACAGTTGTTTTTTTTTTATTCTACTGAGACAGAGTGAATTTTGAAAGTCAAAGGCAACTGTATATATTCATGAGATGTTCAATTGCTCCTTCATCTCCGTCCATTTAATTATATTTCTTCATGATACTCTCACGCCTTATGTGTGATGAGCATGTATGCGTATGGTTTCCTTGTGGGTTTGGAGAAAATTAACAAATCTGACTATGAAGTATGAACACACAGGGGAAGGCAGAAGCTAAAGAGAGGAAGTCCAAAGAGGATGCAAGATCCAGCTGAGGCAAATCAAGGGTTTCTTCACATCCCTCCCTCCCCCTATTCTCTCTCTCTCTCTCTCTCTCTCTCTCTCTCTCTCTCTCTCTCTCACGTGTGTGTGTGTGTGTGTGTTTGGACATGGATTGGTGTGATGGACATGTGCTTTGGATACATTTTTATGTGTTGTGTGCATCCATATATCCTCTACGTGCGGACATAATCAACAACAATACTTTCACTATGAAGGTGTGTAGAGAAGCGGAAGCCAATAAGAGGTCTCCCCAACAGGGGTAAAGAGGAATCATCTCTTTCAAACAATAGATACCCAAGAAGAGGTCGCTCCCAGAGGGACACAGAGGAGTCCTTTCCTTCAAACAATAGGAAGCCAAGAAGGGGTCGCCCCAAGAGGAGCACAGAGGAATCACCTCATTCAAACAATAGGTACCCAAGAAGAGGTCGCTCCAAGAGGGACACAGAGGAGTCCTTTCCTTCAAACAGTAGGAAGCCAAGAAGGGGTCGCCCCAAGAGGAGTGCAGAAGAATCACCTCATTCAAACAGTGGGTACTCTCTAGATACAGAGGAGTCATCTCCTTCAAACAATAGGAAGCCAAGAAGGGGTCGCCCCAAGAGGAGCACAGGGAAATCACCTCATTCAAACAATAGGTACTCTTTCTCCCTCTCTCCCTCTCTCTCTCTCTCTCTCTCTCTGGGTTAGAAATCTGTAACTAAATATTTAATAAAACAGGAATGCCGAAATGCCAAAGCCTAAGAGGGGAAGGCCAAAGAGGGTGAAGGAGTAACCAGCCAGCCAGTTAATGTAAAAACATAGTGACTCCTTCAAAATGTCTTATATCATTGTAAGACTTTGGTAGAGTTTCTCTATGTGTAATAAATAAGTCCGTAGTTTGCAAGTACATTTATTTGCCTTAGTCTTTTACGATTTATGTTTGATGATCTATAACAGAAAAGACCCAAGTGAAAGCTGAAAACTTTGTGTAGTGCCTATTACCAATGTGTCAATGCAATATGCTATTATTAATTATCTTGCTACCCTTATTATAAATGTAACAGATATCATTGGTGGGAATTTATTGCATCACCTTCAGTTTCGTCTTTGTTATAGTTGACTGACTTTGTGCCTAACACATTTTTCAGTTTCATTTGTATCCCGGTTACCTATGATACATGGTAGGCATAGATCAAAAAAATGTTTTTGAGTATATCAGGATATTCATATAACAAATAAATTGAAAACTGCTATATTATTTATATCCTGAATATATTCAAGAACATTTTTTTTCCCAGAAAATTACCGTTGAGTGAATTATATATGCATCTACATTTTTTCCAGCAAAAGCATTAGTAATTGACAATTTGACAGGTCTTCTTTGTGTAAGCAATCTCATGTTTATCTGTATGGCCAATTTAGGCATCAAAATTGTTTAGTTTTGGTGCATTAAACTCTTCTATGACTTGTCCTATGTCTTCTGTGTAGACATTTTCATCGAAAGAGCCTGATTTTCTTACAGGGAAGCTTACATGCTATCCTTATTATGTTACCTAATATGTAGAATTGCCATTTCATATGAAATTTATGACTTATATCTGCTAGGATTTTCTTCTATGTCTTCAATGGAAATTAGATATATCAAAATTTAATGACATCTAGTCTCACATTTAACTTTCACTCTTTTACACTTTACGGGTTGAGAGGCACCGTGTAGCCTAGAAAGGTGAGAGGTTGTGTCAGGCCATCCACCAGGTGTAAGCCATGTAGAAATTTTAGCTTAAAATGCAGTTTAATGAGTCTAAATTTCTGTTTCTTTCTGTCTTTATGTGAGTTTCTAGGTCTTTCCCTTGTGCTCATCACTTGCTAGACATTGATTTTTCCTTCAGATTCACTAGTTGAAACAACGATCTTTTAGGAATTGCATTGTATACAACGAGATCACATTGCCTCAGGTGTATTTTCTTTGTTTTTATCATATTTTTTCTTTGGTACTCTTGGATAATTTGAAAATGAGAATTAGGGGCAGACGGATTGTCAAAACTCCTCCTCCTCCAACTAGCTCAGTTGGTTCATCAGAAGATCCCCCAGCACAGCAAGATGAGCAAGAGGTATTATCGTTGCCCTTCAATGGTGCGATTTTTATGTCCTACCAAAGAAATCTGCATGATCAATCAATTAAAGAGGTAAAAAGGGGTTCAGATGTGCGAATCTGTTGCGATTTTAAATTCAGATGTGCAAATCTGTTGAGATTTTAAGTTGTTTTTATGTTAATTGAATAAACCGACCATCAATTCACAGGTAAAGAGGGATTCAGGATGTGAAAATCCGTTGCGATTTTAAGATATTTTATGTTAATTGAATAAATCAAACATCGAATCACAGGTAAAGAGGGATTCAGGATGTGCAAATCCATTTCGATTTTATGTTATTTATTATTCTTGGGAATCTCAGATCTAGGTATAACTCTTAATCAGAATCCTCTCAGTTTGTCGTTATCATGATACAAATTCTGCCCCACAATCTCAGATCGTGGTATCCTTGCCTACATCTTCTGATCTAGGCAACACTGTATATTCTGAAATTTGGGCTGGAGTAACACCAGTAACCTCATCAGTTTGTTATCATGCACTAATTGTGTTCATTCTTTTTTATAGGACACTGCAGGAGGTTTAACTGAAGATGCTTATAAGGAGATCTCCGATTCCTATGTTACTCCAAGGTAAATTATTTTCTTAATGTAATTTTGTAGATTCATTGAGCATGGCGACATCCCCATCACTTGTAGGCTTGAACTTGACAGTGAGACAGTATCATCATCTTTCATGTGTCCATCTGATTTAATAAACGGGGGTCATCTCTACTCAACGTGGTTCATAAATATCAAAATAAGGTTCCCGCGCACTCATGCAGTATGCACGTAAAATTTAAATTGCGTAGTAGTAACTTGAAACTGATACTTCGAAGGACACTATTTATTTTATCATGATTGTGAGGACATTTGGATGACTGTTTGTTTACACATATTGTTTACTTCAAGCGTTGTTAAATGAATTTCCTTTTTGGTGATCATGCAGGAAGGGGAAAGTCTCGAATGCAGTTGTACCTGCCCGACAGATTGTAATTGTAATATCTTCTGATGAGGGTACGCCTTTTTTCGCTTTCTTTAAAGAGTTCAAGTAATGGTTATCTGCAAAATTAATAAATTTTGTATCAAGCACTAATTTAGATATAGAGAATACGCTTTTGGAAATATCTTTGTACAAAATTCGTACACAGAGAGGATCAACGACTGCTAAACTAGGCGAACTTGTCTGCGTCATTTAATGGCATTATAAAGATGCTAGTAATATGGTAATTCTACAGACTATAGAAAAGAAGTTCTTCAGATTATCGAAAACTGATTTTTTTTTCTTTCTAAAACCCTTCAAAAAATCAGTTAGCTCCTCAAAGAGTAGCCTACCCACTATTAGTATTATTTTTAGCCTTCCCTTTTAGGATATTCACAAAATGCAACAGCCAAAAAGAAAGCGATGTCGTTGGGTAACTTCCATAGCCCTCCATGACCCAGTGGATATTTGTTACAATGGTGATTTGCAAATCAGGTTAGATACAGATCCCCTTGGCTCCCCAAAGTAGAAAAGAAGCATGGAAACAAAGGTCACATATGATATCGTATTCAATGGATAAACTTTGTCAAGAAAACACATTTTATTGATATTTAAGTCTTTTCCCAATGTATCGTTTCTGTTCTAATAACTTCTGCTGATTGTTTTGTTGATGTACTTTGCTTAGTCTTGAGGAGGAAGTATATTGGTCTTGGCTTGCTTTGTACTTCATGACGTTCACATATTATAATACCATCTCACCATTTTCACTCTATGGAAATGATTTTGTTGATAAAATACGCATATTACCATACTATTTAGTGTCTTTCTCTTTGCTAGTAAACTTCTCCTTGAGTTCTGTTCTTGCTTTATTATGCATCATCTACTTGAAACTTATTTAAGAAGTAAATACTAGATTGTGATCTCAAAGGCCGCAAGATATGAAATTGCAAGAAAATTAGCCGAGCGTTTGTTGTTGTTATTAGGTTCTGTTTTGTCAAATGCCGTTTCTTATTGGATTCTTAACATGGAAAAGCAGACGAACCTGCACTGAGAAGCAAGAAGGTAGACCCGGATGAAGTCACCAGCAAAAGGATCCGTGGGAGAATAGACAGCAGGGATGTCAATATGAGAAGATCTAACTGCACACGTAATGACATGACTCAGGTCGGACATGCACGCGTACGCGCCTCAGGTGTGGCAAGGGCTAGGGGCATGCACAGCATTATGCACAACCTAATGCCTTCTCGTCCCAAAACTGAAGAGGATCTCGTTAAGAACGTTTATGGTGAGGCAAAGGCGGCACAAAGGAAAAGGTTCAGGCTTCTAAGAGAATTCTATGGTGTTTAGAAAAGCTCAAGGCGGCAAGGAACCTCACTTGGACTAAAGCAATTGTTTTCTGAGTTGCATGTTTTTCCGTTTCCTAGTGTTGTTGTTTTCGTCCGAGTTTGTTAAGGAAATTTGGTTTGTTGGACTAAACGCCAATGCTTCTCTGAGTTGCATGTTTTTTTTTTTCGGTTTTGTAGTGTCATCGTTTGTCTGAGATTAGTTAAGGAATTCTGGATTGTTGGATTAAAAATTTGCTTTTCTGATTTGGACTTGAATTTCATACTAGTTATTATCTTATAGACAGGGGATGCTATGATTCTATGAACGAGTGTTCGACCTCGAGTGATCTCCACATGACTTGGAGTTTACTCTACCTTTGCCTCAGCTACTTTCTCCGTAGTATTGAAAACGGATCGAGCTGAGGCAAGGGTTCATTATCTAATGTGGTCGCGGCAGCCAATATCCAAACGGCTCGCCTTAAGATGAATGCGTGACCCGACCTGACGGGATGAAATCATAAAAATTCTACGTGGACACAACTAGTTATGATAAAGGAGAAGTAATAGGTCGGTAATACAAATCAATAAGAAGTCTTACGCAATACGATTACAATTCTAATAGATAATATCTAAAGAATGATATGGTAGATATCTCAATATTTAATAAGATTTACACGATCACATTCCTAAACCATCAGAAGTCGCATTTGGCGAGAATCAAACATAAGACCTCTCACTTACAAGTGAAGAGAAATACCACTAGACCGTAGTACAAAGTGGCAATATTATTAAAAAACTTAACACACTAAAAACACAAAAAAACTGCACTCAATTTCTTGCAAATTTTAGAAACCATTGGAGATTATTGGCTGCCTGACCTCCTAAGTGGGAGATTTAGGACGTCCTTTTCGTACCATTAATCTTGAGGGTGTTGACAAATTGACCAATGTAGTGTTGGTGCAGTTTGTGATCTCCAAAAACAGCTGCAGCTTTCCTTGCATTGGATCTCAGCTTCTCTCCTTGCTCTTCCACCATTGCATGCCTCAGTGTTTTGGCTATGTCATCTCTAGTAAACGACCCATCTCCACGTCGACTCACTTCGACAGCCACGCCCTTCTCCTCCAAAAGCCTTGCATTCAGAGGTTGATCAATGATGAATGGTAGCACAACAAGAACATGCCCAAATTGAAGTGTCTCAATCACAGATCCCCATCCAGCGTGAAACAAAGAACCCCCAACTGATGGGTGTGCCAAGATTTCCATCTGGGGCACCCACCACAAGCAAACAAGCCCTTTCTCTGATGTACGCTCAACAAACCCTAGAGGCAGAGCGTCGGCATCACTATTTGCCCATTTGGGTTTTCTGAGTGCCCAAAGAAAAGGGAGTCCTGATAGCTCCAGCCCATGAGCCATCTCAAACACTCGCTCTTTACTCAACTTACACTCACTCCCAAACCCTACAAACACAACTGACCTGGTTTCTTGCGTATCAAGCCATTTGAAGATCGCATCGTCAGTGGAAATTTCCCCTTTTATCCCTTTTGAAGGTGTCTCAGGAGGCAGCAAACCAGTGGGAATCACAAGCTTGCCAGTTTTGTTCTTGTATGCCTCAAAGTACTCTCCTTCAAACTCATCGCAACTCCGAATGGCTACAACTCAACAAGCTGATAGAATCTTGGCGTACCTTTCGCCGTCACTTATCCCTGAACCATTCACTCCATATAGTCCCGCGTGAAAATGGACTGCCTCGTGCTCTCGGTATGCGACGGTTGACTGAGAAGTGACCAAATCTGGCGGCGAAGTAAGGGTTTCCAGCGGCGGGAGAACATCATTTGTATTACCAATGAAGAAATTTTCAACTGAACGAAAAAGGGCAATTGAAGCAGCAGAGAAAACAGAAAAATAGACAAGTGGAACGCCGTACTCTTTGCCAATCTCCACAACCCAATGAGCAGCAAAGTCGGTTATGATCCAATCAGGCAATCGATCCCCGATGAACTGCTTGATGGGTTTTTGCAGGAGGTCGTATGCAATCTTCAAGTTGTCAGTGTTTTCAAAGGGGAGGTCAACCGAGGCCTCAGCTCCTTCCAGCAAAAAGTCGGGATCCAACGGTGGAAATGGAATGGGGACTAATTGCACAAAGGGTTGTAACTCTGGTAAGATTTTGGGGAGTCTTTGGATGTTTTTCGGTGTGGATATGAAGGAGACATGAACTTTTTCTTTTGCTAAAGCTATTGAAAGTTGGAAAAAAGGCATCATGTGGCCAAAGGCAGACCATGGGAGCATCACAACACTCAGATGATCATCTTTTTCCATAATTTCTTTCTGGGGAATGGAATTTGTAATGAGAGAAATAACATGTAGTTTTGAACCAGATTGTCGGTGTATTAGACTATATGACATTCTGTAGCTTTAGGGATTGTGCTACTCCTCCTCCTGCCACATGCTCGTGTGTGGTGTCCCGGGCAGCCAGCATCGCGTGTTGATTTATTGGCAGCTCTCTCGTGTCGATTTTGATAATCATTTTATTTTCATTTTTTAATTTTAATTTTTTTAAAAATTAAAATTAAAATCTTGTTTGATAACTCCTTTCAAATGAAAACTGAAAACTTCCTTGAGTTTTTAAGATTTTGCCTTGAGTTTTTACTTTCAATTTTCATCTTTTGAAAATTGAAGGTTAAAAGTAATTACCAAACAAAGATTCCATGTTTTGAAAATTGAAAACTAAAAACTGAAAACGAGTGGCTATCAAACGGCCCCCTCTTTTCCGAAACAATCCTCACGTTGAGATTAGAGTTGGAATCTCGTCTTCACTTTAACCTCCATGTAGCCGGAAAATGTGAAAAGTGAACGCAGAGAAGAGGACGGATACAGCCACGCCTCAACGACGTATATCATACACGTTTTAAATAACTTTTAGTTAGTACTGAGTTTTTGGTGAATACATAAATGGACAGAGAATATGTTTTTGCACTTTCACCAGTCTCTATCACTTGAAGACTTGTGGTTTTTGTTTGACCATGGAGGTCTGTTTTCCATCTTTTCCCCACTTGTGTCGCACTAAGAAGAAGTTTGACAGCATCTAGTTTCCAGCTGTATCCGTCCCCTTCTTTGCATTCACTTTTCACATTTTCCAGCTACGATGGAGGTTAAAGTGAAGACGTACGAGATTCAAGCTTTAATCTCGGATGCAGAGGTAAATTCTTTCAGCCACCCGAAGTTGAAGTCTTTATTTTCATGCTCATGGAGTACTTAGAAAGCTGACTTTAAGAAAAGACATGGAGTACTTGGAGTGAACGGATGCCTTGGCGCAAAACCGAGCCCAGTAACATTCTAGGATTCATACTACCGTTTCCACGTAGTGTAATAAGACTTTGTTGTTGCTGTATTTTGCTTCCTGCCTTTTGTTCATGTACCTTTCTTTATGTTTCTTTTTTAGCCCTATTGTTGAATTTTGACTGTTAGACTTGAATGGTCAGTAGGTGACATGCCCGACTCTGATATCCTCCAAACACTAGGGTAGGCACGTCCTGGCCAACACCCGAAGGTGACGGCATTGCTCTTCAAGTTAAGATGGCAAAATATTTTAGCAGTTAAACAAAAAAGGCATAAAAGTGTGTTGTTCTTGTTTCAGCAGCTAATCTTTCAAGCACTAATGTTCAAAGCAAAAAGATGCAGGATGCCTGTTTCCATAAGACACTGAAGAAACATAAGCAAGATGCAGTCCACACATATTTTGCCCCTATAGTTAAGGTGACAAAATACATATCCTGCAGGCCAGACACCTGTTTTAGCAGTTAACAAAAATATCATACCTCAAATTTGCAAACAAAGTAAATCCGTTTGAGGTATATAATTATACGCACAACAAATTGGTTATGTGGGATTGCATACATTTGGGATTTTAACAGTAACCAACAGTCATTCAAAATTTACCAGTCACAATAATAGCTTAACGGATACCTTGATTACAGTCATCAATCCAGCCAGAACACCTATGCCATCACTTTTCAGGTCCAGATTCTGCACTATACTATAACCATGTGTTGTAAGTATTGTGCGTAGATATGTAGAATCTATTTACGTAAAATATGTAGAATCTCCCCATCGGTGTTTTCTAAGAATTTGAAAGTGCAACAATAAGAAAAGACATACTTGTTTGTACAAATAACACGAAGGGAAAAAAAAGGGAATAACAAACGAAGTTGGAAGGGTAAAAACAACATCATAAGCATTTAACCTTTAATCATCTCTATAAGCACCTTTAGCATACAACGTTACTACAGCTTGAATTTGAATGAAGACCCCAACAAAATTGTATTTCTAAAACATGGTCTCAACCTGAAATTGTATTTCCACCTACTTGGAAAATACTGCAGAAGCTGTAATTTATAAAATTCATAAGATGCTAAATGAAAAAAACCTGGTATTTAATATATAGAACTAAAAAATATTTATAACAAAGACAAAAGGTTGAAAATCAACAATTAATCCAAATAGTGATTCTTATACAAAAACAACAAATACTCAGAAATCAAATACAAAATATCATCTCTTTGAGGTTATTTCTCCTAGTAATACAACAAATACAAAACCCTGTACCGATCAAACAAATAAAAATTAAAATCCAAAAAGTGTATACCTCGGGATTAAATCGGTGGTGGTTTGGAGAGGATAGACAGTTAGATGGGAGGAACTCGTGACGGGAGGCACGGCTTGCGGTGACCACGGCGGAGAGAGAGAGAGTAGGGAGAGACGGACAGCGGCTCTTCTCTATTACGGAGTGGGGATGTGGTGCGGAGCAGCAAACGATTACAACACTAGAATATTGCTCTGAAATAAAAGAACTGATCATTTGAATTAGATTAATGTCCTCTTCAATGATTGTCTGTATTGTTTTTAATTTTTAATGTTGTAAATATGATGGATGGCCCAAATGCAGAATTTGATAATTGCAAATATTACTTTAAGCCTGATAATTGAAGTCTTTACTATTTACATGAAGACTTTGTAAATAAGGTCAGTTTGCTTTTTGTAATTGTCGGATGAAAAACCTTCATATTAACTTTAAGCCTGATAATTGAAGTCTTTACTGTTTACATGAGGACTTTCTTCCACATGGCTCCAGAAACATTTGTCCCCATTTCTCCTTTTTTATTTATTTATTATATTTTAGGGTTAATTTCAGTTTACTATCCTGAGATTTCTTGGTTTTCAACATTTCATACATCAAGTTTTTTTCGTTCTAGTTTAGTATCTAAAGTTAAAATTTTGGGACTTTTTCATACATCCCATCAAAACCTCTGTTAACTGATGACGTGACGTCCACATGGACAATGACTTAGCGTCACGTGTCAAGTTGGACCCACTTAAATATTAAAAAATTCAAAAAAAATTCAAAAATTCAAAAATTCAAAAATTCAAAAATTCAAAAATTCAAAAATTCAAAAATTCAAAAATCAAAAAATTAAAGAATTAAAAAAAAAAAAAATTAAAAAATCAATTTTTTTTTAGGAAAACTAACCAAAAGGGCTTCAAAATTTTGAATTTTAACCAAAAACCATATCAAACTTTATTTAATGATAAGGACAAGAAATAAAAAAGAAAATAAAAATAAAAAACAATCCAACCCAACCGCGTATAAGCACGCGCCAACCAATTCAATTATCAAATCAAGCCTCTGATATGACTGTGAGCAGATAGAACTGATAAGAAGACTAACGTGCAATGCAAAATAAGTAGGAGGAGTAGTACAATGAATGATGAGATGGAAAGGAATGGATGGATGAAATAAATTATTTTTAAAATGATGAGATGGAATGGATGTATGAAATAAATTATTTTTAAAACATTTCATTGGGAAGGAAAACGTGAGAGTGAAGCTTCAATGGCTTTTTTTCTTTTAGAGAAGGAGAGAGAGAAATCTGTTTACGTACATAAAGAAAGAAAAGAAAAGTAGTAATTTTCAACAGAAAATCAACAGTGCAAAAGCAGCACCCAAATTACTTTTTAAATATTTCATCGGGAAGGAAAAGGTTCAGAGAGAGAAAGAGAGAGAGAGAGAGAGTGTGTAAGGAAGAGATTGTGAGGGTAGAGCCAACCAAATCCTTTCAAACTGACATCAACAAACTCCAAAAACATTTAAAAAGAGAGACAAATTTTAGATAAAAAAATATATTGTTGACATCAATACATGACGGTAATTTGTAAGGAAATAGTTTAAAAAATAGTGATAGTGCTAGCGTTCGATTTTAAGAAATAGTCAGTGTTTAGTTTACGAAATAGTTAGTTTTTTGTTCAAGAAATAGTCAGTGCTTAGTTTACAAAATATTGACAATACTAGTTTACGAAACAGTGATAATATTAGGGTTTGGTTTGAAAAATAGTGCTTAGTTTACGAAATAGTGATAGTACTATTACTTGGTTTAATATATAGTCTATTGTGTTCGGTTTAAGAAATAGTCAGTGTTTAGTTTACGAAATAGTAATAGTACTAGCGTTCAGTTTAAGAAATAGTCAGTGTTCAGTTTAAGAAATAGTCAGTGTTTAGTTCAAGAAGTAATAATAGTATTAGTGTTCCGTTTAAGATATAGTTAGTGTTTAGTTTAAGAAATACTGTTCAGTTTAAGAAGTAGTCAATGTTCAGTTTAAAAAATAGTTTTTGGTTTAAGAAGTAGTCAATGTTCAATTTAAGAAATAGTGTTCAGTTTAAGAAATAGTCAATGTTCTGTTTAAGAAATAGTCACAGTATTAATGTTCATAAAACTGAATAATGAAATTTTTCTTTATTTTTGATTTTGTAATGTTATTACTTAGTTTGTTCTAAAACAATTGAAAGAATAGTCAAATAAACAAATAATAAAATAAAAATAAAAATAAAATGTTTATGGAGTGAGGTGAAAGGAGAGAGAAGAGTGGGGAGAGGTGAAAAAAAAGAAAAAAAAAAAGAAAAAAAGTTGGCATGGATGGGTGAGGTGAAATGAGAGAAAAAAATGGATGAGAATATATGAAAGAGGAAGAGAGAGAAAGAGGTTGAACGGTTAAGTGAGGAAAAGTGTGTGTGTGTGATGTGACGCGGGGGACCGCGCGTCAGTATATGTTTTTGTTTTGTTGTTATGTAAAACTTTTATCATTTTCATTAAAATTTGAATCATTTTTATTAAAGTTTAAGCTATTTTTATTAAATAAAATTATTAGATAGTTTTTTGTTAATTAAAAGTTTTGAGAAACTCTTTTTATTAAAGTTCCCATTTTTTTTTTTCCTTCCTCTCCTCATAATCTACTACACAGAAGGTGTTGACTAAGAATTAGCAGAATGGGAGAGTAAAGGAATAGGTCCAATAGGAGGTAGAGCATGTGGGTGATACGGCTAGGGTTTGCTTTTAGGGAATTGACAATTATAATATTGATATGTTTTCGGCTTGAAGTTGGGCTTCTGTAGGTTATGCTCAAACTAACTAATGTTTGGAATTGAGCATCGAATAATTTAATTTAAATAAAAAAAATATTAATTTATAATTTATTCAGTTCGGTTTCCGAACTATAGAAACTGAAATCGAACCAATACATTTCGGTTTGGTTCAACTCGGTTTTGTACTTTCGATTCAGTCTTTTTTTTTATTCGGTTTTTTCGATTACGGTTCAGTTTACAGTCCATTTTTTTCGGTCTTTGGTTTTTCCAACCCATCCCTACGTAGTAAAGAACCATCTGCAACTTCTATTAATATTAAAAATTGGTTGAAATAATGAATGAGTGCTAATTTAGCACTTCAGAAATATCATTGTGCACTACAAATGTAACATCGCACATCGTCCAGGGGAGTGATCCTTAAATGTATATTCCCATTCCTACCTAGCACGAGGCCTTTTGGGAGCTCACTGGCTTCGCGTTCTGTAGGAACTCCTAAGTTAAGCGAGAAGGGGGCTAGAGCACTCCCATGATGGGTGACCCACTGGAAAGTTGCTCGTGAGTTCCCAGAAACAAAACCGTGAGGGAATGGTAAGCCCAAAACGGACAATATCGTGCTACGGTGGTGGAGCGGGCCCGGGAAGTGGTCCTCCCCGGGCCGGGATATGACAATTTAGTATCAAAGCCAATCCCTGGCCGGAAGTGTGCCGACGAGGACGTCGGGCCCCTAAGGGGGGTGGATTGTAACATCCCACATCGCCCAGGGGAGTGATCCTTAAATGTATATTCTCATCCCTACCTAGCACGAGGCCTTTTGGGAGCTCACTGACTTCGGGTTCCGTATGAACTCCGAAGTTAAGCGAGAAGGGGACCAGAGCACTCCCATGATGGGTGATCCATTGGGAAGTTGCTCGTGAGTTCCCAGAAACAAAACTGTGAGGGAATGATAAGCCCAAAGCGTCAATATTGTGCTACGGTGGTGGAGCGGGCTCGGGAAGTGATCTGCCCCGGGCCGGGATGTGACAACAAATGTTCTCTTATTATTATATTTTTTTGGTAGAGATGATACATATTTAAACTATGATTAAGAAAACTAGTGTGTGGGCAGGTCTAGGTGGATGGGTAGGAGTAATTTAGATTTATTGTTTGAAACTCTTCAATGTAGCAAAAAATGTAATTAAAAAATAAACGATTTCAATTATGGCATTTGTTTAACGAGATTTCTTAATCACAATCGGATGAACTCGAGTAATGTTCTATAATATTCCTTTGAGGAATGCAACGAAGTATTCTACTGGACTTGAAAGTGTTGAGAACGTTGGTGTATATATGGTCTCTATGGACTTTGACGAGTTGAGTGGTGGTGGGTAATTACCAATTGATCGCTATGTACTTTTCAACAGAAAAATAATTGAACCCGACAACAGGCGCCATCCATGCATGTCTTCCAAATTTCCAATTAGTAAATAAGGTTGAGATCGTATGCTTACAGTAGCAACATAATCTAGAGGAAATAGCAAGAAGACTTGCTAATCTGCTATCCATGGCAACTCCCATTTCTAGATCCTCTTCCTTCCTTAGATTTTCCATTGGTTTATCAGCATTTCTATGCCTAATTCTCTGCTCTTTGGCAGTAAGAGATACAAAAACCAACCTCCCTTCACGTACTTACACAGTTGAAGCCATCTCTCTTCTACCAGCAAACACTTGCAGACCCTCCACCAATGGTCTATCCCATATCTCTCTCTAGCTAACTCCTCTATCCATGCACGCATATGTTGTCTTTTCAATCTCAATGGAGCGTATTGCTTTATATATGGATCATTGCATGCATGGTGTTGAATGAGTGCTGGAAATATTTTAATAGAAAAATTAGGTTTAAATTCCTCATTTTTCCATTCCATCGATTAAAATCTTATTTTATTTTAAATTTTGATCAAGTTTTTATTTTTTTATTTTTATCCATGTCAGTATTTTAGTAATGAAATATTTACATGTCAGCATATTTAAGTTTAATTTTTCAAATAAATCTATTTAGTGTCAAAAATGTTTCATTTGGTATGTTTATATTTATGGGTAAAATTTGTATAATATATTTCTATTTTTAATTTTGTACCCATTTCGTCATGTATTTTAACGATCTGACGTCTATCTTTTAGTGAAGAAAATTAACGAATACGGTTCTACAAAAAAAAAAAACCTAAATCGTTAATCCAAGGGTCATATAATTTCAGATCTGGGTCATTTTTGGTAGCTAAGATCTTTGAGGAAAGACTTAAAAGATAGACTGTTCAGATTATTGAAATACATTACTAAGGGGCTCCATAAAAACATGTGTAAAAACAACTCGTGTCACCATTATGTTCCCATATATACATATTGTATTTCATAAAAGTATTTGCGACAGCATAACTATATAGATAATATCTTGTTAAAAAAATAAAAAAAGGTATGTACTGACAAACCTATACATTTTTAAATTCAGGTCATGACAATAAGGCGGCATCCGTACTGAAAGTGGTCCACAAACATGGCCCATGCAACCAAGTCCACCAACTCAAATCAAACAGTAACCCTTCCGATCAAGATGAATATCACATACAAATCCTCAAGCAAGACGAAGCCCGAGTCAACTCAATCCACTCCCATTTCAACGACCCAAACCTTAATTCCAGAATCCCCGACCCACTTGCAGAATCCGACGCCACCGTGATTCCCGCCCAGTCCGGCGGCGTACTTGGTTCTGGAAACTACATTGTCAGTGTCGGCTTGGGCTCGCCCCAGAAGCACCTCTCGCTTTGCATTCGACACCGGCAGCAGTCTCACTTGGACACAGTGCCGACCATGTTCTGGATCTTGTTACCAACAGAAAGATCCCATCTTCGACCCCTCTCTCTCTACCTCTTACTCCAACATCTCCTGCAACTCCGCCGCCTGTTCTCAACTTACAGCCTCCGGTGTCGCTAGCAATTGTTCCGCCTCCACCTGTGTTTACGGCCAACGGTATGGAGACCGCTCCTTCACAGTCGGCTTCTTTGCCAGCGAGAAGTTAACTTTGACTTCAACAGATGTTTTTAATGGTTTCGTCTTCGGCTGCGGCCAGAATTACCAAGGCTTATTTAGGAGCATCGCCGGTTTGCTCAGTCTTGGTCGAAGCAAGATCTCCCTCGTTGAACAAACCGCTCAGAAGTACAACAGATTCTTCTCCTACTGCCTCCCCTCCACTTCAAGCTCCACCGGTTACCTCAGCTTAGGCAACTCCGACAACGGACGTTCAGGTAACGCCGTCAAGTACACGCCGCTCACCACATTTTCTCATGGCGCGTCGTATTACAGCCTCGGACTGGTCGGCATTAACATCGGTGGGAGTCAACTGCCAATTTCGGCTTCAGTATTTTCGACTTCGGGGACAATCATCGACTCGGGGACGGTCATCACGCGCCTCCCAGCCACAGCGTACACAGCGCTGCGGGACGCATTTCGAGAAGCGATGAAGAGGTACCCAACTGCTAAGTCGATTTATTCCCTGCTGGACACGTGTTACGACTTCAGTGGATTCAAAACGATAACCTTTCCAACGATAGGGTTTGTGTTTGGCAATGGGGTTACGGTAGATGTGGACGCAACGGGGATAGTAGTCCCGCAGAGTGCTTCACAGTTTTGCCTGGCGTTTGCCGGAAACAAAGATGATAGGACTGTTGGGATTACTGGGAACGTTCAACAGAAGAGGTTGCAGGTAGTGTATGACGTTGCTGGTGGAAAGGTTGGATTTGCACCTGCTGGTTGCCAATGATTTATTAGGAGAACCGAGAACCATTGCTAGTTAAAGTTCACCAACAGATACATTTGTAATACTTATACACATAAACAAAGTGGATAGTTTATGTGTTAGTAATACAGCTAGTTAATTAAAAGTAAATATTGGTTTCACAACCAAAAAAAGATATTTAGTAATTAATGTTGCGTATGTATGTCGAGAATAATTTTGAGGTGTATTCGGAATATTATCATATGTTCAGAGCTTGAGAAAGTATAAGTAGAGGGGGCACATACCCTCTCTCACTTTTTTCCAAGTTGAAAATTTAGTATATATATTAATCCTGTTGAAATATTTACAAAATTCTAGTTGGGTTATTAAGTTTTCCTCCCCCTTCTTTGTTTGCTCACTCCCGATCTCATGTTTATATTCATATTGAGTTGCGTATTTTTGTTAACATGAATGAGGATTAAATTATCAATGCAACAAGTAAAGAGAAAAATAGAGAAAAAGACAAAATTAGCTTGATTTTTCATGAAAATGGGGTTACATTTTTAAAGGTGTGCTCTCACTTACACTACAAGAAAATTGGCTTTTAATGACGTAAAACTTATGTCGTTTAGAACAAAAACGTCATCAAAAGGATCTTACCCATGACGTTTTTTAAACTGCAGGGGGAGAGTGAGATCATTTGACACAAAAAAATCTGACACTTAGTAGGATCTATCTGTTGACAGAAAGTACACAACAGAGTATTGTTATGAAACTATATATAACATCGAAATTCACAATCAAACCCAGCAAGGGTTTACCTTTAGCTCACTGTAAAATGTAAGTATAATGGAAGGAAATAAAACATAGAGAACTTTAACGAAAAGCTCATGATACTGTTCATTTTAATGAAAAATCACATTTTTACACTAAAAAGTCAATCCTGGTACTATTCACTTTACCCTTTATTTTGTCTTTATCGTTAAAACTCAAAGTTTTCAAGCTCTTTTCATTAGTTTTCCTTAAAATATATGGATATGCTGACAAAGTTTTCCCTTGTGCCTGTTTCCACCTACTTGGAAAATACTGCAGAAGTTGTAATTCATAAAATTCATAAGATGCTAAATGAAAAAACCTGGTATTTAACATATGGAACTCAAAAATATTAAGAACAAAGACAAAAGGTTGAAAATCAACAATTAATCCAAATAGTGATACTTATACAAAAACAACAAATACTCAGAAATCAAATACAAAATATCATCTCTTTGAGGTTATTTCTCCTAGTAATACAATAAATACAAAACTAGTAATACAATAAATACAAAACCATGTACCGATCAAACAAATAAAAATAAAAATAAAAATGAAAAACCAAAAAGAGTGTACCTCGGGATTAAATCGGTGGTGGTTTGGAGAGGATAGATAGTTAGATGGGAGGAACTCGTGACAGGAGGCACGGCTGGCGGTGGCCGTGGCAGAGAGAGAGAGAGAGAGTAGACGATTACAACACTACAATATTGCTCTGAAATAAAAGGACTGATCATTTGAATTAGACTAACATCCTCTTCAATGATTGTCTATACTGGTTTTAACTTTTAATGTTCTAAATATGATGGATGGCCCAAATGCAGAATTTGAAAGCTGATAATTGCAAATATTACTGAAGACTTTAAGCCTGATAATTCAAGTCTTTACTATTTACATGAAGACTTTGTAAATAAGGTTAGTTTGCTTTTTGTAATTGTGGGATGAAAAACCTTCATATAAAGATTGTAACATTACTGTGCACATAAAGACTTTAAGCCTGATAATGAAGTATTTATTGTTTACATGAAGACTTTCTTCCACGTGGCTCCAGAAACATTTGTCCCCATTTCTCCTTTTTTATTTATTTATTATTTTTTCTTTTACCTTGTCAAATGCACCATTCTTTTTATTATTATTCTATTCATTCTTTTCAGAAGGTGCCCATGCACCATTCCAAAAACAAATGAGGGAAACCATTGCTCATTTTGACAATATCACACCTCCACTATTAATTCAGTATTCTAAAGTCTTCTCAGCTTTTGCCAAATGCATGTGGGCATTCATCCCACTAATTTTACAACACTCTCCCTTGGATGCTCACATATCCACATCAGTTGCCTCGTTAAAACCTTGCTCGGAAAAACCCAGTTGGAAAAAACCATAGCGAAGGAAAAAGAGTACAACTTTATCTGGATTGTTGATATAGAGTTAAGTATGCTTATGTTGCCTCGTTAAAACCTTGATAGGAAAAACCCAGTGGGAAAAATCCTAGTCGAAGGAAAAAGAGTACAACATGCATGTATCATGGATGCTCCCCTGATTCCACAATTTTCAAATTTAGTTGATTAGTAAACCTACGTAATCCGATACTTTGCACTAGCTTCTGAAACGTGCACTTTGGTATAGATTTGATGAACACGTCTGCCAGATTTTCATTGAAACAGATTTATCTGACTTCAATAACTTTAGCTTTTTGAAGCTCACGTGCACTGAAAAACTTTGGAGATATGTGTTTAGTCTTATCGCCCTTGATGAATCCTTCCTTCATTTGGGCAACACATGCTGCATTATCTTTACGGATGACAGTTGGAGTGTCTTTCTTTGAAGTTAGATCACATGAATTCTGGATATGATGAATCATTGATCTTAACCAAGAACATTCACGACTTGCTTTATGTAAAGCAAGTATTTTTGAGTGATTTGAAGATGTAGCAACAACTATCGCCAAAGTTAGCTTTTCAATTTCTGGTAACATCGAGGAGAGCTTTTGAACTGTGGAATAAACTGTGGAATACAGGTAATCAGGCCCCCAACTCTTCTTGTATGATGGTAGAGTTTATTGCTGCTTCAGATACCATCAAACATGGGAATAAGTCATCCGCTGCTTCCGGTTTGGATAGTAGGGAGGTGATATCGGGTACTTCTTCAAGTCCTTGAATGTGTATTAGCGAGCCTCGTCCCAAAGTACATGTTTGTCTGCCAAAGCGAAAGAGTATGCTAGAGTTAGATCTTCTTTCATGATCAATTTTCCAAACAGCGGATGGTTTGTTAGAAGTCCTTTTTGGAAGGCTGCTCTAGCTATCGAGTCGTTGCATCCGACTATCTTTGCCTTCTCTACTTTGAACCTCTTCACATAGTCACGAAGCGACTCATTTGGGTTCTTCTTGACGTTGAACAAGTGGTCGGACTTCTTCTTGATCGAGAGATATGATGAATATTCTTTGGTGAAAACCAAAGATAGTTCGTCGAAACTCCGAATGGATTGTGGCGGCAGGGTGTAGAACCAATCTTACGCCTCGCCTTGTAGAGTGGTGGCGAATATCTTGCACATGAGATCATCGTTATTTCGATAGAGGATCATTGCACTTCGATAGTGCTTCAAGTGTCTCTCCGGGTCTTCATCCCCTTTGAAGGATGTGAAATGTGGCATGCTAAACTTGCATGGAGGCTCTGCCTGCTCTCTCGTCCGTGAAAGGTGACCTGCTTATGTTGGTCATGTCCCATCGTAGTGCCTCGTCGGTGACCTTGTTGCGTCTGAAATTGGGCAATTGCTTGGTCAAGAGTCTCTTTACTTCTTCCTGAATTTGCCTTTGTTGGGGTAGCGGAGCTCTCGGCTGCCCCCAGTCGTGACTTGCTGGTATAGGATGCTATTCCATGTGTTTGGCTCGTCTATGCCGCAGATGCGGTGCATGTGGTGCGTTCTTAGCGGGCGAGTGAGTTCTTCGCAGGCTGCTAGTTGAACTTGAGCCGGATTGAGTGACTGTTTCTCTCTGTCCGTCATGTTGCTTACTCCGATGTGAGGTGGATGATGCTCCATGGGGACTTAGCCGCTAATGAACACTTCGCTTGGAAGGCTGCTCATGTTGATTATCAGAGTGTGGCCCCAATCGTGAGTGTATGCTCGTCCGTGGGCCTAGTCGAGAGTGCACGCTCCTCTGCGCGCTAAGACGGGAGTATACGCTATCTCGGGGGCCCAATCGGGGGTGTACCTTGCCCGAACGCTCGGTTCGTGGCTGGTTGAGTGGTTGCTTACCGGGACGCTGCTGGAGAGGTTCCTCGTCTGCCTTTGTCCTACTTCGGGACTCATCGTCTGGGGCACGTTGGATCTTGGTGCGCTGCAGGAGCTGGTTCACCAAGTCGTTTGTTGTGCAAGGGCGCTCGTCAACTCTATGACTTGTTGAGACAAGTGTTGTTCGCCATTTGTATTGGAAGAGCTTGGAAGGAATGTGCCTCCTTGAGCAATGGAAGTGCGATAGGCTCCGGGCGCAAGATTTGAATTAGGAAATGTCAAATCCGCGGTGAAGCGTGGTGAAAATACCCCCAGCTCGATGGCTAGTTCGGATGGTCGAAATAGTCTTGGGCTGCTTTGAGTGCCACGGAAGCAGGCTGGGCTGCGGGAGCAGACTGGGCCACGAGAATGGGCTGCTCGACAATAGCAGGCTGGACTGCAGGAGCAGGCTGGGCTACGAGAGTGGGCTGCTTGACAATAGCAGGCTGGACTGCAGGAGCAGGCCGGGCTACGAGAGTGGGCTGCTCGGCGGGAGCAGGCTGAGCTGCGGGAGCAGATTAGGCCACGAGAGTGGGCTGCTCGGCGAGAGCAGGCAGGGCCGCAGGAGCAGGCTGGGCCACGAGAGTGGGCTGCTCGGCGCGTGATGCTCGCGAATGCGAGGCTTGTGCTCGGATTGGCAACGCATTGGGCTCGCGTTGGCATGGCTCGGGCTGTGGCTTTGGTGGCGTGAGCCTTGGATAGCACGGCTTGGGCCGTGGTGGTGGAGCCATGGACCTTGCCGCGGGTGATTGCCGTAGTGGCCACCGCGGTGGTTCCCATGGTGGAGCCTTGTGGTGGTGGTGCCGCTCCCCCTAAGATCACATTTAGCCTCGTGGATCGCCGCGGTCCCACTTCTTGAATATTTGAATTTTCACTTGTTGAATTTTCTAAATTTCTAGCCATTATATTTTTCTTTTACGTTTTACCAAAGAATCTTTGCAAATAAAAAATTCTAATAATAAGAACGTACGAAAAATACAAGTGGACTAGAAAATAGAAAAAAAAACCTTTTTGCGTGAGAGTCTTCTACGAGTGTGAATCTCAGCTCTCAATGAAAGCACCAATTTGTGGATGCAAATTTCTTCCTCCTTGATCTTGGACAAAATTGCACCTACAAAACAATTAACACCTTTGGTCAAGGCCAAGAGTCTCACGCGCTCACGATGAAATTGGGGGGGGGGACTTTGGCCGAAGAACCTCCGATGCCAAAGTTAGAATTTAGAGAGAAAGAGTGTTTAGAGGATTTTGGGATTTTTGCAAGAGTTTGGAACTAGGTATTTGGTGAAAATAGGAGCCTATTTATAGGGCATGGCCGGTCCTCTTTGGAGAAAGAGTGGCCGGCCCTTTATGTGTATTTTGGGTGTTATTTGGTGATTTAATTAGCAATTTAATATATTGATTAGGAATAAATATATTAAATTGGCTAATTAACATAATTGAAGGGAATGTTTTTGGGAGGTTATGTAATTTATGTGGAATGTTTTGTAAGTTATGGAATGAGGATGGATGAGACAAATTTGAACTTGTTACCTATTTTGGGTACTCCTCATTTGGTTGATGGATGATTCTCCACTGCTCGCGTGTAGGAAACCCGGTATGCCTCAAGGGTATTTTTGTCCTCTTTTATCCAAAATTCACGTGTCGCCTTGTGATTATTTTTGGCTCCACACACATGGCTCCAGAAACGTTTGTCCCCATTTCTCCTTTTTTATTTATTTATTATATTTTACTATTATTTCTGTGGTGGTGCCAGGTTCCGATGCACCTCTTCCCTTTTATTATTTTTTCTTTCACCTTTTCAAATGCACCATCTTTTTTTATATAGGCGCATCGGTTTTGAATTTTCTAGATCAGACATCCATACATTTTAGTGATTTGATTAAACTTTTTTTTGTCATAATTTTGATGTTATATGCACATTATATTGTAACAAATTTCCTATAATCTAGTCTTTTGATTACATTCTCCTCTGTTAGAGATAATTGTTAAAAAAAAAAAAAAAAGTTCCTTAGATTCAATTTATTTTCATAATAATGCTATAATTTAGTAATAATTATCTACGATTTAAGATATTTTCTTTCCAAAATAGTTTGAAATATTTTTAAATCCCCCAAAATCAAACGTATCGAAAAGAGTTTTTCTTTTAGTACGTGTTTGGACCCGATTTTACAATATCGACCCGAGCAATCGAGGCCGTTGAATGAGCAGATATTAGATTGTTGGATGATAAGTTGGTTGTTTTGGAAAAGATGATCTGATCCGTCTTCAAAGATTGTGCGGAGACATTCAAATTGGCTTATCATATCAGACTCCAATTATATGCAATCTCCTACGTGGCTAATTATTACCAAAACCTAAGACCTATTTCTGAGATAGAAGTGGGTGGTGCAATTCAAATTGACTTGGAATTCATGGATGGGATTGGTGCACGTGGTCTTATGTAGGAATTGGTGACTATACTTCATCCTTTTTAAGAGTTTAAGTTGGTAAAGGAGTCATCATGCGTGCACGTGGACAGAAGGTTATTATGCATGTGTGGATAAATTATAAAGTGATGATGGAATATTTGGCAAGGTGCCAAGAATCTAGTTAAGCAAATTGTATCAGGTTGGAACTTGTGAGCTTTGAAAAGATGGAAAAGATGGGATCAAGTTTGAACTTTTTAGTAGTGTGCACCTTGGTTCTAGCGCGTGAAGATCATTGTATGTTTGGATAATGATGGACAAAATAAGGAGAAAAGAAGATAATGATGGAGATTTTAAATTTGGTTGGATATTTGCATGATGAGTCTGATCCACGCCAAAAAAAAAATCTTATGCAGTGTTCAGGGATCATGTCAGCACGTCCCTATAAATACAGAGCAGTAGCAACGAGAAGGGTCTCCAACTCAACACACAAATCTGCCCTGCATAAACCCTCGCTCTACGCGAAACCTTTCAACAATTTTGAGAACTCTATCATTCTCCCCTTTCTCGCCAACACATATTCAGTTTGGATAAACAACACTATCGCCGTAGAACCAGCTGGCTGAGGAGCACCTTCAGTTTGGATAAACAACACTGTTTCGAGACTGATTGATTATTTATCCAAGTCTCGGTCGAGAAGGATTTTCGAATCCTTATTGGCAGAGGTCATCTCATCAGCCTTCTCGGCGAAGTGAGGTGTTACCAGGTTACTACATTCGGCACATTGAAAGCCGAATTTGATATTGAACTTCGTAAGATTAGCAGCCTTGTCTTCAGGCTCTAGAACCCAAAGGCCGAGACGTGTTCTTTCCTTGGCTGCAATCGCAAGACGCAGAAGTTAGCAGCGCGCCCAACGCCACGCATCATATTTTACTCTCCGGTCGAGCTCGGCCGACGAGTTGGCATGCCCCTCACATAATCGAAGGACGTAGTTAGCTCATTAGTTACTCGGCCTGTGCGCCATGTAGGCTTGGTAGTTTCTAGGGTTAACATTTTGGCACGCCCAGTGGGACACAGTGCTAAAACTATGAAGTTCACATGATATATCTCGATCAGGCTTCATTAGACGAGATTTATCGCCTATTAAAAGAGCAAGAAAAACTCCTTGAGAAGTGGTGTAGAAGATGGGAGCAATTTTCTGCTCCGGCCACAATCAAAATTCGGCCTAAGAAATTGTTAAGACGGCCGAAGAAAATCCTAGGCCACCTATTGTTTCTGTCGAGACTGAAAGTGTGGTAGGCCTAGAAGAAAAAGTTCAAGTTTATGGGCCAAAAATTGACTCAGAAAATGATTCGTCAGAAGAGTGTTCCAATGACGAACAGGGCCAAGACATGGTTTTAGACGCCGAAACTACACCAATCGATATGATTATTGGTGATAAAGCCGATATGGAGAAATCCCGTTCGGCTATGATGTTTGAATTAAAAGTCGAAATTATGCCTGGGGGGCATAATAATTGTTCAACACATTCGGCGGCCGATGATAAAAAATATTTCATCAAGTCAAAAGTATTTGGCAATGTTTTTTTATTCGGCCCTGGAAAAAGTCAAATTGAAAATTTTGATATAAAAAGATCTCGGCTCGGAATAAAGCATCGTTGGTCTCCTCCTGATTATGATTCAGCCGTTTTCATTTTCTTTTGCTAAAAAAAAAGAAAAAAAAAGGATGAATAATTATTTTCTTAACCATTCGGCTTTTTAGGCCGATGCATAAGAAAATAAGGGGGCATACATTGATATAATCGGCACTTAACCTCGCCGAGTTGTCTTAGCTTGTGAATTAGGTGGCTCAAGTTCGGTGAAGGCAGTACGTGTGGCGTAGGTGTATCAAAAGCAAAAAATGGGTCTTTACTTAGCTTGTGAATTAAATGGCTCAAGTTCGGTGAAGGCAGTACATGTGGCGTAGGTGTATCAAAAGCAAAAAAGAAAGGGGTCTTTATGCTACTTTAGGTGTGTTAGAATGGGCCATCAACAAAAAGATAATATGAGGTACTTTCCATGCATGGAATATCTACATTAGTTCCAAGGTGGTTTTGTAGTTCTGCGTATTGCTCTAGATTATGTTTTTAGTCGAATGGAGATGTGCGCACCAAGATACGAACTATGAGTCAGCTTCGATGATATTCACCCATTCGACCGACACCATTCGGTTGGACAACAATTTGTCGGTTGAAGTATGAGTGGGATCCGTTGGGGTTGAAAGTATAAGTGACATCATTTTCCGTTGTCAAGAGGAAGCCAACAGTGCACCCCATTTATTTCGCTATTAGCCGAGTCGGTATCAACTTATTCGGCTATATCGATTTCGATTGTCAAAATCAACTTAAACTCCAGGCATGGGTTCAAGATTTAATTCGGTGTTTCTTCCAGTTCGATGATACATGTCCAACTCCTTATCCAATTCGATAGTGGTTGAAACTGACTTTCAGAGTTTCGGTGAAGTTGTATCGGCCCACAATGTTGTTTTGCAAGTTCTATTGTTGGTTTCTACAAAACTCAGTACCAGAGCAGCATATGAACTTGGTACAGAGCAACACGGTCCGCCACCGAATGGTTGCTTGGTTGTTTTCATTCAATGACATGCTAAAATTGCAGGCTTCAAAATGACCACAATACCCTCTGGACAGCAAGAACGTTTGGTGCCTTCGCCTACCCATATTTTCTTCCTCTGCTTTGCGACAGGTGCAGACCTTAGCACTCATGAGACGTACCATGAAGCTTCCAACGTTGAATCAATCAATCATTTCCATATAGCCTATAATCTTTCGCCAGCCCATCGGGGCATGATGTTTCCTAGCTACCGGGTGAAGGAGATAATTTGCTCTTGCTTACCGTTTACTTGCACCCTTTGTTCTTTCTTTCAATCTCCTGGTAGTCTTTGGTCGTGCTGTCTCTGTCGATTATTCTCCCTTCAGGCCACACACATACTACAAAGGTAACGGTACTCTGCTCACCTGCGATCCAGTTCACGACCGAGATTCCGGTCTTTCCACCTCCAAACTTCAGCTCTTAAATTTGCTCCGTCGGCCACCTCTGGTTCAAATGCCCGCAAGTCAACCGTTTTCTCTGCAGGCTTGGTTCAGACTGAGTATACACGAGCTTTGGTCGAAGTCGGCGTAAATACATTTGGTGGTCTGCATCACCCAAGTTAACAGGAGGATTCTGTCCTCGATCATATATTTCTTTGACAATAGCTTTGGTGATAAGACTTCTTCTGTGGAGCTTTGGTAAATCTTTATTCGACGGTGGGTGTTAGAAGATGGCTCTCGGTGATGACTCGGCAAATATTGATTTGGCCGAGAGGAGTTAGTGGATTTCATCATTCCATGAAAGTTCGATGATGAGCAGTTGGGTCGAAGCCGTGTGGGTTTGTCTCAGAAGGATGTGCATGGCAGCCTTATGCAATCACATTGGAATCTCGACCAATTCGTCGACCTCGGGGCCAATTTCAGCATAAATGCAATTGGAATCTCGGCCAGCTCGTCGACCTCGGCCCAATTTCAATTTTCTTGATATTGGTGGCAGGTCGAGCTGCCAGGAATGGTTGCATCAAATAATTTGTTTACCTGCTATTTACTCATCCGATGGGCGAAATGATTAGTTATCGATTTGGCAGAAGTACTCAGTGGTGGCCGAGTTTAAATGCAAAATGCTTAGTTTCCTTCACCATTCGGCTTACGAGCCGAAGCTCAAGAAAATTGGGGGGTAATGTTTGGACCCGATTTTACAATATCGACCCGAGCAATCGAGGCTGTTGAATGAGCAGATATTAAATCGTTGGATGATAAGTTGGTTGTTTTGGAAAAGATGATCTGATCCGTCTTCAAAGGATTGCACGGAGACATTCGAATTGGCTTATCATATCAGACTCCAAGTGTATGCAATCTCCTACTTGGCTAATTAGTACCAAAACCTAAGACCTATTTCTGAGATAGAAGTGGGTGGTGCAATTCAAATTGACTTGGAATTCATGGATGGGATTGGTGCACGTGGTCTTATCTAGGAATTGGTGACTATACTTCATCCTTTTTAAGAGTTTAAGTTGGTAAATGAGTCATCATGCATGCACGTGGACAGAAGGTTATTATGCATGTGTGGATAAATTATAAAGTGATGATGGAATATTTAGCAAGGTGCCAAGAATCTAGTCAAGCAAATTGAATCAGGTTGGAACTTGTGAGCTTTGAAAAGATAGAAAAGATGGGATCAATTTTGAACTTTTTAGTAGTGTGCACCTTGGTTCTAGCGTGTGGAGATCATTGTATATTTGGATAATGATGGACAAAATAAGGAGAAAAGAAGATAATGATGGAGATTTTAAATTTGGTTGGATATTTGCATGATGAGTCTGATCCACGCCAAAAAAAAAATCTCATGCAGTGTTCAGGGATCATGTCAACACGTCCCTATAAATACATAGCAATAGCAACGAGAAGGGTCTCTAACTCAACACACAAATCTGCCCTGCGCAAACCCTTGCTCTACGCGAAACCTCTCAACAATTTTGAGAACTCTATCCTTCTCCCCTTTCTCGCCAACACATCTTCAGTTTGGATAAACAGCACTGTGAAGGCAGCCGGTGGTATCTTCAGTTTGGATAAATAGCACTATCGCCGTAGAACCAGCCGGCCGATGAGCACCTTTAGTTTGGATAAACAGCATTGCTTCGAGACCGATTGGTTATTTATCCAAGTCTCGGTCGAGAAAGATTTTCGAATCCTTATTGGCAGAGGTCATCTCATCAACCTTCTCGGCGAAGTGAGGTGTTACCAAGTTACTACATTCGGCACATTGAAAGCCGAATTTGATATTGAACTTCGCAAGATTAGCAGCCTTGTCTTCAAGCTCTAAAACCCAAAGGTCGAGACGTGTTCCTTCCTCGACCGCAATCGCAAGACGCAAAAGTCAGCAGCGCGCCCAACGCGACGAGTTGGCACGCCCCGTACATAATCGCAGGACGTAGTTAGCTCATTAGTTACTTGGCCTGCGCGCCACGTAGGCTTGGTAGTTTTTAGGGTCAACAATACGTTAAGAGAAAATAAGATTGAGAATAATATAAACGTACGAATACACAATGTGTACAAAATAAAACGTACCAAAATAAAAATAATGTACCAATATTAACAATATGTATGAAATCAAACGTACCAAAATTGCAAATAAACGTACCAATTAATGATTTTTGTAAATTCAAACATACCCGCAGATAATATATACATAATGTATTGTACCTAATAATAATTCGTCAACAACTATACTTAAAAAAACAGCAAAAAAAATATAATTTCACAAAAAAAATTGAAAAAAATTACACTGAGCTTTTATGTTGATCACCAACTTTTTGAAAAAGAAAAAACCATTTGGAAAAAAAATAATATTAAATGTTTGCATAACAAAAAAAAAAAAAACTGTGATTTAAAAAACATATTTGGAAGAAGAGAAAATATAGTTTAATTACTAATATCTCCACTAAATAAGGAAAAGTGCATCCTGCAGATAAAATGATAAATTCAAAAATTATTTTAATTTTAAAAAATAGAGGTGACTATTGGTCAAAGCATTTTAATCAAATTTAAAAAAAAAACGCAAATGTTTAATCTAAATGATACAGAAAAACTGTAAGAGATTCTAATTTTCCTTTTTTTTATTATTCTATTCCTTCTTTTTAGATGGTGCCCATGCACCATTCCATAAACTATGTCTTTTTCCCTGCAAAACCCACAAACTGTAGAAGTAATATGAGAGATTTTTCAGTGAGGCCGTCGCACGAGACGGTCTGTAATACTCTGAAAATTTAAATATATGAATTAGATATTCATAATTATGATTATGTGGAGAAAAATCGAAAATAAATCGATTTATGGTTGTTAAAAATTGAATTGAGAACTTTTAAAGTTTTGTTTCCGGAAATTATTATAAATTACGTAGTAAAATTTATCGATCAGTGGGAAAAGGCAAAAATGCCCCCAGTTGGTAAAACGTAATTATACGAGGACGTATTTTATCCTCATATATTTGATTGTATTTCTTGGCATATTGGGATAGAGTTCAATTCTACGAGTGCGTAGTCGAAAATTGTTCGTGAAACGGTGTTATAAAGAATGAAATAGAAATGAACGAAAGTAGGGGTAAAATTATCACATCCCGACCTGGGGTGGACCACTTCCCGGGTCCGCTCCACCACCGTAGCACGATATTGTCCGCTTTAGGCCTCGACCACACCCTCACGGTTTTGTTTCTGGGAACTCACGAGCAACTTCCCAATGGGTCACCCATCATGGGAGTGCTCTGGCCCTCTTCTCGCTTAACTTCGAAGTTCCTACGGAACCCGAAGCCAGTGAGCTCCCAAAAAGCCTCGTGCTAGGTAGGGATGATAATATACATTTAAGGATCACTTCCTTGGACGAAGTGCGATGTCACAAAAATAGTCATTTTGCCATGAATCTGGAAGGCTCCAGATTCTGTTTTAGTGGAAATTTGCCACGGGAAGAAAAAGCGGAAAAAAAAAAAAAAAAACAAGGAGAAAAGGGGAAGAAGGAGGGAAGAAAGGAGGGTTGGGGTGACCAATGAGAAGAGGGGAGCAGGAGGGAAAGGAGAGAGAGAGAGAGAGAGATAGACAACCGGTCTCTCGACCCGTTTCTCCTTTCCGTGACCCGACCGACGGAAACCATGGTTTCCTATGCATTTTACGGCCGAATTCAAACGAATTACCCCGAATTATCGCTTGGAAATAGGTCCCCGACCTTCCCTCTCTCATTTACAACCAAAAATTTATGGAAAGTGGCTTTGGATTTGGGTAAAATACCCCGAAGGGTGTCGTTGGGGTTGTGGCGGAAATCGGCAAAATCTGCAGGTGCCACCGTCGAGTACCAGCATCATTCAACTCGT
This sequence comes from Heteromeles arbutifolia, assembly GCA_024362995.1. NCBI lineage: Eukaryota > Viridiplantae > Streptophyta > Magnoliopsida > Rosales > Rosaceae > Heteromeles > Heteromeles arbutifolia. The sequence continues at coordinate 1,602,341 of JANCRC010000005.1, forward strand.
TTTGGTCCCATGAACAAACCCCAAACATATTTTGGGGCGATGGAACACCAGAATGATCGAATCGAAGAGAACCCATTTCTAGAGTTCCGACGGATCGAGGTGTTTTCCGGCCACTTCCCGGCCGAACTAGGCTTCGGCCCAGATATAAAAGTTCTTCCCCTTGTTGTGTTCTATAACCCTGTCAAATTTGGTCATTTTTAAGGTTCGTCGGAATTTGAGGTTTCCGTTCGCCGGAAACCGCCACCCACGGCGGCGCGTGGATAGTGAGCCGATGTAGCCTTTTTATAAAAAATTTGATGTTCCAATTACATGTTTGGTATCCATTTGACGTGTTTCGATTATTAACACAAATGTTGGATATTTTGGTTAATAGAATATTTTCGGAAATGAATTTAAAAGAAATTGTGAACTACGAATGGATTGATCCCTCCGAAGTGTACGTAGGCAATCTAATGAGAAGTTAAATGCAGCCATAAAACAAACAAGGTTAAATAATCGAGAATTAATCTCTTGGTGGGAATTTGTTTTAAGAGAAAGAAATGGGGGTGATAAACTTAGATAATTAAATCTTATGTTTTTTTTGGTAAATGTTGGTTATAGTCTTTGTGAGTGATTAAGAAATTTAAATAAAGAATTGTCATAAATGGTAGTTAAATAAACAAGAGTTTAATTGGGCCTATCATTGGAATTATTCCCGAAAATAAATATTTCAGGGGCGGGGCGTTACAAATGGTATCAAAGCAAATGATTCTGCTATATAATATGCAATATTCTCGAATTCTTGTTGGTGTGGATTATGATATGCATGGTGGTTGCATTAATTCACAATTTTTGTGATTAAAGTGACATTCATGTTATATATATGTGTGTGGGATACATATATAAATTGTATTGTGTTTGTGATGCAATTTCCATGGTGATTATGAAATTCCGTTAGCGGAAATTATGATTTGCATTGATATTGCATTTTTCCTAAGTTCTTTGAATAATGAGGAAGTTATGCGGAATATATATATATATATATATATATATATATATATATATATATATATATTGTGATTCATCATGAAATGAAGTGAACTAGGTTTATTTGAATGTGAAGGAATTTATTTGAATATGATCATTTGACTCAAGTCTCGGACAAATCTTAAATTGGATTGATATTATGTATTGAGTTGTATTATGACTTGTAGATGGAAGAGTTGTATTATACCTATGCCAGTGAGAAGTATTGAAATGGGCAGAAAATGTCGTGGATATTGAATTGGACGAAAACATATATAAATTGTATTGTGTTTGTGGTGCAATTTCCATGGTGATTATGAAATTCCGTTAGCGGAAATTATGATTTGCATTGATATTGCATTTTTCCTAAGTTCTTTGAATAATGAGGAAGTTATGTGGAATATATATATATATATATTGTGATTCATCATGAAATGAAGTGAACTGGGTTTATTTGAATGTGAAGGAATTTATTTGAATATGAGCATTTGACTCAAGTCTCGGATAAATCTTAAATTGGATTGATATTATGTTATGAGTTGTATTATGACTTGTAAATGGAAGAGTTGCATTATACCTGACACACCCCGACCGAGATCAAAGCGTGATGGCCGTCACGTGAGGGTGACGTAGCCATGTGCGCATTACGGAAGCGGAAGGATAAAGAGAAATACGGATAAATTTAAAACAAACCACTAGCAATACCCACTAAGATAATGTGCTAGTGCGAAGCTAAGAGTGAATTCACTATTCAGAGCATAAGTAACCTAGTTGCAGTCTAGCAGAACAATTATTAATAATACAGCATCCGAAGATGATCCTACATGGAAGGTGAACTGTCAGAACTTCCGTCAAGCCCTCGTAAGCCACCAACGAACAATTCCTACTTAATACTTGGAGGGGCGAAAAACAGAAAGCGTGAGTGGGCAAAAACAAAGCTTTTCAAAATCATTTCATTTCTCAAATATTCTAACCCCTCGCTGTAAAACAAGTATAGTTTCCCAGAAAATAGAATACATACGTATATATCTCAAAATCATGCATGTAAATATCGAAATCCGCATATAAAAATGCCATGCTTATGCCATGCCCAATATCACATTATAACAAATGTAAGCCAGGTGATGCAATGTATTATAAATCATCTGCTAGCCGAAGTCCCCTCACGTGATCTATACGGCGAAATCTAGAGCTCATCTCAATCACATCTCAATCATATATCTCATCAAGTATATACATATCTCAATCTCATATCTCATCATGTATATACATACCTGCACACGAGTGGGAACCACCTCACGTGGTCTGTCCGACAGGACTGGGTGTAAATAATTACGCTTTAGTGCTACGATCACGTGAAGACTGTGCGCTAATCGCAGGTCACCTACGAGTGGAACCCACTTATAGTGGTCTATACGACAGGACTGTGCAACTAACTTGGATCCAAGATGAGTGTGTGGTGCGGGAGGTGAACATCACGTGAAGGACTGTGCCCTACTCTGGGTGGGAACACTAACACCGGGGTGCAGGTTGAGCTCTAGTATATCTCATCATCATCATCATATCTTATAACCATTACCAACATAATATACTCACATGTAGCTTACCTCGGCCTCCACAGCAACATGCGACAATATGCATAATTATGATAATGCATATGCTAAAATATGATGCGAGTATGACATCGCATTTAAATCTCATTTCCTTTAAATACGTTTTCTGGGAAAAACGTCAAGTATATATATATATATATATACTGAAAACAAAAGCCCACTCACAGATATGTAGTCGGCTCGTAACCCCCGCGTCTAGCCTGGCTACGCTCGTACTCTGGATATGTCTCGCCTATATGAGAAATAACTGTATAAACGTCACTTAAAGCACATAAACAACACGAGCTAATAACTTCTCATATATTGCTCAATTTGGGTATATGAATATACCACTGTGACCTACTCAATCTCATAAACATCCCCATATTTTAAAAATATTTTTCCGACCACCCACGCGCCGGCCAAGGCACGGCCAGACGCGCTGGCCACGTGCGGCGACGTGCCTGGCACGTGTAACGGAACAGTAACGGCAGTTAGGAATATTCCGTTAAAACTAACGGTGTTACCTGACGCCGTTAGGAATATTCCGTCAACTCTGACGGAATATTCTCCCTTCTTCTCCAATGGACCTCGCCGGTCGCCGCCGTCCGGCGCCGTCTGAACTTCGAATTTTCGCCGGTTTCTGGAAAAAATTTCAAATCTTCATATCTTCTTCATTTCTCAACCAAATCTCATGAAACTTGAACCAAAATGAAGCTTATTAAGAGTAGAACCAATTCTTACCATTTTCAAGCCCTGAAACCCACGGGATCTTGCCGGAGAAAGCTTGATAATTCCGGCAAAAATTCAAACTCTTCGATCTTAACTTCCCGACGTCCAAATCACTTGGTTTTTCTTCTCCGAGCTTCGTGAGAATCATCTAAAGCTTCCTATGGCTTTAGAATGCTCTGAAACCTTCACATTTACGTGTGCATGAACAGTGCACAAATCTGGGTTGTCTGGGTTCTCGGGTTTTCAGAGGTTTCACGTCCAACAATTACCACCATTCGACTCCTAAGCTTGCAAGGAATCCAAAAATACCAGTCTCGACCTCGATTTGTGAAGCTTTGCAAGGTTTTGGGAGTGGTCCGTATACTTTGTACAGAAAATGGAAAGAAACCGAGAGATATGAGAGAGAGAGTAACGGGAGTAAGAGAGAGAAGTGATGTGGATATGTGTGTGTGGTCCAAAACTCACCACCCAATCACGACTAAGAAATATCTTAGTTCCAAAGGTTAGGAAAATAATGAATGTGTCCATTTCCAACTTAACACACCCCAACCAAAAACGTCTAAGGGTATTATCGTCTTTTCACGCTAACGATATAAGATTTTCCGGGACGGGCTGTTACAATACCTATGCTAGTGAGAAGTATTGAATTGGGCAGAAAATGTCGTGGATATTGAATTGGGCGAAAAAGACCCGTGGATGTCAATTTGGGCGTGATAGCCCGTGGAATGGGAGGATGAGTAATATGAGCACAAAGACCAAAGGATGTGTGATTGGGCAAAGTGGCCCGTGAACGATGAATTGGGCGAAATGACCCGTGAAATGTGAAGGAATGGATGAGTGGGCACAAAGACCCAATGTTTCTGGGGAGAAGCTCCATGTGTGGCTGTGAGAATGAATTACTAAAGTGATAAAAAAAAATGTGTGATGTGTATTGGCCAGGTATATTACAATCTTTTCTAGTCTACTAGTCGCTGATTGAGATAAAAAGAAAATTGTGGTGGAATCATTGTTTTGACAATAATAAGTATTGGTTTATCGAATGGGAATAAAAATTGTAAACTGTGGTTATGGTTGACCATTATAATTGGAATGGTGGAAAGACCATGAAAATTCCTCCCTTTATTTTTGGTGGACATGAATAAAAATTATGAAAGGAGATTTGAGATCGTTTAATATAAACGAATTTTCAGTTGTGTGAGTGAAATTTTTATGATGGATGAAAAGAATTGATGGGGAAAGTTTATAATTACAAATTTGATTGTTTTGGTTGCCATAGTCATGAGTTGTCATTGTTGGAGTTGATATTGTGAACAAAACTGATGGCGAGGATATATTCTCGTGGCTATGTGATTAGTAAAGTTTAATTTCGTTGACCGTTAAAGTCGTGATATATACATTTCTCTCATTTGGTTGATGGAATGTGAATAGTGCTCTGGAAGTGTGAGTCCTTAATTTATGCGATCTATGGCTGCACTTTGAAATAATTTAAAAGAGAAACAATTAAAAGAAAGATTGGAAAAAGATAAGGTTTTTAAATTTACCATGGGTAACCTAGTTTAATTGTGGAAATGAATGAAATCATAGAATGAATTTTGATTTCGTTCAATGTTAACGGTATTGCGGGTTTGGTTTTAAATTTCTTTCCATTACCCAGTGAGTGTGGTATTTATTTAGCCACTGATGATTATGGCTGCATTTCTGATATTTCTTTGGCCGATGGTGGTTATGGCTGAGATGTACGATATTTATTTTGTTAATGATGAATATGGCAAAAATTTTCTAAGGTTAGGTAACACCAGTGATTGTGGTTAGAAATTTTGAGGAAGAATCGTGGTTACGGCAACGTATAGCCACTAATGGTAAATGGTTTACCAATGATTGTGATTATTATGTTAGTATCTATCTAACCAATGGTAGATGTGGATTGTTAGTTTGCCAATGGGAATCTGAGAATGTGAGTCGAAATCACGGTTAATATTCGTTAGTTGCTGATTTTTGGAGCCTGAATAAAATCTTGGACTGAGATTACGATTTTATTCACCATTAAAGGAATGGTGGCAATAGTTGTAATTCATTTTCGTAACTCGATGGTTGAAATCTCGGGGACGAGATTTATTTTAACGGGGGGTGAATATAATACCTTGGAAATTTAAATATATGAATTAGATATTCATAATTATGATTATGTGGAGAAAAATCGAAAATAAATCGATTTATGGTTGTGAAAACTTTAAATGAGAACTTTCAAAGTTTTGTTTCTGGAAATTATTATAAATTACGTAGTAAAATTTATCAATAAGTGCAAAAAGGCAAAAATGCCCCTAGTTGGTATAACGTAATTATACGAGGACGTATTTTATCCTCATATATTTGATTGTATTTCTTGGCATATTGGGATAGAGTTCGATTCTACGAGCGCGCAGTCGAAAACCGTTCGTGAAACGGTGTTATAAAGAATGAAATAGAAATGAACGAAAGTAGGGGCAAAATAGTCATTTTGCCATGAATCTGGAAGGCTCCAGATTCTGTTTTAGTGGAAATTTGCCATGGGAAGAAAAAGGAGGGGAAGAAAACAGAAAAAAAAAAAAAAAAAAAAAAAGGAGAAAAGGGGAAGAATGGAGGGTTGGGGTGACCAATGAGAAGAGGGGAGCAAGAGGGAAAGGAGAGAGAGAGAGATAGACAACCGGGTCTCTCGACCCGTTCCTCCATTCCGTGACCCGACCGACGGAAACCATAGTTTCGTATGCATTTTCCGGCCGAATTCAAACGACTTACCCCGAATTATCACTTGGAAATAGGTCCCCGACCTTCCCTCTCTCATTTACAACAAAAAATTTATGGAAAGTGGCTTTGGATTTGGGTAAAATACCCCGAAGGGTGTCGTTGGGGGTGTGGCGGAAATCGGCAAAATCTGCAGGTGCCACCGTCGAGTACCAGCATCATTCAACTCGTTTTGGTCCCAGGAACAAACCCCAAAAATATTTTGGGGCGATGGAACACCAGAATGATCGAATCGAAGAGAACCCATTTCTAGGGTTCCAACGGATCGAGGTGTTTTCCGGCCACTTCCCGGTCGAACTAGGCTTCGGCCCAGGTATAAAAGTTCTTCCCCTTGTTGTGTTCTATAACCCTGTCAAATTTGGTAATTTTTAGAGTTTGTCGGAATTTGAGGTTTTCATTCGCGGGAAACCGCCACCCACGGCGGCGCGTGGACAGTGAGCCGATGTAGCCTTTTTATAAAATTTTTGATGTTCCAGTTACAAGTTTGGTATCCATTTGATGTGTTTCGATTATTAACACGAATGTTGGATATTTTGGTTAATAGAATATTTTCGGAAATGAATTTAAAAGAAATTGTGAACTACGAATGACTTGATCCTTCCGAAGGGTACGTAGGCAGTCTAACGAGAAGTTAGATGCAGCCATAAAATAAACGAGGTTAAATAATCGAGAATTAATCTCTTGCTGGGAATTTGTTTTAAGAGAAAGAAATGGGGGTGATAAACTTATATAATTAAATCTTATGTTTTTTTTGGTAAATGTTGGTTATAGTCTTTGTGGGTGATTAAGAAATTTAAATAAAGAATTGTCATAAATGGTAGTTAAATAAACAAGAGTTTAATTGGGCTTATCATTGGAATTATTCCCGAAAATAAATATTTCGAGGGTGGGGCGTTACACAGTCACATCGGAATAATTTTCAACCAACCTTCTTTAGGAGCCATCCACATCGGAATTAACTCAGCAAAACGTGGCATACGCATTTACATCTAGAAACGGAGAAATTTTTCTAGATTCCGGGAACACTAGCTGAGCTAGTGTTCCCCACAAATGAAGGCTGGACACGTGTCCACTACTAATTAACATCTCACACATGGCAGAAAACTCTTCTGAATTAATGCATTTCGGATATGGGAAAATATAATTAATGTATTTCAGATGAACTTCTTTTCTTATACCTAACATTCATTATTTTATTTCTCAAAAAAAGAATTTATTTGATTAAAGAAAAACAAATTAAAACCTAGATTTCTCCCCCACAAGCCACCACCACCACTTCCGCCGCAGCACCCCTCGCCCTAACCTACCCATCACTTCCTTCTTCCTCACCACACACTTTCTCTCACACCTTCTCTTTCTTTCTCTCTCTTCCACATTTTCTTCTCCTTCTCTCTTAAGCCGGGGAAGGAAGTGAACGCCGATGAGTCGGTGAACTCACCAGCTCTTGAGTTGCCGCCGACCATCCATCAGGCTGATGTTGAAGTAAGAGTGGGATAAAGAGAGGGAAGAATAGTAAAATAAGGTTGCTTTGTGATGGGAGTTTGGCGTCAATGGCGCGTGGGGAAGGCTAGCAATTTATGAATTTTCTCTTGCAATAGGTTAGGGGTAAAGTAGGAAGTTTAGATATAAAAAAAGAACAATACTTGGCTACTCAAAGATGAGTAGGAACTCCTACTCAAAACTCTTAGTGTTTTAATCACAGAGTTTTGTACCTATGATCATAACTATTCATATTATGAATCACACTGTAAAGATCATCTTTGTAAAAAATAAATTGAAACTAAGGTCGTTTAGTCAATCTATTGTAGCAAATACGTAGATAGTTTGTAATTCTTTTACCAATACCGTTCATTTGTTTTTAAACAGTTTAATGACTAAACGACCTTAGTTTTAATTGATTTTTTGCAGAGGCGATCTGTATAGGGTGATTTATAATATGAACGGTTCTGATTATAAACACGAAGTTATATAAATTGACAATGAACAATTTTGAAAATTCGAGTAGGAGTTCCTACTCATCTTTGAGTAGACAAGTATTGTTCTCAAAAAAATATAGTTAGCATATTTTTACCTAAGAAAAATAAAACAAACACGTGTCAAGCGTTCAACTGTGGGGAACACCAGCGCAACTAGTGTACCCGGTGTTTGGGTTAATATTTGAACATTGGACTTCAATGAAGAAAAGCCCAAGGACGCCAATTGAGGGAGACTTGCTTAAAGCCTAGCACCAAGCCCAGAAGCCAATTAAAGCTTTCTCAGCCAAATACAAGGCACCTGCCTAACATTGGAAGTGACAAATGATGGAGACCAACCTGCTACTAGCCAAAAAGCACTTTCTAGTGGCACTCAAGTAAAAAAGCTATTGACTCACCGCCCTCCAAATGTTTTCGGGCAAGAGCAAAGTTGCAGCAGTCGGACTAATTTGCCTATAAAAGGAAGAAGAGGCCCCAGAGATAAGGACACTTAACCAATCAAACATACAAACATACAAACTCTGTTCTCAAGCCAAATTTGCAACCAAAAGCTGTAATCAGCCCAGATCTCATATCTTTTTAGCAATAATCTCCAAAGAAAGCCTATCTTTCTCTAGTTTAAAGCTATGCTACCTTTCTAGCATCGTAGTATCGATTCCCTCGTGTAAACTTGTTTACCATCCATCCTTTTTCAAGCATACAACCCTTGTAAACTCAAAGAGAAGCGATTGTAAGAAGTTCAACCTTGCTAGACAAGGTGAAATCTTGCTCGAAGCTATTTGTTTGTCTTCTAAATTAGTAGATCTGTTACTTTCCGCACTTTCCAGCATGTATTCAAATCATTTCCACTTGTTCCCTACTTTAAGAATCTCATTTGTGTCCGGATTTGGTTATTTTAATGGATATGCTTTCATTTAAAACCAATCTAGAACTAAGTGAATGGCTTAAAGTGTTCTGGACGCTCTTCTTTCAAGCATACAAGACCATGAACTGAAAGTCCTTGATCACAAGGCAAGAAAAGAACTAAATATTAACTTAACCTATCCATGACAATCCTTTGATAACAAGAAGTCTGAGTAACTTGGGGCGCAAGTAAATCGACTTAAACACACTTGTTCTACATCTACTATACTGAGATAGTAATGGCACGCCTCATACTTAGTAGTTTTGATTGCGAGCCCGACTTCATCTGAGAGGATCAACTATTTTGGAAAGCCCGACTTTATCTAAGAAGTCAGGGGGAAAAGTGACCAATGAAGACTTGCAAGCCACCATGGTGCAAGTGTTAAAAAGTATGGAGAAAATCTCTCTGGAGATTAAGGGAGAAGTAAGCAAGCTTTGTTCCTTAACAGGAAGCTTGCAAAGAAGGCTAGATTTGGAGTTTTCTACCCCGATAGGTGGTCATGAAGGAGTGGTGAGAGAAGCAAGCCCGATGAATGAGCCAGTTATTCCCTATTTTCTCTGCCTGAAGAATAGAAGGATAGAGGGAAGAAGAATGAAGGCCTTGAAATTAGCCAGCGAATGTTAAAAGAGATTCTGGAAGTAGAGTTGCCTAACCTACTACTATTCTTACTGGATAGTATGGGGCAAAGCGGGCAAGACAGAACGAAGTATGGGATGCCCCAAGTAATCGGAGAGTCAAGCGGGAAATGCGAGCTCACTAAGGCAGACAAGCCTCCTCCTTGTAGGCCACCACCATTGGCTAATAAAGGAGGGGAGGCCAGATGGAGACAGCCTGAACCAATGAAGAAAACTCTATCGGGCAATGATCGTAGCCCGAAGTGGGAACCTCCTTATACCCCACACAATGCTGCTAATCAGCAACTCAGAGATGAGAGCTCAGAAGGATGGTGGTTTAGAATGCTCAACCTCGAGCTCGCCCGCTGTTCAGGGTTACCTACCAGAAGCCATACCCCGAGTATATCGATGAGCAGAATCCATTTCCCCTCAACTTCAAGATGCCCGCATTCACAACATTCAGTGGAGAAGATGGCAGTGTGTCCTATAGAGATCACATTTTCAAGTTCTCCAACCATTGCGTCGCATTCGAAAACAATCATAATTATAAGTTTAGATTGTTTGGGAACTCATTGGTGGGTCTAGCATCTCAGTGGTACTCTTTTTTGCCCCCTAATTCCATTGCTAACTAGGGGCAAATGAAGATGGTTTTCCATGAGCAGTTCTACAGGATGGAGCCTGAGATGTCGATCAATGACCTAGTGGAGGTAAAGCAATACGAGCATGAGTCTACAGAGGACTTCATGATGAGGTTTAGAGGGACACGAATGAGGTGCCAGTTCCCTATCAATCAAGCCCATCTTATATCTATTGCTCAGAGGGCATTGAGGTTGCCTTTGAGAAAGAAGTTTTACGATGTGCAGTTCAACGAATTGCAAAAGTTGGTGATCGCTGCCACGAAATATGAGAAGCTATTGCTTGAAGAACAGCAACTGAAGCACTCATCCAAGGCTCCTCATTTCTACAAAAACAAAGCTGCAATTCACCATGTAGAGTTTGAGGAAGCTGAGCCAGAACATGCTGATGGCTATGGAAGAGAGGGGATTGACATGTGTGCGGCAGAGATGACTACACCCTTCAAACCTTTAATGGTGAAGGGGTTAGTTCAACCTATCAAAGACCAGAGAGTTGTGATGAATGATGAAGGTTTTATCCCTATGAAGCCCCCCAAATACCAGAATTATTTTTTTCATTTAACCAATGCCTCATAAATTTGTGAAGAGTTGGTGCGGGCAAGAGTGATTGTGGCCGACAGCACCAAAAAGATGCCTAAACCAGAAGAGTTAAGGGGAAAGAAGTATTGCAAGCTGCATTATACCTTCAACCACTCCATAACCAATTGTGTCATGTTCAGAGATTAGATACAAAACCTTATAGTGAAGGGAAAGTTGTTGTTGGAAAAGCCCCAGGCTAACATGATGATTGATACGGACCCCTTCCTAGAGGCCCCAATTAACATGATCAACTTAACTTGGGCAGAGAAGGGGAAGGGAAAAGCCACCTGGGAAGTGAAAGCAGAAAGGATGCCAACAAACCAACAGAGGGAACTATCAAGTTGCCCGAGAAACCCAAAGCAGCCATAGTCAAAGGGGTGGTGTTGTGTAGCAAATGCCAGTGTGAATGTGAACTAGAGGTACCAGCATCTGGAACCATTATGGATCAAGAGTTGATCAGGAGGAAAGAGAGATGAGCAAGAAGCCCGCAGAAGTATAATGCAGGCAGCTGAGAATGAGACATCCAAAAATGTTTTTCAAAGGTTGGGAGGGGATTCCCAACCAAAGGGCTTGTCAGAGGTATTTAGAAACCACGAAGCCTCCGAGTAAGTGGAAGATAAAGAAGCCAAGACACCAAAGTGGGTGGATGTGAGACCTCCCTAGCCAAGCTATGTCGGTGGAGATGTCAGAAGAAATGAGAGGATAGTGAATCCAATCACCAAAAAAAATCATGCCCAACTCGGCCGGAAATGGTATGTGGTTGGAAATGATGGAAGACCTGTCAAAGAAATGGGAGCCTCTATGATCAGAAAGGTCCAGAGGCAGCACAAAGCCCACATGAACTCGCTAAAAGTCCCTGCTACATCTGAAACCTCTGAGAATGTGAAGTTTGAGAAGATACCTTGTGGAGGAAGAAACCAACTTCACTGGAGGAGTAGAAAGGAAGTAGAGAAAGCTAATAGCAAGACTAAAAGCGAGGGAGATCATGTCCCACAAAATCCTCATCCTGGGAAGTATAGGATCATAAGGAGAGCTCAAGAAGACATGGTAATGATGCTAACACCAAGATGAAGCCCTAAGCCAATATGTTTTGGAACTATCTCGCCTAAAATGAGAATGCCCTCACCTTTGTTGGTTGATACTCTTGAAGAAGTTCTAGAACAAATACCAAACTTTGGTATAACTCAGGAAGAGAGGTTGCCCGAGCTAATGTTGCCAGAAGAAGCTCAAGCCTGGTTAGATAAATTCATGGACCACATCGGGAGCAAGAAGGAGGATCTACCTGGACCTAGCAACTTCCACATAAACATGACATATGTTTTATCTGCCATGTTCTGCGCCGAACCTGATCAACCTTCCACAATGGAAGGTGATTATTTGGCAACAAAACCAATGATGGCACATGTTAGTGTTGAAGAAGCAGAAAAATGAGAGTTGGGCAAAACAGAGTCAACTGAGGCCTCTAAGAACAAGCCCGATAGGGTATATTTGGACATAATGGTCTTCAGTCGCCCAAGCATGGCCCTAGCTAATCACCTCAAACCCATATATGTAACTGCTCATCTGGAGGAAATACCCTTCAAGAGGGTTTTGATTGATGGAGGAGCTGTGGTCAATGTGCTTCCAACAAAGCAAATGAAGAAGTTGGGGAGAGATGAAGAGGATCTCATTCCTACATATTTGACAGTCTCTAGCTTCTCTGGAGCCATCACCAGAACCCATGGAATATTGCCCTTGGAGGTTGACTTGGGTTCCAAGCAAATCATGTTAGCTTTCTTTGTGGTGGATTGTACTTCCACCTATGGAGCTTTACTAGGCCGAGATTGGATTCATCAGAGCCTCTATGTACCTTCCACCCTACATCAACATGTAGCAGTTTACCATGGGGAATGAGCCATGAGACCGGGATTTTGGGAAATGGTGGAGGTCGAATCACGACCATTTCTTCCTACATTGCAAAAGCTAGTTTCTACAATCCCAGTGTAGGGATTCTCCAGTGCTTAGGAGCTGATGAGAACGGCTGCCCGACTAAGGTGACGGCCCAAAAGCTCTCGGAACAAGGATTGTTCCTCACCATGGAAGAGTGGGATAAACCCCATATTGTCCCAACACCAATAATGTCAGAACAACGGAGGAAGGACCAAGTAATTGCAGTTAGGTCCTTAATCAAAAGACTGTTAGTGTATGGGAGATAGGGAAAGCAAGAAAGGGAAAACTTGGCAGGAGAACAAGAAGAAGAAGCTTCAAGCAGCCGGAACAGAGGTAAAAGGGAGTTTTTTGGAAGAGAGTTGGAAGCAGCTGTACAAATGGCTGAATGTATATATGACCTGGATGGGCTAGAATATTTGCTCGAGAGTTAAGAGTTAGTCGAATTTTTGTGTACAGAACCTGAAAAGCCATCACCAGAGGTACAAGACCCCTTGGAGACCATTGATTTGGGGACTAAGGAAGACCCAAGGCCTATCCAGATCAGTGGCTTGTTGGAAGCTGATGATTGGGCAAAGTTAGTCAGCCTTCTGCATGAGTATAAAGATTATTTTGCTTGGCATTATACTAAGATGCCAGGTTTAGATTCAACCTATCAAGGAGGGATATAAACCTGTCAAGCAAGCACCACGAAGGATGTCAAATGCGATCGAAGAAAAAGTCAAAGAAGATATTGAAAGGCTAGTAAAGGCTGGATTTATTAGGCCTGCCAAATATGTTGAGTGGTTGGCCAATATTGTACCTGTATTAAAAGCTATAACTAAAGCAGTACGGTGTTGTGTTAACTATAGAAACATTAATGGAGCTACGCCTAAAATGAATACCCCATGCCCATGGTTGACCAATCCATAGATGCAGTTGCAAAACACAAAGTTTTATCCTTCATGGATGGGAATGCTGGTTATAATCAAATAAAAATGGCTAAATAAGATATACATAAGATAACTTTTAGATGTCCAAGCCATGTTGGGGCATATGAATACTTGGTGATGTCATTCGGGCTAAAGAATGTTGGAGCAACTTATCAGAGAGCAATGAATGCCATTTTTCATGACTTAATTGGCTATAGCATGGAAGTATACATTGATGACATCGTGGTGAAATCTAAAATGGAAGAGCAGCACCTCGTAGACCTTAGGCAAGCCTTGACCAGAATGAGGATCCATAAGTTGAAGATGAACCCAAATAAATGTGCTTTCGGGGTAAGAGCGGGCAACTTTTTGGGTTTCCTCATTCATCAAAGAGGGGTAGAGGTGGATAAAAACAAAGCTCGGGCAATAATGGAAACACCTCCACCCACCAATAAAGTACAACTGCAAAAGTTGCTAGGCAAAATCAACTTCTTGAGGAGATTCATTACTAACCTGGTGGGCAAGATTCAGCCGCTCACTCCTCTTTTAAGATTGAAAGATAAAGAAGAATTCGAGTGGGGACCACCACATCAAAAGGCTTTCGACAGCATAAAGACTTACTTGGCCTCTCCACCAGTGCTTATACCACCTCAGAGAAGAAAGCTTTTGAAGCTTTATATTTCTGCCTCTGAGAAATCAATCGGAAGCTTATTGGCTCAAAATAATGAAGGTGGGAAGAAGCAAGCAATATACTACCTTAGTAGAATCTTTACTGAGGTAGAAACAAGATATACCTCGGTGGAGAAACTTTGTTTAGCTTTGTACTTCACTGCCTGCAAGCTAAGGCATTATATGTTGCCTTGCCACATCTACATCATCGCCAAAACAAATGTGATCAAGTACATGCTGTCAAAACCAATGCTAATTGGGAGGATTGGAAAATGGATTCTAGCACTATCAGAGTTCATTTTTCAATATGTGCCTTAAAGAGTGGTCAAAGGGCAAGTGATTGCAGACTTCTTGGCTAAACACCAAAAATCTCAGGATGAAATTATCAACATCCAGGCACTCTAGAGGTGGCTAGTCTTTGGATCCCACCAAGCACTACCTTCTTGGGCAAGGAAGAATGGATCCGGCAAGAGATAAAAAAGGTAGCGAGCCTCTGGATCACTCATTAGAGACTGTATTTTGATAGATCTTGCACTCAAAATGCTGCTGGAGTTGGGATTGTCATCATTGATTCCAAATGTACTCACTATTGTTATTCATTCCTCATGGATTATCAAGAAACTACCAACAATCGGGCAGAATATGAGGCATTGATAATTGGCCTAGAAATCTTGATGGAGTTGGGGGCAACTGAGGTTGAAATGTTTGGCGATTCAGAGTTGGTGATCAATCAGTAAAATGGAGAGTACAAATGCAGACACATTACCATGGCTGGTTACTATTTAACATCAACGCAATTATTGAGCTATTGAGGCACTGAGGTATCAGTCAACCATATATCCAGGGAATTAAATTCAATTGCCAATGAGATGACACAATTAGCTTCTGGAGCACAAATCCAGGAAATGAAGTTTGGAGTGGATATAGAAGTGCAGAAGAGAAGTCTCCATTCTATCTTTGAAAGGGGATTCAGCCTGGACGTGATGACTGAAGAAATAAAGATAGAGGATTTGAGTTAACCTATTGTTCAGTATTTCAAAGATCCATCATTCCCCACAAGTAAGAAAAATAGACAACAAGCAACTAAGTATGTTTTGTGGGAGGAAAATCTATTAAGAAAGACTCTAGATAGACTGCTGCTGAAGTGCTTAGGCCAGGAAGAATCAATGAGGGTAATGGCCGAAGTACATGAAGGGATCTGTGGAGCATATTAAGCTGGAACCAAGATGAGGTGGTTGCTTAGGAGGTACGGTTATTTCTGGCCCGACATGGAAAAAGATTGCAAGGCTTATGCCCAAGGATGTGAAGAATGCCAAAGACATGGACCTCTCCAACATGTGCCCTCAGTACCCTTGAACCCCATGGTCAAACCTTGGCCCTTTAGAGGGTGGGTAATGGATTTCATCGGGCAAATCTATCCAGCCTCGAGCAAGGGACATACATTCATAATTGTGGCAACATATTACTTCACCAAATGGGTGGAAGCTTCAGCTGTAAAAACCATAACCTCAACTGCTATCAAGAAGTTCATTGAAACCAAGATCTTATTCAGATATGGGGTGTTCGAGATAATTGTTACATACCGTGGGCCATCTTTTATTTCAAAAGAAGTAGAGGAGTTTGCAAGTTTAAGATAAAAATGATCCAATCTAGTCCTTACTACCCTCAATCAAATGGTCATGCAGAAGCCAGCAATAAGATCTTGGTGAACATTATCAAAAGAATGGTGGCTGATAGTCTAGAGAAATGGCACGAGAAGTTGGGAGACACCTTGTGGGCTTATAGAACTTCCAAGAGGGCAGAAACTGGAACTACTCCTTATGCTTTAACCTTCAGGCAAGATGTTGTGCTTCCCATGGAGATTAATGTGAGTTCGGTCAGAATTCAGAACCAGTTCAGGCTGCATAACGGGGAGTACATCGAGGCTATGTGTCAAGGAGTTGAAGATCTTGATGTAGCCCGAATTGAAGCTCTAAACAAAATTCAAGAAGGGAAAATAGTTGTTGCCTGAGCATACAACAAGAAGGTAAAATTGAAGACCTTCGAGGAAGGAAACCTAGTATGGAAGGCAATCTTGCCTTTGGGAGCTCAAGTTAGAGGCTTTGGGAAGTTGAGTCCTACTTGGGAAGGCCCTTTCATTATTCACCAAGCATTGGATAAGGGAGGATATTGCTTGGCCGATTTAGAAGGAAACTTGCAGAGACATGTAATTAATGCTAAGTTTTTAAAGAAGTATCATCCGACCTTATGGGATGTTAGGGATTGTTACATTGAAGAAGTTTAAACATTTTGAGGGATATAAAAACAGCTTGTATCTTCACCACAGTTGATTTGCAAAAATGGAGATGCAAGCTAAAAGTGAATTAAAGAAGTCATTTTCATTTCATTAAATGATGAAGTTACATGAGAATCAACTCAATAGTTTTACATCATTGGCTAGGGTAACTATCCTAGAATGGTATGCCTACATGATAATGAAGAGTGTTTGGCTCACTTAAAGCAACAAGATCCACGAGGCTATATGGATGCACTGAAGTCTCTCTGCGACCATACTTGGAAGACCCTGCACTAATCCTGAAGTTGTTGAAGCTCTGAAGGGCGCCCTGAGGTCTTCAACTTTGCTCTGATTTGCCCGAACTCTTTATCAAGCTCAGGCAACGAGGTAGGAGCCAAGATGGATACAGAAACTGAGGCTGAGGGCCACTGCCACTTTCATGTGTGAACCTGACATCCGAATCAATGAAGAGCTGATGGATACTTTGACACTTGAGGAAAAGAAGGCTCGAGTTGATAGTAGTCCTACCAAAATCTTTGACATTGATCCTAAAACCGACAAAGTCGTGGTAGTTGATCCCAAAGCATACACCTATGATGATGAAGAGATCAAGAAAATAGAAGCTATGAGGAAATCTAGACTTGTGGATATCAGTGCAAGGGAATCCTCGGCGGTGGTTCGACCATTTGGAGGATGAAATGCCCGACTTCGCCAGAAAAAGGGTCAGAGTGAACCAATTCACCTTGGGCATGTTGTTTTCAACGGCAATTGAGACCTAGGAGGTCCATGCAGGTCCCAAGAAGTGCAATCCTCCCTCATCGAAGAAAAATTCAGTGTGCAGGCCAGCTCGAGGGTTATGAAGGTCGTTGAGCAAGCGGCGCATTGTGGAAATCCCCTCACTAATCTCGCAAGAAGATTAAGTTCAGAATAACTTTGGACAGCCATTGAAAATTGAGAATAAAAGGGTATTAGGAAGAATTAGAATATTCAGAAGGCTGGGAAATCTGGAGAGTTTTGAAAATTCAAAGGTTTTGAGTTGCTGAGGTATTTGGCCAAGGAGTTTGGGTGAGGATTATATAAATAAGCAGTTATTTAACGATGGTGTTCGTGGGTTAGTGCAAAGGTCTAATTAGCAAACGGCTGTTTTAATTGGTGCAAGTCCCGAGGAAGAGCGTGCGACGACTATTTAATCATTATTAGCATCTTGGGTTGCAGACTCAACAATGATCAAAGGGGGCACTGTTTGGGTTAATATTTGAATATTGGACTTAAATGAAGAAAAGCCCAAGGATGCCAATTGAGGGAGACTTGCCTGAAGCCCAGCACTAAGCCCAGAAGCTAATTAAAGCCTTCTCAGCCAAATACAAGGCATCTGCCTACCATTAGAAGTGACTGGTGATGGAGACCAACCTGCTAGTAGCCAAAAAGCACTTTCTAGTGGCATTAGTGTAAAAAAGCTACTAACTCACCGCCCTCTAAATGCTTTCGGACAAGAGTAAAGTTACAGTAGTCGGGCTAATCTGCCTATAAAAGGAAGAAGAGGCCCCAGAGACAAGGACACTCAACCAATCAAACAAACACACTTACAAACTCTGCTCTCAAGCCAGATTTGCAACCAAAAGTTGTAATCACCCTGGATCTCAGATCTTTTTAGCAATAGTCTCCAAAGAAAGCCTATTTTTCTCTAGTTTAAAGCTATGCTACCTTTCTGCCATTGTAGTATCGATTCCCTCATGTAAACTTGTTTACCATCCATCCATTTTCAAGCATACAACCCTTGTAAACTCAAAGAAAATCGACTGCAAGAAGTTCAACCATGCCAGACAAGGTGAAATCTTGCCCGAAGCTTTTTGTTTGTCTTCTAAATTAGTAGATCTGTTATTTTCCGCACTTTCCAGCATGTATTCAAATCATTTCCACTTGTTCCCTACTTTAAGAATCTCATTTGTGTCCGGATCTGGTTATTTTAATGGATATGCTTTCATTTAAAACCAATCTAGAACTAAGTGAATGGCTTAAAGGGTTCTGGACGCCCTTCCTTCAAGCATACAAGACCATGAACTGAAAGTCCTTGATCACAAGGCAAGAAAAGAACTTAATATGGACTTAACCTATCCATGACAATCCTTTGATAACAAGAAGTCCGAGTAACTTGGGGCGCAAGTAAATCGACTTAAACACACTTGTTCTACATCTACTATACTGAGATAGTAGTGGCACGCCTTGCACCTAGTTAGTTTTGATTGTGAGCCTCAAGGCCTATACCTAAGGCCCCACAAAGGTACCTTTTCAGAACTAACTTTGTCCTTTTCTTGCAGCACATCAGCAAGCAAGAGCCCGACCAATCATCAAAGTGCCAATCCCTTGGGGAGTTATGCTGAGGTCCGAGGATCCTTCTCCAGATAAATCCTTGCCCGAAGACCCGGTTCGTAGAAAAATTTCTCCTAGAGACGCTTAGTCAAAGACAGGCATGGAGATTAGTCAAGCCTAAAATTTGGAACATAAACTTTGACTTGAAGAATTCCAAGGAAGCAATGCTTCATTAAGAAATATAGCTAATCAATTAAGCTAGGCTGAAAAATTGGTGCTTTTGCAATGGCAATGGCTTTTTCTGTGCGGATGCTTTTGTTCTCCTCATTGTTGTTGCTACCAATTTCTGTGTTTTCCCAAAATAATGGAAGAGTAGCAGTTGGAAATTCTTTAACTGCAACTACAAGTAACTCCTCATCATGGCTTTCTCCATCAGGTGATTTCGCGTTTGGATTTTTGCCCCTTGGAGGCAATGATCTTTTCTTGCTTTCAATATGGTACGCCAAAATCCAAAACGAAACCGTAATTTGGCATGCATATGAGCATAACAACCCCATAGTTGCACCTAAGGGATCCACTTTGAACTTGAATGCCAGCAGTGGACTAGTTCTTAACGATCCTCACGGTGGGGAGATATGGAAATCCGAAACAACTTTCGGGGTTGTTGCAAACGGGGTCATGAATGACACCGGAAACTTTGTTCTTCAAGACAAAAACTCGGGGAGCTTATGGGAGACCTTCAACAATCCTACAGACACCATTTTGCCTGGACAGACAATTGAGAGAAATGGGAAGCTTTCGTCTAGACAATCAGAGACTAATTACACAAGAGGGCGGTTCCAGCTGCGCTTGCAAGATGATGGAAACCTCGTGCTCAACACCATAAACTTGCCCACAGATTTTGCCAACGAGCCTTACTTTGCCACGGACCCAACAGCGGGGAATGTGGAAGGTAGTGAAGGTAAACAATTGGTGTTCAACAACTCAGGGGACATGTTTGTTCTGAGAGAAAATGGTGAAAGATACACTCTCACAACGGAAGGAGTCTCCTGGGTGAGGGACAGCTACATAAGGGCAACTCTTGATTTTGATGGGATTTTCACGGTATACTCTTACCCGAAAAATTTCACTGGAATTGCAAGCTGGAGTCCTCTCTGGTATCAGCCCAATGATATTTGCCAAGCACTTATGGAAGACATGGGCGTTGGTGTTTGCGGATACAACAGTGTCTGTAAGATAAATCAAGATCATAGGCCAACCTGCCAATGCCCGAGAGGGTTTTCTTTTCTTGATCCCAAGGATTTATACCGAGGCTGTCAACCCGATTTTATAAAAGGCTGTGAAGCAGATGAGGTACAAAGTCCCAGAAAAGATTTGTATGATGTCGAATTGCAGACAAATACTGATTGGCCAACCTCAGATTATGTGCGGCTAAAACCTTTTACCGCGGAGAAGTGCAAAGAGTCTTGCTTTCAAGATTGTTTGTGCGCTGTTGCTGTTTTCAGGAATGAATCCTGCTGGAAAAAGAAGTTACCTCTCTCAAACGGGAGAGTGCAGTTCGATCTTAATTCACAGACCTTCATCAAAGTCCGAAAGGATAATGTAACTCGGCAGTTTCCTCCAATGCCAATTCCTCCTCCAACTCCAATTCCAGATGATAAAGAGAAGAGCAAAACCACTGTTATACGTGTGGGATCAGCACTATTAGGTACCTCCATGTTTGTTAATGTTGCTGCTCTCTGTCTCGGTTTTTTCTTCATATTCCGGAAGAAACCGGTAAGATCTAGTACCGATATTGTTTTGGACTCGAATTTGCGCTCTTTTAGCTATGAAGAGGCTACGAGAAGCTACAAATGGATTCGAGGAAGAATTAGGAAAGGGTGCTTTTGGAGTGGTTTTCAAAGGGGTGATGCAAATTGGTTCCGGTGTCAAAGTGGCGGTGAAGAAGCTACGCTATGTTATGCAAGATGTCGAGAAGGAGTTTAAAACAGAACTGAATGTAATTGGTAAGACGCATCATAAGAATCTGGTTCGTCTTTTCGGATATTGTGACGAGGGGCAACAGAAATTGCTAGTTTATGAGTTCTTGAGCAATGGCACACTGGCAAGCTTTCTTTTTTCTGATATCAAACCAAGTTGGAAACAGCGAATTGAAATCGCTTATGGCATTGCGAAAGGGCTTTTGTACTTGCATGAAGAGTGCAGCACGCAGATTATCCATTGTGACATAAAGCCGCAGAACATACTTCTCGATGATTATTACACTCCTCGGATTTCTGATTTTGGATTGGCAAAACTTTTGATGATGAATCAGAGCCAGACTCATACCGCTATCCGAGGAACAAAAGGTTATGTTGCACCTGAGTGGTTCAGGAACTTGCCAATCACTACCAAAGTTGATGTGTACAGCTTTGGTGTTGTGCTGCTGGAGATTATTTGTTGTAGGAGAAATGTTGACGTGGAAGGTAACTGGGAAGAGAGAGCAATTTTAACGGATTGGGTTTATGATTGCTACGTTGAAGGAGTATTAGATGCTGTTGTAGATCATGAAGTTGAGGCCTTGGGTGATCGAGCGACACTAGAAAAGTTTGTGATGGTTGGTATTTGGTGCATTCAGGAAGATCCTTCTCTTAGGCCTACTATGAGGAGGGTTGTGCAGATGTTTGAAGCAGTTGTCGAAGTGCATGTTCCACCATGTCCATCTCCATATACCAGAGCAGGCTGAAGCCGCCATTAGTTGTATCGCAGCGAAGGTATAATTTATTGTCACAGTAGTAGCTAGCTTGTTTCCTATTTGTCAAACTATCTTTAGTTTACCGACTTCTTGTTTTGTGGTGTGATGATTTAGATCAAAACCGTTGAAAGAATGCTTTATGTATGTAACTCTTGTTTATGATCTTTTATGAATGATAAAGTGATTCATATATCTACACTCTGATTTGGTTTTGCTGCTACCAATTTGCTTATACTCTACGCAAGCAGACGACACTTGCTTCATTGGAATCCTCCTAAAAGAACAAATGAATAGAGGCCATCAATTGGACATCAAAAAAATAAGTCACAAGTGAGACACCTCGAATCTTCTCCCTTCTTCTCCAACACAACAAACCCTAGATCTGCAACAACCAGGCATGGCTAACGGCCCATTACTCAGGCTTGGGGTCGGTGGCAGCCTTTGTTCTCCCTCTACCTAGCCCGTTAGTATTAGGGTTTCGTTTTCTTGCCTATTAAGGTTAGGTTACTTGGAAAATACTGCATAAGCTGTAATTCATAAGATGCTAAATGAAAAAACCTGGTATTTAACATATGGAACTCAAAATATTAAGAACAAAGACAAAAGGTTGAAAATCAACAATTAATCCAAATAGTGATTCTTATACAAAAACAACAAATACTCAGAAATCAAATACAAAATATCATCTCTTTGAGGTTATTTCTCCTAGTAATACAATAAATACAAAACCATGTACCGATCAAACAAATAAAAATAAAAATGAAAATGAAAAACCAAAAAGAGTGTACCTCGGGATTAAATCGGTGGTGGTTTGGAGAGGATAGATAGTTAGATGGGAGGAACTCGTGACAGGAGGCACGGCTGGCAGTGGCCGCGGCGGGGAGAGAGAGAGAGAGAGAGAGAGAGAGAGAGAGAGTAGACGATTACAACACTACAATATTGCTCTGAAATAAAAGGACTGATCATTTGAATTAGACTAACGTCCTCTTCAATGATTGTCTATATTGTTTTTAATTTTTAATGTTGTAAATATGGTGGATGGCCCAAATGTAGAATTTGAAAGCTGATAATTGCAAATATTACTGAAGACTTTAACCCTGATAATTCAAGTCTTTACTATTTACATGAAGACTTTGTAAATAAGGTTAGTTTGCTTTTTGTAATTGTCAGATGAAAAACCTTCATATAAAGATTGTAACATTAGGGGGCGTTTGTTTAGCCTCATTAACTGGGACTGGACTAGACTGGACTACAGTCCTATGTTTGGTTTGTATTGGGACTAAGTTAAATGGGACTAAAGGGGACTCGCGTGGATTAGAGGCCTCGCTAGACGTTCTTAGCGAGACCCTCCACAAACCACGGGACTCGCTAAGACCATCTCCGCTCAACCCCTTTCGCTTAGCCCCTGCTTCTTCTTCTCCGCTCCCACATCCATTTTCATCTTCTTCCTCATCTCTGCTTCGCCCCTCTACGAGTTCTGGGCTTCGTTCTTTTGGATCTCGAAGGAATTTGCTTCGATTTGCAGATCGTTGGGAGGAAATGGGCATCGTGGCGGCGATTTGCTTCGAGTGTCGTCGTGACCGCCATGGATGCCAAGCCCTTGCAAGCTTCAATTCCACGCTTCAGCCCACAACGCATCAAGGCCTCCAATACCCACTTTCGATTTGGTCTCCCCCACCATTTCTAACATGCCAATAATTTTTTCCCGATCAAATCCTTGAAGAAAACTGCTCCATCCTCTCCAAGTTTCTTATTCTTCTGCAACCTCTCCTATCAGGTAAAGACGATTGCTTTTTATTTTTCTCAATTTTTTAATTTTTTTTTTTTCACATAGGTTTGCTTGGTGCTATGGTTTTCTGAAAAGAGAGTAAATTAGGATTGTATATGGTTTACTGATTGCATAATGTTCTTGTCACATCTCGGCCCGGGCCCGCTCTACCACTGTAGCACGATATTGTCCGCTTTGGGCCCTGACCACGCCCTCACGGTTTTGTTTCTGGGAACTCACGAGCAACTTCCCAGTGGGTCACCCATCATGGGAGTGCTCTGGCCCCCTTCTCGCTTAACTTCGGAGTTCCTGTGGAACCCGAAGCCAGTGAGCTCCCAAAAGGCCTCGTGCTAGGTAAGGATGGGAATATACATTTAACGATCACTCCCCTGGGCGATGTGGGATGTTACAGTTCTTGTAAGGAAGGGTGGTGTATAATGGAAAAGGAATTAAAATTGAACCTTTTTTTTTTTGGTTAAAAAAAATGGAACTATTTTCATTATCCTGTTTCTTAGTCCGACACTGAACCAAACACTTCACTAAGTCAGTCCAACTTAGTCTAGTCTAAGTCAGTCCAGCTTAATCCCTAAAGCTAGTCCAGTGCAACAAACGCCCCTTACTGTGCACATAAAGACTTTAAGCCTGATAATGAAGTCTTTATTGTTTACATGAAGACTTTCTTCCACATGGCTTCAGAAACATTTGTCCCCATTTCTCCTTTTTATTTTTTCTTTGACCTTTTCAAATGCACCATCCTTTTTTTTTGTTATTCTATTCCTTCTTTTCAGATGGTGTGGTGCCCATGCACCATTCCATAAACAAATGAGGGAAATCATTGCTCCTTTTGACAATATCACACCTCCACTATTAATTCACTATTCTAAAGTCTCCTCATCTTTTTTCAAATGCATATGGGCATTCATCCCACTAATTTTACAACACTCTCCCTTGGATGCCCACATATCAACATCAGTTGCCTTGTTAAAACCTTGCTCGGAAAAACCCAGTGGGAAAAAACCATAGCGAAGGAAAAAGAGTACAACTTTACCTGGATTGTTGATATAGAGTTAAGTATGCTTATGTTGCCTCGTTAAAACCTTGATAGGAAAAATCCAGTGGGAAAAATCCTAGTCGAAGGAAAAAGAGTACAACATGCATGTATCATGGATACCCCCCCTGATATGTATCTCCCCCTGATTCCGCATTTTTCAAATTTAGCTGATTGGTAAGCCTACGTAATCCGATACTTTGCACTAGCTTCTGAAACGTGCACTTTGGTAGAGATTTGGTGAACAGGTCTGCCGGATTTTCATTGAAACGAATTTGTCTGACTTCAATAACTTTAGCTTTTTGAAGCTCACGTGCGCTGAAAAATTTTGGAGATATGTGTTTGGTCTTATTGCCCTTGATGAATCATTCCTTCATTTGGGCAACACAGGCTGCATTATCTTCATGGATGACAGTTGGAGTGTCTTTCTTTGAAGTTAGACCACATGAATTTCAGATATGATGGATCATTGATCTGAACCAAGAACATTGTGCTATACCTTGCTAACAAGTTAACTGAAAAAGCTATATCTGGTATAGTACATTGTGCTAAATACAATAAATCACATATTGCACTCAGATATGGTACTTCTGGACCAAGGACCATTTCATCATCTTCTTTTGGATGGAAATGATCTTTCTTAATTTCCACAGAACAAACGACCATTGGCGTGCTAAGTGGATAAGCCTTGTCCATGCCAAATCGCTTTAGGATTTTTTCAATGTAAGCTGATTATTGGACCAAAATTCCATTAGCACAATGCTCGATCTGCAGGCCGAGACAATATTTTGTTTTTCCAAGGTCTTTCATTTCAAATTTACTTTTCAGATATTCAGTAGTTTTATTGAGCTCTTCAGAGGTTCCAACTAGGTTCATATCATCGACATATACTGCCATTATAGCAAATCCAAAATTAGATTTCTTAATGAACACACAAAGGCAAATGACATTGTTGGTATATCCTTCTTTAATCAAATACTCACTGAGACGATTATACCACATTCATCCATATTGTTTCAGCCCATACAAGGATCGCCTTAATTTGATTGAGAGCATACCTTGTGGTTTGTTAGTTGTTTCAGGCAACTTAAGTCTTTCTGGGACCTTTATGTATATGTCAGTATCTAATTCTCCATATAGATACGTAGTGATGACATCCATAAGTCGCATGTCAAGTTTTTCTGAAACCGCTAAACTTATTAAGTAACGGAACGTAATTGCGTCCATTACAGGAGGGTATGTCTCCTCATAATCAATTCCAGGTCTTTGTAAAAAAACCTTATGCAACGAGGCGTGCTTTATATCTTGCAATCTCGTTTTTCTCATTTCGCTTTCTTGTGAATACCCATTTGTAACTCACGGGGTTTACATCACGCGGAGTTTAGACTACCGGTCCAAAAACACTTCGCCTTTCCAAGGAATTTAATTCTGCCTGGATTGCATCTTTCCACTTAAGCCAATCTTGTCTCTGTTTGCATTCATCAACAGAGCGGGGCTCAATATCATCACTTAATATGATTTCAGTGGCTACTGCGAATGCGGACATGTCGTCGATGATTATTTCATTCCGATCCCATAATTCATTAGTACATGCATAATTTATGAATATTTCTTTGCTTTCATGTACCTCTGTCTCTTTAGGGACATGTGTCTCATCAAGAACATTTTCTTTTTCTGGAAGTACATAATCATGAATTGTGGATTTGTCATTCATTCTCTCTTCCTGAATGATTTCATTTGGACTCAGTTGTGCCCTCGTCTTTCTCTTTCGAGGGGCTAAATCTTTTGAACCTGGGGGTCTACCACGCTTCAGGCGTGCACCAGATGAATCATTCGCTGCCACTTTATTTTGTCCAACAGACTTCCAAGTGCATTTGGAGCTGATATATGTGATTTTGTCACTTTCATATCAACATTAAATGCATCTGGCATTTGATTAGCAATACTTTGAAGATGAACGATCATTTTCACTTCATTTTCATATCGAAATGGTCCACAAGATGGTTGAATAGGCCCACAAATATCCCCTTGAATTCTTTGCAAAATGATGGGGATTCAGCATCAACCTTTAGTTGTGATGGTCTAATTACCAACTTCCCTTGAGAACTAGTCTTGCAAGGGTTATCATTTGAGATAACAATGTGTCTGCTCAATAATGGATGTCCATTAGAGTTGGTAATGATCATACGCATTATGGTGGATCCTAGATGACCCAGACGGTCATGTTAAAACATGTAAACCTTTAAATCAATGAACTTCTGGTTCATGACAATATGTAATTCAATTGTCTTTATGTATGTATAATGCAATCCACTCGACAAACCACGCAACTTCTCCAATATACGCTTCTGGGTATTGGAGGTAATGCATAAATACTCCCCATTTTTTGCACTTTTCATTTCAATGTAGTATCCATTCAAACGTATGTCTTTAAAACTCAACAAATTTCGAGTAGATTGAGTGGCGCACAACGTATTTTGTATGGACAATATTGTTCCATTTGGTAACATGATCTAGGTTTTTCCTGAGCCTTCAATTATATCTGATTGACCTGATATTGTTGTTACCCTTACTTTAGTAAGCATCAAGCTTGAGAAATACTTTCGATCTCGAAGTATTGTATGCGTGGTTGCATTGTCTGCAAGACAAATATCTCCGCCATTTCTCTTGTTTTGAGAATAACCATAATTTTTATCCAAGTTTTCTGAGTAAATGGGATCAAGGTTAAAAATAATTTATTCATAATAAAAGGAAATTGAAATGCCACTTTTATTGAATTGAAATGCGAGTTTTAAACTACAAGTTTAGAATAATAAAAGTACATCAAACATAAATGATTCAATCGGACCGATACACTTCATTCCCTCTTTCTACAATGAATTCTGAAGCATCTAGGTGGGTTGTGTTCAACTGCCCTGATAAGTCGAACACTGAATCAGGTATATCCATTGGTCTAGCCTGGTTGAGGAAATTGGTCTCGACACCATTCTCCTTGAGGGATGCTTGATATAGATCTACCAGATGTTTCGGGGTACAAAAGGTACGCGCCTAGTGCCCATTGCCACCACACCTATGGCAGGCGCCTTCAGAGTTTCTAGGAGCATTGTTCATATGAGCTTTGCCTTTGTGGCAACTTACATTTTTGAAGCTCGGTCCTGAATTATGCCTTGAAACCTGGTTGTGAAACTAAACACCATAATTCTTGTCTTTCCTGTTCCACCGGCCTCGCTTGTGGCCACGTCCTCGTTTATGATTATTGCCACCAGAGGATGTGGCGTTCACTTCAAGGGAAACATCATTCACTTCTGGGAATGGTGCAGATCCAGTAGGTCGGGACTGATGATTTTTCATCAGGAGCTCATTGTTTTGTTCAGCTACCAGGAGCACAAATATCAGCTGGTTGTATTCAGTGAAGCCTCGCTCTCTATACTATTGCTACAGGAGCACGTTAGAGGCATGAAAAGTGCTGAAAGTCTTTTCCAGCATATCTTCCTCAGTGATGGTTTCCCCACAGAGCTTCATCTGGGAGCTAATTATGAACATCGCAGAATTGTACTCAGTCACTGGCTTGAAATCCTGGATCCTTAGGTAAGTCAACTCATAACAAGCCCTTGGAAGAATCACCGTTTTCTGGTGATTGTATCTGTTTCTCAATGTCTTCCAGAGAGCTAATGGATCTTCAACCGTTAGGTACTCGCTCTTTAGTCCTTCATCAAGGTGGCGACAGATAAAGATCATGGCCTTTACCCGATCCTGAGAGGATGCACTGTTTTCTTCCCTAATGGTTTCTCCAAGATTCCCTGCCTCCAGATGGATCTTGGTATCCACTACCCAGGTCAGGTAATTCTTCCCAGTAATATCCAGGGCAACAAAATCAAGTTTTGCCAAGTTCGCTATTTTCTTTTCTGAAAGAAAAATGAGATGTGTAAGAACTTGCAATAATATGCATTCTTGTAGGAATATAGTGTTAGAACTTCTGGTTCTTACAAATTTTTCATTTTGATATTCAGGCCAAAATGATAAGCACTCGAAACTTCAGGCTCGAGATTTACATGATTAATGAGGAGGGTGATTGTACCGCACCATTCTCATTGAAGCAAGCGTAGGATGAGCGAATATTCTGCACCACTCAAACAGCAGGAAAATTTAAATATGCAGAGCAGTTTAAATATGCAGAGCAGGGTGGGCGGTGGGCGATTATACTGCACCACCTAAAATTGCAATAAAATTAAATCTGCAGCTCAACATCATCTTTAATCACAGTGAAATTAAATTTGCAGTTCAAGATGGGAGATTATATCGCACCATCTTTGATTGCAGTAAAATTAACATAAATAAACACTAGGTTGGTAATCAGGAACTACATCAAACAAGAAATCAAAGATATAAGTAATTGTTAAATTGAGAACGAGAAACAGTCATGGTGCTAGCAGTTCTTCGTAAGGGTACATCATGCAGGTGAGGCAGAGGAGGAAGAAGAATAGGAAAATCCTTGGAGGAAGCTTTTTTTTTTTCTTTTGGTGAAGGGAGATGGGAACTAGTTAAGGTTAGAGAGTCGTGTTGATAACATGTTATAAATAGGCAAAAGTTAGAGAGATAACCTTTGCTAGGGACAAGAGCGAAGCATGTGCAAAATATCACACTGTAACTTCAGTAGCTATAACACAAAAAGATGGCAGATAAAGAGAGGGAGGGAGAGATACTGATATTATTTCTTTAGTTCTTTCTTTCGCAATGTGTATTTTGATAACACACAAAGTGCTCTATTTATATAGCCACATCCGTGATATACGGAAATTATTGCTCCTTTTGACAATATCACACCTCCACTATTAATTCACTATTCTAAAGTCTTCTCATCTCATCTTTTGTCAAATGCATGTGGGCATTCATCCCACTAATTTTCAACATGTGGTTAGTTTTTTATTATATCTTTTTGGTTGCTATCAATTTACTTGAGTCACCGACGAAGACCAGAAAAGCTGGGAGGAGAGAGGGAGGGGTGGGATGAGCAAACAAACTCCAGTAGCCCAAACACACAAACCCATTCTTTTAAACCAGTGGCAAGGACGTAAATAAAATGAGGCCAACCAAAAATTGCACAGTGCCACTCTTACCCCTACTTTAGACTAAAGTTGTTCCATTAATCTATAACTTCACCACAACATGGACTCTTGAATGTTAATGTGTTTTTTTAAGAAGAAACGATATATTGATCCGTCAAAGATTACAAAGATTCTTGAATGAGGAGATCCTGAATAACCTGAAGATCCTCACACCAAATTAACTCATTTCCAATCGAAAGATCATACTTGGTTAGTCTATGGGCAGCCACAAACTTCCCCTCCAATCTCTTACCACCACACCTGCACCATCAACATCAATTTTAAACCAACCTTGTCTAGGAGCCGTCCACAACGGAATTGACTCAGCAAAATGCGGCATACGCATTTACTTCTAGAAAAGCTTAGACAAAGACAGGCATGGAGATTAGTCAAGCCGAAAATTTGGAACACAAACGTTGACTTGAAGAATTTCAAGGAAGCAATGATTCATTAAGAAATATAGCTAATCAATTAAGCTAGGCTGAAAAATTGGTGCTTTTGCAATGGCAATGGCTTTTTCTGTGCGGTTGCTTTTGTTCTCCTCATTGTTTTTGCTACCAATTTCTGTGTTTTCCCAAAATAATGGAAGAATAGCAGTTGGAAGTTCTCTAACTGCAACTACAAGTAACTCCTCATCATGGCTTTCTCCATCCGGTGATTTCGCGTTTGGATTTTTGCCCCTTGGAGGCAATGATCTTTTCTTGCTTTCAATATGGTACGCGAAAATCCCAGACAAAACCGTAGTTTGGCATGCATATGAGGATAACAACCCCATAGTTGCACCTAAGGGATCAACTTTGAACTTGGATGCCAGCAGTGGACTAGTTCTTAACAATCCTCAAGGTGGGGAGATATGGAAATCCGAAACAACTTTCGGGGTTGTTGCAAACGGGGTCATGAATGACACCGGAAACTTTGTTCTTCAAGACAAAAACTCGGGGAGCTTATGGGAGACCTTCAACAATCCTACAGACACCATTTTGCCTGGTCAGATAATTGAGAGAAATGGGAAGCTTTCGTCTAGACAATCGGAGAGTAACTATGCGAAGGGGCGGTTCCAGCTGCGCTTGCAAGATGATGGAAACCTCGTGCTCAACACCATAAACTTGCCAACAGATTTTGCCAACAATCCTTACTTTGCCACGGACACGACAATGGGGACTGTGGAAGGTAGTGAAGGCAAACAATTGGTGTTCAACAGCTCAGGGGACATGTTTGTTCTGAGAGAAAATGGGGGAAGATACACTCTCACAGGGACACAGGGAGTCTCGGTGGGGGACAACTACATAAGGGCAACTCTTGATTTTGATGGGATTTTCGCACTATATTCTCACCCGAAAAATTTCACTGGAAATGCAAGCTGGAGTGGTCCCCTGTGGTATAAGCCGGATGATATTTGCCAAGAACTTTTGGAAGGCGAGGGCGTTGGTGTTTGCGGATACAACAGTGTCTGTAAGATCAAGCCAGATAAAAGGCCAACCTGCGAATGCCCAAAAGGATTTTCGTTTCTTGATCCCAAGGACTTATACCGAGGCTGCAAACCCGATTTTATACAAGGCTGTAAGGAAGATGAGCTAGCAAGTCCCAGACAAGATTTGTATGATGTCGAGGTGCTGATAAATACTGATTGGCCAACCTCAGATTATGTGCGTCTAAAGCCTTTTACCGCGGACAAGTGCAACGAGTCTTGCTTTCATGATTGTTTGTGCGCTGTTGCTGTTTTCAGGTCTGAAACCTGCTGGAAAAAGAAGTTACCTCTTTCGAACGGGAGAGTGGATGTCAATCTTAATTCGCAGACCTTCATCAAAATCCGAAAGGATAATATGTTGGAAAATAAATTTTAGTATTATTGTTATTTCTATTGGGTTTTCTTGTGGGCCAAGAATTAGGATTCTTTGCCCATTAAGTTTATAACTTCTTGCCCGTTAGGCCTTCCAAAGTAGGACAAAAAAAATGAGTGCCATAAAAATATATTGAACTCATAGTGAAATCACACTTCTATGGTGGGGCGGAAAATTTGAGTGTGATACCAATATATTGCACTCATGAGTTCAATATATTAAACTACTATGCAAGGTCTTAGGGATTAGGGTTTGCTTTAATTTTCTCTATAAATAAGGTGCTTGTAACTCATGGAATAACAAGTCACTCGAAATGTAATCTTCTATTTTGTATTCGTGCAATCTCTTTCCAGTTAATAAAGTTATATTTGCTTATAATTGGTTGTTCTTTCGGTTAGTTAGTCTGTTCATTATGGGTACTCTGATTTTCAACCTAATATAACTCTGCAGTTTCCTCCAATGCCAATTCCAGATGATAAAGAGAAGAGCCAGACATCTGTCATACGCGTGGAATTATTACTATTAGGTATCTCTATCTTTGTTAATGTTGTCGTAAGTGCTGCTCTCTGTCTCGGTTTTGGACTGTCATTTAGCTATGAAGAACTACAAGAATCTACAAATGGATTTACGGAAGAATTAGGAAAGGGTGTATTTGGAGTGGTTTCAAAGGGGGATGCAAATTTGTTCTGGTGTCGAAGTGGCGGTGAAGAGGCTAAACTATGTTATGCAAGATGTCGAGGAGTTCAAAACATAACTGAATGTAATTAGTCAGACGCATCACAAGAATCTGGTTTGTCTTTTCGGATATTGTGACAAGGGGCAACAAAGATCACTAGTTTATGAGTTCATGAGCAATGGAACATTGGCAAGCTTTATTTTTGCTGATATCAAACCAAGTTGGAGACAGCGAATTGAAATCACTTGTGGCGTTGCTAAAGGGCTTTTGTACTTGCATGAATAGAGCAGCACGCAGATTATCCATTGTGACATAAAGCCGAAGAACATACATCTCGATGATTATTACACCGCTCTGATCTCTGATTTTGGATTGGCAAAACTTTTGACGATGAATCAGAGCCAGATGCATACCGCCATCGGAGGAACAAAAAGTTATGTTGGACCTGAGAGTTTCAGGAACTTGCCGATCACTACCAAAGTTGATGTGTACAGCTTTGGTGTTGTGCTACTGGAGATCATTTGTTGTAGGAGAAGCAGTGACGTGGAAGGTAACTGTGAAGAGAAAGCAATTTTAACGGACTGAATTTATGTTGCTACGTTGAAGGAATATTAGATGCTGTTGTAGATTAAGTTCAGGCCTTGGATGATCAAATGACACCGGAAAAGTTTGCGATGGTTGCGATTTGGTGTTTTCAGGAAGATCTGTCTCTTAGGCCCACTATGAGGAAGGCTATGCAGATGCTTGAAGGAGTAGTCGAAGTGCACGTTCCACCATGTCCATTCCCGTATACCAGAACAGGCTGAAGCTGGTGAAAATTTTATCGCAGCGAAATGTGTAGTTTATTGTCGCATTTGTAGCTCACTTGTTTCCTGTTTATCAATCTATTTTTAGTTACTAATTAATTTGTGGTTGGTTTTGCAATGTTATGATTTATATCAAAACCGTAGAAAGAAAGCTTTATGTATGCAAATCATGTTATGAATAATAAAGTTCGTTACGAAAACATAGCCCCGATACATTGCGTTTGCTTAAGCTATTGGTGCTGATGAAGTTTAGGGCCTATCATGTATGAATCGGAATTATTGCTGCCCTCTCTGCTCCCTAGGTTCTTTGTAGAGAGGGCGGAGAATTATGATCCTTTTTTATTGGCAAGTAATTGTTCAGTATAGTTTTGAGCCACGATACAAACACTTGATTCACATTGATAGGAGTATCAGACTTTGAATTCAAAATGAACACCAACCGCAATCTCATTACAAAAAATTGCAGCTGATTTTTCTCCTAATTCCTTCCATTCAGCGTCTCCATCAGATGATTTTTCTTATATCACTCCGATTTTGTTTTGTTGCGACCAATCTGCTTAAAATCCAAATTGCGTAGTAGAAAATTCAAATTGATGCTTCGAAGGAAACTAGTTATTTCATCGTGATTGAGAACATTTGAATGACTACTTACACATGTATAATCTTTTGATGAAGGTACGCCCTTGTCGCTTTTCTTTAAGGAATTCAAGTAATGAGTCCGGAAATTAAACAATTTTGTATCAAGCACTAAATTTGATTTAGAAAATAAGATTTACCCAAACAAGGGGCAAAGGAAAGGGTTTAGGCTTTTAAGTGAATTTTATGGTGTTTATAAAAGCTTGAGGCAGTGAGGACCTCATTTGGACCCTTGTTTTAGTCCAAATGAAGTCCATCTTAGGCTAAAGATGAAATGGATGATCTGATCTGCGATTCAACCCGGTACGAAATGCCTGGCCCGACCTGATGAGATGAAATGGCATATCGGCCTTGTCTGGACCTCTAAGGGCTTCAAACGCTCGTCAAACCACACCTCAAACCCGTGATTATCTCAGCTCGGCCTTGGGTGTTTTACCCCAACGACGTATATCATATAAGGTTAAAAACTTTTAGCTAGCACCTAGTTTTGGTGAATACATAAATGTACAGAGAAGATATTTTTGCATTTTTCATAAGTCTCTATTACTCGAAAACTTGTAGTCTTTGTTTGATCATGGAGGGTTGATTTCCATCTTTTCCCAATTCTGTCTGTTTTCTATATATTCCCAATTCTGTCCTACTCTGCCCCACTGAGACAAAGACACGCACGGAGATTAGTCAAGCCTAAACTATGGTACACAAGCATTTCCATCAAGAAATTTCCAGAAAACAATGCTTCATTGATACATATTCCTGATTAAGCTAGGTTGAAATATTGGTGCTTTTGCAATGGCAATGGCAATGGCTTTTTCTGTGCGGATGCTTTTGTTCTCCTCATTGTTTTTGCTACCAATTTCTGTGTTTTCCCAAAATAATGGAAGAGTAGCAGTTGGGAATTCTCTAACTGCAACTACAAGTAACTCCTCATCATGGCTTTCTCCATCTGGTGATTTCGCGTTTGGATTTTTGCCCCTTGGAGACAATGATCTTTTCTTGCTTTCTATATGGTACCCGAAAATCACAGACAAAACCGTGGTTTGGCATGCATATGAGGATAATCACCCCATAGTTGCACCTAACACTATGTTTGGATGAGGGAAATAAACTTGGAATTTTGGTAAAAGTTAGAATTTATAAATTGACATGCACAAATTCCCTTGTTTGGATTCATAAACATAGAAATTTAGAATTTCCGCATGGAAAAAAAACTTGGAATTTGGGACCTCCAATTCCCAAGTTCAAATTCTATGTAAATAGGTGTTATTTCCCAATTTCTATGATTGAGAGTTCAAAAATAACAAGTTCCATATTTAATTCCATTGTTCTTTTAGGTTAACCAAACAAGAAAATTTACAAATTCTAGAAAATAAAATCTTGTCATTTCAATTTCCGTCATTTTGAAATCCCTTAGTAATCTTAAATTTCTTCATCCAAACATAGTATGAGGCATCAACTTTGAACTTGAATGCCAGCAGTGGACTAGTTCTTAACAATCCTAACGGTGGGGAGATATGGAAATCCAAAACAACTTTCGGGGTTGTTGCAAACGGGGTCATGAATGACACCGGAAACTTTGCCCTTCAAGACAAAAACTTGGGGAGCTTATGGGAGACCTTCAACTATCCTACAGACACCATTTTGCCTGGTCAGACAATTGAGAGAAATGGGAAGCTTTCGTCTAGACAATCGGAGAGTAACTACGCGAAGGGGCAGTTCCAGCTGCGCTTGCAAGATGATGGAATTCTCGTGCTCAACACCATAAACTTGCCAACAGATTATGCCAACAATCCTTACTTTGCCATGGACACGACAATGGGGATTGTGGAAGGTAGTGAAGGCAAACAATTGGTGTTCGACAACTCAGGGGACATGTTTGTTCTGAGAGAAAATGGTGGAAGATTCATTCTCACAACGGCAGAGGGAGTCTCAGAGAGGGAGAACTGCATAAGGGCAACTCTTGATTTTGATGGGATTTTCGCGCTATATGCTCACCCAAAAACTTTCACTGGAAATGCAAGCTGGAGTAGTCCTCTGTGGTATCAGCCGGTTGATATTTGCCAAACACTTTTGGACGACATGGGCGTTGGTGTTTGCGGATACAACAGTATCTGCAAGCTCAAACCAGATAATAGGCCGACCTGCGAATGCCCGAAAGGGTTTTCTTTTCTTGATCCCAAGGACTTATACCGAGGCTGCAAACCCGATTTTAAACAAGGCTGTAAAGAAGATGAGCTAGCAAGTCCCAGACAAGATTTGTATGATGTCGAGGTGCTGATAAATACTGATTGGCCAAACTCAGATTATGTGCAGCTAAAGCCTTTTACCGCGGACAAGTGCAACGAGTCTTGCTTTCATGATTGTTTGTGCGCTGTTGCTGTTTTCCGGTCTGAAACCTGCCGGAAAAAGAAGATACCTCTTTCGAACGGGAGAGTGGATGTCACTCTTAATTCGCAGACCTTCATCAAAGTCCGAAAGGATGATATATTGGAAAATTAATTTTGTATTATTGTTATTTATATTGGGTTTTCTTGTGGGCCAAGAATTAGGATTCTTTGCCTTCTTGCCCGTTAGGCCTTCCAAAGTAGGACAAAAAATATGAGTGTGATACAAATATATTGAACTCATAGTGAAATCACACTTCTATGGTGGGACGGAAAATTTGAGTGTGATACGAATATATTGCACTCATGAGTTCAATATATTAAACTACCATGGAAGGTCTTAGGGATTAGGGTTTGCTTTAATTTTCTTTATAAATAAGGTGCTTTGTAACTCATGGAATAACAAGTCACTCGAAATGTAATCTTGTAGCCATGCAATCTCTTTCCAATTAATGAAATTATATTTATAATTGGTTGTTCTTTCAGTTAATTAGTCTGTTCATTTATGCGTACTCTGATTTTCAACCTAATATAACTCTGCAGTTTCCTCCAATGCCAATATCAGATGATAAAGAGAAGAGCCAGACATCTGTCATACGCGTGGAATCGTTACTATTAGGTACCTCTACCTTTGTTAATGTTGTCTTAAGTGCTGCTCTCTGTCTCGGTTTTGGACTCTCATTTAGCTATGAAGAACTACAAGAAACTACAAATGGATTTACGGAAGAATTAGGAAAGGGTGCATTTGGAGTGGTTTCAAAGGGGGATGCAAATTGGTTCTGGTGTCGAAGTGGCGGTGAAGAGGCTAAACTATGTTATGCAAAATGTGGAGGAGTTCAAAACAGAACTGAATGTTATTAGTCAGACGCATCAGAAGAATTTGGTTCGTCTTTTCGCATATTGTGACAAGGGGCAACAAAGATCACTAGTTTATGAGTTCATGAGCAACGGAACATTGGCAAGCTTTATTTTTGCTGTTATCAAACCAAGTTGGAGACAGCGAATTGAAATCACTTATGGCGTTGCTAAAGGGCTTTTGTACTTGTCAATAGAAAGGATCATAATTCTCCGCCCTCTCTACAAAGAACACTAGGTCGTAGAGAGGGCAGCAATAATTCCAATTCATACATGATAGGACCTAAACTTCATCAGCACCAATAGCTTATGCAAACGCAAAGTCGCGGGGCTATGTCTTCGTAACGAACTTTATTATTCATAACAAGATCATAACAAGAGTTGCATACATAAAGCACTCTTTCTACGGTTTTGATATAAATCATAACATTACAAAACCAACCATAAATTAGTAACTAAAAATAGATTGATTATAAACAAGAAACTGTTGAAAACGAGTCTCACATTAATGGAAGGTGGGACCTTTGCATGAGTTTATAAAAGGTTGGGCTACTCCTCATATTGCCAATTGGTTTTATAGTGGAACCTCAACTTTCTTCATGGTATCAGAGCAGGTTGTCCCACGTGTGAAGCCAGCTATACACGGTCCATATCATCTCGTTGTGCTGTTCACGTGTTAGGCTTAAAAATAAAAAAATACTAACACGTCCCGATCCTGATGTCCTAGGGACATCGGGATGGTCACGTGCTGGCCGACACCCGAGGGTGACGAAAGTCATTTATTGAATGCAAATGCTGAAAACAAAGAATAGATAAAACTTATAAATATAAAAATAATGAATATGCATTTAAGGAACGTGTTCAAAGCACACATCTAATCTAGAATGTTAAATGAAATAATATAAAATTGAATAAAACAAAGGATGGGTCTTACACCGAGAGGACTCGAAGATGCCAATGCAGAAGTGTCTTGACGCCGGGATTGTACGCCTCGATTCTAATTCATGAAGGGGCGCAAAACAAACATGAGTGGACCAAGTAGATATAGATATAATAATAAAACAGTTATCAACGTACTAACCTCCAGGTTTTATGAAAACACATATAGCATGATAAATATAATAGGTTTTCCAAAATCTAGCATGCCATGCAATGTTTCAAAACATAAATCATATATATCGTAATCGCTAGTGAATGTCCAATCTCACTCCAGGTTCCGTGTCAGCTCCCCGTCCCTGTGCCAATTTGCCAGAGGAAAAAAACCTTCAAAACCTATGCCAACACCGTAACCTCGCCCGTGACGGAATCTATCCCTAGCCCCGTAGCGGAATAGGGACCACTACGTAAGTACAAAACGATTGAACATACTTATATAAACAACTTCATAATATAAAGTCAGTCATCATCTATATTATAAAGTGGGGTTCGAAACATGTTCTAAATATTATATCGTCATCCATAAGATATTTTATAAAGAACACGGGTTATAGAAAAAATAGTAATAATTCAAAATAGCCTCAGTAAGCATGTTATCTCATAAAACGTTTCATAAAACGTAGTCATTAAATCATGTTTTTTATATAAACATTTCTACTATTAAAAAATGCATTTTTAGAAGGAGTCCACTCACCGTACACCATTGGTGCAAAGCTGTGCCTAAAGGAATAACGAAACCGCCACTATTAATTGCATCTAAGCACATAAAGGGTACAATTAATAAAACTATACTCAAACGATTGAATTTGGGAAAACGGACTTCAAAAACGGGTTTAGGACGTCGAATTACCCTAAGAAAGGTCCCGGTTAAATTTACAAAAAGTCAACACAAAGAATATTTCCTGACAAAATATTTCCTAACGGAATATTCCCTATAAAGGGTATAGACCAGTTAGGGTTTAGGGTTTGAAATGTAGGGTTTAGTAAAGACTTGGGCTAGGGTTAAAGGTTAGGTTAATGGGTTAGGGCTTAAAGGGGTTTTGGGTCAAAGGGCCTAAAGGAGTGGGTTTGGGTTCCAAAGCCCAGACGTTTCAGGGCTGCCCAAAAGAGCTGGCCTTAAAGGCTTTAAGTTCACGGGCCGAAGGCCTTATTCGAATGGCCCAAGGGCCTTTGGGTTTTTAAAAAAAGAAAAAAAAGAAAAGGAGGGGTTCGGGTTTAACGGACTTAAAGCCCGAGTTCTAAACGGCCCAAATGGCCTGGGTTTACTGGACTCTGGGTCGCCGGTTCGAGGGAAGAAGAAGGCCG
Organism: Heteromeles arbutifolia; assembly: GCA_024362995.1. NCBI lineage: Eukaryota > Viridiplantae > Streptophyta > Magnoliopsida > Rosales > Rosaceae > Heteromeles > Heteromeles arbutifolia. The sequence continues at coordinate 1,641,338 of JANCRC010000005.1, forward strand.
GATTTCGGCCGGAAAATTGGACAAACTTTAAACGTTCATAACTTTGTCAATACTCAACGAAATCGAGTGATTCAAAAATAAAAATCATATTTCTCGACGAGACTAAGAGAATGGTACCTCGCACGACGTCTAAATCGTCGTGTTTTGGCCGTAAAACGCCTCGAAAGTCTCGGAGGTCCCCGAAAACGAGTAAGATTCAAATGGATATAACTTCTTCAATACTCAACGAAATTGGGTGATTCAAAAAGGAAAATTGTAGTACTCAGTGAGACGAAGAGATTGATACCTTGAAAACTGGCCAAATCGCCGTGGTTTGGCCGGAAATTGGCTCGAAAGGGACCGATTCCTGGCCGGAATCCGGGGAAGTCTCCCCGACGAGTTTCTTCGTAGTTTTCACGTCCAAAACCCACACACATGATCAGAAATGACTTAAGAGGACCACAAAGGGAAGTTTTAGAGTAGTATCGAAACTCACCTATGTCGGGGTTCTCCGGAGCACACTTTGAACAGTGACGGTGTCACTGTTCCGTGAGAAGGGAAGGAGGAGGACAACCATGGTGGTCCGGGGTCACGATGGGGAGGTCCAGGTGGTTGATGGTGCTCGCCGGAGGGAATGGGTGCTCGCGTGTGTGTGTGAGGTGCTCGGGGGAGGAGGTTGCAGAGAGAGTCGAAAGGGAGAGTGGGTGCTGAAGGAGAGATAGAGAGAGCTCGGGGGACAAAAAGCAAGGTGGCCCCTTGGGCACACCCATTAAGGCCCTAAAAACAAATTTTAAATAAAAACTCAAAACTACTTTTAAAATCGGGGTGGTGTGTAACAAATATGGCTTAAAAATACAAAAATACATCACACGTGAGGGGACGTGTTGAGAATGAAGAGGTTAAGCTACTCTTCATATTGTTTTATGATGGAACCTCAACTTCTTCATGCTCAACGTCTCCATCAGACGATTTTTCTTATATCTTCACTTCGATTTTATTTTGTTGCTACCAATCTGCTTAAAGTTCAAATTGCATAATAGAAAATTCAAATTGATGCTTCGAAGAAAAGTGTCAACTTCTTCACGTTCAACGTCTCCATCAAACGATTTTTCTTATATCTTCACTATGATTTTGTTTTGTTGCTACCAATCTGTTTAAAATTCAAATTGCAAAGTAAAAAATTCAAATTGATGCTTCGAAGGAAACTGTCAACTTCTTCACGTTCAACGTCTCTATTAGACGATTTTTCTTTATATCTTCACTCTGATTTTGTTTTGTTGCCACCAATCCACTTAAAATTCAAATTGCATAGAAGAAAATTCAAATTGATGCTTCGAAGAAAACTAGTTATTTTATCGTGATTGTGAGAACATTTGAATAACTACTTACACATGTATTATCTTCTGATGAAGGTACGCCTTTGTCGCTTTTCTTTAAAGAATTCAAGTAATGGGTCCGGAATTAAATAATTTTGTATCAAGCACTAAATTAGATATAGAAAGTAAGGCGCAAAGGAAAAGGTTTAGGCTTTTAAGTGAATTTTATGGTGTGTACAAAAGCTTGAGGCAGTGAGGAAACTCATTTGGACCATTGTTTTAGTTCAAGTAAAGTCCATCTTAGGCTAAATTTGAAATGGATGACCTGACCTGCGATCCAACATGGTACGAAATGCCTGGCCCGACCTGATGAGATGAAATGGCATCTCGGCCTTTTCTGGACCTCTACGGGCTTCAAATGCTCGTCGAACCACACCTCAAACCCGTCATTTTCTCAGCCTCGGCTGTTTTACTCTCAACGATTTATATATGTTGATCCTAAAAATTACTAGTCTACGTGGCATGCAGACCGAATAGTTAATAAGTTAACTACGTCATTCGACTGAATGCAGGGCGTGTTAACTCGTCGGCCAAGCTCGGGAGTGAATAAATGTTGATGTTACGTTGGGCGTGCTGATGACTTCTGAATCTTGCAATTGCGGTTGAGGAAGGAACACATCTCAGCCTTCTGATTCTAGAGCCTGAAGACAAGGGCTTTCAGTGTGGTTCAATATCAAATCCGGCTTTCAGTGTGCCTGGTAACACCTCACTTCACCGAGAAGGCTAATGAGATGACATCTTCCAACACAGTGTTGTTTATCCAAAATGAAAGTATGTTGGCAAAAAAAGGGTGAAATAAAAATCTCAATTTGTTTGAGATGTTTCGCATAGAGCGAGAGTTTGCGCAAGACATATTTGTGTGTTAATTTGGAGAGCTTTCCCGTTGTGTGCCGCTTTGTATTTATAGAGCTGATGTACTTGCTTGGCGCGGCGTGGATCATAAGCAAAGCACTTCAAAATGAGACTAAATTTTTTAAACCAAATTACAAAATAAATGATGTGTCACCAATAAAAAATACGCACGTTAACCAACACTTAATTAGTAATCTAATCATCTATAACCATATTATTTAGTTTATAAATTTGATATTTCTATCTTGACCATGTGCGTATTCGGACAATAAATGGGGACTCTGCATGCTAATCCCATTTTATTCCAAGTTTGACTTGTCTTTTATCCCATCACTGAATTGGTTGGATAGTTTCACACGGTTCTTTTCACTTCCAAAACAATCACCCTGCTTTTCTCAATGCCCGTATGCCTTACACGTTGCAGATGCCTATCCAATTTGCTACTGGAGTTCATCCCATTTGCAGGTTACCTATGCATGCATGAAGACCATGCATCCTGACAATTCTGATCAACCCCCACGCTGCTCCAATTCGATGACAAGAATCCCAAGCCCAAGTGCATGCTTGGAGATATAATTTGCATTCTATTGATTATCCCATATGAGAAAGTATCAAGGTAATTCATATTAAAAGATAATATTATAATTGAAAATAATAATATTTGAAATTGTTATTAGCACTTCAAAAATTTCATTCTACACTTCAAACTTTCTATATTAGGAAAGAAAAATACACTTGTGAGGAGTGTAGAATGAGATTTTTGGAGTGCCAATAACACTTCCCATAATATTATCTCTTAACAATAATAAATTATCTTGGCATTCCAATCCAATTAACGGTTCAAAATTTTGCACACTCAACAGTCTCGACTGCTCGGATCGATGATGCAAAATCGGGTAGAAACAATATCATAAAAAGTTTAAAAACTTTTAGTTACTAAGTTTTTGGGGAACACATAAATGGACAGAGAAGATAATTTTTCATTTTTCATAAATCTCTATCACTCGAAGACTTGTAGTCTTTGTTTGATCATGGAGGGCTGGTTTCCATCTTTTCCCAATTCTGTATGTTTTCTATCTTTTCCCATTTCTGTCCTACTCCTGCCCCACTGAGAACATGAACATCAGATTTGACAGCACCTGTATCCGTCCTCTAATTTGGATTCACTTTCCACATTTTCCAGCTACTATGGAAGTTAAAGTGAAGACGACATTCGAACTCTGATCTCAGATGCAAAAGTAAATGCTGGAAGGCTTCATTGCCATTCTTTGTATTTTGCTTGTCCTTTGTTAATGTACCTTTCTGTAAGTTACTTTGTTGGCGCTATTGTTGAATTTTGACTCGTACACGTGAATGGTCAGCAAACGTGCGAGTCATGCTCATACTTACGTAGTCTTTTTGGTTTGGAAGATTCAAATATATTACGTTATATAATCGAACCTAGAACCTAGAGTGTAGTGGTAAATGTTCTTAACTACTTAAATTACAAGTCCTTTGCTGGTTTGGGACATTTATAAGTGCTTAAGTAAGTAGAATTGTGAAATGGGTGAGGGACAAGAATAGGATGAAAAGAGATTCGAGAGAGACCAGCAGCCCATTGTTAATAACATCAATATTGCCCCAACTTGCATCGTCTTACCACCTATTAGCATAGTAGGTATGGAGTTTTATCTCAGAAGATCTTGGTACTGTTACGTAAAGAACTTATTCAATATTATAATTTTCTCAATTTTCCAAAAGAGAATTCCTACATTTTGAACATGTAATCCGGCCACGACATCTGTAGGTTCGGATAAATTTTTATGTGCGATCGTAGCACGGTCTGGGGTCATGTCGTGGCTGCTGATGGTTAACATTGACTTGGAAAAGAAATGTGGTACACACATCTAATTCCAGGAAGAAACTTGAGACAAAGACAGGCATGGAGATTAGTCAAGCCTAAACTATGGTACACATGCATTTCCATTAAGAAATTTCAAGGAAACAATGCTTCATTGATATATATATATATATATATATTACTAATTAAGCTAGGTCGAAATATTGGTGCATTTGCAATGGCAATGACTTTTTCTGTACGGATGCTTTTGTTCACCTCATTGTTTTTGCTACCAATTTCTGTGTTTTCCCAAAATAATGGAAGAGTAGCAGTTGGAGATTCTCTAACTGCAACTACAGGTGACTCCTCATCATGGCTTTATCCATCCGGTGATTTCGCATTTGGATTTAAGCCCCTCGGAAACAATGATCTTTTCTTGCTTTCGATATGGTATGCGAAAATCCCAGAAAAAACCGTAGTTTGGTACGCAATTAAGGATAACAACCCCGTAGTTGCACCTTGGGGATCAATTTTGAACTTGACTGCCGACAGTGGACTAGTTCTTAACAATCCTCAGGGTGGAGAGATATGGAAATCCCCTATAACTTCCGGGGTTGTTGCGAACGGGGTCATGAATGACACAAGGAACTTTGTCCTTCAAGACGAAAACTCGGGAAGCTTATGGGAGACCTTCAAATATCCTAGAGACACCATTTTGCCTGGACAGACAATTGAGAGAAATGGGAAGCTTTCGTCTAGACAATCAGAGGCTAATTACACATTCGGGCGGTTCCAGCTGCGCTTGCTAGATGATGGAAACCTCGTGCTCAACACCATAAACTTGCCCACAGATTATGCCAACAATCCTTACAATGCCACGGGCACGACAAGGGGGAATGTGGAAGGTAGTGAAGGTAAACAATTGGTGTTCAATAACTCAGGGGACATGTTTGTTCTGAGAGAAAATGGTGAAAGATACAATCTCACAAGCGCAGGAGTCTCCTTGGTGAGGGACAACTACATCAGGGGAACTCTTGATTTTGATGGGATTTTTGCGCTGTATTCCCACCCGAAAATTTTCACTGGAAATGCAAGCTGGGGTAGTCCCCTGTGGTATGAGCCGAATGATATTTGCCAAGCACTTACAGAAGACACGGGCCTTGGTGCTTGCGGATACAACAGTGTCTGTAAGATCAAACAAGATCATAGGCCAACCTGCGAATGCCCGAAAGGGTTTTCTCCTCTTGATCCCAATGACATATACCAAGGCTGTAAACATGATTTTATACAAGGCTGTGAAGAAGATGAGATACAAAGTCCCAGAAAAAATTTGCATGATGTCGAAGTGGTGTCAAATACTAATTGGCCAACCTCAGATTATATGCGGCTAAAACCTTTTACCGCGGACGAGTGCAACGAGTCTTGCTTTCAAGATTGTTTGTGCGCTGTTGCTGTTTTCGGGTCTGAAACCTGCTGGAAAAAGAAGTTACCTCTCTCAAACGGGAGAGTGGAGGCCAATATTAATTCACAGACCTTCATCAAAGTCCGGAAGAATAATGTAACTCGGCAGTCTCCTCCAACGTCAATTCCAGATGATAAAGAGAAGAGCAAGACCACTGTGATACGTGTGGGATCAGCACTATTAGGTACCTCCATCTTTGTTAATGTTGCTGCTCTCTGTCTCGGTTTTTTCTTCATATTCCGGAAGAAACCGGTAAGATCTAGTACCGATATTGTTTTGGACTCGAATTTGCGCTCCTTTAGCTATGAAGAGCTACGAGAAGCTACAAATGGATTCAAGGAAGAATTAGGAAAGGGTGCTTTTGGAGTGGTTTTCAAAGGGGTGATGCAAATTGGTTCTGGTGTCGAAGTGGCGGTGAAGAAGCTACGCTATGTTATGCAAGATCTCGAGAAGGAGTTTAAAACAGAACTGAATGTAATTGGTAAGACGCATCATAAGAATCTGGTTCGTCTTTTCGGATATTGTGACGAGGGGCAACAGAGATTGCTAGTTTATGAGTTCTTGAGCAATGGCACACTGGCAAGCTTTCTTTTTTCTGATATCAAACCAAGTTGGAAACAGCGAATTGAAATCGCTTATGGCATTGCGAAAGGGCTTTTGTACTTGCATGAAGAGTGCAGCACGCAGATTATCCATTGTGACATAAAGCCGCAGAACATACTTCTCGATGATTATTACATTCCTCGGATTTCTGATTTTGGATTGGCAAAACTTTTGTTGATGAATCAGAGCCATACTCATACCGCTATCCGAGGAACAAAAGGTTATGTAGCACCTGAGTGGTTCAGGAACTTGCCAATCACTACCAAAGTTGATGTGTACAGCTTTGGTGTTGTGCTGCTGGAGATTATTTGTTGTAGGAGAAATGTTGACGTGGAAGGTAACTGGGAAGAGAGAGCAATTTTAACGGATTGGGTTTATGATTGCTACGTTGAAGGAGTATTAGATGCTGTTGTAGATCATGAAGTTGAGGCCTTGGGTGATCAAGCGACACTGGAAAAGTTTGTGATGGTTGGGATTTGGTGCATTCAGGAAGATCCTTCTCTTAGGCCTACTATGAGGAGGGTTGTGCAGATGTTTGAAGCAGTTGTCGAAGTGCATGTTCCACCATGTCCATCTCCATATACCAGAGCAGGCTGAAGCCGCCATTAGTTGTGTCGCAGCGAAGGTATAATTTATTGTCACAGTAGTAGCTAGCTTGTTTCCTATTTGTCAAACTATCTTTACTTTACCGACTTCTTGTTTTGTAGTGTGATGATTTAGATCAAAACCGTTGAAAGAATGCTTTATGTATGTAACTCTTGTTTATGATCTTTTATGAATGAGAAGGTGATTCATATATCTACACTCTGATTTGGTTTTGCTGCTACCAATTTGCTTATACTCTACGCAAGCAGACAACACTTGCTTCATTGGAATCCTCCTAAAAGAAAAAATGAATAGAGGCCATCAATTAGACATCAAAAAAATAAGTCACAAGTGAGACACCTCGAATCTTCTCCCTTCTTCTCCAACACAACAAACCCTAGATCTGCAACAACCAGGCATGGCTAACGGCCCATTACTCAGGCTTGGGGTCGGTGGCAGCCTTTGTTCTCCCTCTACCTAGCCCGTTAGTATTAGGGTTTCGTTTCCTTGCCTATTAGGGTTAGGTTACTTGGAAAATACTGCAGAAGCTGTAATTCATAAAATTCATAAGATGCTTGTGACATCCCACATCGCCCAGGGAAGTGATCCTTAATTGTATATTCTCATCCCTACCTAGCACGAGGCCTTTTGGGAGCTTACTAGCTTCGGGTTCCATCTAAACTCCGAAGTTAAGCGAGTAGCGCGCGAGAGCACTCCCATGATGGGTGACCCACTGGGAAGTTGCTCGTGAGTTCCCAGAAACAAAACCGTGAGGGCGTGGTCGGGGCCCAAAGCGGACAATATCTTGCTACGGTGGTGGAGCGAGCCCGGGAAGTGATCCGCCCCGGGCCGGGATGTGACAATTGGTATCAGAGCCTAACCCTGGCCGCGTGTGTGTCGACGAGGACGTCGGACCCCTAAGGGGGGGTGGATTGTGACATCCCACATCGCCCAGGGGAGTGATCCTTAAATGTATATTCCCATCCCTACCTAGCACGAGGCCTTTTGGGAGCTTACTGGCTTCGGGTTCCATCGGAACTCCGAAGTTAAGCGAGTAGCGCGCGAGAGCACTCCCATGATGGGTGACCCACTGGGAAGTTGCTCGTGAGTTCCCAGAAACAAAACCGTGAGGGCGTGGTCGGGGCCCAAAGCGGACAATATCGTGCTACGGTGGTGGAGCGGGCCCGGGAAGTGATCCGCCCCGGGCCGGGATGTGACAATGCTAAATGAAAAAACCTGGTATTTAACATATGGAACTCAAAAATATTAAGAACAAATACAAAAGGTTGAAAATCAACAATTAATCCAAATAGTGATTCTTATACAAAAACAACAAATACTCAGAAATCAAATACAAAATATCATCTCTTTGAGGTTATTTCTCCTAGTAATACAATAAATACAAAACCATGTACCGATCAAACAAATAAAAATAAAAATAAAAATGAAAAACCAAAAAGAGTGTACCTCGGGATTAAATCGGTGGTGGTTTGGAGAGGATAGATAGTTAGATGGGAGGAACTCGTGACAGGAGGCACGGCTGGCGGTGGCCGCGGCGGAGAGAGAGAGAGAGTAGACGATTACAACACTACAATATTGCTCTGAAATAAAAGGATTGATCATTTGAATTAGACTAACGTCCTCTTCAATGATTGTCTATATTGTTTTTAATTTTTAATGTTGTAAATATGGTGGATGGCCCAAATGCAGAATTTGAAAGCTGATAATTGCAAATATTACTGAAGACTTTAAGCCTGATAATTCAAGTCTTTACTATTTACATGAAGACTTTGTAAATAAGGTTAGTTTGCTTTTTGTAATTGTCAGATGAAAAACCTTCATATAAAGATTGTAAAATTAGGGGGCGTTTGTTTAGCCTCGTCATCTGGGACTGGACTAGACTGGACTACAGTCCTATGTTTGGTTTGTATTGGGACTAAGTTAAATGGGACTAAAGGGGACTCGCGTGGATTAGAGGCCTCGCTAGACGTTCTTAGTGAGACCCTCCACAAACCACGGGACTCGCTAAGACCATCTCCGCTTAGCCCCTTTCGCTTCGCCCCTGCTTTTTCTTCTCCGCTCCCACATCCATCTTCATCTTCTTCCTCATCTCTGCTTCACCCCTGTATGAGTTATGGGCTTCCTTCTTTTCGATCTCGAAGGAATTTGCTTCGAATTGCAGATCGTTGGGAGGAAATGGGCATTGTGGCGGCGATTTGCTTCAAGCGTCGTCATGACCGCTATGGATGCCAAGCCCTTGCAAGCTTCAATTCCACGCTTCAGCCCACAACACATCAAGGCCTCCAATACCCACTTCCGATGTGGTCTCCCCCACCGTTTCTAACATGCCAATAATTTTTTCCCGATCAAATCCTTGAAGAAAACTGCTCCATCCTCTCCAAGTTTCTTATTCTTCTGCAACCTCTCCCTTCAGGTAAAGACGATTGCTTTTTATTTTTCTCAATTTTTTAATTTTTTTTTTCACATGGGTTTGCTTGGCGCTATGGTTTTCTGAAAAGAGAGTAAATTGGGATTGTATATGGTTTACTGATTGCATAATGTTCTTGTAAGGAAGGGTGGTGTATAATGGAAAAGGAATTAGAATTGAACCTTTTATTTTTTGGTAAAAAAAATGGAACTATTTTCTTTATCTTGTTTCTTAGTCCGACACTGCACCAAACACTTCACTAAGTCAGTCCAACTTAATCTAGTCTAAGCTAGTCCAACTTAATCCCTAAAGCTAGTCCAGTGTATCAAACGCCCCTTACTGTGCACATAAAGACTTTAAGCCTGATAATGAAGTCTTTATTGTTTACATGAAGACTTTCTTCCACATGGCTTCAGAAACATTTGTCCCCATTTCTCCTTTTTATTTTTTCTTTGACCTTTTCAAATGCACCATCCTTTTTTTTTGTTATTCTATTCCTTCTTTTTAGATGGTGCCCATGCACCATTCCATAAACAAATGAGGGAAATCATTGCTCCTTTTGACAATATCACACCTCCACTATTAATTCACTATTCTAAAGTCTCCTCATCTTTTGCCAAATGCATGTGGGCATTCATCCCACTAATTTTACATCACTCTCCCTTGGATGCCCACATATCAACATCAGTTGCCTTGTTAAAACCTTGCTCGGAAAAACCCAGTGGGAAAAAACCATAGCGAAGGAAAAAGAGTACAATTTTACCTGGATTGTTGATATAGAGTTAAGTATACTTATGTTGCCTCGTTAAAACCTTGATTAAAAAAATCCAGTGGGAAAAATCCTAGTCGAAGGAAAAAGAGTACAACATGCATGTATCATGGATGCTCCCCCTGATATGCATCTCCTCTTGATTCCGCATTTTTCAAATTTAGCTGATTGGTAAGCCTACGTAATCCGATACTCTGCACTAGCTTCTGAAATGTGCACTTTGGTAGAGATTTGGTGAACAGGTCTGCCGAATTTTCATTGAAACGGATTTGTCTGACTTCAATAACTTTAGTTTTTTGAAGCTCACGTGCACTGAAAAACTTTGGAGATATGTGTTTAGTCTTATTGTCCTCGATGAATCATTCCTTCATTTGGGCAACACAGGCTGCATTATCTTCATGGATGACAGTTGGAGTGTCTTTCTTTGAAGTTAGACCACATGAATTCCGGATATGATGGATCATTGATCTTAACCAAGAACATTCACGACTTGCTTCATGTAAAACAAGTATTTTTGAGTGATTTGAAGATGTAGCAACTAATATTTGCTTTGTTGAGCGCCATAAGATTGCTGTATCTTCATTAGTGAACACATATCCAGTTTGTGAGCGGGCTTTATGCGGATCAGAGAGAAAACCAGCATCTGCATATCCAACAAGGATATGGTCATTTGTGGATTTCTCTGAGTAGAAGAGACCCATATCTGTCTTCCCACGAAGGTATCGCAAAACATCTTTGACTCATTTCCAATGACGAATTGTTGAAGCAGAGCTATACCTTGCTAACAAGTTAACTGAAAAAGCTATATCTGGTATAGTACATTGTGCTAAATACAATAAAGCACCTATTGCACTCAGATATGGTACTTTTGGACCAAGGACCATTTCATCATCTTCTTTTGGATGGAAATGATCTTTCGTAATGTCCAAAGAATGAACGACCATTGGCGTGCTAAGTGGGTAAGCCTTGTCCATGCCAAATCCCTTTAGGATTTTTTCAATGTAAGCTGATTATTGGACCAAAATTCCATTAGCACAATGCTCAATATGCAGGCCGAGACAATATTTTGTTTTTCCAAGGTCTTTCATTTCAAATTTACTTTTCAGATATTCAGTAGTTTTATTGAGCTCTTCAAGGGTTCCAACTAGGTTCATATCATCGATATATACTGCCATTATAGCAAATCCAGAATTGGATTTCTTAATGAACACACAAAGGCAAATGACATTGTTGGTATATCCTTCTTTAATCAAATACTCACTGACACGATTTTACCACATTCATCCATATTGTTTCAGCCCATACAAGGATCGCCTTAATTTGATTGAGAGCATATCTTGTGGTTTGTTAGTTGTTTCAGGCAACTTAAGTCTTTCTGGGACCTTTATGTATATGTCAGTATCTAATTCTCCATATAGATACGTAGTGATGACATCCATAAGTCGCATGTCAAGTCTTTCTGAAACCGCTAAACTTATTAAGTAACGGAACATAATTGCGTCCATTACAGGATAGTATGTCTCCTCATAATCAATTCCAGGTCTCTGTAAAAAAACCTTATGTAACGAGTCGAGCTTTATGTCTTGCAATCTCGTTTTTCTCATTTCCCTTTCTTGTGAATACCCATTTGTAAGTCACAGGGTCACGCGGAGTTTAGACTACCGGTCCAAAAACACTTCGTCTTTCCAAGGAATTTAATTCTGCCTCGATTGCTTCTTTCCACTTAAGTCAATCTTGTCTCTGTTTGCATTCATCAACAGAGCGGGGCTCAATATCATCACTTAATATGATTTCAGTGGCTACTGCGAATGCGAACATGTCGTCGATGATTATTTCATTCTGATCCCATAATTCATTAGTACATGCATAATTTATAAATATTTCTTTGCTTTCATGTACCTCTGTCTCTTTAGGGACATGTGTCTTGTCAAGAACATTTTCTTTTTCTAGAAGTACATAATCATGAATTGTGGATTTGTCATTCATTCTCTCTTCCTGAATGATTTCATTTGGCCTCAGTTGTGCCCTCGTCTTTCTCTTTCGTGGGGCTAAATCTTTTGAACCTGGGGGTCTACCACGCTTCAGGCGTGCACCAGATGAATTATTCGCTACCACTTTATTTTGTCCAACAGGGACATCAATTCTTCCAGGTGCATTTGGAGCTGGAATATATGATTTTGTCACTTTCATATCAACATTAAATGCATCTGGCATTTGATTAGCAATACTTTGAAGATGAACGATCATTTTCACTTCATTTTCATATCGAAATGGTCCACAAGATGGTTGAATAGGCCCACAAATATCCCCTTGAATTCTTTGCAAAATGATGGGGATTCGGCATCAACCTCTAGTTGTGATGGTCTAATTACCAACTTCCCTTGAGAACTAGCCTGGCAAGGGTTATCATTTGAGATAACAATGTGTCTGCTCAATAATGGATGTCCATTAGAGTTGGTAATGATCCTACGCATTATGGTGGATCCTAGATGACCCAGACGGTCATGTTAAAACATGTAAACCTTTAAATCAATGAACTTCTGGTTCATGACAGTATGTAATTCAATTGTTTTTATGTATGTATAATGCAATCCACTCGATAAACCACACAACTTCTCCAACATACGCTTCTGGGTATTGGAGGTAATGCATAAATACTCCCCATTTTTTGCACTTTTCATTTCAATGTGGTATCCATTTAAACGTATGTCTTTAAAACTCAACAAATTTCGAGTAGATTGAGTGGCGCACAACGCATTTTGTATGGACAATATTGTTCCATTTGGTAACATGATCTGGGTTTTTCCTGAGCCTTCAATTATATCTTATTGACCTGATATTGTTGTTACCCTTACTTTAGTAAGCATCAAGCTTGAGAAATACTTTCGATCTCAAAGTATTGTATGCGTGGTTGCATTGTCTGCAAGACAAATATCTCCGCAATTTCTCTTGTTTTGAGAATAACCATAGTTTTTATCCAAGTTTTCTGAGTAAATGGCATCACGGTGAAAAATAATTTATTCATAATAAAAGGAAATTGAAATGCCACTTTTATTGAATTGAAATGCGAGTTTTAAACTAGAAGTTCAGAATAATAAAAGTACATCAAACATAAATGATTCAATCGGACCGATACACTTCATTCCCTCTTTCCACAATGAATTTTGAGGCATCTAGGTGGGTTGTGTTCAACTGCCCTGATAAGTCGAACACTAAATCAGGTATATCCATTGGTCTAGCCTGGTTGAGGAAATTGGTCTCGACACCGTTCTCCTTGAGGGATGCTTGATATAGATCTACCAGATGTTTCGGGGTACAAAAGGTACGCGCCTAGTGCCCATTGCCACCACACCTATGGCAGGCGCCTTCAGAGTTTCTAGGAGCATTGTTCATATGAGCTTTGCCTTTGTGGCAACTTACATTTTTGAAGCTCGGTCCTGAATTATGCCTTGAAACCTGGTTGTGAAACTAAACACCATAATTCTTGTCTTTCCTGTTCCACCGGCCTCGCTTGTGGCCACGTCCTCGTTTATGATTATTGCCACCAGAGGATGTGGCGTTCACTTCAAGGGAAACATCATTCACTTCTGGGAATGGTGCAGATCCAGTAGGTCGGGACTGATGATTTTTCATCAGGAGCTCATTGTTTTGTTCAGCTACCAGGAGCACAAATATCAGCTGGTTGTATTCAGTGAAGCCTCGCTCTCTATACTATTGCTACAGGAGCACGTTAGAGGCATGAAAAGTGCTGAAAGTCTTTTCCAGCATATCTTCCTCAGTGATGGTTTCCCCACAGAGCTTCATCTGGGAGCTAATTATGAACATCGCAGAATTGTACTCAGTCACTGACTTGAAATCCTGGATCCTTAGGTAAGTCAACTCATAACAAGCCCTTGGAAGAATCACCGTTTTCTGGTGATTGTATCTGTTTCTCAATGTCTTCCAGAGAGCTAATGGATCTTCAACCGTTAGGTACTCGCTCTTTAGTCCTTCATCAAGGTGGCGACAGATAAAGATCATGGCCTTTACCCGATCCTGAGAGGATGCACTGTTTTCTTCCCTAATGGTTTCTCCAAGATTCCCTGCCTCCAGATGGATCTTGGTATCCACTACCCAGGTTAGGTAATTCTTCCCAGTAATATCCAGGGCAACAAAATCAAGTTTTGCCAAGTTCGCTATTTTCTTTTCTGAAAGAAAAATGAGATGTGTAAGAACTTGCAATAATATGCATTCTTGTAGGAATATAGTGTTAGAACTTCTGGTTCTTACAAATTTTTCATTTTGATATTCAGGCCAAAATGATAAGCACTCGAAACTTCAGGCTCGAGATTTACATGATTAATGAGGAGGGTGATTGTACCGCACCATTCTCATTGAAGCAAGCGTAGGATGAGCGAATATTCTGCACCACTCAAACAGCAGGAAAATTTAAATATGCAGAGCAGTTTAAATATGCAGAGCAGGGTGGGCGGTGGGCGATTATACTGCACCACCTAAAATTGCAATAAAATTAAATCTGCAGCTCAACATCATCTTTAATCACAGTGAAATTAAATTTGCAGTTCAAGATGGGAGATTATACCGCACCATCTTTGATTGCAGTAAAATTAACATAAATAAACACTAGGTTGGTAATCAGGAACTACATCAAACAAGAAATCAAAGATATAAGTAATTGTTAAATTGAGAACGAGAAACAGTCATGGTGCTAGCAATTCTTCGTAAGGGTACATCATGCAGGTGAGGCAGAGGAGGAAGAAGAATAGGAAAATCCTTGGAGGAAGCATTTTTTTTTTAATTTTGGTGAAGGGAGATGGGAACTAGTTAAGGTTAGAGAGTCGTGTTGATAACGTGTTATAAATAGACAAAAGTTAGAGAGATAACCTTTGCTAGGGACAAGAGCGAAGCATGTGCAAAATATCATACTGTAACTTTAGTAGCTATAACACAAAAAGATGGCAGATAAAGAGAGGGAGGGAGAGATACTGATATTATTTCTTTAGTTCTTTCTTTCGCAATGTGTATTTTGATAACACACAAAGTATTTATAGGGCCCACATCCGTGATATACAAATGAGGGAAATTATTGCTCCTTTTGACAATATCACACCTCCACTATTAATTCACTATTCTAAAGTCTTCTCATCTTTTGTCAAATGCATGTGGGCATTCATCCCACTAATTTTCAACATGTGGTTAATTTTTTATTATATCTTTTTGGTTGCTATCAATTAACTAGAGTCACCGACGAAGACCAGAAAAGCTGGGAGGAGAGAGGGAGGGGTGGGATGAGCAAACAAACTCCAGTAGCCCAAACACACAAACCCATTCTTCTAAACCAGTGGCAAGGACGTAAATAAAATGAAGTCAACCAAAAATTGCACAGTGCCACTCTTACCCCTACATTAGACTAAAGTTGTTCCATTAATCTATAACTTCACCACAACATGGACTCTTGAATGTTAATGTGTTTTTTTAAGAAGAAACGATATATTGATCCGTCAAAGATTACAAAGATTCTTGAATGAGGAGATCCTGAATAACCTGAAGACCCTCACACCAAATTAACTCGTTTCCAATCGAAAGATCATACTTGGTTAGTCTATGGGCAGCCACAAACTTCCCCTCCGATCTCTTACCACCACACCTGCACCATCAACATCAATTTTAAACCAACCTTGTCTAGGAGCCGTCCACAACGGAATTGACTCAGCAAAATGCGGCATACGCATTTACTTCTAGAAAAGCTTAGACAAAGACAGGCATGGAGATTAGTCAAGCCGAAAATTTGGAACACAAACTTTGACTTGAAGAATTTCAAGGAAGCAATGATTCATTAAGAAATATAGCTAATCAATTAAGCTAGGCTGAAAAATTGGTGCTTTTGCAGTGGCAATGGCTTTTTCTGTGCGGATGCTTTTGTTCTCCTCATTGTTTTTGCTACCAATTTCTGTGTTTTCCCAAAATAATGGAAGAATAGCAGTTGGTAGTTCTCTAACTGCAACTACAAGTAACTCCTCATCATGGCTTTCTCCATCCGGCGATTTCGCGTTTGGATTTTTGTCCCTTGGAGGCAATGATCTTTTCTTGCTTTCAATATGGTACGCGAAAATCCCAGACAAAACCGTAGTTTGGCATGCATATGAGGATAACAACCCCATAGTTGCACCTAAGGGATCAACTTTGAACTTGGATGCCAGCAGTGGACTAGTTCTTAACAATCCTCAAGGTGGGGAGATATGGAAATCCGAAACAACTTTCGGGGTTGTTGCAAACGGGGTCATGAATGACACCGGAAACTTTGTTCTTCAAGACAAAACTCGGGGAGCTTATGGGAGACCTTCAACAATCCTACAGACACCATTTTGCCTGGTCAGACAATTGAGAGAAATGGGAAGCTTTCGTCTAGACAATCTGAGAGTAACTACGCGAAGGGGCGGTTCCAGCTGCGCTTGCAAGATGATGGAAACCTCGTGCTCAACACCATAAACTTGCCAACAGATTTTGCCAACAATCCTTACTTTGCCACGGACACGACAATGGGGACTGTGGAAGGTAGTGAAGGCAAACAATTGGTGTTCAACAGCTCAGGGGACACGTTTGTTCTGAGAGAAAATGGGGGAAGATACACTCTCACAGGGACAAAGGGAGTCTCGGTGAGGGACAACTACATAAGGGCAACTCTTGATTTTGATGGGATTTTCGCACTATATTCTCACCCGAAAAATTTCACTGGAAATGCAAGCTGGAGTAGTCCCCTGTGGTATAAGCCGGATGATATTTGCCAAGCACTTTTGGAAGGCGAGGGCGTTGGTGTTTGCGGATACAACAGTGTCTGTAAGATCAAGCCAGATAAAAGGCCAATCTGCGAATGCCCAAAAGGATTTTCGTTTCTTGATCCCAAGGACTTATACCGAGGCTGCAAACCCGATTTTATACAAGGCTGTAAGGAAGATGAGCTAGCAAGTCCCAGACAAGATTTGTATGATGTCGAGGTGCTGATAAATACTGATTGGCCAACCTCAGATTATGTGCGGCTAAAGCCTTTTACCGCGGACAAGTGCAACGAGTCTTGCTTTCATGATTGTTTGTGCGCTGTTGCTGTTTTCAGGTCTGAAACCTGCTGGAAAAAGAAGTTACCTCTTTCGAACGGGAGAGTGGATGTCACTCTTAATTCGCAGACCTTCATCAAAATCCGAAAGGATAATATGTTGGAAAATAAATTTTAGTATTATTGTTATTTCTATTGGGTTTTCTTGTGGGCCAAGAATTAGGATTCTTTGCCCATTAATTTTATAACTTCTTGCCCGATAGGCCTTCCAAAGTAGGACAAAAAAAATGAGTGCGATAAAAATATATTGAACTCATAGTGAAATCACACTTCTATGGTGGGACGGAAAATTTGAGTGTGATACCAATATATTGCACTCATGAATTCAATATATTAAACTAGTTTATGACAAGGGGCAACAAAGGGGCAACAAATATATTAAATTTGAGTGTGATACCAATATATTGCACTCTTTTCGGATATTGTGACAAGGGGCAACAAAGGTCACTAGTTTATGAGTTCATGAGCAATGCAACATTGGCAAGCTTTATTTTTGCTGATATCAAACCAAGTTGGAGACAGCGAATTGAAATCACTTATGGCGTTGCTAAAGGGCTTTTGTACTTGCATGAATAGTGCAGCACGTAGATTATCCATTGTGACATAAAGCTGCAGAACATACATCTCGATGATTATTACACCGCTCTGATCTCTGATTTTGGATTGGCAAAACTTTTGACGATGAATCAGAGCCAGATGCATACCGCCATCCGAGGAACAAAAGGTTATGTTGGACCTGAGAGTTTCAGGAACTTGCCGATCACTACCAAAGTTGATGTGTACGGCTTTGGTGTTGTGCTACTGGAGATCATTTGTTGTAGGAGAGGCAGTGACGTGGAAGGTAACTGTGAAGAGAAAGCAATTTTAACGGACTGAATTTATGTTGCTACGTTGAAGGAATATTAGATGCTGTTGTAGATTAAGTTCAGGTCTTGGATGATCAAATGACACCGGAAAAGTTTGCGATGGTTGCGATTTGGTGTTTTCAGGAAGATCTGTCTCTTAGGCCCACTATGAGGAAGGCTATGCAGATGCTTGAAGGAGTAGTCGAAGTGCACGTTCCACCATGTCCATTCCCGTATACCAGAACAGGCTGAAGCTGGTGAAAATTTTATCGCAGCGAAATGTGTAGTTTATTGTCGCATTTGTAGCTCACTTGTTTCCTGTTTATCAATCTATTTTTAGTTACTAATTAATTTGTGGTTGGTTTTGCAATGTTATGATTTATATCAAAACCGTAGAAAGAAAGCTTTATGTATGCAACCTTGTTATGAATAATAAAGTTCGTTACGAAAACATAGCCCCGAGACATTGCGTTTGCTTAAGCTATTGGTGCTGATGAAGTTTAGGGCCTATCATGTATGAATCGGAATTATTGCTGCCCTCTCTACTCCCTAGGTTCTTTGTAGAGAGGGCAGAGAATTATGATCCTTTTTTATTGGCAAGTAATTGTTCAGTATAGTTTTGAGCCACGATACAAACACTTGATTCACATTGATAGGAGTATCAGACTTTGAATTCAAAATGAACACCAACCGCAGTCTCATTTCAAAAAATTGCAGCTGATTTTTCTCCTAATTCCTTCCATTCAGCGTCTCCATCAGATGATTTTTCTTATATCACTCTGATTTTGTTTTGTTGCTACCAATCTGCTTAAAATCCAAATTGGGTAGTAGAAAATTCAAATTGATGCTTCGAAGGAAACTAGTTATTTCATCGTGATTGAGAACATTTGAATGACTACTTACACATGTATTATCTTTTGATGAAGGTACGCCCTTGTCGCTTTTCTTTAAGGAATTCAAGTAATGAGTCCGGAAATTAAACAATTTTGTATCTAGCACTAAATTAGATATAGAAAATAAGATTTACCCAAACAAGGGGCAAAGGAAAGGGTTTAGGCTTTTAAGTGAATTTTATGGTGTTTATAAAAGCTTGAGGCAGTGAGGAACCTCATTTGGACCCTTGTTTTAGTCCAAATGAAGTCCATCTTAGGCTAAAGATGAAATGGATGATCTGATCTGCGATTCAACCCGGTACGAAATGCTTGGCCCAACCTGATGAGATGAAATGGCATATCGGCCTTGTCTGGACCTCTAAGGGCTTCAAACGCTCGTCAAACCACACATCAAACCCGTGATTATCTCAGCTCGGCCTCGGGTGTTTTACCCCAACAACGTATGTTGTAACACCCCACCCCCATTTTATTTAAAAATGGTTTTTAATTCTTAAATGGTGTGCCCAAGGGGGCCCACCCCTGATTTGTGTCCCCCGGTCTCTCTCCCTTCTCTCTCAGTTATCTCTTCTCTCTCTTTCTCTCCCCGAAACTCTCTACACCTCTCTCTCTCTCTCCGCTCACTTCTTCCTCTTCTCAAAACCCTCTCACTCTCGCACCCATCGACCCACACCCCAGAGCACCCACACCATCGTTCCGTCGACGGCATCATCATCACCATCACCCTTGTGTTCTCAAAAACGAAGAAAGAATACCCGAAACTCTCCTCTTCCTTTCGGCCGGTACTGTTCATCATCTTCTCCATTGAGTTTCGTATTATTCCGACGTTGGTAAGCTTGTAGAAACCCTTGGGTTGTGATTTAGGGTTAGATCGACGCTTGTTTTAAGTGGTGTATACGTTTGAATCGCAGAAAATGGCTCGGAGTAGCTTTTCCAAATTTTCTGGCGAGCAACGCCCCTTTCGAGGCAATTTTCGGCCAAATCACAGCGAGTTGGCCGGCGTGAAAGGTATCAATCTCTTCGTCTCGCTGAGTACTACAACTTTCCTTTTTGTTTCACCCGATTTCAATAAGTATTGAAGAAGTTATATCTATTTGAATCTTACCCAGTTTCTGGCGACCTCTGAGGCTTTCGAGGCGTTTTCCGGCCAAACCACGGTGAGTTAGACGTCGTTTGAGAACTACAACTTTCGTTTTTGAATCACTTGATTTCGTCAAGTATTGACAAAGTTATGGCCGTTTAAAGTTTGTGTAGTTTTCCGGCCGAATCTGGCCTTTTCTTTCTAATGGGTCCGGCGACCCACATTCCAGAAAACCCAGGCATTTCAGGCCGTGTAGAAGAACCCAAGGCTTTTGGGCCTTTCCTGCCGAGCCCAACCCAAAACCTTTTTAAGTTTTATTTAATTGTTGTTTTTAAAATAAGGGCCTTGGGCCGTTTCTGTCGGGGGCTTTAAGCCCAAACCCTAAAGCCCTAAACCTAAACCCATTTCCTTAACCTAAAACCCTAAACCCTTGGGCCTTAGAACCAAGCCCAAGATCCTAGGCCCTAAACCCGGTCCAACCCAAGCCCAAACCTGTTGACCGTGACCCGTCTGACCCGTTGACCCGGTCAACGTTGACCATTGACCTTGACTGGTCAACGTTGACCGTTGAATTTGACTTCGGGTTGACTTTTCGGGTTTTCTTCCAAGACTTCTTGTCACATCCCGGCCCGGGGTGGATCACTTCCCAGGCCCGCTCCACCACCGTAACACGATATTGTCCGCTTTGGGCCCCGACCACACCCTCACGGTTTTGTTTCTGGGAACTCATGAGCAACTTCCCAGTGGGTCACCCATCCTGGGAGTGCTCTGGCCCCCTTCTCGCTTAACTTCGGAGTTCCTACGGAACCCGAAGCCAGTGAGCTCTCAAAAGGCCTCGTGCTAGGTAGGGATGAGAATATACATTTAAGGATCACTCCCCTGGGCGATGTGGGATGTTACAATCCACCCCCCTTAGGGGCCCGACGTCCTCGTCGGCACACTTCCAGCCAGGGATTGGCTCTGATACCATTTTGTCACATCCCGGCCCGGGGTGGATCACTTCCCAGGCCCGCTCCACCACCATAGCACGATATTGTCCGCTTTGGGCCCCGACCACACCCTCACGGTTTTGTTTCTGGGAACTCACGAGCAACTTCCCAGTGGGTCACCTATCCTGGAAGTGCTCTGGCCCCCTTCTCGCTTAACTTCGGAGTTCCTACGGATCCCGAAGCCAGTGAGCTCCCAAAAGGCCTCATGCTAGGTAGGGATGGGAATATACATTTAAGGATCACTCCCCTTGGCGATGTGGGATGTCACACTTCTCCTAGGCTAATTTCGACGTCCTGAACCCGTTTCCGATGCCCGTTTTCCCAAATTAAGTCATTTGATTAGAGTTTGACTAAATGTACCCCTTTTTTGTACTTAGGGGCAATTGTTGTGGCATTTCTGTCTTCGCTAGTCTGCGCAGCTTTCGACGGCGAAGTACTGTGAGTGGACCCCTTCTAAAATGTATGTTTTATAGTAGAACTGCACACATGAAAGGCATGATTTTATGATTATGTTTTTTATGAAATGCTTTATGAGATATCGTGCCTATTGAGGCTATTTTGAATTATTACTATTTTTCCTATAACCCGTATTCTTATAGAATATCTGATGGATGACGATATGATATTTAGAATACGTTTCGAACACTTCTTTATAGTATAGATGATGAATGACTTTATACTATGAAGATGCTTTTCAAATGTATATATGTTCAATGGTTTTGTACTTACCTAGTGGTCCTGATTTCGCTATGGGATGAAGGGATAGATTCCGGTCCATCCCGGGCGACGGTTTGGTGTTGGCATAGGGCCTGGAGTGTGTTTTCCTCTGGCTATTAAGCACAGGGACGGGAGACTAGCTAGGGCCTGGGGGTTATTTTCCTCTGACTGTCTGCTCAGAGACGGGGAGACTGGCTAGGGCCTGGGGGTTATATTGGACATTCACTAGTGATTATTATATATACAAGTTATGATTTGAGACAGTACACGACATGCTAGGTTTCGGAAAACCTATGTTTATCATGATATATATGTGTTTTCATAAAACCTGGGGGTTAGTACGTTGATAATTGTTTTACTATATATATATATATATATATATATATATATATATATATATATATATATATATATATATATATATATCAAATTGGTCCACTCATGTTTGTTTTGCGCCCCCTTCAGGACTTAGAATCGAGGCATACAATCACAGCGTCAAGGCACTTTCGCATCGGCATTTTGAGTCTTCTCGGTGTAGGACCTATTCCTTTGTTCATTCAATTTTATATTAATTCTTTTAGTGTTCTAGATTAGTGTGTGCTCTGAACACGTTCCTTAAATGCATACTCTTTATTTTATATTTATAAGTCTTATTTATTCTTTATTCTCAGCATTTGCATTCAATAAATGGTTTTCGTAACCCTTCGGGTGTCGGCCAGCACGTGGTCTATCCTGGTATTAGGGGAATATTGGAATCGGAGCGTGTCATATAAGGTTAAAAACTTTTAGCTAGCACCTAGTTTTGGTGAATACATAACTGTACAGAGAAGATATTTTTGCATTTTTCATAAGCTCTATTACTCGAAAACTTGTAGTCTTTGTTTGATCATGGAGGGTTGATTTCCATCTTTTCCCAATTCTGTCTGTTTTCTATATTTTCCCAATTCTGCCCTACTCTGCCCCACTGAGACAAAGACACGCACGGAGATTAGTCAAGCCTAAACTATGGTACACAAGCATTTCCATCAAGAAATTTCTAGAAAACAATGCTTTATTGATATATATTCCTGATTAAGCTAAAATTAGTCAAGCCTAAACTATGGTACACAAGCATTTCCATCAAGAAATTTCTAGAAAACAATGCTTCATTGATATATATTCCTGATTAAGCTAGGTTGAAATATTGGTGCTTTTGCAATGGCAATGGCTTTTTCTGTGCGGATGCTTTTGTTCTCCTCATTGTTTTTGCTACCAATTTCTGTGTTTCCCGAAAATAATGGAAGAGTAGCAGTTGGGAATTCTCCAACTGCAACTACAAGTAACTCCTCATCATGGCTTTCTCCATCTGGTGATTTCGCGTTTGGATTTTTGCCCCTTGGAGACAATGATCTTTTCTTGCTTTCAATATGGTACCCGAAAATCACAGACAAAACTGTGGTTTGGCATGCATATGAGGATAATAACCCCATAGTTGCACACTATGTTTGGATGAGGGAAATAAACTTGGAATTTTGGTAAAAGTCAGAATTTATAAATTGACATGCACAAATTCCCTTGTTTGGATTCATAAACATAGAAATTTAGAATTTCCGCATGGAAAAAAAACTTGGAATCTGGGACCTCCAATTCCCAAGTTCAAATTCTATGTAAATAGGTGTCATTTCCCAATTTCTATGATTGAGAGTTCAAAAATAACAAGTTCCGTATTTAATTCCATTGTTCTTTTAGGTTAACCAAACATAAAAATTTACAAATTCTAGAAAATAAAATCTTGTCATTTCAATTTCCGTCATTTTGAAATTCCTTAGTAATCTTAAATTTTTTCATCCAAACATAGTGTAAGGGATCAACTTTGAGTCATTTTGAAATTCCTTAGTAATCTTAAATTTTTTCAATTTCCGTCATTTTGAAATTCCTTAGTCATTTTGAAAATCCCACACAAAACCGTGGTTTGGCATGCATATGAGGATAACAACCCCATAGTTGCACCTAAGGGATCAACTTTGAACTTGAATGCCAGCAGTGGACTAGTTCTTAACAATCCTAACGGTGGGGAGATATGGAAATCCGAAACAACTTTCGGGGTTGTTGCAAACGGGGTCATGAATGACACCGGAAACTTTGTCCTTCAAGACAAAAACTTGGGGAGCTTATGGGAGACCTTCAACTATCCTACAGACACCATTTTGCCTGGTCAGACAATTGAGAGAAATGGGAAGCTTTCGTCTAGACAATCGGAGAGTAACTACGCGAAGGGGCAGTTCCAGCTGCGCTTGCAAGATGATGGAAATCTCGTGCTCAACACCATAAACTTGCCAACAGATTATGCCAACAATCCTTACTTTGCCACGGACACGACAATGGGGACTGTGGAAGGTAGTGAAGGCAAACAATTGGTGTTCGACAACTCAGGGCACATGTTTGTTCTGAGAGAAAATGGTGGAAGATTCATTCACACAACGGCAGAGGGAGCCTCAGCGAGGGAGAACTGCATAAGGGCAACTCTTGATTTTGATGGGATTTTCGCGCTATATGCTCACCCAAAAACTTTCACTGGAAATGCAAGCTGGAGTAGTCCTCTGTGGTATCAGCCGGTTGATATTTGCCAAACACTTTTGGACGACATGGGCGTTGGTGTTTGCGGATACAACTGTATCTGCAAGCTCAAACCAGATAACAGGCCGACCTGCGAATGCCCGAAAGGGTTTTCGTTTCTTGATCCCAAGGACTTATACCGAGGCTGCAAACCCGATTTTAAACAAGGCTGTAAAGAAGATGAGCTAGCAAGTCCCAGACAAGATTTGTATGATGTCGAGGTGCTGATAAATACTGATTGGCCAACCTCAGATTATGTGCAGCTAAAGCCTTTTACCGTGGACAAGTGCAATGAGTCTTGCTTTCATGATTGTTTGTGCGCTGTTGCTGTTTTCCGGTCTGAAACCTGCTGGAAAAAGAAGATACCTCTTTCGAACGGGAGAGTGGATGTCACTCTTAATTCGCAGACCTTCATCAAAGTCCGAAAGGAGAATATATTGGAAAATTAATTTTGTATTATTGTTATTTCTATTGGGTTTTCTTGTGGGCCAAGAATAAGGATTCTTTGCCTTCTTGCCCGTTAGGCCTTCCAAAGTAGGACAAAAAAAATGAGTGACAAAAAAAAATGAGTGACAAAAAAAATGAACTCATAGTGAAATCACACTTCTATGATGGGGCAGAAAATTTGAGTGTGATATGAATATATTGCACTCATGAGTTCAATATATTAAACTACTATGGAAGGTCTTAGGGATTAGGGTTTGCTTTAATTTTCTCTATAAATAAGGTGCTTTGTAACTCGTGGAATAACAAGTCACTCGAAATGTAATCTTGTAGCCGTGCAATCTATTTCCAGTTAATAAAATTATATTTATAATTGGTTGTTCTTTCGGTTAGTTAGTCTGTTCATTTATGCTTACTCTGATTTTCAACCTAATATAACTCTGCAGTTTCCTCCAATGCCAATATCAAATGATAAAGAGAAGAGCCAGACATCTGTCATACGCGTGGAATCGTTACTATTAGGTACCTCTACCCTTGTTAATGTTGTCTTAAGTGCTGCTCTCTGTCTCGGTTTTGGACTCTCATTTAGCTATGAAGAACTACAAGAAGCTACAAATGGATTTACGGAAGAATTAGGAAAGGGTGTATTTGGAATGGTTTCAAAGGGGGATGCAAATTGGTTCTGGTGTCGAAGTGGCGGTGAAGAGGCTAAACTATGTTATGCAAGATGTCGAGGAGTTCAAAACAGAACTGAATGTTATCAGTCAGACGCATCACAAGAATCTGGTTCGTCATTTCGGATATTGTGACAAGAGGCAACAAAGATCACTAATTTATGAGTTCATGAGCAACGGAACATTGGCAAGCTTTATTTTTGCTGTTATCAAACCAAGTTGGAGACAGCGAATTGAAATCACTTATGGCGTTGCTAAAGGGCTTTTGTACTTGTCAGTAGAAAGGATCATAATTATCCGCCCTCTCTACAAAGAACACTAGGTCGTAGAGAGGGCAGCAATAATTCCAATTCATACATGATAGGCCCTAAACTTCATCAGCACCAATAGCTTAAGCAAACTCAAAGTCGCGGGGCTATGTCTTCGTAACGAACTTTATTATTCATAACAAGATCATAACAAGAATTGCATACATAAAGCACTCTTTCTACGGTTTTGATATAAATCATAACATTACAAAACCAACCATAAATTAGTAACTAAAAATAGATTGATTATAAACAGGAATTTGTTGAAAACGAGTCTCACATTAATGGAAGGTGGGACCTTTGCATGAGTTTATAAGAGGTTGGGCTACTCCTCATATTGCCAATTGGTTTTATAGTGGAATCTCAACTTTCTTCATGGTATCAGAGCAGGTTGTCCCACGTGTGAAGCCGGCTATACTCGCTCCACATCACCCCGTTGTGTTGTTCACGTGTTAGGCTTAAAAATAAAAAAATACTGACACACCCCAATCCCAATGTCCTCGGGACATCGGGATGGTCACGTGCTGGCCGACACTCGAGGGTAACGAAAGTCATTTATTGAATGCAAATACTGAAAACAAGGAATAGATAAGAATTATAAATATAAAAATAATGAATATGCATTTAAGGAACATGTTCAGAGCACACATCTAATCTAGAATGTTAAATGAAATAATATAAAATTGAATGAAACAAAGGATGGGTCCTACACCGAGAGGACTCGAAGATGCCAATGCGGAAGTGTCTTGACGCCGAGATTGTATGTCTCGATTCTAATTCATGAAGGGGGCACAAAACAAACATGAGTGGACCAAGTTGATATAGATATAATAATAAAACAGTGATCAACATACTAACCCCAAGGTTTTATGAAAACACATATATCATGATAAATAAAATAGGTTTTCCAAAACCTAGCATGCCATGCAATGTCTCAAAACATAAATCATATATATCGTAATCGCTAGTGAATGTCCAATCTCACTCCAGGTCCCGTGTCAGCTCCCCGTCCCTGTGCCAATTTGCCAGAGAAAAAACACCTTCAGACCCTATGCCAACACCGTAACCTCGCCCGTGACAAAATCTATCCCTAGCCCCGTAGCGGAATAGGGACCACTAGGTAAGTACAAAACCATTGAACATACTTATATAAACAACTTCATAATATAAAGTCATCCATCATCTATACTATAAAGAGGTGTTCGAAACATGTTCTAAATATTATATCGTCATCCATAAGATATTTTATAAAGCACACGGATTATAGGAAAAATAGTAATAATTCAAAATAATCTCAGTAAGCATGTTATCTCATAAAACGTTTCATAAAACGTAGTCATTAAATCATGTTTTTCATGTATGCATTTCTACTATTAAAACATGCATTTTTAGAAGTCCACTCACCATACACCGTTGGTGCAAAGCCGTGCCAAAAGGAATAACGGAACCACCGCTATTAATTGCATCTAAGCCCATAAAGGGTACAATTAATAAAACTATACTCAAACGATTGAATTTGGGAAAACGGACTTCAAAAACGGTTTCAGGACGTCGAATTACCCTAAGAAGGGTCCTGATTAAATTTCCAAAAAGTCAACACAGAATATTCCCTAACGAAATATTCCCTAATAGAATATTCCCTAACGGAATATTCCCCATAAAGGGTATGGGCCAGTTAGGGTTTAGGGTTTGAAATGTAGGGTTTAGTAAAGACTTGGGCTAGGGTTAAAGATTAGGTTAATAGGTTAGGGCTTAAGGGGGTTTTGGGTCAGGGCCTAAAGGAGTGTGTTTAGGTTCCAAAGCCCAAAGGTTTTAAGGTTGGCCTTAAAGGGCTTTAAGTTCACGGGCCAAAGGCCTTATTCGAATGGACCGAGGGCCTTTGGGTTTTTTAAAAAAAAAATAAATAAATAAAAAGAAAAGGAGGGGTTTGGGTTTAAGGAGGGGTTTGGGTTTAACGGGCTTAAAGCCCGAGTTCTAAATGGCCCAAAGGGCCTGGGTTTACTGGACTGTGGGTCGCCAATTCGAGGGAAGAAGAAGGCCGGATTTCGGCCGGAAAATTGGACAAACTTTAAATGTTTATAACTTTAACAATACTCAACGAAATTGAGTGATTCAAAAACGAAAATCATAGTTCTCGACGAGACGAAGAAAAGGTACCTCGAACGATGTCTAAATAGCCCTTTTTGGTCGGAAAACATCTCGAAAGTCTCGGAGGTCGCCGAAAACTGGTAAGATTCAAATGGATAAAACTTCTTCAATACTCAACGAAATTGGGTGATTCAAAAAGGAAAATTGTAGTACTCAGCGAGACGAAGAGATTGATACCTTGAAAACCAGCCAAATCGCCGTGGTTTGGCCGGAAATTGGCTCGAAAGTGACCGGTTCCTCGTGGGAATCCGGAGAAGTCTCCCCAATGTGTTTCTTCGTAGTTTTCACATCCAAAACCCACACACACGATCAAAAATGACTTAAGAGGACCACAAAGGGAAATTTTAGAGTAGTATCGAAACTCACCTATGTCGGTGTTTGTAACAACCCGTCCCGATTGAAGGGGTATTTTTGTGAAATTTCACCTTGGGCTAGATCTTCTTCTTTTAAAATTGTTTTTGGGTCTTAATTGGTGAGCCCAAGGGGCCCACCCCCTAATTTTTGTTCCCCGGTTCTCTCCTTATTTTTCTTTCTTTTCTGATTTTTTTATAACTCTCTCTTCCCTCTCACTTCCATGCACCCCAACTCTCTCCTTCTCGGTGCTCCTCTCCGACAAGAACACACACCCACAAACACACATACGCACACCCTAGGATCCTCCTGGTGAGAACTAGAACCCAGGACAGGTCCGTGGTGCACCACAGTGGCGGAGACCATTGTTCTTTCCCTCTCTCGTCGAACTTCGATGCAGACCGTCCCTTTCGAGCCAAGTTCCGGCCAAACCACGGCGAGTTGGCCGGCGTGCAAGGTATCAATCTCTTCATCTCGCTGAGTACTACAACTTTCCTTTTTGTTTCATCCAATTTCATCGAGTATTGAAGAAGTTATACTCATTTGAATCTTACCCAGTTTCCGGCGAGTCCGACGGCTTTCGAGGCGATTTCCTGCCAAAACACGGCGAGTTAGATGTCGTGTGAGGTACCATTCTCTTAGTCTCTTCGAGAACTACAACTTTCATTTTTGAATCACTTGATTTCGTCGAGTATTGACAAAGTTATAGACGCTTAAAGTTTGTCTAAGATTCCGGCCTTCTTTTCAATTGGGTCCGGCGACCCATGTTCTGAACTCAAACCGGGCTTTCAAGCCCAGATCCTTTTGAACCAGACCCTTTAGGCTGTGCCAAACCTAGGGCCTTAGGCCCGTTATCCTTTTAAACCCAACCCAAATCCTTTAATCTGTTTATATTTATTTATTTAGTTTTATAAAAACCCAAAACCCTTGGGCCTTAGAACCAAGCCCAAGAACCCAAGCCCAGACCTGTTTGACTGGGTCCGACCCGGACCCTGACCCGTTGACTGACCCGGTCAACGTTGACAATGGCTTTGACTGTCAACGTTGACCGTTGACTTTGACTTTCGTGTTGACGTTTTGGGTTTTCGTCCGAGACCTCTCCTAGGCTAATTTCGACATTCTGGACCCGTTTCTGAAGTCCGTTTTCCCAAATTAAGTTGTTTGATTAGAGTTTGACTAAATGTACCCCTTTATGTGCTTAGGGGCAATTGTTGTGGCATTTCCGTCTTCGCTAGTCTGCGCAGCTTTCGACAGCGAAGTACTGTGAGTGGACCCCTTCCAAAATGCATGTTTTATATTTGAAATGCATACATGAAAAGCATGATTTGATGAATATGTTCTATGAAATGCTTTACGAGATATCGTGCCTATTGAGGTTATTTTGAATTATTACTACTTTTCCTATAACCCGTATTCTTATAGAATATCTGATGGATGACGATATGACATATAGAATACGTTTCGAACACTTCTTTATAGTATAGATGATGAATGACTTTATACTATGAAGATGTCTTTCAAATGTACGTATGTTCAATGGTTTTGTACTTACCTAGTGGTCATTTCCGCTACGGGATGTAGGGATAGTTTCCGGTCCGTCCCGGGCGAAGGTTTGGTGTTGGCATAGGGCCTGGAGGGTGTTTCCTCTGGCATTTAAGACCAGGGATGGGGAGCCGGCATGGGGCCTGGGGGTTATTTCCTCTGACTGTCTGCTCATAGATGGGGAGCCGGCATGGGGCCTAGAGAGTTATATTGGACATTCACTAGCGGCTAGTATATATAAAAGTTATGATTTGAGACAGTGCACGACATGCTAGGTTTCGGAAAACCTATGTTTATCATGATATATATGTGTTTTCATAAAACCTGGGGGTTAGTACGTTGATAACTGTTTTACTATATGTATATCAAATTGGTCCACTCATGTTTGTTTTGCGCCCCCTTCAGGACTTAGAATCGAGGCATACAATCCCGGCGTCAGGGCACTTCCGCATCGGCATCTTCGAGTTCTCTCGGTGTAGGACCTATTAATTTGTTCATTCAATTTTATATTAATTCTTTTAGTGTTCTAGATTAGATGTGTGCTATGAACACGTTCCTTAATTGCATATTCTTTATTCTTTTATATTCATAAGTCTTATTTAATCATTCTTTTCAGCATTTGCACTCAATAAATGGCTTTCGTCACCCTCGGGTGTCGGCCAGCACGTGCCTATCTTGGTATTCGGGGAATATCGGGGTCGGGGCGTGTCAGATTGGTATCAGAGCGTGGTTTCTTCAGAGCATACTTAGGATCTTTAATTTCTGTAGTATTGTGTCTGTCATGACGTCATTTGGATGTCACGACTTCTGAATTTAGTGCCATTCAGCGTAGTCGTACAAATCTGTCTCGGTTTAAATTGTCATCTTCTAGTTGAAATACAAGGATTTATGTCGGGATTGTGCCTCAGTAGTGGTGAAGTGGATTTGTTGGACGACTTTCAGCATATGACGATACTCTGCGACGTGCATTCCCTGGGAATAGCGTGCAGAGTTGGTGTTACTTGGAAGCCACGTGTTTTAGAAATATCAGTTTGCGGAAGTCTAGTCAAGACCAGTTGTAGATCCTCAATGGCGATGCCACTCTGCAACATGCGTTCCCTAGGAATTGCGTGCGGAGTCGGCTCCATATTGAAATCTTGGGAAACGGAAAGATCTTGGTGGTACGAATTGGGTAAGACCAACTGGAGTTCTGAAACGGTGATATCGCTCTGCAACATGCATTCCCTAGGAATGGCGGGCAGAGTCATATCTCTTGGAAATTGCTCGGAACATTCGAAGTGCGTGTTGCGAATGTCAGTAAGTGCTAGTTGTGACGACGGTTAGTAAGTGGTAGTTGTTGGGAGCAAATCAATGTTCTCGAACTCATTACCACTGAAGAAAGTCGTGTTCCATTGATAACCCTCTTGATTTTCCAACGACGAAGTCAAGTTCCTTAACCTTTGACCGTCAGCCTCACATTAAATTCTTCGAGCATTGACTTCGTCTGGAGATTATACTTTTCTTGGGAAACTCTTCGGTAGCAGACGTTATTCCCATTAATTTCCAAAAGGAATTACGATTCTTGTTGTTGACGTAGTGGAATTGGATGATGATGATCCAGACTTGTTTGGATAAACAGACTCCTTGAATTTCACCTGGGTCTGGTACTAGGCGGTAAACCCTAGCTCCTGGTCCGCATACTTTTCGGTATAGGTGAACTTAGCCTCTTGCTTGTAGCCTAATTGACCAGTGTTCTTGTCCACTAACTGTTCAGCCTTGTAATTTTCAATGTGATGGCTTGAGACTTCACCATATTCATCATTGTACGAAGATCAAACGTTACTCTGAACTTCTCTGGACTCATTGAGCTTTGGTTTGCTCAAGAGCATCTTTAAGGTAGCCAATCGTGTCACTGCATGCATACGCAGGTTGCTTTGTATCTTTCTTCTTTGTCATGCTGTTGATTCAGAGGTTCAATGTTTAATTTTTGAACTCTGAAACAGCTCTCACAAAGTATTGTGAATTTCGAAATGTCTTTGGCCTCGTTAAATCTTATTAGCAGTTCTCTACTATTCTTGAGCTTATACCTAATCCCTTCTTGGCTGAGAAACCAATTAACCTTACTGTGATGATTAACTAAATAATCATAAACAGTGACTTCTATCTCTGCATCTTCACCTTCCTTCGCTTGTTTGTTTCTCAATGTAAACTGGATCTTGCCGGAACATTACACAAAGGGTGTGTATAAAAAATAAAAATAAAAAAAAAATAAAAAAAAAAAAGAAAAAAGAAAGAAACGTTTGTTCTCGACATGGTTTCTGGTTCAAATCCCGATATCTTGCACTCTGTTTTTGAGAAACTTGTTTTGACCCTCAAATCCTAAAGTGTTCTTTTAGCCTTCTCGACGTGGTTTCTTACGCATTCAGTGAGGAATTCACGATCGATCGATTCGACGGAAGTGTGTGCCCAATTCTTATCGATTTCGTCAGGAACATTTGAAGCATAACCTTTTCACGAGCTTACCAGACTTACCGGAAAGAGTTCCACGTGGGTGTGAGGTTTGGGTCATCTTTTGGTAAAGAATTGGTGAAGATTGTAGTGCAAGTGATCAGCAGATTGCATCACTATCTTCATGCTGAATTGAATGGTCACCACTCATTATCCTGCTGCATTTCACCAACACCATATCGTACTCTGGTAGACCTTTTCGATGATGTGATGTGTTCGCCTCAACGCAGCTTTCCACTACCTCACACCAGAATCCTTCGGTTAGCGAGCACGTGGGCGTGAGGTATGAGAGATCTTTTGGTAAGAGTTGGATGAAGGTTTTAGTACAGAAGGTCAGCGGATTGTGTCACCATCTTACTATAATTTATAGGCATCACATCGGTTCTTTTCCAACGAGATGTGCTCGTCTCAAGGCATCCTTCTACTGCTTCACTTTTGAACTATATTGTTGTGAGTATGTGGATGTCGAAACGTTTCTAGCTGGTCTGTTTGGTGTACTCTGCGATGGCACCACAGTGTGGTCGAGGCGAGAATCGGATAATCTTTACACTTCTCTCGAAAGGTGTGTACTCTCATGGGGTTTTTAGATTGAGCACTTGCGAGTCATTATTCTTTCCACCAAGTTTGATCTTGTTTGACTAGAAATCTGCTACTAAGCAAAAATGAAGAGGTGATTGAGCACTACAACAGTTCCCAAGAGATACTACTTGTTGAGGAAGGTGACTTCTTGTTTTCTACTTGCTTGGCTTGAATTTTTGGGTATACTACTAGCATGGTAGCCATTCTTCTTGAATCCCAAGGTACATTTTTTCAATGGGTTCTTTGTTGGCAAAACACTAGAGTTGTTGGTCACATTTGGAAGAATTGAGGATGATGGAATGTTGGGTGCTGGATAGAGTTTTTATGACGACAGTTTTTGTTTTGTTCGATTTGGGTATGGCACTTTTGCGACATAGTGCGAGAGTTTTCTACGGGAAACATTAGTTGTCAGATGAGTGTTGTGAACTGGTATTCGGAAGATCGAAAATACGTTATGAGAAATTGTGCATCCTCAGGAAATTACTACTTGCTTATCAAGACAACAAATGTGTGGTTGATATCACGGGCGGCGGACTGTTGTATCGATAACTTATTCGTTGGTTCGTTAAGCAAGTGGACAAGTAGACTCGTCTACAGCAGTTGTTACGGAATTTGCTATTGTTGGGGCTCGACCTAAAGACACATCTATTCTCGGAGTACGTGACGTTTCGAATTCTTCCGCGAGACCCACTCTTATTTTTCAGTTTTGATTTTCATTTGAAGTATTTTAACTTTCTTTACTTTCGTTATTTGTTTTTGTCGTTACAAATGTTTTGGGGGAAGCCTTTTTCCGTTTTCAGTTTTAAGTTCAGCTCGAGTTTTTGACCTATATGTTATTACATATCTATTTTGACATATTCTTATTTTATGTACTTACTTTTAACCTTAAGCTATTTTATGATTTTTAACTTTATATCCTTATAAAGTAAGTTTTCAACTTTTACACTGATGGGGAAGAAAGTAAGAGCTTGGAGGCATGATAGAGGATTTTGCAACCCGCTCGCGACGATGTGGCATATTCTCTTTGATGCACCCACTCTGACTTGATTACTCTTTATACATATATATCTTTTTCTATCTTCGAGTATTTATGTATAGTACTTTATTTTAAATTTCGGGACGAAATTCTTTTAAGGGGGTAGATTGTAACAACCCGTCCCGATTGAAGGGGTATTTTTGTGAAATTTCACCTTGGGCTAGATCTTCTTCTTTTAAAATTGTTTTTGGGTCTGAATTGGTGAGCCCAAGGGGCCCACCCCCTGATTTTTGTTCCCCGGTTCTCTCCTTATTTTTCTTTCTTTTCTGATTTTTTTATAACTCTCTCTTCCCTCTCACTTCCGTGCACCCCAACTCTCTCCTTCTCGGTGCTCCTCTCCGACAAGAACACACACCCACAAACACACAGACGCACACCCTAGGATCCTCCTGGTGAGAACTGGAACCCAGGACAGGTCCGTGGTGCACCACAGTGGCGGAGACCATTGTTCTTTCCCTCTCTCGTCGAACTTTGATGCAGACCGTCCCTTTCGAGCCAAGTTCCGGCCAAACCACGACGATTTGGCCGGCGTACAAGGTATCAATATCTTCATCTCGCTGAGTACTACAACTTTCCTTTTTGTTTCATCCAATTTCATCGAGTATTGAAGAAGTTATACTCATTTGAATCTTACCCAGTTTCCGGCGAGTCCGACGGCTTTCGAGGCGATTTCCGGCCAAACCACGGCCAGTTAGACGTCGTGTGAGGTACCATTCTCTTCGTCTCTTCGAGAACTACAACTTTCGTTTTTGAATCACTTGATTTCGTCGAGTATTGACAAAGTTATAGACGCTTAAAGTTTGTCTAAGATTCCGGCCTTCTTTTCAATTGGGTCCGGCGACCCATGTTCTGAACTCAAACCGGGCTTTCAAGCCCAGATCCTTTTGAACCAGGCCCTTTGGGCTGTGCCAAACCTAGGGCCTTAGGCCCGTTATCCTTTTAAACCCAACCCAAATCCTTTAATCTGTTTATATTTATTTATTTAGTTTTATAAAAACCCAAACCCTTGGGCCTTAGAACCAAGCCCAAGAACCCAAGCCCAGACCCGTTTGACTGGGTCCGACCTGGACCCTGACCCGTGACTGACCCGGTCAACGTTGACCGTTGACTTTGACTGGTTAACGTTGACCGTTGACTTTGACTATCAACGTTGACCGTTGACTTTTACTTTCGAGGTTGACTTTTTGGGTTTTCGTCCGAGACCTCTCATAGGCTAATTTCGACGTTTTGGACCCGTTTCTGAAGTCCGTTTTCCCAAATTAAGTTGTTTGATTAGAGTTGACTAAATGTACCCCTTTATGTGCTTAGGGGCAATTGTTGTGGCATTTCCGTCTTCGCTAGTCTGCGCAGCTTTCGACGGCGAAGTACTGTGAGTGGACCCCTTCCAAAATGCATGTTTTATAGTAGAAATGCATACATGAAAAGCATGATTTGATGAATATGTTCTATGAAATGCTTTACGAGATATCGTGCCTATTGAGGTTATTTTGAATTATTACTACTTTTCCTACAACCCGTATTCTTATAGAATATCTGATGGATGACGATATGACATATAGAATACGTTTCGAACACTTCTTTATAGTATAGATGATGGATGACTTTATACTATGAAGATGTCTTTCAAATGTACGTATGTTCAATGGTTTTGTACTTACCTAGTGGTCCTTTCCGCTACGGGATGTAGGGATAGTTTCCGGTCCGTCCCGAGCGAAGGTTTGGTGTTGGCATAGGGCCTGGAGGGTGTTTCCTCTGGCATTTAAGACCAGGGATGGGGAGCCGGCATGGGGCCTGGAGAGTTATATTGGACATTCACTAGCGGCTAGTATATATAAAAGTTATGATTTGAGACAGTGCACGGCATGCTAGGTTTCGGAAAACCTATGTTTATCATGATATATATGTGTTTTCATAAAACCTGGGGGTTAGTACGTTGATAACTGTTTTATTATATGTATATCAAATTGGTCCACTCATGTTTGTTTTGCGCCCCCTTCAGGACTTAGAATCGAGGCATACAATCCCGGCGTCAGGGCACTTCCGCATCGGCATCTTCGAGTTCTTTCGGTGTAGGACCTATTCATTTGTTCATTCAATTTTATATTAATTCTTTTAGTGTTCTAGATTAGATGTGTGCTCTGAACACGTTCCTTAATTGCATATTCTTTATTCTTTTATATTCATAAGTCTTATTTAATCATTCTTTTCAGCATTTGCACTCAATAAATGGCTTTCGTCACCCTCGGGTGTCGGCCAGCACGTGCCTATCTTGGTATTCGGGGAATATCGGGGTCGGGGCGTGTCAGTGTTCGCCGGAGCACACTTTGAACAGTGACAATGTCACTGTTCCATGAGAAAGGAAGAAAGAGGACAACCATGGTGGTTCGGGGTCACGATGGGGAGGTCCAGGGTCACTGTTCTGTGAGAAAGGAAGGAGGATGACAACCATGGTGGTCCGAGGTCACGATGGGGAGGTCCAGGTGGTTGATGGTGCTCGCCGGAGGGAATGGATGCTTGCGTTTATGTGTCTGCTCGGGGGAGGAGGTTGCAGAGAGAGTCAAAAGGAAGAGACAAGGGAGAGTGAGAGCCGAATGAGAGAGAGAGCTCGGGGGACACAAAAACAAGGTGGGCCCCCTGGGCATACCTATTAAGGCCCTAAAAACAAATTCTAAATAAAAACCCAAAACTACTTTTAAAATCGGGGTGGGGTGTAACAAATACCGCTTAAAAATACAAAAATACACCACACGTGAGGGGACGTGTTGAGAATGAAGAGGTTAGACTACTCCTCATATTGTTTTATGGTAGAACCTTAACTTCTTCACGTTCAACGTCTCCATCAGACGATTTTTTTTATATCTTCACTCTGATTTTATTTTGTTGCTACCAATCTGCTTAAAATTCAAATTGCATAATAGAAAATTCAAATTGATGCTTCGAAGGAAACTGTCAACTTCTTCACGTTCAACATCTTCATCGAACAATTTTCTTATATCGTCACTCTTATTTTGTTTTGTTGCTACCAATCTGTTTAAAACTTAAATTGCAAAGTAGAAATGTCAAATTGATGCTTCGAAGGAAACTGTCAATTTCTTCACATTCAACATCTCCATCAGATGATTTTTCTTATATCTTCACTCTGATTTTATTTTGTCGCTACCAATCTGCTTAAAATTCAAATTGCATAATAGAAAATTCTCAAATTGCATAATAGAAAATTCAAATTGATGCTTTGAAGGAAACTATCAACTTTTTCACATTCAACGTCTCCATCAGACGATTTTACTTATATCTTCACTCTGATTTTGTTTTGTTGCTACCAATATGCTTAAAATTCAAATTGTTGCTTTGAAGGAAACTAGTTATTTTATCGTGATTGTGAGAACATTTGAATAACTACTTACACATGTATTATCTTCTGATGAAGGTACGCCTTTATCGCTTTTCTTTAAAGAATTCAAGTAATGGGTCCGGAATTAAATAATTTGTATCAAGCACTAAATTAGATATAGAAAGTAAGATTTAGGCAAAGAAGGCGCAAAGGAAAAAGGTTTAGGCTTTTAAGTGAATTTAATTGTGTGTACAAAAGCTTGAGGTAGTGAGGAAACTCATTTGGACCATTGTTTTAGTTCAAATAAAGTCCATCTTAGGCTAAATTTGACATGGATGACCTGACCTACGATCTAACATGGTACAAAATGCCTGGCCCGACCTGATGAGATGAAATGGCATCTCGGCCTTTTTTGGACTTCTACGGGCTTCAAATGCTCGTCCAACCACACCTCAAACCCGTCATTTTCTCAGCCTCGGGTGTTTTACTCTCAATGATTTATATTTGTTGACCCTAAAAACTACTAGTCTACGTGGCACACAGACCAAATAGTTAATAAGCTAACTACGTCATTCGGCTGAATGCGGGGCGTGTCAACTCATCGGCCAAGCTCGGGAGTGAATGAATGTTGATGTTGCGTTGGGCGTGATGATGACTTCTGAATTTTGCAGTTGCGGCTGAGGAAGGAACACATCTCAGCCTTCTGGTTCTAGAGCCTGAAAACAAGGGCTTTCAGTGTGGTTCAATATCAAATCCAACTTTCAGTGTGCCTGGTAACACTTCACTTCGCCGAGAAGGCTAATGAGATGACATCTTCCAACAAGGACTCAAAGAATCCTCGCTAACTGAGACTTGGATAAGTAACCAGTCGGTCACGAAGTAGTGCTGTTTATCCAAACTGAAGGTGCTCATCGGTCGGTTGATTCTACGACTTCAATGCTGTTTATCTCAAGATGTTGCCAGTTACCAGTGTTGTTTCTCTGAAGATGTTGACAATTATCAACACAGTGTTGTTTATCCAAACGGAAAGTTTGTTGGTAGAAAAAGGGTAAAATAAAAATCTCAATCTGTTTGAGAAGTTTCGCATAGAGCGAGAGTTTGCGCATGACATATTTGTGTGTTAATTTGGAGAGCTTTCCCGGTGTGTGCCGCTTTGTATTGATAGAGCTGATGTACTTGCTTGGCGCAGCGTGGATGATAAGGAAAGCACTTCAAAAGGAGACTAAATTTTTTAAACCAAATTACAAACTAAATGATGTGTCACCAATAAGAAATAAGCACGTTAACCAACGCTTAATTAATAATCCAATCATCTACAACCACATCATTTAGTTTATAAATTTGATTTAAAAAATTTGATCTTCCTATCATTACTTGTAATAGAATATTCGGGGAAAAAAAGTGATGACCACGTGTGTATTCAGACGACAAATGGGGACTCTGCATGCTAATCCCATTTTATTCCAACTTTGACGTATCTTTTATCCCGTCACTGAATTGGTTGAATAGTTACACATGGTTCTTTTCACTTTCAAAACAATCACCTTGCTTTTCTCAATGCCCGTATGCCTTACACGTTGCAGGTGCCTATCCAATTTGCTACTGGAGTTCATCCCATTTGCAGGTTACCTATGCATGCATGAAGACCATGCATCCTAACAATTCTGATCAACCCCCACGCTGCTCCACTTCGATGACAAGAATCCCAAGCCTAAGCAGTGGCGAAGCGAGAGGGGGAGGGGCGAACTTAAAATAGTGCAGGGTTAAAGAAAAATGGCAACCAATATGCATAATAACTAATCCAACCAACAATTCAACCAATCCAACCAATTGCATAAGCTCCAAATAATTGCCCTTAATATGCATAATAACTAATCCAACCAACAATTCAATTAATCAATACCAATAACTCAATAAGCATACAAATTATTCAATAAATAAAAATTCAATTCAATTCAACTAAGCATATGAATAAGAATAATTGTATACATTATGGAATAATTCAATTAATTAATCAAGAATCAAGAATTCAAATTTTAATTTTCACCCTAAAAAATAATTTCATAATTTCATATCAATAATCATAGAATCATATCAATAATCAATAACCCTAACAATATTAGTGCTTTACCATATGATTCTATACCAATTAAAACTCATTCATATTAAATAATTAATTAGGGTTAAGGATTATAAATTTGAGAATTAAAAAATTTACATAAAGAATGGCTTTGAAGGCTGCAAGCCGCGGCTGGAGAGTGGCTGAAGACTGACTGGAGTGGCTGGCGGCCGCTGGAGCTTGGAGAGTGGCTGGTTTTCCGTCCGTTGGCTGCCAAGTTGCTGCCCAACTACTGGGAATTTGGGGGGCAAGCTTTGCTCTCTGATTGGCAAAGACAAAGTTGAAAATGAAAAGGGGGACAGGCACTAAGGCATGGGTCTGAGGAGAGGGGGACAAGCGGTCCCCCCATATTTTCTTTTTCTTTTTCAAACTTATCAAACGGCATCGTTTTGGTTTTTTTTTTTTTTTTTTTTTTTTTTAACAGGTCCAAAACGACGTCGTTTTGGCCTGGATGTTTTTTTTTTTAAAAAGACAGCAGAACCAAACCGCCGGAACAGGGAAGGGGTGAAAACCAGTCAAGTTTCCGACGAGGGGGGGCTGAACCAGCCCTCCAGGCGTACTTTTCCGACGAGGGGAGTGGCGGCCGCCACTCCTCGCTCCCACATGGCTTCGCCACTGAGCCCAAGTGCATGCTTGGAGATATAATTTGCATTCTATTGATTATCCCATATGAGAAAATATCAAGATAATTCATATTAAAAGATAATATTATAGTTGAAAATAATAATATTGGGAATTGTTATTAGCACTCCAAAAATTTCATTCTACACTTCAAACTTTCTATATTAGGAAAGAAAAATACACTTGTGAGGAGTGTAGCATGAGATTTTTGGAGTGCCAATAACACTTCCCATAATATTATCTCTTAACAATAACAAATTATCTTAGCATTCCAATCCAATTAACGGTTCAGAATTTTGCACACTCAACGGTCTCGACTACTCGGGTCGATGATGCAAAATCGGGTATAAACAATATCATAAAAAGTTTAAAAAGTTTTAGTTACTAAGTTTTTGGGGAATACATATGTAACAACCCGTCCTAGGATTTACGGTACAAAAAGGGTATTTTTGTATTTTCACTAAGTTTGGGGATATTTTCCTTTTAAAAATGGTTTTTTTGGGTGTTAAATGGTGTGCCCAATGGGCCCACCCCTGATTTCTCTGTCTCTCTCTTTCTCTCTCTCTCTCTCTTTCTCTCTCTCTCTCTCTCTCTCTCTCTCTCTCTCTCTCTCTCTCTCTCCCTCTCTCCCTCACTTCTCACAACTCTTTTCCTCACTCTTGGCACATCTCTCTCTCACTCGTGTCCTTCCTCCCTGCAAACCCTCATCTCCCTCACCATCATACCACATAACAACAACAAAACACCATCACCATCACCCTTGTGTTCTCAGAAACGAAGAAAGAACACCCTAAACCCTTCCCTCTCTTTCGGCCGGTACATTTCATCGTCTTCCCCGACGAGTTTCGTGTTTTTCCAACATTGGTAAGCTTCTAAAAACCCTTAGGATGTGTTTTGGGGTTAGATCGAAGCTTTTTTTAAGTTGTATATACTTTTGAATCACAGAAAATATCTTGGGGAAGCTTTACCAAATTTTTCGGCAAGCACCACCACTTTCGAGGCAATTTCCAGCCTAACCACGGCGATTTGGCCAGCATGAAAGGTATCAATCTCTTCTTCTCGCCGATTACTACAACTTTCATTTTTGTTTCACCCAATTTTATGGAGTATTGAAGAAGTTATATCCATTTGAATCTTACCCAGTTTTCGGCGACCTCAGTGGCTTTCGAGGTGTTTTCTAGCCAAACCATGGCGAGTTAGATGTCTACCATTCTCCTCGTCTCTTTGAGAACTGAAACTTTCATTTTTGAATCACTTGATTTTGTCGAGTATTGACAAAGTTATGGCCGTTTAAAGTTTGTGTAGTTTTCTGGCCGAATCCGGCCTTCTCCTTCATTGGGTCCGACGACCCATGAAACTGGTGGGCCAAAAACCAGCCCTTTTGGGCAGCCCAACCCTTTATCCCTCTGAACTCATCCCAAAACCCTTAAGAACCCAAACCCACGGGCCTTTAGGCCCAACCCGGAACCAACCTAAACCCTTTACCCTCTAAACCCTAAACCCTTGGGCCTTAGAACCAAGCCCAAGAATCCAAATCCCTAAGGCCCAACCCGGATCCAAGCCCAGACCCGTTTGACCTGATCCGACCTGGACCCTGACCCGTTGACTGACCCGTCAACGTTGACCGTTGACTTTGACTGGTCAACGTTGCCTGTTGACTGTTGACTTTGACTTTCGGGTTGACTTTTTGGGTTTTCGTCCGAGACCTCTCCTAGGCTAATTTCGACGTTCTGGACCCGTTTCTGAAGTCCGTTTTCCCAAATTAAGTTGTTTGATTAGAGTTTGACTAAATGTACCCCTTTATGTGCTTAGGGGCAATTGTTGTGGCGTTTCCGTCTTCGCTAGTCTGCGCAGCTTTCGATGGCGAAGTACTGTGAGTGGACCCCTTCTAAAATGCATGTTTTATAGTAGAACTGCACACATGAAAGGCATGATTTTATGATTATGTTCTATGAAATGCTTTATGAGATATCGTGCTTACTGAGGCTAGTTTGAATTACTACTATTTTTCCTATAACCCGTATTCTTATAGAATATCTGATGGATGACGATATGATATTTAGAATATGTTTCAAACACTTCTTTATACTATAGATGATGGATGACTTTATACTATGAAGATGCCTTTCAAATTTACGTATGTTCAATGGTTTTGTACTTACCTAGTGGTTCTGATTCCGCTACGGGATGAAGGGATAGATTCCGGTCCATCCCGGGCGACGGTTTGGTGTTGGCATAGGGCCTGGAGGGTGTTTCCTCTGGCATTTAAGACCAGGGACGGGGAGCCGGCAAGGGGCCTGTAGTGTATTTTCCTCTGAATATCTGCTCAGGGACGGGGAGCTGACATGGGGCCTGGAGAGTTATATTGGACATTCACTAGTGATTATTATATATGAGTTATGATTTGAGACGGTGCACGGCATGCTAGGTTTCGGAAAACCTATGTTTATCATGATATATATGTGTTTTCATAAAACCTGGGGGTTAGTACGTTGATAACTGTTTTATTATATGTATATCAAATTGGTCCACTCATGTTTGTTTTGCACCCCCTTCAGGACTTAGAATCGAGGCATACAATTCCGGCGTCAAGGCACTTCCGCATCGGCATTTTCGAGTTTTCTCGGTGTAGGACCTATTCCTTTGTTCATTCAATTTTATATTAATTCTTTTAGTGTTCTAGTTTAGATGTGTGCTTTTATTTATTCCTTATTTTCAGCATTTGCACTCAATAAATGGCTTTCATCACCCTTGGGTGTCGGCCAGCACGTGCCTATCTTGGTATTCGGAGAATATCGGGGTCGGAGCGTGTCAACATAAATGGACAGAGAAGATAATTTTTCATTTTTCATAAGTCTCCATCACTCGAAGACTTGTAGTCTTTGTTTGATCATGGAGGGCTGGTTTCCATCTTTTCCCAATTCTGTATGTTTTCTATCTTTTCCCATTTCTGTCCTACTCCTGCCCCACTGAGAACATGAACTTCAGATTTGACAGCACCCGTATCCGTCCTCTAATTTGGATTCACTTTCCACATTTTCCAGCTACTATGGAGGTTAAAGTAAAGACGACATTCGAACTCTGATCTCAGATGCAAAAGTAAATGCTGGAAGGCTTCATTACCATTCTTTGTATTTTGCTTGTCCTTTGTTAATGTACCTTTC
Source organism: Heteromeles arbutifolia (assembly GCA_024362995.1). Taxonomy (NCBI): domain Eukaryota; kingdom Viridiplantae; phylum Streptophyta; class Magnoliopsida; order Rosales; family Rosaceae; genus Heteromeles; species Heteromeles arbutifolia. The sequence goes on from JANCRC010000005.1 coordinate 1,684,243, forward strand.
TGTAAGTTACTTTGTTGGCGCTATTGTTGAATTTTGACTCGTACACATGAATGGTCAGCAAACGTGCGAGTCATGCTCATACTCACGTAGTCTTTTTGGTTTGGAAGATTCAAATATATTACGTTATATAATCGAACCTAGAACCTAGAGTGTAGTGGTAAATGTTCTTAACTACTTAAATTACAAGTCCTTTGCTGGTTTGGGACATTTATAAGTGCTTAAGTAAGTAGAATTGTGAAATAGGTGAGGGACAAGAATAGGATGAAGAGAGATTCGAGAGAGACCAGCAGCCCATTGTTAATAACATCAATATCGCCCCAACTTGCATCATCTTACCACCTATTAGTAAAGCACATATGAAGTTTTATCTCAAAAGATCTTGGTGCCGTTACGTAAAGAACTTATTCATATTATAATATTTTTTCAATTTTCTAGAAGAGAATTCTTACATTTTGAACAAGTAATCCGGCCACGACATCTGTAGGTTCGGATAAATTTTTATGTGCGATCGTAGCAAGGTCTGGGGTCATGTCGTGGCTGCTGATGGTTAACATTGACTTGGAAAAGAAATGTGGTACACACATCTAATTCCAGGAAGAAACTTGAGACAAAGACGGGCATGGAGATTAGTCAAGCCTAAACTATGGTACACATGCATTTCCATCATGAAATTTCAAGGAAACAATGCTTCATTGATATATATTGCTAATTAAGCTAGGTCGAAATATTGGTGCTTTTGCAATGGCAATGGCTTTTTCTGTACGGATGCTTTTGTTCTCCTCATTGTTTTTGCTACCAATTTCTGTGTTTTCCCAAAATAATGGAAGAGTAGCAGTTGGAAGTTCTCTAACTGCAACTACAAGTAACTCCTCATCATGGCTTTGTCCATCCGGTGATTTTGCGTTTGGATTTTTGCCCCTTGGAGGCAATGATCTTTTCTTGCTTTCAATATGGTACGCGAAAATCCCAGACAAAACCATGGTTTGGCATGCATATGAGGATAACAACCAAATAGTTGCACCTAAGGGATCAACTTTGAACTTGGATGCTAGCAGTGGACTAGTTCTTAACAATCCTCAAGGTGGGGAGATATGGAAATCCGAAACAACTTTCGGGGTTGTTGCAAACGGGGTCATGAATGACACCGGAAACTTTGTTCTTCAAGACAAAAACTCGGGGAGCTTATGGGAGACCTTCAACAATCCTACAGACACCATTTTGCCTGGTCAGACAATTGAGAGAAATGGGAAGCTTTCGTCTAGACAATCGGAGAGTAACTACGCGAAGGGGCAGTTCCAGCTGCGCTTGCAAGATGATGGAAACCTCGTGCTCAACACCATAAACTTGCCAACAGATTATGCCAACAATCCTTACTTTGCCACGGACAAGACAATGGGGACTGTGGAAGGTAGTGAAGGCAAACAATTGGTGTTCAATAACTCAGGGGACATGTTTGTTCTGAGAGAAAATGGTGAAAGATACAATCTCACAAGGGCAGGAGTCTCCTTGGTGAGGTACAACTACATAAGGGCAACTCTTGATTTTGATGGGATTTTTGCGCTATATTCCCACCCGAAAAATTTCACTGGAAATGAAAGTTGGAGTAGTCCCCTGTGGTATGAGCCGGATAATATTTGCCAAGCACTTAGGGAAGACATGGGCGTTGGTGTTTGCGGATACAACAGTGTCTGTAAGATCAAACAAGATAATAGGCCAACCTGCGAATGCCCAAAAGGGTTTTCTCTTCTTGATCCCAATGACTCATACCGAGGATGTAAACCCGATTTTATACAAGGCTGTGAAGAAGATAAGCTACAAAGTCCTAGAAAAGATTTGTATAATGTCGAAGTGCTGACAGATACTGATTGGCCAACCTCAGATTATGTGCAGCTGAACCCTTTTACCGCGGACGAGTGCAATGAATCTTGCTTTCAAGACTGTTTGTGCGCTGTTGCTGTTTTCAGGTCTGATACCTGCTGGAAAAAGAAGTTACCTCTCTCAAACGGGAGAGTGGACGACAGTCTTAATTCACAGACCTTCATCAAAGTCCGAAAGGATAATGTAAATCTGCAGTTTCCTCCAATGCCAATTCCAGATGATAAAGAGAAGAGCAAGACCAGTCTGATACGTGTGGTATCAGCACTATTAGGTACCTCCATCTTTGTTAATGTTGCTGCTCTCTGTCTCGGTTTTTTATTCATATTCCGGAAGAAACCTGTAAGATGTAGTACCGATATTGTTTTCGACTCGAATCTGCGCTCTTTTAGCTATGAAGAGCTACAAGAAGCTACAAATGGATTCAAGGAAGAATTAGGAAAGGGTGCTTTTGGAGTGGTTTTCAAAGGGGTGATGCAAATTGGTTCTGGTGTCGAAGTGGCAGTGAAGAAGCTACGCTATGTTATGCAAGATGTCGAGAAGGAGTTTAAAACAGAACTGAATGTAATTGGTAAGACGCATCATAAGAATCTGGTTCGTCTTTTCGGATATTGTGACGAGGGGCAACAGAGAATGGTAGTTTATGAGTTCTTGAGCAATGGCACACTGGCAAGCTTTATTTTTTCTGATAACAAACCAAGTTGGAGACAGCGAATTGAAATCGCTTATGGCATCGCGAAAGGGCTTTTGTACTTGCATGAAGAGTGCAGCACGCAGATTATACATTGTGACATTAAGCCGCAGAACATACTTCTCGATGATTATTACACTCCTCGGATCTCTGATTTTGGATTGGCAAAACTTTTGATGATGAATCAGAGCCACACTCATACCGCTATCCGAGGAACAAAAGGTTATGTTGCACCTGAGTGGTTCAGGAACTTGCCAATCACTACCAAAGTTGATGTGTACAGCTTTGGTGTTGTGCTGCTGGAGATTATTTGTTGTAGGAGAAATGTTGACGTGGAAGGTAACTGGGAAGAGAGAGCAATTTTAACGGATTGGGTTTATGATTGCTACGTTGAAGGAGTATTAGATGCTGTTGTAGATCTTGAAGTTGAGGCCTTGGGTGATCGAGCGACACTGGAAAAGTTTGTGATGGTTGGGATTTGGTGCATTCAGGAAGATCCTTCTCTTAGGCCTACCATGAGGAGGGTTGTGCAGATGCTTGAAGGAGTTGTCGAAGTGCATGTTCCACCATGTCCATCTCCATATACCAGAGCAGGCTGAAGCCGCCATTAGTTGTATCGCAGCGAAGGTATAATTTATTGTCACAGTAGTAGCTCGCTTGTTTCCTATTTATCAAACCATCTTTAGTTTCCCGACTTGTGGTTTTATAGTGTGATGATTTTGGTCAAAACCGTTGAAAGAATGCTTTATGTTTTAAAAATAACTCTTGTTTATGATCTTTTATGAATAAAGTTATGGTGCCACAACTTATGTTTGCTTAATCCACTGGGGCTGAGGAAGTCCGTGGCCTCTCTTGCCCTCTCCCTAGTTTTCTTTATAGAGAGGGCGGCGAATTATGATCCAAATACTTGTTATGTACACTCTGGTTTGGTTTTGTTGCTACCAATTTGCTTATACTCTACGCAAGCAGACGACGCTTCATTGGAATCCTCCTAAAAGTGAGGCACCCCGAATCTTCTCCCTTCTTCCCCAACACAACAAACCCTAGATCTGCAACAACCATGGCTACCGGCCCACTACTCAGGCTTGGGGTCGGTGGCCGCCTTTGTTCTCCCCCTACCTAGCCTATCTCTAATTCTCTCCACTCCACCTCCTCCTAGCCACCCCTCCTCGTTTTCCCTCCACCGCGCCTATGGCGCCCCTTTTCAGTGCCTTTTCTCTCCTCCATCAGTGCTCTGAGCACCTGTTCTCTCCACCATTTTATAGGCAAACATTTTTTCATGGCTTTGTTTGAGCCTCCTCCCCAAAATCGAGATCTTCCTTCCTCCGAAGGGATTTTCACTTGAATTGGGGCTGTAGGGTGGTTGTTTGTACCGCAACTAGGGGTGATGTCTCGCCTAGCGAGTATGTAGCCTCGCTTATCAACGATGGTTTAATATGGTCTCCACACTACTGATTAAAATCAAATTGACATCAATACGAAACCAGGTGTGCAATCCGTAAGTGTGATTTTTATATAATATTAAGGCCTCAAGGCAATTAGTAGTTAAATGCAGACACCCGGAAGAAGAACGAACCCCTTCTTTGTTGGTTTAGACACAAGGGGATTTAAAAAGTTTCCGAAGGACATTCTTCAACACACTTCTTAGTGTGTTTTGGACAGAGGGCTGGCTTCTCCATAATCTTGACACCTTGGAATCGAAGTACGAATCGTGCTGTCAGCTGCTTTGAAGAGGAAGAGTTTTTTTCCTGTTGGCCGAGTGCCTTCCTTTTGCCAAAAAAATTACCAAGTTATAGTGCGAGGAAGAAGATTTGAAGAACTCTCTCATTTTTCCATGAAGTATGCGACCCCAATCCTTGAAGCAGACATCTAAGACTTGCCAAAACGTGTTTTTGTGAAATTTTCTAGACCAAGTAGGATTTCTACAGTACTCATTTTATTTGGATTTCCTTTTATGTCCAAGTTTTTATTTTGCTTTGGGATAGTTGCCTAAACCCTGTATATATGAGACCGGCAGCCGGTGGAAGGACCATACGAGGGAGAAGTCGGAAACCGCAGAGAGATATTGGGAGTTTCGGAGGAGTCCAATTCATTAAAGGTTTTTTTTTTTTCTCTTACGTTTTTGCTTACGAAAATTATCACGACTCAGTATCTTCTTTCTACTAGGGCATGTGCAACCCCACAATGACAATTTTTTTTTTTAACAAACGATATTATTTATACTAAGGAGGAGGGCATGGGTTTAACCTCATAATGAGTTAGCAATAATGTGGTTCAAATTCGCCTTTGACGATAATTGAATCTAAAACGTCTCACTTACAAGTGAAGAGGAATACCACTAGATCGTAGTACTAAATGGCTAGTATGACAATCTATTGATTATATATCTCTACAATGTTGTATTCTTAATAATCGTGAAGCAATTCTAGGTTAATTAAGAGTTCATTCTAGGTCAGATGATAGATTTTGTTAGATTAGTCACCGACGGAGTTTGAACCCACGCCGTCATGCAAACACTTAACACTTTTCCACCACTGTGGTAAAGGATCACCTACAATTCTAGGCTGGAAGTTGAATTCAAGGTTAAAATTTTAATCAATCTGTCGGAATGATCTCGTGCTTGCCATGGTAAATTAGGCGTGGTCTTGTGCACTTGCGATTATAGTTTGTTTTCAGATTGATCTATATCTCTATTTTTTTCAATATATCAAAAATACACAAGTTTTTGGCATCGCTGCAGACTTGTGGGCTTTACTTTGAATTAAATTTTACGTTAATTTCACTGACAATTTTTATGTTTTCCGGTATATCATAGCAACTGCTCCCACCCGTACTTAAGCCAGAGGAGGAGCTAGAAGAAGAACAAGAGGAAATTGTCACAACCTGCTGCTGCTCCCCCTCGTACCTTAAAGGACTACTTGATGCCAACATTCGACTGTCGATCATGCACTGTTATACCGGAGGTATAAGGTTCATTTCAATTGGACCTTGAATGGATTCAGACACGCCCCGATCCCAATGTCTTCGGGATATCGGGATGGTCACGTGCTGACCGATATACGAGGGTGACGAAAGCCATTTATTGAACGCAAATGCTGAAAACAAGGAAGAGATAAAACTTATAAATATGAAAGAATAATGAATACACATTTAAGGAACGTGTTCAGAACATACAACTAACTAGAACACTAAAAGAAATAATATAAAATTGAATGAAACAAAGGATGGATCCTACACCGAGAGGACTCGAAGATGCCGATGCAGAAGTACCTTGACGCTGGGATTGTATGCCTCGATTCTAAGTCCTGAAGGGGGCGCAAAACAAATATGAGTGGATCAAGTTGATATATATATATAAAATAAAATAGTTATCAACATACTAACTCCCAAGTTTTATGAAAACACATTTAATGATAAAAATAGGTTTTTCGAAACCTAGCATGTCGTGCAATGTCTCAAATCATATCTCAAATATATCGTAATTACTAGTGAATGTCCGATATCCCTCCAGACCCCATGCCAGGTCCCCATCTTTATGCCAATTGCCAGAGGAAAATCACCCTCAGGCCCTATGCCAGATCCCCGTCCCTATGCTAATAGCCAGAGGAAAACCATCTTCAGGCCCTATGCCAACACCGTAACCGTCGCCCCGTAGCGGAATAGGACCACTAGGTAAGTACAAAACCATTGAACATATATATATTTGAAAAGCAACTTCATAGTATAAAGTCATCTATCATCTATACTATAAAGAGGTGTTCGAAACATGTTCTAAATATTATATCGTCATTCATCAGATATTCTATAAAGAACACGGGATATAGAAAAAATATTAATAATTCGAACTAATCTCAATAAGCATGTTATCTCATAAAACGTAATCATTAAATCACGTTTTTCATGTATGCATTTCTACTATTAAAACATGCATTTTAGAAGAGGTCCACTCATCGTACACCGTTGGTGCAAAGCCGTGCCAAAAAGGAATAACGAAAGCGTCGCTATTAATTACACATAAGCACATAAAAGGTACACTTAGTCAAACTCTGCTCAAATGACTTAATTTGGGAAAACGGACATCGAAAACGGGTTCACGACGTCGAAATTAGCCTAAGAGAGGGTCCAGACGAAACCAGAAAAGTGAACCTGAAAGTCAAAGTCAACGTTGATCGAGTCAACGTCAACGTTGATCTGGTCAACGGTCAGACTTGATCAAAGTCAACGGGTCAAGGGTCCGCGTCGGATCAGGTCAATCGGGTTTGGTTTAGGCCTTGGGTTTAGGGTTTTGGTTTAAGGAAATGGGTTTAGGGTTTAGGTAATTGGGTGAGCTGGGTTTAGGGAAAAGGGCTTAAGGAATTTGGGCTTAGGGCCCGGCCCCAAAGGTCAAGGGCCTAAGGTGAAACGGCTTGAGGGCCTTAAGCCTTTAAAGGTTTGGGTTTAAGGTGCATGGGCCATAAGGCCCTAAAGGAAATGGCCCAAAGGCCTTAAGGTTTTTAGGAAAATAAATAAATAAAAAAAGGAAAAGGGTTTTAGGCTGGGTCCATAACGGGCCTAAGGCCCGAGGGTCTTGAAACAGCCTGAAAGGCCTGGCGAAAGGGTTTGGGCTTGGGTGAACGCCCAAAGGCCCTGAGTTCGACGGAGGAGCAACGCCGGAGCTTCCCCAGCTCCGGTCGACTTTCACACACATTCCTAGACTCCGATCTAGGTATTCAAACATTGGTAAGTTCGACGGGAAGAAAGGGTTACCTGAGTTTTGCCGTGAAACGGCCGAGAATGGCCGTGATTCCTTTCGACACCCACGGGGCTCGCCGGAGCTGGGTTTTGCTTCCCCGAGCCGATCTCATGTTAAACCTTGCAAACAACGAGTATAACACTCAATAATCGCATTCAAGCATCAATCTATAACGGAGAGAGGAAAAACCCGAAGCTTACCTAGTCGGAAAGACGAGGAATTTCGCCGGAGTATTTTCTGGGCTTTGCCACGCCTCACAGTGATGAGAGAGAGAGAGAGAGAGAGAGAGAGAGAGAGAGAGAGAGACGACGGGGAGATGATAATGATGATGATGCCGTTGTCGTCTGGGAGGGTGTGAATGCTCTCAGAGTCTCGGGTGTGGGTCGAGGGGTGAGAGAGTGAGAGGGTTTCGAGAGAGGGAGAGGGAGTGCAGAGAGAGAGAGAGTTGAAAGTGAGGGTGAGAGAGTGAGCACGGGAGACCGGGGACAGGTATCAGGGGTGGGCCTCTTGGGGCACACCATTTAACACCAAAAACAACTCCCCTTTTTAAACACATTTTATAAACTTTTAGGGATAAAATGAAATGACCCTTTAAATTTGGGGGTGGGGTGTAACATTGCCTACCTTTTACGGGATGTCTCACGAAAATCCATACCTGCACATTTACGAGTTCATGACTTATGTAAGATTATCGGAATCAACCAAGTCAACCAAGAGGTTATGAGATTGAAACTGTTCCCTATTTCGGTGAAAGATAGGGCTAAGTCATGGTTCTACTCTTTGCCGCCCGAATCCATCCACTCTTGGGAGCAACTAGCACAGAAATTCCTCGAGAAATACTTTCCCCGGCATAAAATTATCCAACTGAGGAGAGAATTCATGAACTTTGCTCAGGGAGAGCAAGAACCGTTTCACAAAGCTTGGGACAGATTCGAGAAAATATTATACAAGTGTCAAGATCATGGCGTTACTGACTCGATGCAGGTGTATTAATTCTATGAGGGACTCACACTTCCAGAGAAAAGAATGGTTGATTCAGCTTGTGGAGGTACATTAATGAATAAAACGCCGCAGGAAGCGTTTGACCTTTTTGATTCACTTGCAAATGACCAGCGGTGGGGGAACGAAGGAACTTCAAAAACAGGTGTGGATGATATAGATGATAGTACTGGATTAGTTGATAAAATCTCAGTTTTGGAAAATAAACTCGAGACAATCATGCGTGATCATGGCATCCCTCCATCAAGCCAGCAAGTCTGTGCCAAATGTTCTGACCCTACTCATCCGAGGGAGCTGTGTCCTTATAGTGCATCGTTCCCAGAGTTCAACCAGGAGCAAAATGATCCTTATTCAAATAATGCTTACAATCTTGGCTGGAAAAAACCCTCTTAACTTTTTCCTTGAACCAACAAAAAGCTAGTCATTCACCATGCGAAGATCTGTGTGCTCAAGTAGAGCAGACCACTCAACAAATACAAAATACAGTGCAAGCTTCCGTCAGCAAATTCCCCAGCCAACCTGAAATAAAATTCGAGTCCAAAACAATTTTGGATTCAAATTTGCTTTCTTTTAGCTATGAAGAGATTCGAGAAGCTACAAACGGATTCAAGGAAGAACTAGGACAGGGTGGTTTTGGAGTTATTTACAAAGGGGTACTGCAAATTTATTCTGGTGTCGAATTAGTGGGGATGAAGAAGCTAAATTATGTACTACATGACATTGAGAAGGAATTTATGACATAATTGAATGCACTTGGTCAGACACATCACAAGAATCTGGTTCGCCTTTTCGGATATTGTGATGAGGGGCAACACAGATTACTAGTTTATGAATTCTTGAGCAATGCCCCATTAGCAAGCTTTCTTTTCGCTGATGTGAAACCGAGTTGGAGACAATGAATTGAAATTGCTCATGGAGTTGCCAGAGCACTTCTTTACTTGCATGAAGAGTGCAGCATGCAAATTATCCGTTGTGATATAAAGCCAGAGAACATACTTCTCGATGATTATTACAATGCTAGGAACTCTGATTTTGGATTGGCAATTTTGACGATGAATCAGCACCAGATTCATACTGCCATTCGAGGAACAAAAGATTATGTTGCACCTGAGTGGTTTCATATGTTGCCAATGTTAGTTATTTAAACACTGCATGCATAGAATCACATACATACGATGACATGCATACGTAAACATAATAGACTTACCTGAAGAAGAGCTCGACATTGCTGCAATGAATGACGGAAGATCTTCTACACTCAGCAGTCAATAATCCAGCTAGAATAGGGTTCGCTCGAAAGGGATGGTGCTGTGAGTGCAGGGACCTCCCTATATATATATATCCAAACTTCCTTGATATCAGGCCTATTAACTGATACCTTGGATATTCCAAACAGATTAGGGTTTCGATATAGTCCTTGTTGATATTGAACTCTTGCCAAGACTTGATAAGGTTACAAGAATATAATTGCATGTTATTAGGACTCTTAATCTTAGCCAAGTAGGATCGAAATTTCCTCAACATGGTAACTCACATACTGAGCTATCAGTTTGTCGAGAACAATAACTCATTCTTCTTGACACACATCTTACAGCCAATCACTACCAAAGTTGAAGTGTACAGATTCGGCGTTGTACTGCTAGAGATGATTTTTTGCAAGAGAAGCGTTGATGTGGAAAATAACTGCAAAGAGAAACCAAATTTCAGAGATTGGGTGTACAATTGCTACGTTAATGGAGAATTATATGTTGTAGTAGATTATGAACCCCAGACCTTTCTTGAACGATGGAAACTGCAAAATTTCGTGATGGCTGCATTTTGGTGCATTCAAGAACACCCGTCTCTTAGGCCTACTATGAGGAAGGTTGTGCAGATGCTTGAAGGAAAAGTGGAAGTACATGTTCCACCGCATCCATTCCCATATACCAGAACTGGTTAAAACGGGCATTATTTGTATTACATCCAAACTGTGGGTTATTAATCTTTTGTTAGTGGACTAAGTGGTTTTGCTCTCCAAGTCTTGCTTTACTTTATGGTATATTGTTAAGAATTATAAAGTTTGCTATGAAACTGTGTGTTTGCCTAAGCGATTGGTACTGATGAAGTTTGTGGCCTCTCTTTTACTGTTTAGCATTCGCGCCACCGTCTCTACTCCATAGTCTTCCCTCTGTAGGAAGGGGGCTTTGAATTATGATCCTTTTTATTGGCAAGAACTTGTTGAATATAGTTTTTAGCCGCGAGCGCGACTCCATACACACTGGTTAGTGTAGGAGACTTAGAATTCAAAATGAACATCTGCAATCTGTGACGACCTTGTCTTCACTGCTTTGTGAAAACAATGGCCATGGCTTTAATTTGTAGCTGCTAATGACAATTCTAGACTTCGGTGAAGAAAGTTGAGGTTCCACCATAAAACCAATTGGCAATATGAGGAGTAGCCCAATTCACTTATAAGTCCATGCAAGGTCCATCAGATAGAAAGAATGCTTTATGTATTTCATTACTCAACAAGGAAGTAATTACAACTGAGTACATATACATTTTGCTAAATAAGCTTAGTGACTAATAACACTAGATTAACCCACTAACACAATGATTAGTTACAAAACAGTGCAACAGAATTACAGCTGTCCAAACTGACTATAATATTCAAGTATGAGGTGTCCCTTTACCCCTCCTATTAACGTGGGATTCATTCTCAACACGCCCTCTCAAATGTAGTGAATTTTCAAACTTAACACATGGACAGCAGAGTATTGATCTTCTCGAAACAAAATGACCTCATCTTTTAATTTTTATGTTACTCTTTTTCTTTATGAACTCAAAACGCACGGATTTGGTCTTATGGAAGCATATGGCCTTCCCTCTCATTTGGCATCTTTTGTTAGCTAAATTTTTATTCTCCACGGTAAAACTCATGAAATAACCGTTGTATCGGCCTCCCAAAATGTCACATCTAGGCCCGGGGTGGACCACTTCCCGGGCCCGCTCCACCACCGTAGCACGATATTGTCCGCTTTGAGCCCCGAACACGCCCTCACGGTTTTGTTTCTGGGAACTCACGAGCAACTTCCAGTGGGTCACCCATCCTGGGAGTGCTCTGGCCCCCTTCTCGCTTAACTTCGGAGTTCCTACGGAACCCGAAGCCAATGAGCTCCCAAAAGGCCTCGTGCTAGGTAAAGATGGGAATATACATATAAGGCTCACTGGATCCACTCCCCTGGCGATGTGGGATCTCACACGAAAAAATGCACAAGTGTTTCTTATCGAAGCATAATGGTCTCATATTTTAATTTTCAGTTACTCTTTCTCCTTATTAGCGCCTAACACACAAATTTAATATTATCGAAACATCTTCCCTCTTTTGGCATCTTTTGTGGGCCATATATATTTTGGCATCTTTCGTTGGACCAGTAGGTATTATTTGTGGAAAATTTGGAAATTACGGTTGTACCCTCTTAAACAAACGCTTAAATTTGGTCTTATCAAAGCATAATGGCCTTCCCTCTTTTGACATCTTTCGTTGGTTCAACATTTATTCTTCGCAACAAACTCATGAAATTACTGTCGTACGAGCCCCCAGAAAAAAAAAAAAAAAAAAAAAAAAAAAGGCACAAATTTGTCTTATCAAAACATAATGGCCTCATATTTTAATTTTCTACAATTTTACCCTTTTGAAAAAATGCATAGATTTGGTCTTATCGAAACAAATGGCCTCAGATTTAGTTTTTATGTTAATCATTTTTCTTATGAATTCAAAATACAAGAATTTGATCTTACCGAAACATAATGGTCTTCCCTCTTTTGGCAATGGCTCCTTTCATTGTTTCAACCTTTATTCTCCGCGGGAAAACTTGTGAAGCTCTTATTGTACCGGCCTTCCAAAAAAATGCATAAATTTGTGTAATCGAAACATAATGGCCTTTTTATTTTCAGTTACTCTTTCTCCTCATAAACTCATGACACACAGATTTAATCTTATCGAAACATCTTCCCTCTTTTCGCATCTTTTGTGATCCACTGTGTATTGGCATCTTTCGTTAGAGCAGTAGGTATTATCTATGAAAAATCTCCTGAAATTATGTTTGTACCCTCTTGAAAAAATGCATAGATTTGATCTTATCGAAACAAAATGACCTCAGATTTTAGTTTTTCTGTTACTCTTTTTCCTTCTTAACTCAACGGATTTCGTCTTATCGAAATATAAGGACCTTCCCTCTTTTGGCATCTTTCATTGGTTCAATCTTTATTTTCCGTGGAAAAATATTCATGGAATTACTGTTGTACTGGCCTTCCGAAAAATAACACTTCAATTTGATCTTATCGAAACATAATGACCTTATCTTTTAATTTTTCGGTTACTCCTCTTTAACTCATAACGCACGGATTTAATCTTATCGAAACGCCTTTCCTCTTTTGTCATTTTTGTGGTCCACTGTGTATTTTGGCATCTTCCGTTTGAGTAGTAAGTATTGTCTGTGAAAAAACTCGTGAAATTATAGTTGTGGCCTCTTGAAAAAATGCATAGATTTGGTCTTATCGAAACTAAATAGCCTTAGATTTTAATATATCTATTACTCTGTTTTCTTCTGAACTCAAAACCATGAATTCAGTCTTATCGAAACATAATGGCATTCCCTCTTTTGGCATCTTTCGTTGGTTCAATCTTTGTTCTCTGTTGCAAAACTCGTGCAATTACCATTGTATCAACCTCCCAAAAAAATACAGATTTGTATTGTCAAAAAATAAAGGTCTTATATTTTAATTTTCAATTACTCTTTTTCCTTATGAATTCATGACGCGCATAGATTTAATCTTATCGAGATATCTTTCCTCTTTTGACATCTTTTGTGGTCCACTCAGTACTTTGGCATCTTTGATTAGTCATACTCACCCTGGAAAAACTTGTGAAAAGACCATTGTACCCTAAGAAATTTTCTAAACCTCCTTATATAACCCAATAGTGTGAAAGCTAAGATGAACAAAGAAAACAATCGACCCCTCAAGTAATTTACCTTGTCTACTAGCTCAACTCTTATCGTTTATACAATTGAGTTTCGATCTCAATTTTCTTTCACCCTCCAACTTCTCAAGTTTTCACTTCAATCAATCACATCATGGATTCATTCACAATCACCGTCACCGTCACCTATGAGGAAGTCATGCCCACTGATGCCAGTCCACAGTATGTTGCCCCTTTAATTGTTGATATCCCAGAGTCCAGTTATGCCGAGGAAGTGGACCGTCCGTCAGACAATGACGAGAACGTTTCCCTTGATGATGAGAACAATATTTCTCATCTGGAAGATGATGGACAGATTCAAAGCCTGCCTCAAGGAGAAACGGCTCGTGACGATTCCGTTGTGCCGTTGGATCACCGGAACAGGACCACTATGTTTGTGGGTCATCATGATTACCATGCAAGTACTTCCAATCCAATCCATGAGTCAATCAAAGCTAAAAAAAAGCGAGCTTGGGCAATGGGTGCTGCTGCTGCTGCTGCAGCTGTGCCTGATTACGGCGGAGGATGTGACGACCGTGTGGTGTCATCTGATCACCGGAATGAAACCACTGTGGCGGTGGCTCAGCCTCAGCACCCTGATCCTGATGCTAGTACTTCCAGACGCCCAGGCCATGTGTCTTCGCGAGAAATGAAGAGAAGAGCTCGTGCGATGAAATAGTGTCACTGCTGCAGCTGCACCTGATTCCGGCTGAGGGCGTGCTGACGAGGCGGCTGTTGAGAATGAAGAGAAGAAGGAAGGAGCCGGTGAAGCGGACTGGGAGGTGATTGACGTAGAGTGACAATGAGATAGAGTACTGAAATAAGTATGTTGAATAAGAGTTGGAATGTCTAGTTCAGTTGGTGATAGACCTCGGGAATTTAGTGGAGAAAAGAAGCTAGGGCAATGAGTGTTCCTGCTGCTACAGCTGCGCTTGATTCCGGTGGATTACGTGACGACCCCAAACCGTAAACCCTAAAATTTCAACAGGGTGCAATTCGCGCTACTTCATCAACAACGAGCTCACAGATCGGGAAACCGGAAACCCTAACAAATTTCCACCATTGGTTCATCTAATGTTGAATTTCTCCTTACTGAGTGCACTGTTCCGCTATGGTCTCCTCCAACAAACTGGAAGTTCAAATCAATTTAAATTTTTAAAGAACATGTCGTCTTTTTATTACCTTTTTTATTCAAGTGCCATTGCAAATTATTCTCGAGAATTCCATTTTTTGCTGCGCAAAGAAAGGGATTAACTTCTTACGGGATTATGTGTTTACTTAAGCGGTTGGTACAAGCCCTATTCACTTTGGTAAGAGTACGAGTCTATGAATGCAGGCTACATTGTTTGAAAGTGTACATTGTTTAAAAGTACTTTTAAAATGACTGAAAGTACTTTGGGAAACAATTCTTAACACAAATGCAAATGAATCCAAAAAAAAAAAAAACTTCATGCAAGATGTACATAGCGTGCTTCTTGCAAAATGCACTTCGAGTGTTTTGGACCCACAAAACACTTTCACCAAAACACTTTCAGTCATTTTAAAAACACTTCTCACTTTCCATTTGTCATCTCTCTGAGCCGATCTTGAGCACCTTTATATATACTTTGACTCATTTACATATACCGCTAAAAATGCACAAATTTGGTCTTTATAGAAACATAATAGCCTCAATTTTTCAGTAACCTTTTTTTCTTATATATACAAAATGCACAGATTCAGTCTTATCAAAACATAATGGCTTTGGATTTTAATTCTTCAGTTATTCAATTTCCGTATGATCTCAAAGGTTTTAACACACAGAATTGGCCTTGTGAAAACATAATGGCCATGGATTTTAATTTTCAGTTACTACTTTTCCTTATGAACTCAAATTCAATCTTATCGAAATATAATGACTCGGTCTCTAATTTTGTCACTTACTCTTTTTCTTTTTGAATTCAAAACGCACATCGGACTTGGTTTTTCTTATGAACTCAAAACGTACACAACCAGTCTTATAACAAAAAGAATGGCCTCGGATTTAAAATTTCTCACTCAAATTTTTTTCTTATGAATTTGAAACTCATGTATTTGGAAATTTAGAACAAAAGGATTTCGTGTTTCAATTTTTTCAGTTACTCTTTTTTCTTCAACGCTACACGCATGCACTTGTTCTTATCGAAATGGCCGCATATTTTATGTTTTTTCAGTTACTCTTTTCCTTTATGAACTCAAAACGCACATATTCAGCCTTATCAAAACATAACAGTTTCGTGTTTTGATATTGCAGTTACTTTTTTTCCTTGTCGCAAGGTGCACATACTCGGTCTTATCAAAGGATAATGGCCATCGGATTTTAATTTTCAGTTATTCTTTTTTCTTATGAACTCAAAACGCACATATTCGGTCTTATCAAAACATAACAGTCTCGTGTTTTGATATTTCAGTTACCTTTTTTTTCCTTATGAATGCAAAGTGCACATAATCGGTCTTATCAAAAGACAATGGCCACGGGATTTTAATTTTCAATTACTCTTTGTTCTTATGAACTCAAAACACACATATTCAGTCTTATCGAAACATAACAAATTCATGTTTTGATATTTCAGTTACTTTTTTCCTTACAAACGCAAAGTGCACATACTAGGCCTTGTCAAAAGATAATGGCCACATGATTTTAATTTTTAATTACACTTTTTTCTTATGAACTGAGAACGCACAGATTCGGTCTTATCAAAACATAACGTTCTTGTATTTTTTTTTTTTCAGTTACATTTTTTCCTTATGAAATAAATGTCCAGAATTCTTCGTATAGAATCATAGTGGTCTCGGTTTTAATTTTTCAGTTAGCCTTTTTTCTTATAAACTCAAAACGTACACAATTGCTCTTATCGGAACATAATGGCCCTCAAATTTAGTTTCAATTACTATTTTCCTTTTAAACTCAAAACACATTGATTTGTCTTATCGAAATATAATGGCCTCAAGTTTTAATTTTTCGGCTTCTCATTTTCCTCTAAATGCACAAATTCGTGCTTATAAAAAAAAACATAAATACTTTTATTCTAATTTTTCGGTTACTCTTTTTCCTTTCACATATTCGGTCTTATCGAAAGGAATTGAATTTTCAATTACTAATTTTTCTTATGAACTATAAATGCACAAATTCGTCCTTTAAAAAAAAACATAAATACTCGGATTTTAATTTTTCAGTTACTCGTTTTCCTGTCACATATTCGGTATTATAGAAATGTAATGGTATTGGAATTGAATTTTCAATTAATAATTTTCCTCATGAACTCAAAATGCGTAGATTCAGCCTTAATGAAACATAACAACTTTGGATTTTAATTTTTCAATTCCTCTTTTTTCTTATGAACTCAAAACGTACAAATCCGGTATTATCGAAATATAATGGTCAGAGATATTAATTTTTCAATTACTTGTTTCATATGAACTTAAAACACGCAGATTAAACCTTATCATAATGGTGTCGGATTTTAATTTTTTAGTTACTATTTTTCCTTATGAATTGAAAATGCATAGATTCGGTCTTATCTAAACACAATGGCAGCCCTCCCTTCTTTTGGCATCTTTCGTTGGTCAAATATGTATTCTCCATCGCAAAACTCGTCAAATTACCATAGTACCCTCCCAAAAAAGAATTCATCCCAACCTCCCTATATAACCCAATAAGGTGAAGGTAAAACAAACAAAAAACATAGACCATTCAAGTCATCAACCAGTATCGAACGCCGCTGTGAGGGGAAAAGAGTTGTGGTGACTCGTACACTCTGAAGCATATTAGAGAAGTGTAGGGCTCGTTCGGTTGTCGATGCAAACTTTGTATCTGACTCCTCTCCCATATAAGAAACAATATTCACAACATGAATGAAAACTGAGAGAGGAGTAGATATACAGCCCGCCTCGAGGACTGAATGATCAGTACGCGTCCGATATGCAACGGGAGTGTACGAGTATTCACAACTCTTTGCCGCCCACGTTGGGATGACCATTTTGACCCACGGGTTAGTATATGTTGAGTGTTTTATTCTAGTAGGATTCAAATTAAATTAGATCAAATGGGTTTGGGTTTTCATAATCCATATCTATTAAGTCCGTCTTAATGGAGTGGATATGGAGATACCTATAAAACGCATGAAATCTTAGAGAAATCCTAACTTATACAAAGGCACGATGCTTCTTCTGTTGGTCGATCTCTTGCTCCCTCTTCTCTTTTCTGGTCTATCTCCTCGTTGCCGACATCACAATATTCGGGTCAGGCATCGGGTGAGAATTGGTCGTAAAGGAGAGGGTGTGACGGCCGAACCGGAGAAGAAATCAAGGCGGTGATGGATAGGATCATGGAGGTGGTGGGGGAGGTTGGGCCACAGAGAGTGCTAGGTAGAGTTGACAAACAAATCGTGTTTGTTGTGTTCGTATCGTTTTCGTATCATAATTGTTATCTTCCTCAAAAACTTTAGTTTTAATGAAAAAGTGACAAATAAATATGTAAGTGAATAGTACCAGGAAAGGTAAAAATGCCATTTTTTGTTAAAAGTGAACTGTACCAGAAATGTTTCGTTAAAACTCCTTTATTTAATGGGTCGTTAACAAGTAACCCAATAACATCCAATTCCTTAACAAGTCGTGCCATTTCGTGCTAGGTCGACTAGTAATGCAAGATATCTAGATTCGAAAATATTATCTTACCATCTAATTGTACCATTATTTGTATCATCTCTCTAATAAAGATAAGACACACATGCATTAGCAAATCTTATTTCTATTAAAAAAATAGTACAAATGATAATACAATAACTGTAGCATTACTTATCTAGATTTGAAAAAAAAAATCTTATTATATTCGTAACGAATGATCAAATAAGTAATCCAATAAGAATCTAAATTGTTAACAAATTGATTGAAAATCTATTATTCTTTTGTCGTTTTATATCAAGGTAATTGGTCGTATAAAAATTATGATTAAATTTCAGTTTACTACCCTCAAGTTTCGTGGTTTTCAACATTTGGTACATGAAGTTTTT
This sequence comes from Heteromeles arbutifolia, assembly GCA_024362995.1. Classification (NCBI taxonomy): domain Eukaryota; kingdom Viridiplantae; phylum Streptophyta; class Magnoliopsida; order Rosales; family Rosaceae; genus Heteromeles; species Heteromeles arbutifolia. The sequence continues at coordinate 1,702,572 of JANCRC010000005.1, forward strand.
TTCGTCCCAGAGTCATACCTAAAGTGTTAATTTTGGGACAGTCTCATACATCCGTTAGTCAAACTGTTAACTCTGCCATTAACTGATGATGTAGCGCCTATATGGACAATGACCGATAGCCACATGTCATTAATGTCACAGCCCGTCCCGAAATAATTTTATCGAGGATGTGAAAGGACGGAATTATCCCTAAAGATTGCTAAGGTGTGTAATTTATACATTTGGTTAATATTCTTCTTCCTAAGTTTTTGGAAGAATTTATTTGGAACTTAGTTTGTATTTTTTTATTTATTATTATTTGTTTGTGTGGTTAGGGTCTTAATGGACCACACACACTCTCACAACCTGCCCTCTCTCTCTCTCTCCCCCGTGGACTTCCTCTCTCTTCTCTCTCGATTTTTCTACACCCGTGCACTGTGCACGTACGGACGAACACCAAAGTCACCTCAAACTTCACGGATCGAACGTGTTAAGGTAATATTCTTGTTCCCTATCTTCCCCTGAGTCCAGCGGTACAAGTTTTGGAACTTAGAACCCTCGAAATCACGTCGAAACCATAACCTCGTTTGATATCACTGTTCATGCACGCGTGAAATGTTGGTTTTCAGGGAATTCTAAGCTTATAGGAAGCTTATTGAGGCTCCAAGGAAGCTCAGAGTGCTTCGTTTGAAAGAATTGGACGTTGGAATCGTGGGTTTGAAGGTTGGCCGGATTTTGTGGAAATTTCCCGATAAGATTTCATGACTTTTAGAGCTTTAAATTGGTATAGCATGATTCTATAAGTTAGGAACTTCATTTTGATGTAAAGATCGTGAAAAATGGTGCCAAAATGGCCGAGATATCGAAGTTGGAAATTTTCCCCAGTTTTCCTGCGATCGGCGACTCGCCGGAGAAGAAAGAAGTATATTCCGTCAGTTTGGACAGACTATGCTGACGTCGTTAGTTAAGTTTAACGGTTTCCGTTAAGAGTTGACGGAATATTCCTGACGCCGTTTAAAAAACTGTCAGTGTGCCTGGCACGTGACCGCGCGTAGGTCCGTGCCACTACTGGCGCGTGGGGGCGCGTGACAGGTCCAAAAATAATTCTAAAAATATAGGGTTGTTCGTGAGGTTGTGTAGATCACGTTGGTATATTCAAACACCCCATTTGAGCATCGTATGAGAAGTTATTTCGTATTGTTGGTTATGTACTCTAAATAATGTTATTATAGTTGTTTCGCATATAGGTGAGATCTATCCCGAGGACGAGCGCAATCAAGGGCGACACGGGGGTTACGACCATTCGACATACTAGTGAGTGGGCAGTTGTTTTCGTTATATACCTATATACTTACTGAATTTCCCAGAAATCGAATTTAAATGAAAGTATGTTTTAAAATGCCATGCATAGAATTGATATGAAATGTATGAATTGATATATGATGCATATGTATGAAATGATGCGGTAGATGCACAGGTAAGTATCAGGTGAGTTATATTGTGTAAAATTATGAATTTTGTTGAGAGCTCATAACCTGCACCCCGGTGTTAGTGCTTATGTTGATATTCACCTCCCGCACCGCACGTTCCCTTGGATCCAAGTAGGTGTAAGTCCTATCGTACAGACCACTTCTGTGATTCCGACTCGTAGGTGACCTGCGATTATTCGCACAGCTGTTGATGAGAATCGCACTAGAGCGTATTATTACACCAAGTCCTGTCGTACAGACCATTTTAATGGTTCCGACTTGTGTGCAGGCATAGGTATTGAGCTATATGATTAGCCGTACAGGACCACTACAGGGTCTCCGATTGATTTATTATTTCACCTGATATATTTGCGTATCTTCATTATGTTATTGATGCATATAGCATGGCATACTTTCCTAATACTGATTTTGAACCTTGATTTGAGAATATGATGATATACATATGTTTATAAGCTATTTTCTGGGAAAGTATATAGGTTTTACAGTGAGGGGTTATAAATGTTGATAAATGAGATGTTTTCGAAAAGCTTACTTTTACTGGCCCACTCAACTTTGTTTTACGCCCCTCCAGGTTATAGTTAGAAGTGTTTGGTGGCTCACAAGGATTCCCACGATTGTTCTGACAGACTTCACAAATGTAGGACTCACCTTCGGGTGTTGTAATTTAGTAACTGTCCTACTTGACTGCACTTAGAATCTTATGCTCTGATTGTGTGTATTTCACACTTAAATTTTCTCTAGCATGTCTTTTGGACAGTACTGCTATTATTCGGGCTTTAGTCATTCATAATTCTCTTACCTTATCGCTTCCGCATTGCATTTATGGTTACGTCACATTAGTAATGAGCAGCACGCCCTGATTCTCAGGTCGGGGTGTGTTAATTAAAGGGTCCACGTGGAAATTAAAAATTCAAAAAAATAATTATTTAAACAAAAGTTTTTAAAAAAATAATTTTTAAAAAAAATAAATAAAAAAAAAAGAAAAAAAAAAGCAAAACCCAGATCGTGTTCCCCAAATCCCCCCGTGCCCACCCCTCCCACCCCCATTACCTGCAACAATGAGTAAATTGTACGAATGGTCCCTCAACTTTAATCAAATTGGAGCAATGGTCCCTCAACTAAAAATCCATTACCATTGGTCCCTCAACTTATCAAAATGTGTAACTATAGTCCTTTTCATAAATTTTGTTAAAATTTTATCAAAATAAGTTATATTGGATTGACCATTTATACAATTAGGGTCCCTCAACTCATCAAAGTGTATAATTATGGTTCTTTTTGTCAACTATGTCAAAAAATTTGTCAAAACGAGTTACATTGGAATGACCATTGCTACAATTGGATTAAAGTTAAGGGACCATTTCTCCAGTTGAATTAAAGTTGAGGGACCAATGGTAATGGATTTTTAGTTGAGGGACCATAACTGCACGTTTTGATAAGTTGAGGGACCAATGGTAATGAATTTTTAGTTGAGTGACCATTGCTCCAATTGAGTTAAAGTTAAAGGACCATAGCTACAATTTACTTCCCGCAACAACAACCCTCCTCATTGCACCTCCATACCACCTTCTCCCATCTAAATGTGGGTTTTGTCCACCACTCATGCTGCGACTGCTACCCAAAACGGCACCCTTCTCTAGGCCAGTCACGTCAACAATTTTGGTTTGGCCACCGACATCCTCTTCGACGGTGTACTCGACCGTCTCGCCTTCTCCGGGAGTGCAGAAACCTTCAGATCAGATCAAGGATTGGACAAACAAATACTCTCCGCCGTCATTGGGGGTGACAAAGTCGAACCCCTTCTAGTCGTTGAACCACTTAACGGTGCCGCTCAGTCTCTCACTCGTCTCTCTCTCAATCGCAAATCTCAAAACCCTAACCCTAGAAATTGCCCTTTATCTCCCTCCCACTGTAAATTTTTTTTTTGAGTTGACTGTTGATGCATTTGCGGTTTCAGTTTTAGTGTTCTGATTATCACGAATGCTAGTATCAAAGTCGTGGGATTTAGCTAGAAGGGTTCGATCCTGAGCTGCTTGAATGTTTGCAGGACTCGTCCTTGAAACTCAGCAGGAGGCCCGAGTCGCCGCTGCCAAGCGGGAAGTACTCAGCGTGCTGCTTGGGAATCACGAGGCGGTTCAGCTTGCCGACGTAGCTCGGGGTCAAGGGCTTCTCGAACATGGGCTCTTTTTCATCGTTGGAGTCGTCAGAGTTAACGCGGTGATGTGGCGGCGGGGGACTGGAGTTGGTCTGATTCATTGGGGTCGACGGCGTCGTGGTGGTCGAGGTTGAAATTGAGGGTGTCGGTGGGGGTATGGAAATGGGTGGGGGACATGGGTGTGGTGGGGTCTTGGGAGTTGATCTGCCAGGGTTGGAAAATGTGGTGAGCGTGGTGGGTGTCTTGATAAAATTGGGGGATGAAATGGGTTCTGCTGTGTGGGTATCAAGGAAAGGTGTCGGTGGGTGAGGGGTGGAGGGGATGGAGGCGCAATGGGAAGGGAAGTGGTCGTGGATAATGGGGGTGGGAAGGTGGGCACAGGGGAATTTGGGGAAGACGATCTGGGTTTTGCTTCTTTCTTTTTTTAATTTTATTTTATTTTATTATTTTATAACTTTGTCTAAATAATTATTTTTTTGAATTTTTAATTTCCACGTAAACCCCTTAATAACATGTGATGTCAAATCATTATCCACATAAACACCACAGTTAACAACAAAGTTAACAATTTGATTAACAGATGTATGAAATTGTTCTAAAATTAACATTTTTAAGTATAACTCTAATACAAAAAAAACTTCATGTACCAAATGTTAAAACTTACAAAACTTAAAAATAGTAAATTGATATTTACCCAAAAATTATCATGTCTAGTAAGATATTCTCCTAATCTCTCCCACCAAAACCACATAATCAAACAACCCGAATTTTTGAAATTTAATCTCATGATTAAAAACAAAATCTCTTTAAAAATAATAATAACTTTAAATATTAAATCAAATTTCAAAAACTCAAACAAAAATTATAATAACCTTGGTGAGAGAAACTGCAAATATTTCGATTCAAATCACAAAACAATATACAAATTCAAGCACAGCAGCTAATCCATGATTGTAAGCAACAACCAAATTTCACTAAAATCCTAATCGTAGATAAAAATTAAAAGCCTAAATCGACAACAAATTATCGAAACTAGAAACCCTAGAAATTGGGGATTTTTTTTTTTTTTAAGCCCTCTCGCCTCTGATCCTACGAGCGAGCTGGATGTCCTTGGGCATGATCGTGACCCTCTTGGCATGAATCGCGCAGAGGTTGGTATCCTCGAACAGACCCACCAAGTACGCCTCCGCCGCCTCCTGAAGCGCCGCCACGGCGCTGCTCTGGAACCTCAGATCGGTCTTGAAGTCCTGGGCGATCTCCCTCACCAGCCTCTGGAACGGAAGCTTGCGGATCAGGAGCTCAGTGCTCTTCTGGTACTTCCTGATCTCCCTCAGCGCCACAGTTCCAGGCCTGAAGCGGTGGGGCTTCTTCACTCCCCCGGTCGCCGGAGCCGACTTCCGGGCAGCCTTGGTGGCCAGCTGCTTCCTTGGGGCTTTGCCTCCGGTGGACTTGCGGGCAGTCTGCTTGGTGCGAGCCATTTGGGATTGAAGTTGGAAGATTGAAGGACTTTGGGAGATTTGGGCTGTTTGTTTCTCGGGAAAATCAGCGAGAAAATGCGATGAATTTGTGAATTTAGAAATATATGATCGGAATTATTTATAGAGTGGAAGAGTAAAAGAAGCGCGAGTTGAAATATTTGGGAAATTTTGAAACTTTGGATGAGCGAATATGAAGCGTTGATTGGTTCTTGTTATCAACGGTGACGATTTTTTTGGTGGAGTAGAGCGGATAGCGATCCGTGTGCTCTGCTCGCTGTCCAATGGGATTGGTTTATTACAGCGGCAACTGGATTTTCGGTGTTTGTCGACTTTTTAAGTTGGCGGGTCAAGTTTTGGGTGTTCTGAATATGGGCTGGACCGGAAAATTATGCAAATGTGAAAAGGGCTCAATGAGATAAGATTTCATGCAACATGTGAGATTAAATGTTAGGCCCAAAGAAGGGAAATGGCTTGAAGTCGAGAGGAAGAAGGATTTGAACTCGAGATACAGTGAGTTGAAGAGAATTAAGAGATGCATTAATTATTAGGGCAATTCACCATTTGTAGGGAAAGGAAAATAATTGGAGTAATAGATCTTCACATTATCAATGACCATATTTTTGTAAGATCATTATTGCATCCGTATTGATGAGATACAAATAAATGTACGAATGAAAATCACTGCATAATGTGCTCTATAACGATGTCAAACAAAATTATCCAACAAAATTGCTTGTCGTGTGAATCGTTGATAACCTAATATACAATCACTGTTCTTAACTGAGACAATTTGAATTTCATATCGGAACCTTGTAGGGTTAGGAGTACTCGAGTGAGTTAGTTTGCGTGAGTAATAGATTTTCTTTATAGTAACTACTTGTTCATGGTTACATCATCATGGTAATAACCTTTTCCCAAATTAAACAAGATCGACTACATAAATTATTGCCCTCAATCTTACTATATCATTATCGTTTTTGCCCACTTGTAAGAACATTTAAAGTTGTGTTATGTCACATACAAACACTAATGCTCTTTTTTTACACTGGGGAATTCCTTTGAACTTAGTTTTTAGGGTTAAGCCCATATATCTACCTAACTTTTTGGGGTGATTTCAAATTAATCTTAACAACATTCTTAATAATAACCTAACATTTTGAAAAGTGGACATATGTTAGGTTCATTAGCATTCAGTGATGTGAACAATTATTTAAGTGAATTTTTACTCTTGAGTCATCTATGGAGCTTTAAATCTCCAAATCGATACAGTTTAGCTACGCAAATTTACGGCTTAACTTTTCTAAAAGGACTTGATTTAGGGAATTAGAGCTCCAAAGACGACGATTAGTAGAGACCAATTTTAATTTGTCCACATCATCATTTAATGGTAGACAAAGCACCACTTAATGTTGTTAAAGTCATCACTTAAAGCCGTTGGCCTAACGAATGTCTAATTTTTAAACCATTGAGTAGTTACTTAAAATGTTTTAAAAAGTTGAGACTAATTTGAAATCACTTCTAATTTAAGATCGGATAGTTATCCGTACTTAACTCTAGTTTGTACTCGATACTCATAACGTGTAAGAAAACATATTACAGGCAACTACATATAAATAATTTGAGCTTCCAACACTTTTCAAATTAGCCTTTTGTATTGCATTGGTGTGGTGATTCCTTCTCTGAATTGAAAACACAACTTTAGGTTCTTTCATAAAAAAGTATTACTTCAACGTAATTGTTTTTTTTTTTTTACAAACGATAATGTTAGTAGATTAAATTGTTCTATATTAGTGAGAAGGGAATCGGTGGAGATCAAACTTGCACAAAATTGCATATGCATAATTACTTTCCGCAACTGCAGTGAAGCGCCATCTGCACCTCCAAAGTAATTGTTGGGTAAAAAAGATTCAACATAAAGAGTGCCTCCTGCTTATACAGTGCAGTAGGACATCGACATTTCATTTTAGAAGCAAAAAGTTGCCCCAAAAAGCTACCAAACCAACTTTATAGAAAAGGGCTCAAAGTTGGTATACATATCTCTGAAGATTGAAGACAATAGTGTCTAATTCATGGGTCAAGATTCAAGATTGGTACGACTAATTAGTCTCCCGATTGATTACTTATCCTGTAGGAGATATTTAATCAGCTTAATTTGATTACTTATCCCTTGCTCAAGAATTCTAACCTCGAAAGATACTTCCCTGGAACTAATTAATTCATTTTTTTTATTAGTTAGAATGGAAGGGAATCGAATTTTTGAACTTATTTCTCTCTTAGGGATCCTCACTACTTCTACTAATCTCAAGGGCTCTTCATATTCTTACAACAATGTCGAGATACGTAACATCAATGCTCAAATGACAGCCTAAACAATCGTCATTGTCGTTTGAGAAGCAACTTCTCTTACTTAACCATCGGAAAATTTTCTTTGGCTAAACACCATTGTCCTCCAACTCTGGTGCCCATTTTCTTGTCCATTTTGTAGGATTTTTTTTATTTTTTAATAAGTGATATTCTACATAAATTTATCTAAACTACAAGAAGGAGATTCGAACTTGGATGCATATAGAACGGAGCTCCTACACTTCTCTTTTCATTATTGAATGGTGTTAAAGCTTGAATTACAGAAACACAACTTTAGGTCTTGAATTTGAAAAGAAATACTATCATGTCGTCCAACAAATTTGGTAAAGGAGACTTAAAATAAAAGAGAAAAGGGCAACAAAATTGGACATTTCATTTTAGAAGGAAAAAAATGCCCTAATCTACCAACTTTATAGAAAAGAGCTGAAAGTTGGTATAACTCTGAATCTGAAGAAGTTGTGCGGAAGAGTGTAGACAGGAGTATCGATTTCGTGGGTCACGATCGATTAAGATTGGTATGACTAATGACAAGCTAGCTTAACTAATCCAACACTAGTACGTGAGTCTTCCTTGTGGCCATAAATTTGTAGTATAAGAGCATCTTCAAGAGAGTTTACAAAACTAAATTTGAAGTGCAACATAAGATGTTTATGCTCCAATAAAGTTGTTAAATAAGTCTTCAAATTTAGAAAATGGTGTATACTCTCTAGATTTAGAAACTCTCTATCCCACTCTTCATATATTCTTTTTATTATATAATGTGTCTTTGTCAAATTTTTTCCCAAAAATGAAACATTAAAATAAGTTCATATGAAGGGAAGTAATAAAAAAATACTAAGATTTGTGGAGTCTATTGGAGCAAATTTGAGAATCAACAGATTTTAATTTTCAAACTGACGTGTGGGTCAACAAATTTGTATTTAGAGTCACATCTATAAAAATTGTTGGAGATGCTCTAAGTTGTAAAACTCTAATTTTTCTTCGATAATCAGGACCGCTCAGTAGTATAGGGGAAATTCATAACAAAATCACTCATTATTTGCAACACCTACAATTCTAATTAATAGGCCTAAAGTAAGGTTATTTCAATGTGGAAGCTAAATGGTAGGAGGAGTAGTAGTGCCTCAACTTGTATGAAAGCAATGAACGATATTGACAAGGCAATATGATCCCACATTCTCATACCAAAATCAACCCTAAGGCATGAAGACATCTATACAAACAAAGAAGAAACTAAGGATATGTATTATATACTAATTCAGAAGATAAAAAGAAACAAAATAAGCACTTAACCCTAATTGTTTTAGAACTACAAGTGACAAACGTGGATCCCCACAGAAAAACAAAGACACGGGTAACAACAACGACATGAATACTATAATAACCCTAGTATTGGTAATGAGCAGTGGGTGATGAAAAAGAAAACAAAAACCCTAACGAATCCGCTTTTACTAGGATCAAACAATCAAAACCTGACAAAATCCAAGCATCATACGAGCAAGTCCAGCAAGAATATAAATTAGCACCTCCCCTCTTTCTGCTTCTTGCTTTAAGAAACTCAGCTTCGTAAAAAGAAATAAAAATACTTAAAATGGCAGAGTATATTGGTACCATATAAATATGCGTGTGTATGTGTGTGTGTGTGTATGTGCAGATTGCACAAAGTGGTAGGGGAGAAGGCGTTGTTTTGGTATCTGTGGCGGGCAAGCTAGGGTTTAGGGTTATCAACCTGCTGTATATTATTTGCTGTATTCTTTTGGAGTAACTCGGTTGCATCTTTGCTTGTATCTAATATATTCCTTTTGGTACAGAGCGAAAGAGACCAAAATCAAACTCTCTTTGTTTCTCTCACGAGAAAATGAAAACTAATAGCCACCGTCGATTCACAAACTGCGATCAGAATCTAACATAAATTATCCCATTAGGCCGTATTGAAATTTTCATAAAAACAGTTACAATATTGAAATAAGACTTAGGGATGTCATATGTGAGAGGCACTGCTATTTGTATTATCTATGTCCTTATTTTCGAAAAAGAAAAAGGATGTCCCCATTTTTAAGAAAAAGCTCACACATTCTTTTTAAGGTTACCGTATAATGCATTTTAGCAATTTAAACCATCTATATTTGAAGTCATGCTTCAATATTCATTTTTACCAAAAATCATCATCATTCGAAACTGTTTGGTTATATAAACTGTGTAACAAAACACTATGTTAGATGAAAATGTAGATCATCAAATAACTAGAAAAGCCGGTTTTTTGCAGGAATAATCCTCAGAAGAAAAAAAAACAAAAAAATTGAACGTCTTCGATAATTGGATTGCACCCGAAAAAAAAAAAATCTTTATGTTGAACTAACATGACTGGCAGATAGTGTAGTTAGTAGCAAGCAATGGGAAACCCTTAACATTGTATGAGTTATCTCGTTAAAGAAGGATGATTAAATATATAATTATTGGATAATTTGGTTCTACAACAATTTAAGAGCCATCGAATGGGAATGAGTTAGGATTTAGTGTTTTCTATTAAAGGGTATCAACGTGAAATGGGACACAATAACAAATAGCCAAAATCAATAAGAAAACAGCCGTGTGTCAACCCTACGTAGTGGTGTTCACAGTCGCACTAAAAAAATACTGGTTATAAGGCATAAGTGAACCTTAAGACATAGCTGAATTTGACATAAGCTAAGCAAAATTTAACTCATTCTAAACAAGAAACTAATAATTTCCAATCTATTTTGTTGGGGACAAAATACGAGATATTTCAAATCTATTGAATTTTTTTTAAAGACTACTTTGTGATTAATTTAAGTATAATCCGTAAAATGAAGTTGATTTAAAAAGAAAATAAACACCTTTTTGCATGTGGAGGTTGACAAACTCTAGCTTTTGGGTGGGGGGTTGGTGATCAGAAAGTTAATCTCATTTAAATAGCCACTTCTTCTAAACACAAATATTGAAAACAACGAACATAAACGTTAAATATTTCCTTAATCTTACATGGAATTCCTTTACCAAAACTGACACACCCCGTCCCGAAGGAGGGCATGCTGGCTGTCACGTACAAAAGGCCTTGTGCTAGGTAGGGATAAGAATATACATTTAAGGATCACTCCCCTGGGTGATGTGGGATGTTACAATCCACCCCCCCTTAAGGGCCCGACGTCCCCGTCGGCACACATATGGCCAGGGATTGGCTCTGATACCAATTGTCACATCCCGGCCCGGGACGGATCACTTCCCGAGCCTGCTTCACCACCGTAGCACGATATTGTCCACTTTGGGCTTACCATTCCCTCACGGTTTTGTTTCTGGGAACTCACGAGCACTCCCATGATGGGTGACTCACTGGGAAGTTGCTCGTGAGTTCCCAGAAACAAAACCGTGAGGGAATGGTAAGCCCAAAGCAGACAATATCGTGCTACGGTGGTGGAGCGGGCCCGGGAAGTGATCCGCCCTGGGCGGGGATGTGACAAAAATAAACAAAAAATTAAGGGCTCGTTTGAAAGTTTATTTAAAATGATTGAAAACATTTTTTGTGAAATCGATTTTGGGCTTCAAAAACACTTCAAGGGCTTTTTGAAAGAAGCATTAGGTATGTGTTTCTTACGGGAATCACTTCAAGTGTTTTTCTATGATCCACTTGGATTTTTACTAAGGCTTGGTTTCAAAAATATTTTTACTAAAACTGTTTTCAGTCATTTTAAAAACACTTCCAAATGAGTCTTAAAACATTAAGCCTTCCAATAAACAAAGTCCTGCGTTTATCAAACTATCCATCCTTTACATGCCCATGAGACCAACATAAAATTTAAGCATGGGCAGTTTGGTAAATCTACTAGTACAAGGTGATGACCCGTTAATTTGGTCCCCTCTGTAGCACTGGACTTTACAAGATTCGCTAATTACAGAAAGGCAGGACAATGAGTGTTTGGAAGGTTTTGGATATTTCTGTCCTCAAACCCCCACTCCCTTTCGGCCCTTGGATTGGACAGCTCAGAAAAAAAAATTCATGGACCAAACTACCCTCTTCTCATACTATTACTAATTGAGTGCGAATCAAACTATGATCTTAAGTGCAAAGATAAGTACTTTAGCGTTAATTTTCACTTTAATTGTAATCACAAAGATAAGTACTCTACCATTGATTCTTATTCTGACGGTAAGACATAGATAAATGCTCTATCATTAAAATTAAAATATCTAGAATAGAATTTGCATTTCCTCAAACGTGAACATAGTCGAGGACAATATAATGCCAAATGATTTCCAAACTTATTGGGGATTAGAAGGTATCACCATGTCAAAATTTTATGTTATATTCTCACATGTAAATTTTGTACAAAACTATAGTTTCATGACCAATTTACCCATGCATTATTGTTCCTAACTTTCAATTCTGACAAGCTGAAACTAAACTGTCATCGTGAGTTTTTTTTATATTTTCTTTGTACATCAGTTAATCACATTTATTTTCATTCTTTCTTTGACCCTTATGAAAGAAAAAATAGCATGTATAATCAATATGCACATGAAATTAAAAGGAGCAACTCACTTAGATCATCAATTGCTATCATTACATAAAGTATTTCACAATTAAAGTGGGCATCATCATTCATCACTTCTTCAAAGTTCAAACAATTGTTAGGGTAGTGGAACATAGAGTGGAGAACTTCTTTCTCATGGAACCAAGCAATCATGTTCACAGTAGTACCACCACCTTATGTTGGTTGCATGGTTATTTTAGGAAACCATGGCCCCAAGGGCATTTTGGTCAATTTAGTTTATACCAAAACCATACCTCCTACATTGAGTAAGAGTTGCCCCTCTCTCTCTCTCTGCTTCACATGCTCTCATTCCATCAAAATCCATAAGAACCAAGACAAACGAAGCTCATTGGCTTAGGGTACCCCCTACTCTCTCTCTCTCTCTCTCTCTCTCTCTCTCTCTCTCTCTCTCTCTAAAATTCTCTTGTTTTCCAAGATTCCACTGTAGATATGATCATCTCTGCATACCAAACCCAACCATTGGATTCCCACTCCTTCATTCTCTCTGTTCTTATCTCTCCCTGAACAATCTCACTCTCCCCCCACTCCTCCTCTGCCCTCCTCTGTTTTTCTCTTGTTTTTCATGGCTTCTTTTACTACAAATAGTAACAATTCTCAACCCCAAGAGAATAATTCCAATGTCAAAAACGATGTCAGGAGGCAGGAAATCCAAGCCGCCGTTGCCAAAGCAGTGGAGCTGAGAGCTCTCCATGCTGCGCTGGTTCAAGGAAGCAGCCCTGCGAATCTCAGGCTCCGTTCTTCTTCCCCTGCCTCCCGCCCTGCCTCCCAGTTCTCTGCTCAGGACTACCCCGTTTTCACTCCGGTGAGTCGAAATTTTCGACATTCTTCATTTTTCGCTCTCTAGTTTCCGGAATTTGCTCTGTTTTCTCTACTACTGTCATACAATTTGTTCTTTGCTTTTAATAAATATTTTTAGTTTATAAAGAGGCTGGTTTTTTTTTTTTTGGGTATTGCGAGCTGCCACTACTTCGTTTTCATTCTTTTTAGCATGGAATTTGCTTTGTTTTCTTTGTTATTGTAAGAAATTTTTGTTATTTGGATATATCAAAAGCGAATCCCGAAGATATAAAAGGGACGACAGAAGGAGAAAATTGGAGCGTGAAAGTCACAAACCCTTCACAACCCAAGTCTAATACTGAAATGTTGTATTTTATGCATACTTGAGTTAGGCCAGTTGGTTACGGCCTTAAAAAGTTTGAATCGCTCCGCTCATATATTAGAGTAGTTTAGAACTTCATATTTAAAATATAATAATAAGGATTGTATTTTGCGGTTAATAAGTGCTGGATGAGTTCACTATATTTGGAGACATTTTACAGAGTTATGAAGATGAACCATTGCCCGGATTTCAGCAAATTCCGACAATGAATCGAAGGTTATCCGAGAATTGGGACGAGTATGGCGGGCTAGAAGGAAATGTGGATGAAACAGTTGCATCAAATTACAAGGAAAACTCATCTTCAAGAAAAGGGTTTCCTTCTGATTTCGCCAACCTAGAGTCTCATGCTTGTCCAGCTGAGGATCACAAATCTGTGACAAGCTCTTCATGTGCAAACAACATCACCGTGCTTCAAACATCGCCTGCCAAGGAATACTTCAGGTCGAGAAGGCGAAATAGTTTGGGGGATTTCAACTCGGTTTCATCTTGTAATCGATGCAAGCCTGCGATCATAACAAGCGAATCGGAGGTTGGGACGAGGAACTGCAGGAATTCTAACAGTGTTGTGCCGTTGACAGATTCACATTCTTCTGTTCGGTCGCAACCAAAGAGTCGGGGAGTCATTTCGTGGTTGTTTCCCAAGTTAAGGAAGAAGCACAAGAACGAAAGCTCTCCAAACCGAACAGAACCAGAGGAAGTTTCTCAGGTTTATAGGGACTTGGGGATAATGTCAATTGAGACGTTGAGGAAACAGCTCACAGAAGCGAATGAGCAGAGAGACGCCGCGTTAATGGAGGTTTCGGGGATGAGATCTTCGCTCGGGGAGCTGAAACAGAAGATGGACTACTTGGAAACTTACTGTGAAGATCTGAAGAGAGCTTTGAGACAAGCAACACATACCAAGAATTCCCAAATCCCTGAAAAGCTTGGGAGCTTCCCAAAGAGTGGCAAATCCAACGATGGGAATGCAGAAAACCTAATGCCGGTCAGCGAGGAAGTAATGGTGGAAGGTTTCTTACAGATAGTATCGGAAGCAAGACTGTCTGTAAAACAGTTCTGCAAGATCCTTGTAGCGCAGATCGAAGTAACAGATAGCACCCTGGTGGATAATTTGAACATGCTTCTCGAGCCGTTCAAATTGTCATTGAGTTCTAAGCACTCCAAGGAAGTGTTGTACCATTTGGAAGCCATCATCAACCAGTCACTCTACCAAGACTTCGAGAACTGTATGTTTCAGAAAAATGGCTCGCCGAAGATTTTAGACCCTCACCAAGCACGCCAAGCGCAGTTTTCTTCGTTCGTTGCCCTCAGAAACTTGAGCTGGAACGAAGTATTAAGAAAGGGAACGAAGTATTACTGCGAAGAATTCAGTAAGTTTTGCGATCAGAAGATGAGTTGCATCATTACAACACTAAATTGGACAAGGCCGTGGCCGGAGCAGGTTCTTCAAGAATTCTTTGTTGCTACCAAGTGCATTTGGTTGCTTCATTTGGTTGCATTTTCGTTCAATCCGCCTCTCGGGATTTTGAGGGTGGAGGAGAATGGGAGCTTTGATCCACATTACATGGATGACATGTTCATGGACAGGCAGAGATCGCTCGGTCCGAGCCGGGTTAAGATTATGGTAGTGCCAGGGTTTTATGTTCAGGATAGGGTTTTAAGGTGTAAGGTTCTTTGCAGATATAAGTCTGCAGGTTCAGTAAATTGATCCTTTCTTTGTAAAATATATATTTTTAGTTTTTTATCAATCAATTATTGCCTTCTTTAGGGTTTTTTTTTCTTTTTCAAAATTAATTTTTTATTGGTTAACCATTCAACAATCATCGATACTTCAATTACTTAACGCTTAATTGGATTAATCGTTTCATGATAAGGTAGTCAGAAAATAGTTCCTGTGGTAAAAAAATTAGAATTTAGACCCTGTGGTAAAGTTAGAATTTAAGCCAAAAATTTAAAATTCCATCAACTCTTTATTAATTGTTATTGGAAAGTTCAGTTTTGGCCTCAGGTGTGGCTCACGTTCGAACGATTAGTGGAGAGTTGACGAAACTTTCAATTTTAAACCTAAATCCTAATGGAATTCCCCACATATCGCTGGTATCAGTTCATTAGGTCGTCGGACTAGTCAGTTGATCAGGCGATATGACCCGAGTTTTTCCTCCTTAACCAGAACCTGCTTATAAATGAGAATTCTTGAGCACAAAAAATATAATGACTGATATTGTATTGCAAGCACGCCAAATAACCGTTCTATTGGACCAATTACAGCAAACAAAACAAGGACAAGAACCAAATAGAGCAAAACTTCAAGGGTGGCAAGTATACGTCTCAAAACTTCGGTCGCTAACAAAGTTATGACTAGAAAAAGAGAGGAAGAACTCATAACCATTTTTCTGCAACTGCAAATGCTAATCCCAAATATACGAGAAGAGGCCGGATTTATGGATGACCATTTGAACCCTCACTGCCTCAGGGCATGCCGTCCATCAACTGAAGCTCAGTGCAGATACCTTCATGCATTTACTTTTACTTTCTTCATCAGCTCTATGAATTCGCTAAAAACTGCAGTAAAAAATAATCCCTTAACTTTTTGTAATTTAACATTACACGGTATGTAAAATTGTAAAGAAATGGTACCATAAGTGCGACAGAAAGTAGCTAGAAAGAAGCAACAGGAAAAAGAAAAGCCCTCGTAGCTATGAGCTCTAGCTTCACCTTTGAGTAGGTGATGAAATTCCTAGATTTCTTGTTAAAAGTGCATATCTCTAATTGGTGCAAGCACCTACCGCAGATAATACTAGTAAATTTAATGTTTACTTATCAGTCTGTAGAAACACAGTTCACATTACCGTAGTCCGAATCATGAGGCCCTGGGGATGCTTCAGGGTGGTACTGGATAGACATGATGTTTCGTGCAGGATAGGCAAGACCAGCACAACTTCCATCATTGAGATTGACATGAGTTACTTCTACACCCTCGGGAAGTGATGCAGCCTCAACTGCATAGTTGTGATTCTGCAACAAAATTAGAGGATGAAGAGGTAAATAGATGTCCATTACTTCGATGTGTTTACTTCAGTATGGCAGTTCAAAAATTTCAAACATAATAAATTTATACGATTGACATACCTGAGCACTTATCTCAACATGTCCAGTACGAAGATTACGGACTGGATGATTTCCTCCATGGTGGCCAAACTTCATTTTGAAAGTTTTACCGCCTAATGCCAGGCCAAGCAACTGATGGCCCATGCAAATTCCAAAAACGGGAACCTTCCCTAGGATCTCCTTGACTGTTTCAACAGCATAAGGAACAGCAGATGGGTCTCCGGGGCCATTGCTGAAAAGAACCCCAGCCGGTTTCATTTTAAGAGTCTCTGATGCTGGCCATGTTGAAGGCACAACAGTAATTTTACAACCATACGAAGCCAAGCGCCTGAGTATATTATGCTTGATTCCAAAATCATATGCAACAACCTACAATTCATACAGACAAGAATAATATAAAAGGTCAACTAGGACCAAAGTACCAACATCAGAGCACTACTGGTCCTTTAGCAAATGTGTTTTCCTTTTGTTTTATAGTTAAAGAGATAAAGGGATTGGGAAGGAGAGAAACAAGAGATGAGAGGTGACACGTAACGAAAAGAGTACGCATAACAGGATACAATTAGAACTAACATGATACCATACATTCCGTTAAGTAATTCAAATTTAACTCAATACTAACTTACATGAAATGCACCTCCATCTCTTTTACTGGCGTTAAATGCCCACTCTGATTGTGTTTTATCAACCCAATCATGAGGGGCCTTACATGACACGCCACTTATTAGATCGACCCCTGCAAAATTAAAACAAGAAACCTTAGAATTTTAATCCTTATACTTAATTTCTTTCTTTTTTTCTCTGTTACATCACTTGACTTATTCAACTAACTCGATTAAATAATTACCAACAATGTCCCACGAACGAGACATTTCCAATAGTTCATCATCTGATTTTGTCTTTTCTGTGCTTAAAACACCAATAAGGCTTCCATCTTGCCTTAATCTTCGGGTGATAGCACGTGTGTCAACATCATCTGTTTCATAATCAATCAGCACCAAAAGCAAAATGTCAGAAGTCATACACAAACAGCATAGCACACCAATTAACATGATTCTGCAAAATATTAGTTCCTTAAAGATTAATGCCCAGGTCTAACTTACAAATTCCCATGACGTTCCTTTCTGCTAAATAATCACCAATTGTTTCTGCACATCTCCAATTTGAAGTACTGCAAATTAACAATCACACAGTTTAGTTTATTGTCAAAACTGAGCATCACAGCTCAATCACGGAAATGGCTGATATTAATGTTCCTACAGCAGTATTTGAAGAAGGACCAATTGGTCACCTGATGCTTAAATTTCTGATCACTAGACCGGCAAGGAAGCATTCCCTTGATTCTTCATCATCTGATAAGGATGACATCAATATCAGAATTCAGCATATCCAAGATGGTATAAATTTCAAAACTTGAGAAAGAAAACTTCACCTACCAAAATTTACACCAGTATTTCCAATATGTGGGTTTGTCATCAGGACAAATTGACCAGCATAACTAGGATCTGTAATAATTTCTTGGTACCTGCGTAAACATGTAAAATGCCCATATATCAGACTCCATATATTACAGGCTGAAATTATGAATTCCTCGACATTGATACCCAACCACAGAGGAGGTAACTAGTTCCATTTATACAAGTACCAAATTTACGTTACAATGTTAACATATGCAGCTAAGTCCCACAAACGGAAAGAACCTGACACCAAAGTTCAAATGTTAAGATTAATTGCTGGGAGATACAAAATCATAAGTCATCTCACCCAGTCAAGGATGTATTGAATACAACTTCACCAACTTGGGTCCCTGAAGCGCCAAACGACTTCGCTCTCCAGATTGAACCATCTTCAAGCACAAGCCTAGCATCTGAGGTCTTCCAAGGTCTTTCTGCCAAATCTAAACCCCAACAAACAATACAAAACACATAGAACCATATATTTTTAATAATAAAACTACAAATTTAATCTGTATTATAAAGAAATTATCAACAATCAAGATTATAAACCTCCGAGAGTGAATTCTGAGCTTAAGAACAAGAATTTCAATAAAACTGATTAAACCCATAATTTGTTTTTCACTTTTATTATTATTTTTTTCACATTCCTGGACATAAAACTGAAGTTCCATGGCACGCAATTAACTTGTTTTTCATCTAGTTACTGTAAAGACACAATCTTTTTTTCTAAAATAAAACAAATATTTTAAATATTCATGCGCATTAATGTATTGGGAAAGTTGGAAGAGTGAAAGAAAAGCAATTGAAACAAGAGGTGACGGCAGAGCAGAACCTGGGACGGTGGTTGAGGTGGCGGAGGAGCATCGGATGGTGAAAGCTCTGAGCTTTGACGGGTTTGGAGAATTGGGATGGAATAAAGTCCACGGATTTATAAGAGCTAATTCCATAGCTGCTGCGGCCATTCTCCTCTCTCTGTTGCGGCTGTGGATTATTTGGGTTTGCTATGCGTCTGTGTTGAGAGAGAGAGAGAGAGAGAGAGAGAGAGAGAGTAGAATATAGAAAAAGGGATATACAAACGACACATTATACTTTTTTAGTGGTCGGACAGATAAAAAACAAAATGTTATTCTTATTATATTTTTATCAGTAACGCCATCGAGATTAAATTGTAGATAAAGCTTTAAAAATTAAAGTATATGAAAGTTGATGAATGGTTTATTACTTACACATTGATAAACGTGCTTACTCCTATTCGTAACACATCATTTAGTTTATAAATTTAGTCTCTCTAACATTACCCTATTTTTATGTCACATTTGTATCATATTTCACTGAACCTGCATGTGTGTCTCATCTCTATCAGAAAAGTGAAAGAAATATAGTCTGAAAAATGTGGTAAAAGTAGTATTTTTGAAAAAATAATGCAATAAGAGGTAAAGCTTATGAAAGCAACTAATAAATTAATATGCATAGGATTTAATTCCAATATCCTAACGAAGAGGGTGTTAAATATTTTTTGCATGAGTTCGAAACTTTCCTCACCAAAACTAATGTAAAGTTTGAGAAAAAGACCTAATAAATTAACAGACTACATGATGCCAAAGGCCATTTTAGAATTGGCATTTAAATTTTAAAAATAATTATTGGCACTTTAAAATTTTAATTTAGTTTAATGACTCGATGAAACTAAAAAATAACTCCTCAGATGCGACATTATAAAAGATCCCCTTTAAGATAAAAAAAAAGGAGTCCCTTTACTCCGGGTGGCCTATGGCTACAGAACAGTTTTTCAACGCCGGTCGAGCAGGTCGGAGTTTTGCGTGGAGGTGGCGAGGGGGAAGAGTTGCGAGGTTCTGAAGGAAGATAGTGGCGGATAAGGGTTGGGTGATGATGAGAAGGAAAGCTTGTGAGGCGCTTTGGAAGACTTTCTTTCTTACAGCTGCAGCAATGTCATACACGGTAGAAGAAAATGGTGGACTCAAAACCAAATGAAATTTTACTAAATAGGTGAGAATAATTTAGCAAATGATCATTATACTTCATGTAAGTACAAATCAACTGCATGTAACATGCTCAGAAAATATCCATTAACACATAACACCGTAAACCTAATTGAACGAATCTGACTCGATTAATAAAAACGAGAGCAAAATAGCTTCCAATGACATATATATATACATATATATATATATATATATATATGTTGAGAGAGAGAGAGAGAGAGAGATGTTGAAATGTTATCCTCAAAAATGTTGCAACAGTTGCTTCTAATTGAGACCTCTGTGAGTCTGATGATATGCTGTAAAACTCAGCAGAATTGGTTGTAAATGAGAATGTAATCTTGTTGCAAAGTGCCCTGTTTATACCAATAATAAAAAACAATAAGCAAGATACAGCTGAGCTTTCATACTTTGTCCACCAAAAGCTACGAACTCACTCCACCGAAAAAGCTATGAACTTTCATGCTCACTCCACCAGAAGCTAACAGAGAGACTTGGCGTTAGAGATCGCACATAGTGCCACCACTTTGGTGGGATATAAAGCATATCACCTTCCTCTAAAATGCAGTCAAGAAATTCCAGGTCTCGCATCTTTGGGAACTCGTTCTCATCTATGTTGTCTAGATCAACCTTCAAACCAAAGGATTTTCAATCAGTATATATTTTTGAGCTTTAGAACAGAGAATCCAATCCCATATATATAATCTACATTGACCTTATCAGAGATATAGGAATGGGCATGCATGGCAAGGCACTCATTGTTTAGAACAGAAAAATAACATAGCATCAGTAAACACAACAAAATAATAAGGTCGAGAATGTAATTACCCGGCTCGAGTTGCATAGCATGGTCTCAGTGTATGGGTAGAGTTCCTCGGACAATGATGCAAGGTAGAGCCTAATATACTTTTTGCCAACTACCTGAAAAAGAGCAATGGATTTGAGTCATACAATTGTTTGGATCATTTTATTCTATTAACAAGAAAACAACAGCCATATACCAACAGACAATGGATACATGTGCTCGGGCACGCAATCAAGTACAGCATTATGTGCCTGGAATGAAGAATCAAAGCATTCTTGCCATTCATGATGATTCAGCACATTGAAATTGTTCTGCAATGTGCACTGAAGACACAGTTTGGTAGCAACATGTTGAAGACGCAATTTGGAGCCAGCGCACCCAGGCATGTTCTATGAAATTATCAGCTTGTTTAAATACACACATGGTTTTACCTTTTAAAGATGGCAATGTGAGTCTGTGGCAATGCATTTAGTGTACAATTGTTTGCTTTCTTTCCGTGACACTCGTATCTCCACCATCACACAACTATCCCATTACAAATTATTTGTTCCCTTAGACAAACTATGAACGAACTCTGGAACTCATAACTGAACCAATTTGATGGTAAATCCAGCTTACTGGATAATTATCCTACTGAGTAAGTAAATCATAACACTCCAGAAGGCAACGTCATGATGTAAATACTCAATTTAGGAAACCAAATCTAATAAAAAATGGTACTCTTACCACATTTACCATACCACATTTGTGCCACCTCTTTAATATAGATGCGACCCACGTGTTGGTAACCCCTACCTCTATTAAAGAGGCGTGCAAATGTAGTATGAAAAATGTGGTAAGAGTAGCATTACTCAAATCTAATATACCTGAGCAAGAACATTATGGTGTGGATCGTGGTGTAATGGAGTTACTGTCCCAGCTGGACCAAACCAAGCATTTAGAGACCTTAGTTCGCCACCGCCGGCAAAACAATAGTCAGGAATACATATGTCCTCACGTAGCTCATTTATCTGCATATCAATAATGGGATATAAGAAATACGAAGGTGGAAATTTGGCACAGTCCAGCCCAACAAGTAGGCATATTGCCATTAAAAACGTGGTAACGGTGTAAAAGAGCACACCTGATCAAACAATGGATGCTGAGCAAGATATGTTGGGGCAGCAGAAGTAGAGCCACTAGCCTGAATCCTCTCAAGAAACTGGGAAAATGTAATAAGCTCTTGCTTCCACTCCGGGTACAAATAATTTTTCCCGACCTACAGTGCATTCAAAACTTTACCAATTTTCAGTTACATAACAAAAATCAACGAATTAACAAAGAAAGTAATTCAATCAAGCATCAATTTTCAACAAACCAGTGGTCCAGTACTACTACATTATGAAGAAAATCACCTCAACTGGCACGGTGCGATCACCGGCAACCTTTGTTAGATAATCCAAGTCATTCCACTTACTCCTGGCCGGCCAATGATCCATACCATCGGTTATTATAACCGGGCGACCTGGTAACAAGTACTCACTCAAAAACCCCTCCAAAGATAGGCCTGATCTCTTCACAACCATTTTACAAGAAAGTGACTTTCCGGGCAACACTCCAAGCAACTGCCAATGAAAAAGTAAATACAGTAAAAATAAATAGTAATTTGCAAAACCCAGTAATTAGAAACCAATTTCAAAGCTACCCTTTCGAAAACAGAGGACTTTAGGAATTGGGATATCTTTAAATTTGGAAATTAACATAAATTCTAAGAATTTACAAGCAAGATGTTGCCTTTGAGCTATAAAGCAATAAAAGGCTATGAATTTTGATGTGAAATGACGAACCTCACCTCCTTAGAGACGACGTCGTCACGGACCAATCGGCGGTCGGCATTGGAGCATATCTGCTGCTGTTGAGAAACCCTAGCGGCCCTGGCTTTGGCGGAGACGACGGTGACGAGGGAATGTAAGTCGGGTTTCAAGAGCGGGCCGCCCATGATGAGGCCCATGTCGAGTGCCCGGAGAGCGTCGCTGAACTCACCGGCGGCGACATGGAGCTTGGACACGTGGAGGCAGGCCATGGAGTAGGCGTCACGCCAAACAGGGAGAACGGAGTGCCAGGGACCCGAGTGGAGCTGCTCCCAAGCCATCTCGCGAGCCGCCTCCGCCGCGCGGAGGTCGCCAGCGGCGGCTCGAGACTCCATTCTGACGTAGGCGTAGCCGCCTTGCTCGGAGATGGATTGGATAAGGTGGGTCGACTCGGAGTCGAGGATTGGGGTGTCGAGCTGGTGGTCGGAGTTGGCGGCGGACATGGCGGTTGGAGGAGGAGGAGGAGTGAGAGAGGAGAGATATTTCTAGCTGACAACGAAAAGATATTTTGTTGATTACAACAAGGTCTAAAATATCCATAATATCCCGATATTTCCATCGAAATTTCGAAATTTTCGTATTTTTTAAATTTCTATTTTTAAAAAAATACCAAGGGGATTCGAACGCCTCCCATTTTACTCCTTCAACACCTTGACCACCATATCACTTATATTTTTGTGAAAATATGCTAAAATATTTATATATTTTCTACACTCATAATGTTTGCCAGCTCGCTATATAATCAACTTAAATCAATTAAATCCATCATGCAATGCATTTCCTTCCAATTTTTTGTGATAAACTAGTAAATAATTGACTAAATAAACATCCTGCAAAGTTTCAATAAAAATTTCCAAGTTTTTCTTACAATTTCCGTGGTTTTTATTCAATTTTTATCGATATTGATAATATCTCGATATTTCCATCGATATTTCCGTGTTTTTGGACTACCGATATTTCCGTGTTTTTGGACTACCGATATTTCCGATATCATCGATATTTAATACCTTGATTACAACTGAAAAGTGTATATGGGACGTGTTGGCGCAGTTTTGGTTTCGATTTTTTCCTTTTACATTTTTTTGGGAACCAGGATTCACGTCGGATCCTTTCTTTAGAGATCCCACAATGATGTTCGTTCATCGTATATAATACGGTCAGAAATTATTTAAAATTTAAAATTCAACTATAAATAATATCTAACGAAAAAATCCCTAAGGAATGGATCCGACCAGGATCCTGGGTGTTTTTTTGGTCATATTTTTGGTCCACGTCGATAAAAAAAAGTTGAGAGATTTATGTGGCTGATGAGAAAATCAAATTATTAAATGTATTGATGATGCATTTTTGTTTTTATTTACACATATCTCGGAATTTAGACAATCATTATACCAATGATTTCAACTGGGGTCCAGGCGATCACCTTGGTCTGTTTTTCAATTTCAGTTTTAATTACAATTATGTCCCCGGAATAATGAAATTATTGATGGAAAGCAAAATGAGTAGAAAAATTTGAGTAGATCATACTTAATCGCAGTAGCTAATCACACTTATAATGTCAAAAGAGTTGGTCACACTCTCACAAGGTCAAAAGGAGCGGGACTCCGTTAGTTGAGGATTTTACATACATGAGGCTAAAGCGAAACTGTATTCAAATTCACGAGCATCCGTTTTTTATTTTTTGTGAGAGTAGTTGGACCAGCGATGTAACATGCAATCAGGTTACTCTACTTAAGTCGTTTTAATACACGAATAGGGGCATGTATAGAAGAAATCAAAATCACAACTATAGAAAAGAAATTCCTTTTAACAATCTTCATCTCTCCTATTCCTGTACAAGAATCTGTCTCGTAACTGAGTGCATATACCCTTCTTGCTGATAACGTGATGAGTGAAATAGGTTGAGCACCCGAGAGGGTCCCGCATATGATCTTGTGTTTGGGCCTAACACATAGTCAAGATATCTAGATTTTCATCTAACCTAGTTGAGTTCACAATGAAACTGCTGAGGCTTGATCATCAAGCAAGGTACAACTATCAGAGACATATTCATTTGATTCAAGGCTGCTTTGGATGGATCGGGTCTTAGCCGGCATAGTTTTCTCATAAGTTGGAGAAAATCCTCAGCATGATGCATGACCACGTCATCCGTAGGGCACTCTCATAGTAAAGCTGGGTCCTTACATTGGAGGTTGGACTAGGGTTCAGGTGGGACGACTTCCGTTTGGCTGTGACTTGAAAACCATTGAACTTAAAAATCAGGTCTTTCTTTCTAAAGGGATGAGTGTTTTAGCATGCTATTATTTGGTCTGCTAACCTTCACATGATCCTAATTCAAAGGATGTCATTCGTTTCTAACTTCGATCTATTCTATACGGGGGAGGGGGGAATGCCTCGGTTATACGCTAAAGAAACTAGGCTCAATTCCTTTACACAAAGATACTACAACATAATAGCATATACCATTTCCACCTTACTCTGAGCAAGGACTAATACGAAAGCAGGCATATTGTGAATTTGTGAATAAAGCAAATTGCCAAAAACGGAAGTCAAATTGCAGGAAAAACAAATAAAATGGATGCAGTAAAGTCACAGCTACAAATATGAGCATCAAGATATGAGCATAGCTGTATCAAAAGTAATCTGGTGCAAAGAAATGAAGAAATCATCATAACTTAGTCATTTACCCAGTCTAAGAGATCAACTCATTTACTTGGAGAAAACTCAGATGTCATTCACTTTGGTTGGAGAATTATGAGTTCAAAAAAAAAAAAAAAAATCATAACTTAAAGTTTCGGAATACACGAATGATTAAACCCATATAAGAAATTGTACACAAACAGCAACAGACTTATTCCCAGGTGGAGGATGAATGCAACATTATTCCAGTCCCTAAAACGAAAATAATAATCTAGATCAAATTCTTAACACAAGTTATAGACAGGTAGCATGAGACCCACTGAGAAGTAAGAATCTTGATCAAATTATTAAGACTAGTTATTAACAAGATGCCAGAGAAACATTGAGAAATAAGAATCACTTGATCAAATTCTGAACACAAGTTATAAAAAAGGGTAGAATATAAGACTGAAACATGACTTACAATCTAAGTCATGCAGATATAGGATCTAATAGACTATGCCGCAAAGTACTCCATCATTTCTTCGAGTTCAAGATCATCTAATGAACCGGTGCCATCAATTCCAAAGTTGAATGGGCTATTGAATAATCCATAATCTAACGACAGGCTATCAATTGGAGACCCAAAGTTAGCATTGACAGTTCGGTCTTGTTCACTCTGAAATGTGTCTTGAACAAAATTTGGATCTCCTCCAGCAATCTCACTTCCATTTCTATGTACTGGTACATGGATTCCATCCGTTGGTATAATCTGCGGTTTATTCATTACAATCTGAGGCAGCTGCTGGTCTTGACTTGGGGGATATTGTGCCGATGGATTATAGAGGTTAAATGTATCTCCATGATGCATGTCAGCATCTTGCACCCCATGATAAAGCAAGGGTGTTCCACCAACATGCATGCCCTGTGTCATAATTACATTCTCAGAAGGTACACCAGGGTAGTAGTTAAACTCAGGCGCTGGTATTTGTGCTTGGACATCAAGATCATTCTCCAGCGGCCGTAAAGTTGTAATGCCACCATTTTCCTGTTGATTCTCATGAACCTGAAATCCAATCATCTGTACATCAGTGTGGTTTATATCAGGCAATGCACTTCTTGGTGGAACATGTAGATGCTCATTGTGAGATGGTGCAGGAAGTTGTTCGACAGGGCTTTCTCTGGCACGTGCCCTTTTTCTCCTTGGTTTCTCTTCACCTTGCTCTTTATCTTGGACATTATTATGAGAATTATTGCGTAGTTTGCTCAATGGCTCTACATCCGTCACCTGATTCTTCATATCATCTTTGGATGAAGAAACCGACCCTACCCCATCATCAGTACCATCAACATCATAGTCACTGTTACTGCTAGCAGCAGCTTGCTTTTCACCACGACCACTTTGTGGCATCTCAGTAATGCCAGATGTCCCATTATCACTACTAGGCTGCCTAATGAGGGATTCTTCTCGGCTTAAAACCCCTAACCAAATTGCACTCTCCTTTGCTGTCATCTTATCCTGTAAGCATTTTGACTGGCGGACGTGCCTCCTTATCTTTGCAATATCAGGTGACATATGCTTTATCACAGCAGTTAGCACTCCAACTTTCCAAATCTTCTTTAGGTCGTGCGGCTTCTTATAAGGAGGACTCTGACCATGGGCTAGCCCTAATTTCACCCACCAATCTTCATTTCCTGTCGGCCACCAAGGTGGTGGAACTCCCTTTTCTAACGGATACTTCCTTTGAGGGGGGTCACAGTGTTGCATCAAAGAAGACAATAGAGAACCAAGAGTCGCATCTTGTAGATCTTGGAGGATGCTCTGAGAATTCCCATTTCGATTATTAACTGCGTCATTCATGGCAAGACACTCCGCTTCATACTTGGCTATGGCTGCAGGCCCATTCTTATCGAACTTCACTTTTTCTTTCCACCAAGCCCTGACGTTATCTGAAGCACCGCTCACTGGCTTGCCCTTCTCAGGAATGATACCGTACACAAAACCACGAGCTTTGCACACTTCCATCAGCTTCAGCATATACTTAAGAATCCCATCTTGTGCTCTTGACATTTTCTTCCTACGAGCCTGATCAGAGGTCTGCTTGGGCTTCTGCTTTTCAGCAGCTTGTTGAGCTTCAAGTTTCTGTCTTTCTCTAAGCCTTTTGAGTTTGATTCGATCCTTCCACATTCGCATCTCCAAATCTTCCGATTCAATCTCTTCGTCACTGACATCTTTCTCCGCAATATTACCGCACCTCAAGTCTTCTTCTATATCCGA
Organism: Heteromeles arbutifolia; assembly: GCA_024362995.1. Classification (NCBI taxonomy): domain Eukaryota; kingdom Viridiplantae; phylum Streptophyta; class Magnoliopsida; order Rosales; family Rosaceae; genus Heteromeles; species Heteromeles arbutifolia. The sequence goes on from JANCRC010000005.1 coordinate 1,729,885, forward strand.
ACTGTCATTAGCAATAAAAAAAATGCTCCAATCAGTAAAACTACAATAACCCACTGTTTCTGGTTGCTGAAATTGAAACGAAAATTTTTATTCTTAGCAATCAAAGGCAATCAGCTGTATGAGTCTTGGTAAAGTGGACACTTTCTCTTCTTTTTTTTCCCCACACTTTCTCAGCAGCCAAACAGAGCTTGGGAAATGATAACAATACAAATCCAACATTTCTCAACAAAAAAAAAAACCATCTTTTTCTATGATTTACCTCTAACAGTTCCTACACAATTAGATTACAACAAATGAAACAAATAGTATAAAATCCAAAATCTCACACACATAGAACATATACAAAAAAACCCACATCCCCAATTCCTCATATCGTTAAATACAGCAGATTTTGATCAACATGCAAACAATTCAGAGAGAACCATGAACAAGAAATATGATCAAAAAATTACGAAACATAAAAAAAAAAAAAAAGTAGAATTTACAGAAACCCCATTAAAATTGAAGTACTGGCCACACCAGAAAACCAATAAAAATGAAACCCAAAAGAAAATTATTTGAAATTCTTACCTGATATCAGGTCCAATCTCTCCGACGTCACCCATCTAACCTTAATTTGCATCCAAAGATTGCTGCAAACCTTAAAAATCTGAGCTTTTGTTTCTTCTTCTTCTTTTCTGTCACTGAATTCTCTCTCTTCTCAGAAAGCCGAGAATATAAGGACTGAAGGGCGAATCCAAATGGGGGAATTGAATCCCTAAAAGGAATCGGTTGGATACAAAATGGCTGGACAAATTCCGTACCGAAAATTAAAAGGGCAAAAAATTCAATGCGAAATTAAAAGAGGAGAGAGAAAGCAAATGTATTTTTTAGAGAGAGAAAGCGATGGAGATGCTAAAATGCGAGTTGCGAATTGGGAATTGTGCTCGGCGGCCGAAAAATCAACAAAAAAGGGCGTCACAAATGGATGAGAACTGTCGGAGTTGCCAATACAGAGGCCTTGATCCCCTGCATCGCGTCTAGGAAATTATTAATTTGTGGATGACCGTCGTTTTTTGTTTGATTTTTCAAGAGGGTTTTGTTTTGTTTTTTTTGAAATATCACTTAATACACTGATTAAGTTTAACATGATAATCTATACATTTTGACTTTATTTTAATAAATTTTTTATTAAAGTTAAGTTTTGACCGCACATTTAAGGTGTTACATTTTGGCGCACGTCTAAATACTTTATAGCTCTAAACATTTCTCTTTAAGATGAGCGCATTCTTGATTTTTACGTTTGGAATTTGAGTGAATTATTTTTTAATATTTACAATTCTACAGTGTATTTTTTATTCTTCAATTTTTTTTTGTGGCGTGTAAAATTCGTAATGTGTGAAGAAATATTAACCATACAATGAAGTTAACTAATTTAACCAACAAATTAACTAATCAATGTATCATTTTATAAGGCTACTAATTTTTTTCTTTCATTTTTTATTTGTAAAAGAAAAAAGAAAAAAAATACTAACCACTCGCTAATTAAGCAATTAGCAACTTACTACCTTTTTTTTTTTATTAAATTTCTTTTTTTAATTTTCATATTTACTAGCTGGTATATGAAGAAAATAGCTCGATGTATTTGTCCGTTATTCGGTCTACATACATGGTCAATACAACTAGATATCTTAATTGGGATCCAAGAAAGGGAAAAAAAATACATACACACACATATATATATATATATATATATATATAATATATATTTAAATATATACATATAATCATAACACCCGAGGGGTTAAAAAATGAACCTATTTCAACTAAATCAAAACAATTACCGCTATACAAAAACTTGGCATAGTGACGTAATAATTTGGCACCAGTGTTGTAGTGTTTAATGTTCTTCGACAATTAATACTACAATCTAATAGCATTTTTCTAGCTATTTGTAAAAGAGAGATCTTATATTTGTCGGAGCACTTGCTTGATAAAGCACAAACTTTATTGAAATACTTTCACGATGTCCGTTGTTGCCCTAGGGAGTGCAATGCTGCTACTCACTGGTCTCCTTGGTTAAAAGGGCGACCCTAAGCTAACAAGTTTTTCCACTTTGCGAGTGTGTAGGGGAGGAGGACGTCTATCTTACATAGTCCTACTTTTACTTTGCAAAGATGTTTCTACGAATCCAACCCGTGACCATTCAGTCACAAATAAGCAACATTTCTATTACGTCAATTGTTAATTAAATCCATCGTTAATCCTTGTTATATAGGTGACTTCTATTTATAATTTTAATAACTAAAACCTAAACCTTAAAAGTTTCCTTCTTAATTAATCAATACCTTTTCAAAAGTAAACATCGAAATGAGATGGATTTGGTTCAACATGACACTACACGCTAGCTATCTAGCTCTTCGGGATGATCCTAAGTAATTATTATGCATTTTCGATAATGGTTGTAGACTTGATTTGTTTATTTTGTTGTTGGTGAGGGTAATAAATTTCATGAAATTCCAACTTATGTCATCTTTTTATTTTTTGGTTAAACAAAGGGACTAATAGAGTGACAAAAATGAAATTATAAAATAATGTTGTGAGGTCGAGAAATTTCAGAAATACCAGATAATAATAACGGTTTACAAATATTCATCTCACAATAGTTTTGTCGAATACTATATTCTCAGTCACACAGTAACATCGCATGACAAGTTTGAATCAATTTTGGATATCACTTGACCGTATGTATAATGTATTAACTGACATTAACTGAATCTAGTTAGTTAATCACCATTAGTTGGAGTTGATGGAGATCACTAGTAAAAATGAATATCACTTGATCTTATCTATAATGTATTAAGTGAAGTTAACTGAATGTACTTAGTTAACAAAAACCATTGGCTGGAGTTGATAGAGATCACTAATACTGAGAACTTGATTAGTGGGGTTTTAAAATCATTTATCCAACTAATTATAATAATATTATACAATACATACCAGATCTACACGCCACCAACCACAATATGTCTCTCTGTTCTTTTTCTTTCTAGTTTCATAGGATCTATTGGAGGAATAAAATAATCAATTGTCACCCACTAAAACATGGCGTATCCAATAATCGTTTCCTAGCATGCATGCTGATATTCAGATTGGATTCTACACTATCGTTAGATGGTTGCCAACATAACTCTGTTGCCTTTATTGTTTATTGTTACCGATCAGTATATTGGTGGTGATTCTGTGTTTGTGCTTATAGTAGCCTTTTAGAGGTTTACTCTTGTTTGTTTAATTGTGTAAAATTTTAAATTCACTCCAAATCAATTTATTGGTCACTGAGACAATGTACTCAATGACACTCTTATATTTATTTGCGATGATTAATGGAAGGAATACCTATACATATATATATATATATATATACATACATATATATATACATATATATATATATATATATATATATATACAGAGGATGGATTCGTGACATACAATATTTGACACACGTATATGTCTAGATATACAAATCTACAATTCTACTTTATTAATCCCCTCTCTCTACCTAATTCTTGATAGTTTGGAGGTTTGTATGCCTAGCTGCGGAAGAAAATATTGTGAAAGCTCTTACGACTCAACTGGGAGGTTGCACGTTACGAAAATCACTTTTGTAATTTAAAAATGTTCTTAGAGTTCGTTTAGAAGCACTTTTAAAATAGCTGAAAGAACTTTTGGTGAATATATTATTGGAAGCAATCCTTAATAAAAGTACAACTGAATTTTAGAAAAGCACTTGAAGTGCTTCTTTCTGCTTCGAATGCTTTTAGAACCCAAAAATATTTCTCTATAAGCGCTTTTAAAGAACGAGCCCTCATGTTTTTGCCGAACATTGTCAGAAAGTGCTATCAACTCTTTCATACACAATTTCAAACACACAATAAACTTTCTAATTTGTGTGCGATGGAATGAGAATGCAGTTGATTCGATTGGTGTAAATAGGTATTAATTATATCATCAGTTGTATCGATCATTGTCTTGAGTTGGGAATGAGGTCGGGAAGCATCAAGTATTCTCAGTGCAAGCTGAGTCATTTTAATCATATTATTCATAGATAATATTCTTTTAACAATTTGATCCATGGATTGCTTTCGGACATCCCAATTTGCTAGATGGGGACACATGCAAATCACTATATCCATATATAGAGTTCTGCTCTCGGTCTTCGTTTTGAAGAACATATGCATATTAGCTACAAAATTAGATTTTAAATATTTGATAATTTAATAAAAAAACAAGAAAATGAGTTTTCTAATGATTCAAAATGAGGATCTTAGAAGAGCAAGACTGTATATACTATAAATAAAGACGTTAGACATAAGAAATACTATCACAGAATTCTTTGAGCTTTTCTCTCAATTTCCCTCTTCACTTTTTCTCTCTAAATTTTAGCTCACTACATAATCACAATTAATGGCAGAGGAAGGATAATAAAAATCTTAATTAAGGATTTTTTAATGTATAATTATTTAGATAAAAGAAATTTAAATTGACATGGTCAATTAAAATGAATTAATCCAATGATTTAAAACTTGTGTCTAAAATGTGGTGTCATGGATCCCGCCCATATATATATTTATGTTTATTGATTTACATATATATTGATAGAAAAGATGACTCGGATCGAAGTCATGTTGGAATCCCACATTCATGAGAGATTTTTCAGTGGATTGGGAACATAGTCCGGTGCACTAAATGTCATAATACAATTAGTTGAAAACTTGAAAAAAAATTAAATTAATTGTAATATGACACTTAGTGTAACAAACCGTGTTCCTAACACACTAAAATTTCTTCACATCCACGACTTCTTAAGGTGTCATCATCAATTAGTATAGAGTATAATGAACTAGACTACACCAACGTTGAGGTCTCATATATTTAGCAAACTTCAGTACGACACGATCGACATCCCGATATGCATGAAAAGTTAAAGGATTCGACTCGACCTTTATTTGCTTGAGTTTATAATGGGTTAACACGATAAAATGTCAGAAATATGGTACGGTTTTATAACATCATGTGCTAAAACTCCAATTCATAGTCAATTTTATTTTTGATTTTGATAAGAACAGTTGACAATTGATTGTATCTGTAACACTAGAAAAAGAAGATCCAACTTCAAGTTGTTCAAAAATAGTGGCATTGAGTTTTTTGACCCTTTACCTTAAGATTAGTCAGTTCTATTTCTAGAAGGGAGGCAAGATAAGAGAAGGGATATAACTTAGCGGTAGAGTGTCACATTGACGTACATATTTTTATGGGTCATGTTTACTCACGAAACATAATTTCACAAGATAGTAACACTAAAGCTTTCTGATACATTCTCTATATTTTCTAGATATATCTCTTGTGGAGAATTATCTTGAGGAACTTTATTGTGTAAAGAAATTTTTTTATATCATTATTATGTAACGAGTTAGACATAAAATTTTATTATGTAATACGATTCTTTTATTTATGTTTTGTTGTTTAGTTGAATAGAAAGATGAGAAAGCGAGGTGAAAAACGACATGACATGTAAAATTTGCCAATGAGCTTGAGTATTTTGACACAATAAATTAACGGATGTGTTTAAGAAAACCTTCGCACATGAGCACGATAAAACACGACATGTTGCCATGTCTAAAATTGGGTTGCAACTGTTTTATTTATCATAGTATAAAATATATGCAATTGCATCATAACCCTTTTCACCTTGACTTGATAATTTCTTCTTTCATGGCAAGTGAGAGAGCACTGAGACTTCCCCCAACTTCCACTCTCACTCCTGTCACTGAGACTTGATAATTTCTTCTTTCATGATTTTAGACTATGATTTTATCATAGTCTAAAATCATGTGCCATAACTCAAATTCATAGTCAATTTTATTTCCGAATCTGATAAGAACAATTGACAATTGATTGTCTATGTAATAGTAGAAAAAGAAGACCCAACTTTAAGTTGTTCAAAAATAGTGGCATTGAGTTTCTTGCCCCAACTTCAATTTAGGATTAGTCAGTTCTATTTCTCGATGGGAGGTAAGATAAGAGAAGGAATATAACTCAACGGTAGAGTGTCACATTGACGTACATATTTTTATGGGTCATGTTTACTCACAAAACACAATATTGCAAGATAGTAACATTAAAGCATTCTGATACATTCTCTACATTTTCTAGATATATCTCTTTTGGAGAATTATCTTGAGGAACTTTATTGTGTAAAGAAATTTTTTTATATCATTATCATGTAACGAGTTAGACATAAAATTTTATTGTGTAATAAGATTCTTTTATTTATGTTTTGTTGTTTAGTTGAATAGAAAGATGAGAAAGCGAGGTGAAAAAAGACATGACATGTAAGATTTGCCAATGAGTTTGAGTATTTTGACACAATAAGTTAACGGATGTGTTTAAGAATACCTTCGCACATGAGCACGATAAAACACGACATGTTGCCAGGTCCAAAATTGGATTGCAACTGTTTTATTTATCATAGTATAAAATATATGCAATTGCATCAAAACCCTTTTCACCTTGACTTGATAATTTCTTCTTTCATGGCAAGTGAGAGAGCACTGAGACTTCCCCCAACTTCCACTCTCACTCCTGGCATTGCTATTGCTCTACTCCCTACAAACCCACCTTCTCCTACACTGATCCTTCCAAACTTCACTTTCCCCTCATCACCTTCATATATGTGTCCAAACAGAAGAGCTTCTCGTCCCACGCACCCGCCTCTCTCGATCTCCACCATTTCCGGGTTTAACAAAGCTCCCATGCTGTCTACATAGGCGCCTTGGTCCAGCTCAATCTCCGAACCCATAAGCTTCATCCACAGGACAAAGAAAATTGATCCGCTTGTCATTTCCGCGAAATAGCTCCCAACTAGGGTTCTAAAAGCCTGCCATGTAGTGTCCAGAAAGACCCCTATGCTCCAAATGTGCACAGTTTCCCCTTCTTTCTTCTTTCCAACTAGTAACCATTTAGCCACAACACAAGCTAATCCGGCCAAAAGACCCGAAGAGACCCAAAACAACGGAAACAACCAATGCAGAGAGACTTTTTGAGCATTCTTTAAGTGCAGCATCCAGTTCAAAGGAGCGTAGATAACTAACGCCAGCAGGAAATGAGGCAGCACTGTTTGTAGTAGAGGTTGAGCAAAAGTGGCCCATAGAGTCTGAAACAAAGTTCTTTCCAGCGTCACGTTTTGCACGTCTTTTTTCATCAATGCTGCTGCCATCGGACAACCGGAGAGGTCTACTTTGACATCGGATTGCTCTATGAATATCTTCCATGCCTCTGGAAGGGGTGCACCGTTCCTCAGGTGTTGGCATATCTCATAGATCAATGAACGCCCATGATCAATAGAAGCACTCTGGGAGCATGATGAAGCTCGGATGACATCCACTTCATGGCATCGAAGAAAGGGATTGAAGTCCAACTGTTCTGATTGTTCTGCAGACAGATTATGGTTGATGTTAACCTCTCCAACATCAATATATGGGAACTCAGACTCACTCCATGGTTTCGTGCAGTCAAGTGCAATGTCACGCGCAGCTTCATCATGTGGAACTGGCTGGACCTGTAACTGGAAAATATAACGAACTCCTTTGGCATTCACACGGCTTTGGAAATCTTCACCAAGGAAAAGTAGAGGACGAGTATCATTATCATTCCTCGGAATTGCACCTGTATCAGGTGGAAGAATTCCAATTGGCTCCACCTTACCAGCTTCCTCACTAATATTCTCGTCAGAAGGCCTCAACTTGAACTTGACATACATTTCTTGTCCATCTTCGAACCGGAACAGCCTGCAGATATTTGAGTAATAATGTAGTTCAGCATATGAGTTTGCATGGCGCAAGGAAGTCCATACTGCATCACGCACATGTGGGGCTCGCTTAACATACTCCTCCCGTGCAGGAAGCCCACAGACAAGCCATGTTGCAAAATCGGCAATTGTGCGGGCATAGAATGCATTTCCTGTCTTCAGTGTCAGGTCAAAGAGTGAAGAGTCACTAGTTTCATCTGAAAGTATTCTTATAGATGCACCACGCGCATCAATCCTTGCATCATCATCAGCGCTCAAGCTGTTGCTGTGCCGAACTATGACAGGGTAGCTCTTTCCTGGGCAGAATATTTTATGGTCTGGCAAGCCTTTGATGTTGTCATAGATCTTCAAGGTTCCCTTCCCACTAACACCGATTCGATGGAAATATCTTGACTTAACCTTCAGAGTTGTGGCAGCCAAATTTGCAGCAAGGTTACCGACAATTTTCTTATATTTCATATCCATCTCTTCTATTCTATCGTCCAACAAATGCATGGTGTTCTTGATCATCATTGGAGTTTGAGACCCAATGTAAACACCACCCGCTTGGAGCGCTGAATTCACCGGTGCAACTGACAGTGCACCAAGAATAACATCTTTATGAAGTACTGAACCAGGAAGGACTACACTTTCACTCCCAACTACCGAATTATCATGCACCTCAACTTTCCCACTAACAAACCCATGGGAGGAATAATACCCAGCAATGATCCGACTGAAATCACCAAGATGGACACCAGAGCCGAGTGAAATCAATTTCGGGTCTGAAATTGGGTTGATGGCCCTGATAGAACAATGTTTCCCAACCTTTGCACCGAGAAGGCGCATGTACATGCAGAAAGCTTCGGTTCCAGACAGAAGCTTAGCAAATCTGAGGTGGCAGGCAATGGTGATTCGATGGCAAAGCCATGTTCTAAAATGGGTCGTCTTTTTCTCTTGGTTACTAGAAATAAGACGGGTCAAAGCGCCTGTGAGGAAGCTGAGTACTATGCCATAAGCCAAATACGCAACCGCCAATGAGATGGATGAATAAATTATGCCTAATGGGACATTAGAAAACATGGTGGCATACGCTATGACGGTGTAAGGCATCCAGTGAAAGGCCCCAAATAAGCAAGCAAAGGCAAATTCTTGAGGGGAAAGAGGCTTCTGAGACATCCAAATGTAGAGCAAGTACACAATAGAAGCAGAAAGAGTACTGAGCAACCCAACTATGTAGATGCCTATGAACTGGTAAACAGCCGCATCTTGAGTTTCCTTCATAATATTTGGTAGCGTTTTACCCTGAAATCATGTAAAGAAACCAATTGAGATGATATCAGTTTCTAAGTTTGATTGCATGAAAAAGCATTCATGAATTAATATAAATAAACTATACAGCAGTGTTGTACATCGAATATCGATATATAATCAGTGTAAATCAGCTCCATAGGTAAGGAAATTAAAAATTTTAATTTCAAAATAATTACAAGATAAGAAAAAACAAATCATGATTAGAAAAAGGACTAGAATTCATGATGTTTGGATAATCATGCAGAAGAAACGACTTACGTTCTGCAGATTTGTAGCCTTGACAGCAGATTTGCCTCCAGATTTTTGCAAGGCCATTACCTCAAGCTCTTCTCCCAGAATAGTTCCCTTTTGGACAACCGCGTAGGGGGCAACCAATGAGTTTTGGCCAATTCTTATTGGGAGGAAGCTTAACACTCCATTCTTAACTTCGTGGCTTTGAATCAAAGCCCCTTCTGCGATCACCACTCCATCTCCAATTGAAACCAGAGACGGGTCTGTTATATCAACTGTATCAAGCAAAACTGAGGATCCAATCCTAGCTCCAAGCATCTCGAACCAATACTTGAGGAACACGGTTCCTCGCAGATGCTCTGCCAAAACTTTTGAAGCAACTTCTTGGGCCTTGTAAAGAGCCCACCATTTAACAAAATCTACAGACCAGATGGAAACCTCGGGGTTCAGGGCATAGTTTGGTTTTAAGAAAGAGTTCCCCAAGAAACCAATTGAAACACAGGTAGAAAGTATGCAGAACATCCAAGCAAGGGGAGCAAAAGTCAGAAGGGTCAAATAGTCTAAATAGGGAATTCCTTCTACCAATGCATGGGTGGCTGAGACGCAATTCATAAAGGCAGATACGGATAAGTATGCAGGAATGGAGAGCATAAAAGCAACGTAAATAAGAGCCAGAAGTTGGAATGACCAGATCACCAAGTGGTGAGATTCGGGAAGTTCCGTCACAAGCTCAGCAGAATCAGTCTCAGTCTTAAGCCGTGGAACATTGGATGGAGTCGTTGACAGTTGAGGTTGAGAATTCATTACCAGATTCTCCGAGAAGCTTGCCAAGTCTGCAATGCAAGTTGCAGTGAAAATATCCACAGCTCCTACGGGCACTCCAAGAAAGTCAGAAAGTTTTTGAGCTGCTCTGACCACACCAATTGAATCGATTCCATAAGATACTAGACTTTCAGTGTTTGAGATTTTGTTGATTGAAATACCAGTCTGCTCCGAAACCAGGCGTTTCAAGAAGTCTACAATATCTTTATTACTTATCTTGGGGCTTGGTAGTGGAGAACCCTTCACAAACTGAGGACGAGGGGTTATTCCCTCCTTGCATGTTCCTGTAGTGAAGGACCGCATCAGTTTTTTCTTTATTAGAATTGGTTCTGGAACAACGTTCAATGTTCCATCAGTAAACTGTTGGAGGCATTCGAATCTTTTGATTTTTCCTGACGTTGTCTTACTAATGGTTTTTGGCCTGATCATCTTGACAGAAGCAATGGTAACCCCATGTTCTTCTGCAACACGAGCTTGAATTTGTTCAACAACATCCTTGCCAACAGGTTTACCGTCCCTAACCTCCGCAATTACAACCAAACCAACCTGGTCAGCATTATCTGGAACAGAAATACCTTTCATTGATAGGATTTCCGTCGGAACAGCAATGACAGCACAACAACCTGGACGTACAACTTCCGATGCGCTCTCCACTGTCTTCTCTACATCTGCTGAGTAAATGTTCCTTCCAGCTACAATGATGAGATCCTTGATTCTTCCAGTGATGAACAATTTTCTGTCAATTATCCGTCCCAAGTCCCCCGTTCTAGTGTAGATACGTCTGGGATAGTCAGGAAGCTTGTTTCTGTAAGTTTTCTGGCTTAGTTCTTCCCTACCCCAGTACCCAATTCCAGCACTGGGACAGCTGATCCATATCTCTCCTTCTTTTCCCGCTTCTTTGAGCTCCTCACCACTCTCTGGATCAACTATTCTGATGTCAACATCTTCATCGTCGGGATTCACATACCCACAACAAACTCTTCCTTGCCAATCTACCATGATAGGCTTCTCTTCACCATATGCACAACTGACAAACACACAATTTTCTGCCAAGCCATAGCCAGGTGCCATCACCTTTTGAGAAAAACCAAAAGGACGAGTGAGCTCGACAAATCTTTTCAGAGTTTTCTGCCTAACTGGTTCAGCAGCAACCATCAGGAATTTCATGGAAGAAAGGTCGTATTTCCTGTTTTTCTCCGACTCCAGCCTTCGAATGACTAGCTCAAAGGCAAAATTGGGGCCAGCACTGTGAGTAGCCTGATATTTGCTCATGATTTGGAGCCACAATAATGGGTTCCTGATGAACGTCAATGGGGAAAATAAAACTGCAGTTCCACCACTAACAAGAGCAGTGAAAAGTCCTCCGATCAGCCCCATGTCATGGTACTGAGGGAGCCAGCTAACTAGAACTGTCTTTGAGGTGCTCTTGTACCTCCTTCGCATCAACTTCACATTGTGAATGAGCCCACCGTGAGTTATCATGACTCCCTTAGCATCGCCAGTCGAACCAGATGTGAACTGCAGAAAGGATACTTCGTCGGGCTGTGGTTCAAATTCATCTTTGAAATCCTCCACAACCACATTCTTGGAGTTCTTAATCCAAGAATCTGAATGTAACCAAGGAAGATTGGGCCACCGAGCTGTGGATTTTGGCTTTTTAGCTGTCAACGAGATTATATTTTTAACGGAACCTGCCTGGACAGCCCAATGATAACTAATGGTAGAAAGAATTGCTACTGCACCACATGATTTAGCAATGTTTTCAATCTTCAAAAGTGCTTGACCGCCTCTTTGTAAAGGATCTGGAGGTAGAACTGGGACTGGTAAGACGTTAGCTCTTAAGCACCCAAAGAAAGCATCTACGAAGTCCAGACCTGGGACATGGACCAGGAGAACCCTGTCACGAGGCCTGATTCTTGGTTTCTTGCATGTCAAGAGCTTTTGAGCAATGCAAGAAGCATTGGCATGAAGTTCTGCATAAGTTCGCTGGCTCACTACCGCCCCTTCTTCATTGATCCAAGTATAGAGTGTCTTGTTTTGAGTGACTCCGTGAGCTCCCCAGTGCTTCAGATAGCCATCGAGGGAAGACAGATTCGGGAACTCCACTCCTGGTAATTCAGTCATGCTTTTAGGGCTTCCTCCCCACTGTTGTTGCAACGCAAACAAACTCTGCCAAGAGACGTGTTTATACAATGTAAGGAATTTTTTTCATCAAATCTGAATTTCCATTTGTTCAATTTGAATTTTGTTTGCATTAAACCGAATATTTAGATGTGGGGTTACCTTAGCATAAGGAAACTTTGGCACAGGGTTGTCATTTGCAAAGTGGTTGCAGACTAAACCCATAGCATATGAAGAATTTCTCTCTGTCAGTTCAAAAGCCATAAGACCGCCGACATAGTAAGTGTTCCTGAAGCCTTGAAGTTCAGATTCCAATTTCTCATAAAAGCCATCCTTCATCTCTGTATAGAAAAAACTGAAATTAGCATTCCTAATCGGCAGGGATAGATGGTGTAAAAGCAAATCATTGACGTACCTTGGCTGCCGACGTGAGGAAAATACTTAAATCGTCGTTGGAGAACCACCTCTGTAACTTCTGCTCCTATAAGCTTAGCAGCTTCAATTGCAAGCTCTGTCACCGTTGGTCCCGTAACATCGACAGAATTTCCATAAGACCAGAATAATAAAACATCAGTGTCAGCATAGAACTTTTGCATTGCAACTGGATTTCCAATTGTTGCAGGATTGCTCATATATTCTTCAAAGTAGTAGAAGCCTATCGGCATATCTTCGATCCCTTTAACCTTCAAAACTGTAGTGTAGTAGTCAATTGTCTGTACTTTACTGAACAACTCCTTTTCAACATCACCCATCTCCATTACTTCACTTCCACGTTCTGTTATGAGAATTCTTTGTTAGGCATATAAAGAAGATAAAAAGGAATAGCAATGATAATAAATGAAGAAAAAAGGGAGCGGGAGTAAAAAATAAACCTGTTGGATGTGAAGGTGGTGATCTGTAAATTTTGCCGTTATTTAAAGGGAAGGAACCAGAAATGATGATCTTATCAAATTCCAGAGCTTTAACTTCTCCATCACAACTTTTTACGTCAACACTGACACTATCGGAATAGCGTCTGATTGCCAACACTTCGGTGTTGCAGTGAACCATTGGGAGTGATTTACTGATCTTCTCCCAAAGACTTGTATATCCACCTTTGAAACGGCGAATTTTTCCAGCCATGGAAGTTCGTGTGAACTCATGAATGTAGGCATAAGGCATGTCTTGAACAAACCCATAACCAGAAGCCGTGTATCCATAAGCCACGGATTTGGGAATAGAACTAAATCCTTGACGTTCAAGATATACAGGAGTTAAGTCTGACGCATATTCACTAACAGCATGGACCCCAATTCGACCCGACTTTGCTGCCTTATCCTATCAAAGGTAAAAAGGAGGTATCAGTATTGCGGAGCAGAGAAATCAAGAACTAAAACAGGGTGTAAGATACTAGGTACCAACCTGGAGTTCTAACGTCAGTGAGATCACTGATACATAATCATCTGCAACTTTAATATCTTGATACTGCCCTGATTTGTCAATAAGCGCAAGCTTGTGGGAGTCCATTTCTTCTAGTTCAGACCCAGTCTCCTTTGCCAAGTGAAAGATGACAGGGGCACTGTTTGCAGCAAGAACTTGACCGCCAAGATCATAAATTTTCCCTGTTAAGATAGTATACATGTTGTCAAACTCAATTACATAACAAAGCAGGCACAAAAGACAGTCTTATGTTTCTCACCTTCAATATCGACTGATTCACACATGCCACCAACGGTATGGTGCTTTTCTAACATGGTCACATTGCTGTAACCAAGCTTCACCAGTGCATAAGCAGATGATAAACCGCTTGGACCACCGCCTACTATCGCAATTCTTGTATTCAGTGGAAGGCATGGATGCAGCATGGAGAACTGGTCTTCTACTGATTTTCCAGGGTCCATCTCCCTTGTCGTTCAAGCCTTCTGGTCGTGCCTATTGAGATCAAATAACAAACCGAGTTCAACTTTGTTCTGGTTTTAACTCCCAGTTAAGGTTTATAACCACAATTGGTGACAAACCCAAATCTACAGTTGTAGAAACCAAACTCTTGCTTGTATCATTGTTTGTTATTACACGGAAACAAGGGCATTTGTGCAACTATCCACTAAGGACAGTGAGAAGAACAAAAATAAGAAACCGATGATGGGAAAACCTGATATTTCAAATGCAGCTCCAAATCTAGAAGGCTGAAATTGGAGCAAGGTACGTATTCATACTTTTTATAACTCATACAAGATTTCACGTGCAGACAGTCCACCAATATATATAACAATGAATGATTAGAACATCTTGGCTTACATCATTTATTATATCACAAAGAATAAAAAGCCATATTAGCTATTTGTCTTTCCTTATGGCAAAAAAACTGTACAGTAGCCAGAAAAGGGAAGACATCAAGATGGGGAATATGGAAGGTTGGATCATCAAAACGAAAGAGGGCGAAAACCTTGCAGATCTTTCTGGATTTGGACAACGTCCAAGTGATCCATTGCTGACTAAAGTAGAAATATGTGCTGTAAGTTTCACATTTCATACATAAACACAGCACCATGTGCTTCGAAATTTCTCTGTCAGACTCAATATAGTATGAACTGATATAAAAATCTGACTTTTGGCTGTAAGAACAGAAGGTCATTTTAGTGCGCTGATTGGAATGGCAAGTAGAAGGAAGATGAACGCATGCTATTCATACATTTGAGTCGAATAAGAGAGTGCAATAGCTATTGCATCTCACAAGAGCGAATTACTTATCTTCTGTATATAGCAAAAATGCAGACACAAAGGCAAAGACTAGAGAGGTGAACGAAAACATACCTTGCACTTGCGAGAAATGCAAAGATTGTAGAATATATAGTTTACGCCTTCCAAAGGCGGCAGCTTGATCAACTCGCTATACTCTACGAAATAGTCCCTGCAACACCATTACCACCTCAAGTTCAGAAAACAAACACGGAAACAATATCGAAAGAAAGCACAGATGTTTACACACCCCTTTAGCATCACAAACTAGTTGTACACTCCAATTCACAATATATCGCCAACACATTATACACAAACACGAAAGGAATATCGAAAGAAAGCACCGATCTTTACCCACCCATTTAACATCAGAAACGAGTTCTACACTCCAATTCACAATTTACAGCCAACACATTACACACACTTCACTACTTTTATCACTAATCTACTCTCTTTCGGACCAAAGATCAAACATTTCATAAGCATAAATTTTCCTCTGCTCCCCACCCACCTACACATTCATATGTACTACCAAGTTAGCAACCCCCTCCCTTTCTCTCTCTCTCTCTCTCTCTCTCTCTCTCTCTCTCTCTCCCCTGTAATTTCCACACCCAGACAATTGTTAAATCACCACGACCATGAAAAGGACTCACCTGGGCAATTTGGGTTGATCCAGTTGAATGCCAAATGGCATGTAACTATGGTTAAAAGCCGTTCCTCCACGCAGAAAAAAGTAAGCTGCTGATCTCATTTTTTTCCCTACAATTTTCTCAGTATTTAAATCAACCCAGGTGCCTCTTCCCGCCAACAACAAACAGACAAAAAACCTCCCAGACTGTTTCCTTTGCTTCCGAAAATCCCAACGTACTCGGTGACTTCGAGAACTTACAATCCAAAGATACCGATATTCCTGAGTTTCCTGCTTTATATTTCGCAAACGATGTCATTTGTATTGAAAACGTCGGACACCTGTCAAATATTCAGTATATTCTCTTGGGAGAAGTTTTTATCCATACTTGGAATACAAAATTTAAATCTAACGGTTAAAATACTTGTAACACCGAGTACTATGCAACATCAAAGCCACACCTTGCATTATGTACTATTTTCATGTTATAATAAGAGTGGATGACATAATTAATGTATCACACTTGTAGAAATATTGGTTAAAAACAAATTAACGTGTTATAATTTGAATAAAATAATGTCACGTGCATGTGTTTACTTATCAGTATATTTGTTTACACTTGTGCAATTATTGTTACTCGTTTACTTATCAGTAAAATGAATGAAAAGAATAGGAATGAGTTCCCTTCATGACCTCCTCGTGTTTATTAACGTGTTATAATTTGAATAAAGTAACTTAGAACTATTGTTCTAAAAATCACCCTAAGCCGACGCTTAAAAATCGCCTAGGTGCTACGTGGTGGTCATTTGCCGGGATTAAGCTCAAGTCAGGTTCCTTACTTTCCCATTAATGACACGTAACGAAAAGAAAAAACAAAGGGAATAAGATATACTGGATAATAGAAGTATCTGTGGGGACTATGTAATATGGAAGTTGGATCTTGGAGAAGCAAACTGTCGAGGGGTGACGGATATTACAAACCAATTTTAGTGTTTTTATATGATTTTCTTTATCCTGTTTTGCTACTTTGTGCCGGAGGGGAATATTGGAGGGTGGGTTGTGGGTTTAAGGGCGTCTCTAATAAGAATCCTTATTTAGGAACTCTCACCACTAATCTTGAGAACTCATTTAAAATTTTTAAAGGAATATTGTCTGCAATGAAAAATCTTTACAATATAATTTCTTAATGTAAGGAGTCTAGGGACTAAAATATTAAAAAATTATTGTTTATTTCTTTAGAGTATTGTAGCCATTGGTAAAACAAAAATGTTACTCTTACCACATATTTGTACCATCTCTTTAATACAAACAAGACCCATATGTATTGGTGGACCCTACCTCTATTTGAGAAACAACACAAATATGTGGCAAGTGTATTTAACATAATAGAATAATTTCTTTTAATTTCCTTTGACAAGTGATTTTTCAAAATATTCTAATTAGTTCTGGTGAAACTCATTTGGGGAAAATGATGAGTATATGTCACATCCCGGTCCGAATCCCCACCACATCCAGGGCACGCCTTTACCGTAGCACGATATTGTCCACTTTGGGCCTGGACCATGTCTTCACGGTTTTGTTTCTGGGAACTCACACGAGAACTTCCCAGTGGGTCACCCATCATGGGAGTGCTCTCGCACGCTACTTGCTTAACTTTGGAGTTCTGATAGAACCCGAAGCCAGTGAGCTCCCAAAAGGCCTCGCGCTAGGTAGAGATGGGAATATACATATAAGGCTCACAAGATCCACTCCCCTGGAAGATGTGAGATGTCACAATCCACCCCCTTTAGGGGCCCGACGTCCTCGTCGGCACACACGAGACTAGGGTTAGGCTCTGATACCAAATTGTCACATCCCGGCTCGGGCCCCCACCACATCTCGGGCACGCCTCCACCGTAGCACGATAGTGTCTGCTTTGGGCCCCAACCACGCTCTCACGGTTTTGTTTCTGGGAACTCACACGAGAAATTCCTAGTGGGTCACCCATCATGGGAGTGCTCTCGCACGGTACTCGCTTAACTTCGGAGGTCCGATGGAACCCGAAGCCAGTGAGCTCCCAAAAGGCCTCGCGCTAGGTAGAGATGAGAATATACATATAAGGCTCACATGATCCACTCTCCTGGACAATGTGGGATGTCACAGTATATTGTCATGATTAATTGGTCTAAACTACATTTAAAACATAGTGACCAAATTAATTAAATTTTAAAAAGGGTACCAAAATAGATTTTAATCATGAACATAGTGACCAATAATATTTTAAACGCTGTATTTTTTAAGGGAGGGATATATAACTTTTAAGTAAGACCTTTTTAGTAAAAATGACTTTACAAAATAAATGGTGGAACATTAAGATGATGTCAATAAATTTTTTTTTCTATAAAATAAAATGATGTTATTTTTATATAAAAATAAGATGATGTCGATGTATATATATGTTTCCTTATAATTTGTTTTCAGAATCTCTATATTTGAGTATTCTTTGTCCAACTTAGTGTTGTATTATTTATTTTTGTAATACAGGTTGTTCATTTAAATTGACATCTTTTTGTTTGGCTTCATCATCATTTTTCCACATATATTATAAAAAAGATAAAGAAATGTGTGGATAGCAACACCCATAAGTACTATTCCAAATTGACATATGCAACAATAAATTATATTTTGCTCGATTAAATGATTGACCTAAAAAAGTCCAGTTAAATAGAATTTGACTTTTAAACTGTCATAGTGCAGGTGGTAGAAAATTTTCTTTTCCAAATATTTAAACACTTGTATTACGATACTTAGTGTACCGGGTAGTGTTCTCGACATACTAAAAAATATCTCGTTTAACATGTATCATGTAATCAACAAGGTACACATATATAATAGAGAGGAGGTTATTTCTGGTAATTGGATCCAGTTTATTTTAATTAAACTTTTATCTAAGCTTGAAAGTTGTCATTTTACAAAATTCAGTAAGTTTGAGGGTGTCTAATTCTCCAATTTGGGTGACACATGTGAAGTTATAAACAAAGAAACCTTTTTGAGAAAATGACATCCTAAATTTATATGAAAATTGAATTAATCAAATATTTTTCTTTGATCATTGCAATTGTCAAATCGTATGAACGGGAAACAGAAAGGGTTTATGCTATATCCTATTTGGGTCCGGCAATTTGATGCTACTGCAAGCCGAATCGAAAAGGGTGTCTAGTTTTTTTATTTTGTAAAACACTTAATAATATTCTCATTTTTAATTTTTGTTTTTATTTTATTTTAGAAAGTTCGATTCGTTACCACTTTTGGTTTTTTTTTTTTTTAATGAAAACTAAACTAAAAGTGAAGACTGATCTTTTGAATTTAGTTACCAAATAAATTTTTAATTTTTATACTAAAAACTGAAAACGAAATGGATTAAACGACCCTTTAATGTTATCTCACAAGATTTTTTATTTTTGTAAAAGAAATTGCTCAAATTAACCTTATTTTTTAATAAATAGGAAAAACGCTTTTTTATTACAAACGAAATTAAAAATTTAAGCTAGACTCAGAGAAAGGAGAATGTTTAAATCCGGAAAATAGAAAAAACCTGTCAACTAGCGCAATTCACCTTGTGAAACGCTTCTTTTCTTTTTAGGTTGTAAGCTTTTAATTTTGACTCTAACCCTTAAAAAAATGAAAAGGAAATCGTTGCTAAAAAACTATTGAGTCATTAACGTTTAATTTTCGACAAAAAAAAAAAAAAAAAAAAAACCTTTAATTTATAAGGGTTACTAGTAGCTAGGACGGCAGATTGATAGTTTCTTTCTTAATCTTGACATGAAATGATGGCATCATCCCTCCATGTCTTTATCAGCAAATGGGTTTCGGTCGTGAATGACCGAATGCAACATGCATTATCACACGATACCTCCCGCAGACCACGAAACCCTAGCTAAGCTTTGTTAACCATGACACTACATTTTTATATGGAACAATATATCATATGCATGTTTGGCCTTCCAACATTTTAACTTAATTTGTTTTATAATTTAGTTCATATTTTTAAAATTCAGTGAATCACTGTATATGCTTATGTCATTCTTATGAACATTATAACCCAACCCCCTAAGACTTTTGATTTTTTTTTTTTATCATATGATAGATTTTGTTAAATTAAATGTTTGATTTTTTTTTTTTTTTTTTTTTTTACTTTTCTATGAAGCGGAAAAGTATCGGATATATTGTGCAATCATCGTATGCGCTAAAACTCAAAGAAATTTTTTATAGGATTGCAATAAGGCCTAGAAAGACTTGAAAATAAACTTTAACAAAATATATGGAGTACTTTGAGCTGACGAAAGAATTTGTGCGAAACCGAGCGTAGTGACGTTCTAGAATTCATATGGCCGACGCCATTAAATGAGATAAGGCTTGGTTATTATTATTGTTGTTTTTAGTTTTTCGCAGTTCAGTGACTATTTTACATGGAATCCGGATCCTCTCCAGACCTTTCAAACCGAAGCCCAGGGATCAAACAATCCGGGCCTTTGAAATTTGATCCAACGGCTACAGTTATTATAACTTTTAGAGGGGCCCCCTGTTTGTAGCCGTTTGATCAAATTTCAATGGCCCGAATCGTTTGATCCCCGGGCTCTGGTTTGAAAGGTCCGGAGGGAATCCGGATTCTTTTACATGCACTTACGGATACATAATCAATACATCAGTTAGTTTGAAGTTGTGGATTATTTTGGTGGCTAGGCTCTTTCTCTTCCATCTATGTCACGATTTCAAACTCTCTCCCACCCCTTATTCTAGAATATAACTAGTAATAAAATAAAATAAAAGTTTAAAGCCCGAATCATAGGGAAGTTTACTTCACAAGATCTTCAAAAGGCCTTCCAATTAATTATTCAATTGACTGTACTTTGCTCTCTCTTTTTAAAACAATTGAGCACCACATATATTTGAGCAATTGGCTAAATTTTTTTAAAGTGTGTACTTGGTACATGGGCTGGCCTAAATACACAACTAATCCTATATGTCACTACTTTTGGCAACATTTCAGCATATTTGGGCGGTATTTGCATGGGAATCTTGCCACACAAGACCATTGGAGTTGAAGGAATAACAACTGCAAATGTATTGGCCTAAATACACAACTAATTCCTTGCAGATAGTTGTTACGCATTCAAATTAATTTAGACTACTTAAATTAGAAATATGTCACTACTTTAGCATCTATTTGATTTTTATTATTATTTAAAGTGTTTTCGCGGCACTCAAAATTTGCTAATCTTTAAATTTATTGAATGATGACGTAATGAAGCTCCCATATCTTTCACGATCGAGAGTGGTGTTAAAGAAACCATAATACTTAAGATAAGTATTGCTCCACTATAATCAGGAGCCATAAATGCTAAATGAACTTTCTCAAAAGTGAAATTTCATAGATTCTGTCATCTCATACTTTTAACATAATATTTTATAATATTAGCACAATAATTGACGTTCAATTGTGTGAGATGACAAAGAGTTTATGGACTTTATAGAAAGTCTCCTTAGCATTTCTTATTAGGAGATTATGTTAAACAACTATTTGGTTCAAAGGGATCTTGCCTCTAATTAATTAAGCTCCAAAACCTTTTAAAAATTCATCACATTCTCTATTTTATCTTTCTCTTTCTATAAAAAATTAATATAAGATGTTGACATGTCTTAACCGTGATCGTTCAAATAAGAGGAGAGTGAAGAAAAGGAAAAAAGAGAGGGAAGAGAATCATACTCCCTTCTTTATAGGGTACACAGTCACAATCACGGAGAACCCCTCACAATGTGTAGATGAATTCTGTGCATGACATAATGTTGCACGTCATGCATGACATAATTTTTTATTTATTCAGACTGGTGATACATTTTTGCTTTCAGTATTTTTTGAAGTCGCTAAGTTACAAATAATGTTATTGAGTACCATTAAAGAAATGTAACAGGTGTCGACTTAGCAACTATGAGGTTTTTAAAATGATTAAGAGTACTTTTGGTAAAAATAATTTAGAACTAATTTTTAGTAAAAATACAAGTGATCGAGTCCTAAAAAGCACTTGAAGTGTTTTCTACAAAAAACACATAATTGCTAGTACTTCTTGTATAAAGCACTAGCATAAAGCACTTTAAGTGCTTTGGAAACCCAAAAATATGTTCTCTAAAAGCATTTTTAATCATTTTAAAAGTACTTCTTAACAAACAGTGATTCTTTAATGAGCGATTTACGGAACTTCATACTTATGATTGAAAACGTCTAATATTATAAATCATTATGTAAATATCATTTATTGTAAAAGATCAATAAAATATGAGATCGTTTAGTCTTTAAATTGTATAAAATCAGATGGTCGGATTCGATAAAAACATTACAAACTGTCTATCTATTCACTATAATTGATTAACTAAACGACCTTAGTTTTAATTAATTGTTTGACAAAAATAATCTTTACATAATAATTTATAATATGAAACTATTTTGATCATAAACACAAAATTCTGTAAATCAACCACGAAATATTTTGAAGATAAACCTATCCCAACCTTGAGGAGCCAAGCATTACTCGAACCAGAAATGTCTCGGCTCATGTAACAAAAGGAAATTCTTGTTTACTCAGTTTTGTTTTTGCTTTGATTTGTGGACAGGGAGGGGTAAGAACAATTCGATGGGCCAAACGTTGTAAACCCATATCAAGGTGGGGTTACTCCTTGGGTTGCTTGCTTGAGAGAGATTTAAGAAACTTATTACGTCACGCAGTTTTTCTTCAATATTACGTAATAATAAGTGATACGAAAAATAAATAACTGAGATTGAAAGTAGAAGGTTTAATAGTTATGAAAATAAAATCTAACGACTAAAACACTCGTAACCTATGTAGCAAATTCACATAATTCTTATAGATTCCTCAACAATTTGAGATGGAATTGTAATGCCACCAAGAACCATTTACAACAAGGGAAGCTTTTACAATCTGTTCAAACTATATAGGGAAGCTTTTCATTCTGCAGAAAAGTCCTCCAACTTCATGTTTCTGGTAAGACTAGTTTACTAACTTATCGAATTCGATATCCGCAAGAAATTCAAAGGTGACAAGAGAAAAACAGAGAAACAAGAGGATTATGTGGTCTGGTGTTAGCCCTATGATTCAACTTCGTGTCACATACACTCGGACGTTTCTATTAACCATAAGTGGCCATTGACACAGAGCATGCACATTGTATCTACCGGAGTTTAAGATTTCAGGCACTATATACTGGTAATGACAAATCGAATGGTTCTGCACTGGCTATATTCAAATTGAATCCTGCAAGTTATATGCATTGTTTACCATACGCAGAAATTAAAATTTTAACTACAAAGACGTAAACAAGATCATAACATTACCACTTTATGTGGTTGGAAAATGCCGACTTGTTACTTTTCACCCTGCTTCACCATCTGCACAACTCTGAAACACAGATACGATGAAGAGGAGAATAATGATTCGTGAAGGCAGTTGTGCTTATAGCATGCTGTCTGATCTTGCAGGCAGCCTCCTAAAGAAGTTGAGTGGCACTGAAGGAAGTTTGTGGCGGAACCTGGGATGCCTTAAAATGTAAATGCCTGCTAGAAGGGCCACAGCTTGGAATGGAGTTACGTAGAGAACAATGGCGGCAATCAAACAGAAAGTTATGAACAGGGTGGTGGCTCTAGGGTCTCTCCAACTCAGAAGAGACTGAAACCTTTCGCCTTGAGTTGCCAGATCACCGACAACAGTCTGAACCCTCCCTGCTATGCTTCTTAGTCGATCATATCTCATCCTCACTATATCTGATGGTCGGGTAGTTGGGAACGTGTCAAACTCTTCATCTAGTTCGTCAGGATGAGCAGCGTCAGCATGAGATAGTCGGATGTCCATGTGAGGAGGGTGCCTTGGCCTCCGCCGGAAGTTCCAAATTCCAATCAAGAATAGGTAGAGAAAAATAGTGGGAAGAATTAGTTCCGGATAAAGAACCAATATAATAAAGAGGATATGAATTAAAATGGTTGTGAGAGGATTCTTCCAATTGCAGATTTGATCAAGCCATTTTCCTACTGCAATCAACCCGCTCAAAACTCCCATTATTCGGAAAAAATTGGCCTTGCTTCTTCTCATGCTCCACATATGTGAATCAACATCCAGCATATACTCCACAACCTCTTTCCTCAGGGGAGGCTCAGCCCGGTTCAGCCTCATCGAGACAATCTGCATAGCCTGGTGCCTCAAGCTATCGAGCTGAATCACGGAAAATGGATGAATGTAGTGCATTTTTGGCAACAGGGGATGCGAATACATATACAACATGTTAATCAAAGATGAGCATGTAAACCTCACTGCCAGCTGAATTTCACCCATTTTCTTCACCCCAGATGGTTGTAGGACCAGAAGAGGATACGAATGCGTGTAAACCCTGTCAGCTTCAAGTGTAGATAGCCGAATTCTCATTTTGCCAATTCTTGAATCCTTTCCCCCTTTATCACCTCCATGTCCATGTATATGACCATTGTCAAAAACCCCAATTGTAATCACAGTACACGGGTCGAAAACCTCCCAGATGTACTGCTCATTCCACTTAGGATTGAAGCTGTCCACGATTGTCCTTGTTCGAACCCATTTCCTCCCGTATTTTGCTACACAATAAGCATCTGTGGTACCTCGGCCATCTTTTGTTTTCATTGGCATCAGACCAGCGGCGCTTATAACCCCTACCTCCAAAATCCCAATGCTTGACTTCCACAACTGCTTTGCTGTTGGCCTGAGATCACTACTGTAGTGTGTTGATTCATCCAGGACATGGTACCCGCCATCCAAACAAATCCGTAAATGAATCCTGCTCGCAAATTTGACCTCCCTCTTCTGTTCCCCGTCCACGATCATATGCTTCTCAAGATTATACCACTTAGTGTGCACAGGTTTATGGTCTAACCTCCTCTGCACATTCTGTAAAGGAATCACACACCTTCCCAAGATTTCATCTTTGCCAGATCCCACTCTATCTTCCACAGTCAGATACAATGGCTCCTCAAACGGTTCAGCAGCAACAAACATCAAATCCTCATTCCACATTGGGTTAACACTTTTGCTCTGTGATATTCTAGTCCTCAATACCTGATTTCCACAGATAACCTTCACAAAAACTTCCGGATACCTACTCTTGTCATTTGGTAGCAAGTCCTGAGCTTCAATAACATTAACCCTCACATACCAAAGCTTGGGGGAGAGGTATACCTTCGCTCGAATGTTATTGACACCCTCAGGCCCAACTGTTGCAGCATCAGAATGCCACGCATCAGGAAATGCCTCGTCTGCTTGAGTTCCCATCCAAACTGCCAACATCAGCTCTCCCTTGATCTTAACCCCCTTCCTGTCCTCCAGCCTATACCATTGTGGTGCCAATGGGCTATCTGGTGGAACGCGTTTTGGGATATCAGTGAGATCAAACATAATCCTGCCCATGAAATCATCTAGCACAACATCCTTATCTTTCACCACAACTTCCAAAACTGAAGCTTGAAGTCGATCTTTGGAGAAAGCAAACACCTGATTCCATTCAGGATTAGACTTCTTCTCGAAATGCTTAGTAACTCCCTTATAGTTTCCGAGTTTTACTTCAACATAGGGATCAGAACTACCAGTGACATCTTTTGCAGGCAAATCCTTTGCTTTCACCACGCGAACGTAAAGGTATTGCATCTGTTCTACAAGGTCATAGGTGCATGAGAGCTTGTCGCCAGTGATAGAGCCCGCGCCAATGTTTGGCGAGGTCTCTTTCAGAGCGAAATCTTGAGACGGCGGAGGCTTCTGCATTTTTCTAGTTTGTGGGAATAGAAAGAGAAGCTACTCCTTAAACACCAAACCAAGGTACACAAAAAAATCGAATTCGATTTACAGAGATGCTATTAAAGCAAGTGAAACCTCAAAAGATTTCCAACACCAGCAATCAATTCCTTCCTAAAGATGCATGATTTTTCTGTAAAATGGAACAGAAATTATCTCAAAGGTAAAAGAGATAACTTCACCAAGAACTTCAAAAGAAAGAAATCCTGAAGAACTTCTTGACAACCTGCAGATTCAAAGAATCAATGTATTACTCTTCCATAAAGTAACCCTCTTGTGGTTTCTTTGAGAAGAAAGTAGAGAGAGAGAGAGAGAGAGAGAGAGAGAGAGAGAGAGAGAGAGAGAGAGAGAGATTCAAAGGTCACTTCCCTTTTCCATTTTTGGGATCACTGAGAAAATAAACTTCAGAACAACCAATACATATATTCTATTCAATCAATACATTTTCTGAGCAACCAACCACATTAACTTCACAAAAAACAAATCAGAGAGTACTAAAAGAAGAAAAATAATCAAAGTTAGCTTTATAGGAACAACTCACAGATCCAGTGCAGAAACCCCATCAAGTCAAAGACAACAAGTAAGCTCAAATTTCAAGGAAACTTGCACATTAACTTCAACTAATCACACCTAAAGATAAAATGGGTTTTCAACAACTCGTAAAAAAAACCAACTTCTAGAAAATCTTAAAAGCAAGCATTCATTGTTCATCTTCACAAGCAAATTAAGTGACCTACAAAAAAACAAGAAAAAATGGGAACAAGAAAACTATACAAGTAATGCCAGCCTATTAGAGTTACACACTGACCTGAGGTAGCTAAAAGTGCTTTTCTTCAACGTGCTTCCATGGAAAGTCTTCAAATTTAAGAAAAAAAAAAATGGGAAAATTCAGTTTGTAAGAAAGAAGAACAAAGGGCAGCTGAAGAGAGTGAAGAGTGTATGGGGCTGAGATCTGTGAGAAAGACTGAATCTTCTCTCTATAAAGAGCATGGACAGAAGGAAACCTACTGAGTGCCAACTTTTCACATTTTTTTTACAAATTTTTTATTTTATTTTTTACTTCTTATTGTTTTGTGTAAGAGTTGCACACGAGAAATTTTTTAGTGTAGTGAGAACAAAATTTGATACATCAAGTATTACAAAATAATTGGTTGGAAATTTTTTTTTAATGTATCTGACCGATTATTTTGTGACACTTATTGCGCCGAGTCGTGTTTTATTTACCCTTAGAAATTTTCGTTACACGTGCGAGAAGATTATGGACAGTATTGGCATCATCTGGTCTTGGATTAGTGTTCCTCGGTCATATGAGAAAATTTGTCTCTTTTATATTTTAAGGAAAATTAATGAAAATGACTTAAAAACTTTGAGTTTTAACGATAAGGACAAAATAAAGAGTAAAGTGAATAGTACCAGAATTGACTTTTCAATGTAAAAATGTGGTTTTTCGTTAAAGTGAACAGTACCATAAGCTTTTCTTGATTTCCTAGTCATGTGTGTTGGTTTGGTAATGAATTGAGCATTTTGGTCTCGCATTTGTAATATTTTAACATACATAATGTGTAGAAACTCTAAGATTTTTATGCGAAAGTGCATGTATCATCCATATCTCCTAACATCATAGTATTGAAAAATGGAATCTCATATCGGTATATGATAAAATAATATATACATATATATGGGAGATTTCGTCTTTAATATTACCAAGACTTTTACTTAAGAGGTGAAAGTTGAAAAATAATATATCAAATCATGCAAGGAGAATTCGAAGGACTTTTGGCCTTAATCGCAAATGTAAATTAATTTAGTCACAAAATTACAAGCCCACCACAAACTATTTTATAGGGTAAGTAAAAAGTTTCAATCACTTGATTGCCAGTTCTAGACATTACCTATGGTTTTCTTATTTCATTATACAATGATATTCTACTATAAAGAAAAGTGACATTTGTCATACGATCACGAACTACCAGCCTACCAACCTTAGAAAAATTTTTTTTTTTATAATACAAGATATTCTATTCTAACAAACTATTGACAAACGTTTGTTACACAATAGACCAGCATTAGCCTCGACATTTATCAAAATCGACCTTTACCTATGCCAATTTTATATTCTTCCCATATGGCTTGTTTTACAGACTGAGGTTGATGACTTATTAATTGATTTTGAATAAAGGAATTTTAACGAAAAGCTTCTGGTACTGTTTATTTTAACGAAAAATCATATTTTTACACTAAAAAGTCAATCATGGTACTATTCACTTTACCATTTATTTTGTCATGATTGTTAAAATTCAAAATTTTCAAACTATTTTCATTAATTTTCCTTTTGAATAATGCTTAGTTGCTGAAAAAAGAGTAGCAGATCTTGCTGAAATGAATAAGTTTCTAATCACAAATGAACATGTGGTTTAACAAAAAGTTGAAAATTTAAACCAACATTACTCCAAACAAATGAACACCTATTTCTTTTTAGCAGGATTTGCTGTTTTTTTTTCTTCAGCGGTCAAACATTATTCTTGATTTTTATGAGATGTTACCTTAGAAAAAGGCCAATAGCTTTTACTAATTCTCATATGGGAAATGAAAATGTGAGTTGATTGATGAGGGTACATATCCTCAAAAAGGTTAAAGTCACATCATTAAATTGATGACCCACAGTCATTGTGTTCATAGCAGTAACATTTTCTTACATAAAGGGCTACATTAGGGTGAGGTTGTTCCAAAATCATTGCATTCAGCTCATGTCATGAAGAGAGTTTTCAGTGTGTTAAGAATATGGACATATACGCTAATATATTATATAAGTAGAAGAAAATTAAAAAAAAAAAACTATTCTTTATTTATATATGACATATCGTCCCGTATTCTAAACACATTGAAAACTCTCCACGTCGCCATCATCTTTGTTTGCGTAAGTGTAAATAATATATATTAATTTTCTTAATTTAAGGAGAGAGAAGGTGACGTGAACTAAAGGGTATGTACTAATATAACATTTAGTTTGACAAAACTTTTGTGTTTTGTTTTTCAATTAAAATCAAGAGTTTAAGATTTCTTTGTAGAACCGTATTTGGTTATTTTCTTTATTACAAATGAATGTCTTAATGATTTTGGATTTATATAATTTTTTTGCAAAAATGATCTATGAATAATGTTATAAAAGATAGACGGTTAAAATCGTTAAAATACATTAGGGAGTGAGCTCTATAAAAATGTATGTCAAAAATTGTGTAAAACAAGTGGTGCCACGAGATCTGCTCTCATATATAAATGATTTAAAACTTTGTATAAAGTATTTGATTACATGATTATTGGTCACCATGGATACAACTTCAACTCTTAAAGTGATATATGCATCATATTATATGTCACAAACTAATTTATTTGGCCATACCGATGTCCAAAAATTCGATTTCTTGTGACAAGGATGTTTCATGGGGCCAATATCGAAAGCAAAAGATAACCATCCACATTCATATACACGAATTAAATTTGCAAAACTTATGTCCACAATGCTGGCAGTTGAAAAATAATGAGAAAGAAATTGTTGTTAGGTATCATAGGATCATGAATTAAATTTCTTTTTTTTTTAGATATTAAAAAAATAAAACCTTTCTCTCTTTTGGTATTTAATTTATTACTCAGCAAGTATTGCTAAAATTTTGAACGCTTGAAAGAGGGAGGTATTCATAGGTGCGGACAATCAGACCATGTGGTCGTCCACTCAGTGGCGAATCCAAGATTTTAAACTCGGGGGGTCCCAATAATAAAGGTCAAATTATAGACAAAAATAACATTGAAAATTTAAATATGATACAGTTCATTCAAAAATTATATGCAAAATAATATTACAAATTATAAAATCCTAATTCAAGCGTCCATTATGAGGTTTCATAAGTTACTAGGAAGTACTTAAGTTATTGATTATCTAATGTGAACCACTAAATTTAAAACACCGGTCAAATAAAACTCTTCCTAAACTTCCACTATCTTTTTAACCGAACACACTATTTTTCTCTTTTACTAGTTTCCAAACATCCACATTTTCTCTCACTAAGAACACAGCTCCCATTCTCCCGAAGCCATGGCAGCTCCACCCCCAAATTTCACCAACCCATGACAGATCATATCCATCTTACTAACCTTATGAAGGAAATTTCACCCATAAGAAAAATTACTAAGGTGGTTGAAATAATTTGGGGAAATTTGGGCTTATGTACTGCCCCCGCCAGACAACAGAGAAAGGTTGGAGGAGAAGTGGGTGGCACTGACGGATGAGACCATGGCAAAAGCAAGGAGGAGAGAGGCAGGAAGGGTTCCTATTTTCTTTCTTCTCCGTGTGCGGTCATCTTCTCCGAGAAGAAGACAGCCACTGCAACCTGCAACCTCCAACCTGCACAGACCTCTTGTTCGAGTACGAGGGGTCCCCGGAAAAATTCTAGCAGCGATTTAGGATCGTCGATGGGTCCTGGAACCTCCCAGGTCCCTAGGTGGATCCGTCCTTGCCTCCACTCACATACACGAGAAACGCCTCACTTCTCTGGAGTTTAAATCTCATTCCTTTGATGCATGTAAACGGACAAATAAATTCCTCTAAAAAGTACTAAAACGTATGAACATGGAGAATATGAGCAACTATTAACTAAATTAAAAAGAAAGAAACTAAACAAAAAGAAGAAAATGAATTTTTTGTTTTGTTTTGAAGGAGTCGTATCTTGTAGGTGTGTTAGGTGGAACCATCAAGTTCACCAAAATGGCGAGATGACAAGAAAATAAACCCTATTTCGGTGTATGATTCTTGACCTTTTCCTGATGTGACACACATAGTTGTCATGATTCATGACCATGCAGAAGCACATGTAGAAGACGTGCACTTCAGGTTATGCAAAGCCAAAAAAGGAGATGGATTGTCTGCCATCCCCTTCGCATGCTCTTTCCATCATTTCTTATTTTGTGTGGTAACGGTTAAGCAACGTCAATATTTTATATTGATTTTTTTTATAAAAATAATAAGATAAAAAGAAATAGGAATATAAAATATTAACGTGACTTAACCGTGATCGCACAAACATGAGGGAATGAAAAAGGTATGGGAAGGGGAGGGTAGACAATCCATCTCCAAAAAAGAAAACAAGAGTTGATTTTCACACGTTGTTTTTAGTTTTTTACACATTTTTTATTTTATTTTAAGTCATCGAATTGAATAAATTAAATAAAATATGTACATTATCGTGGACAATTGAATCTCTATACTCATAGGTCTGTATGTACATTACTTTTTACTTTGTGCACACCCTTCTTTTTTTCTAGCCGTAGGATTGAACAAAATAACGAAAATTAAAAAGGATAAGTGGATGAGCAGAAAGTAAAATAGGGTGTGCATAGTTCACTCTTAAAACTCAGTTCCTCTACAAGTGGAGGGAATAAGCTCTGCTTGAAAGGATCAATTGGGCTTGTTGGTAGAAGAAGGCCATTTGTCCACACAAGTCTCGTACATGAGTTTACCGCTCATTTGGATCCTCTTCGGACTTTAGTGTCTGGAACCTAAAGACCAGGAATCTCAACCCTTGGTCTGTGTGAAAAAGAGATCGAAGCTATTGGTTTGTGTGAAGTGGGCCAACATATTTAGTTATTGAAGACTATTACATTCGATTTAAGTGGTCCGGATTGCCTAGTCCTTGAACTCCGAACAATGAGATCTGGAGAGAATATCTGTCCATACTTTCATTGCATCTCAAAGGAAAAGCAACTTTTTTGATAGTAGAAAACCTTCATTTTAGTACATTTTGGTTTAAGAGGCTTTTAGGGGTTCCATTTTTCGGATAACTAAAATTTGCTCTCTAAAATATTCGGTTTGTATCATTTTGGCTCCTAGATTCATCCCAAATTGGTCTGCAACCTTTTCGCTTTCACCGGCTTGTAGATCTTCCCAGCTTAGGAGGTGTCATGGTGACAAGAGAAACTTACTCGAAACCCGCTGCACTTCTTTCCTCTGACATGATTAGTCACGTGAGAAGAGAGATAAGAAGAAGGGTACAAGTTCTCCCCAAGCTAGGAATATCAAACGAACTGAATCAATCATAAATTCATAATTCAGCTTCAAGGATGCCTTTTCAATCAATAACAGCATGATTCTTAGACATAGTTTGCAGTTAGAAATGAACTAGAAGATGTTGAAATATCAAACCAATTCCTAGCGGAACAGCCGAAAGACAAATGTGGGACTATGCAAATCAATAAAGCTATCTTCAGCAGCTTCAAGTGACTGCAGAAATATCGCTTCTCTGGGTTCCTCACTCACTCCGCTTTGCGTAGCGTACTCCAATGCCATCTCATAGTCCACCTGAAAAATTTGAGCACAAGATTAGGGTATGTGTTTAACATCAGCATATCTACTTGACTACATAAATGTCTACATCGACCTTCGTCCCAGTTTCTAACCAGATGTTCTCATAATCACATTGGTTTCAAGATACAAATACCGTTATCTCCTCACTACAAGCAATGCATAAGTAATAATAAGCAAAGTATAGTTGAGTATCAATTTCTCTACAGCTACTGATGATATGCATACTGAACCCCGATACCAAAGTAAATAAACAAAAAGTGCAGAAAAAAGGAAATAAAAGCCACACGAAAATTGTTATCTGAGCAGTTAAGGCATCATCCCACCTGTTCAACATGTTGTAAAAGCTTTTCCTTGAGTATTTCTTTTGTAACCGTTCGATTTGATACTTCCTTGTACATTTCATCGCGTTGCTTCTTTGCTGCATGTGATTGTTCCTGTTGGCATGTACAACTTTCATTAGGTTGTAATCACTTTTCCTTTTATTGTTTCCTAGCCTTATTTAGAAGGACCTTTTGTAAATCAGTTTATATACGTCTATGAGAGATGAAAAATAAAATCATTCTATTCTCACCGAATTCTGCGCTTTGATCTCCTTCCACACATCATAAAAAACAGTACAAGCATTATCAAGATACCTGCAAATTCACAGTTAGATTGCTTCAAATCGTACAGGGAGTGGAAAATGATCATTCGGATCAAATTAAGAATAAAGGCCAAACGAATGATTAGTTTTACTTGCTCAAACTTCGCTTTCTCTCCTGCTGTTCACGAGCTTGCATTTTCTTCACTATCTTGGTTTTTAGCTGGATGCAACACTGTTGAAGGGCAGACTGTCGAGGTATCGTTGTTACATAATTTGATTATATATTATACATTGAATGAAGAAAAATTATAATATAGCCACTGACCTTGACAGCTGAAGCTATTTCAGTTATATCATCTCCGATATACTCCTTCCCCGTTCCTTTAAAGGGTATTTTTGTGCTTACAATGCTCACAAAGACACCAATCTTATCCTGAGTTTGGTTGATCTTGTAACTACTCCAACTAAAAGAATATTTTTCACATTGTGTTATATATAAAAACTAGACGGCTATCTCCCTTCTTTTTTCTACACAATTCTCAACCTAAAAAGAATAGAATTGCAAACAATGAGAAAGTTTCCTATGACTTACTTGATTCTCTTAAGAGCAGTCCTGGTGACAACATCAGCCCCTTGTTCGAAAAGAAGTGGAATTCGGTTTGCAAATCGGAAAATATTCAAACCCTAAAATGGAAACCCAAAAACTTCATAAATGTTCATTGGATAAACAAATCAAATTCTAACATACATTTTGTAGTACTCAAGTAATAATCAAGTAAGATGGCATCTAAAGAAAATATGAGCGAGAAGAACAAAATTCCAGTTTACAATTTGTTAATTCCTAAGTCTATATTAACCATCATTATTAATAGAGAATCACCTACTTGCTTGACATCTTTTCCACCCACACTGACACCAGCTTCCACAATGAATGGGTGGCCTTCAAAAACTCGGGCACTGTATAGAATATGAAGTACAGAAACAGCGTTTGGGTACAAAGTCAATCAATCAGCAGAAAACACAAATAGGTGCATAAAGAAAAGTAGCAGTCAGCTGTTTACAGGAATTCTTAGAAAATAAATCACATGAATTAGCAAAGTTAGAATTCAAATAACCTTCCAGAATAAGTTGCGACCATGTCTGGATGCAGCTCCTTTATAATTCCTAGACGAAGATTGTATTCCCCTGCAGGACTCAGACACTGAAAACAGCGAGTAAATAATAGCCCAAAGTTCCAAACCACATAGCCAAGACTATATATTCTATGCTGACTGATGTAAAGCGAACAGAAACCAAAAAGAAATGCTTACATCACCACTAGGATCATCAAATTTAGCTTGACGAAATAACTGATGGATGCGAACAATTTGTTGAGAAGTTAGAGACTTAATAGGCATTTTTGGACTGAACTCAGGACCCAATTCCCCTGAAAAAAGGAAGAAATACCAGCTTAAGCATCTAAAGCAATAGCACCACAATCATGACAAAAATCCAACCTTTAATAGTGTACAAAGGATGTGCACAGAAACTCTGCAAGAATGTAATAGTACAACTACCTCAAACTCTGTTTACACTAAATATTATTCAGATCACAGTGAAAAAGACTTACCAATTAGTCGTTCAGCATATGCTTTTCGTATATTAACAAATTCATGCTGAAGAAACGGTAAAAGGTTTTGCTTTGGATTTTCTTCAATGAGGCGCTTTATTAGCAATAAGTCAACAGACGATGGATGGTGCTTTGTCTCAACAGGAACTGGAGGCATCACATCTGTTCTCCGAGCAAACCTTATGGTAATGCTTTTACTGCATGAAAAGTAAAATGTTAGTATGAATTTGTTCAGGACATAAATCCTAAAACTGCGCCTTTGTGTGTGTGTGTGAGAGAGAGTGAGAGAGAGAGAGAGAGCTTACTCTGCTGCACCTGATACAAATTTAAAAAGAAACTCGGCATAAGGAGTTATAACAGCCATTTGTCGCATGTAATGCAATATCTTGGACTGCACATGCCAACATTTTCATTAGATTAAAATGAAACGAGCTTAGTGAACTACACTGAACAATATTTTTCAAAGCTAACCACAACACATCAGATTGACATATATGGTTAAGCATGTATGTATCTGTAATGAATTAATGTCATTAGTCAGTGACTTAGCACATACACGGTAACTTGTCCAATTTCCTTCAATAACAACTTGGATCTCAGCTCCATGCCACCGAACCTTGTTATCCCGTTTTTCATGTAAATGGACATGAGGAATGTTCCTGAAAGCATAAACAAGCATCATTGTGATGCGTAACAAGCACCTAAACCTTAAAAATAAATTATATTCTTTACCATTGGAACTTCCATTTTATGATATGAACAAAATAGACGCATTAACTTTTTATAGGAATGATATAAACACTAATACAAGCATATACGGATATATATGATAAAAATAAGATTCAGGTAGCAACCACTAATCCAGAAATTATATCTTATACTATGCCCAGGTCATACCGATGAATATCTATATCCAGCCTGCAAAATGAAATATAATTTTGGCCCTTCATAGATGACGAGATCTCTATAGGAAGCCCTGTACTCATCTTTGACCAAATTAATGCCTGCATAAGAAAACATAGGTCATAACTGGGGCTATGCATATGCATGCAATAATTATATAACAGAAGAATGTCATGAACATATACATGATATGCCAATAAATACCATCTTTGCACCTAGCCCGAACTTCCCACGCGTCTGCTTCAAGCCATATTTTGTTCCAGATAACACTGCACGAATTCATAAATTCACAGAAAGATTAAGATGTGATAAAAGTGACATGCTATTGAGAGTCATGTAAAAAATGGTTTACTAGTTCAAAGACAAAACCAAACGAAAAGTTTTGCAAAGTTACTCTACCTCGTCCAAACATATTTGGAATGTCATCGTGTGGCATCCCTTTTCCATTATCCTGTATTTAAATCATAAAACCAATCATGTGAATTACAGTTATAGTGAATACAAAACAACACATACGCCAATAAGAAACCATTGTATGATTGGAGACTTGTTGATGGGGAGTACATCATACCTTGCACGTAACCCTGTAAAATGAAGCCTCACCTCGACCCTTTATGGTCTTTGCAGCTGGAGGCTCTTTGACCATCTTTCCAGAGGAAGCATTTTTTGCCTGTAATTCTTGAGCACGAGCTTCCTTTGCTAATCGTTTCTGGATAGAACAAACAAATAACAAGATGAATACATGAGAGGCTAGTTATCTACAAAATAATGATAATAATAAGAAACAATGAGCTTAAAATAATATTCGCAGAATCTGATACTTCCTATATAGCGTTTTCCAAATTCATGAAGTTCTTTTACTGGTAAAGTAATTGGAAGACGAAAGTTATGATCCATTAAGAATGAACTCCCAAATCAAGACATGCAACAAAACAAATATAATTTGGAAGAGAGAAAATAATGTTGATGAAAAATAAAGCACCCCAAGTCAATACATGACTACATGTATAATACAAGATAATCAAGGAACTTTCCTTCTTTTTTTAGGTGCAGTAGATATATCGTGGCTTTTAATTTCCTTTTCCTTACCACAAAGTTAGATGTACCTCTATATTTTACTGCTATTGGAAATAACATAGCAACAAAGTCACATCATAAGTATGCACACCTCACGAGCTTTAGCTGTTTCATAATCATCGTATAATGCCTCATCAACACGATCTCGATCAATAAGACCAATCATAGAATTGAACTTGCTTTTCTCAATATCTTCACTGCAATAGCCAGATTCAGTAAATACAGAAATATGTCAATATCACAAAGGTGACAACTATACCAATCAGAAGACAAACTTTACCCACTATATTCACCCCTACTCGTATGAACCAACATGCCCGACAATTTTCATAAACGTATAATAACTAGCACTTACATCGTTATTTCTATCACAGGAAGCTCCGATATGGACTCCGTGGAATCAAGTGAGTTCTCAACAAGTTCCCTCACAGTAGTGTAAAGACATTTCCCTGGCTGAAAATTCCCAAAGAAAAAAGGGGAGAAAGATAAACATACAATGAGACAGTTAAGGTTCCAAGCTCTTTGCTTTCTTGAATCAATCAATTATTTTTCAAAACAATCTAAGGTCCACATAAACTTCCATGCTTCTATATTTTAGAGCTAACTTCGAATTACGAAAATCTAATTTCTTTTTTCAGTTTACATGTGTGTGTGAAAATCCAAATTCCAACTCATACGATCATAACTGCATAAGAGATAACAAAATTGATTTCCCGAATTCATCAAACATTGAGAATTCATAACAAAATTGTGGGAAACAACTTCAACCTCCACTACACCATTCAAATTCCTAGTCTTTAAATTAGAAACCATAAGATTCCAACTTTCGTCCAAAAAAGAAAGGTAAAACAATAATGTAATAGAAAAAGCATACATTATCGAACCCAGCAATGTTCTTGTTCTCCGCAAAGAACTCCGCCGGCGATTCTGCAGAAAAATTGAAAGCATGGCTAATGAATATTCAAACTAAAACACGCGTACAGAAAACGAAGGCAGAGAGGGAGAGGAGAGAGAGAAACTCTGTTCGAGAACGCTATCTTTGGGCTTTCTGGGCGTCTTCGATTGGCGTTTCTTAGGCTCCGTCTGGCTCTTGCTACTCCCTCCAGCTTCCATTTCAAATTCCCAATCAAATCTTCGCCCCCAAAAAAACCCTAAATTTGAAAAAGGAAAAAACCCCAAATTTGGATGATAGGAGGAGGAAGAAGAAGAAGAAGAAGAAGGAAGCTAGGGTTTTGTTAGGTACAGTGTGTGAGCTACGGCGCGATCAGCCGCATAGCCGTTTGACGGCGGACTGTGCTTTTTCTCTGGAGATGTGATGAGAATGGACGGTGCAGATTTGGGGTTGGATTAGACATTTGCTGGACCTGTGTGCGTACACGATCAGCATTTCATAGACCGTTTTTTCTTTCCCGCTAAATGTTGTACATGTGTGACAAAAATTATATCTTACAAGCTTGGAAGTGCTTTTGGAGATGCCCTTCTTCTAAAAGCACTTTCAATTATTTTACAATCATTAGTGTTTTTTTAGAGTTTCAAATGATCCTCACAAAATGTTAGAACATTTCAGTTTCTTGATTTGACGTGACAATCAATCAAAATGTCATAGAATATCATGTTGATATAATCTATAAGTTATTAAAATCTCGTATCGCCTTATTTTGTCTTAAAAGAAATTTCCACGCATGTCATCTACGTGGTAATTCTTTGTTAAGAAATGTTAAAAAAAAAAGAGAGAAAATAAGGGAGTGTGGAAAGTTATGACATCAAGTCAATTTATTCTTTTTGTTGACAAAATGGATTCTCTTAAAAGAGTTGTTATTAACATTTCAAAAATGTCATCATGAATTCTAAATTTGTAAAACATAAAGAAAATGATTTGTGAATAAAAACATGCAGAGAATAATAACATTTTTGAAGTGTCGATAACAACATCATTTCTCTTGATAATATGGGTAGACAAACATATAGAATTAGGTTTAGTATCGTAGACTCAATGGCACCACTCTGACAATTTCAACCTTCATATCAATTATTGATGGCATATAATAACAAAAATTTTCAAAATGTTGGCCCTGGTCCCGGGCCATATTG
Organism: Heteromeles arbutifolia; assembly: GCA_024362995.1. Classification (NCBI taxonomy): domain Eukaryota; kingdom Viridiplantae; phylum Streptophyta; class Magnoliopsida; order Rosales; family Rosaceae; genus Heteromeles; species Heteromeles arbutifolia. The sequence continues at coordinate 1,768,028 of JANCRC010000005.1, forward strand.
ATATCGATTGTCATACCCTCAAGTAGGAGAGATTTTTTAGCGTTCTCAAAATACTGAGGAGAACACATATGTCATTATATACATGGTCGAAAGTTTTTATTTTCAAGTATTTTTTTAATTATATAATGACATGTGGTGTTTCATCTAATATTCTGGACACACCGAAAAATTTCTCTGCAAGTAGTAGACTGGACGAGAATATCAATATCAATATCTTCTTCTTACGTTTAACAGTACTCATTCGATGCATGCTTCGTATATATGTCTAAGGATTCTCTCCCTCCCCCTCTGGCTCTACAGTCTCCACCACCACTTCTCACGTCTCCTCCTCCAATCTTCACGTCCATTGGCTTTGGTACCGACTTTGTTTTCCTGACTTGGTATTGAAGCGACTCATCGAAAGCAACTCATCACTTGCTTAAAACGTATTACCAAAAGCCAGATAAAACAAGGAAGATAAGGTCCAAGAAAAGCGAAGCTAGAACAAGGACCATCTGTGCCATTTTGCCCTCATCGAAAGAAGACGATTTCTTTCACATCATTTTTTTTTTGGTGCTCTTTCACACATCACAGATCTGTTATTTTCAAAATCAAATGCTGCACGTTATGATTTGAAAGAGACGAGCTTATAGCAGTGCATCTATGCCCCCTTTTCACTACAAATTTACAATAAAATGCGATGAATTCATGACTGAGTACTGATACTCACCAAAGTTCACAATATATTATCCATCAAATGGCGATTGTGGTAACAGATCGGGCTTCCCGTAACTGGTATATGATCGATGCAACTTACCTTGATCGAGAGCCTCGCACGTTTCTTCAACAATAGCTGCCGACTACAACATCAAGGTAGAAGTTATGCCATGTAGAGATGGAAAGCAGGAATCAAGTTTTCTATGTAAGAGTTAGTACTCAAGTAAAATGGGGGTGAGGGTGTATATCCCTTTTGTACTTATTTTGGCTTCTAGTGAATTGTTTTCTGAATGGCAAAAGTGTTCGATTACATTCTACGAGTGCTAGGGTTTTATTGTTGAGGGTATTAATCTCAGGTCGAAAATGAGAGACCTTACACATGCTTATAAGTAATTGAACTGTTTTCTATATTGCTAATTGATTTTATGGTTTATTTATGTCATAAAATCGTTCTACACTATGAGTTAATTATTGTTCATGTGTAGTGTGTAGTATTGCTGTGTGTAATATTGATATCCATTTGCAGTCTTATTATATGCGGATTTAACGAATTATTGCCATTTGCATTCGTGAATACAATTTATATGGAAACATTACATTTTCACGTATTGGTATCATGGGTAAATGAATATCAGTCGAGTTTATTTGACTATTCTTTGCATTTTTTTTCTTAACAAAACTATTCTTTGCTTAAGTACAAAAGAACAGCAGGACAAAATATAGCATATGTACCACACTTCGATTCGATAAATTAATAACTTTGATTATACAGTAGAACTTTGATAATATAATATTCGACAAATTCATAACTTCGATTAAATAACATTTTTGGCAGGTTGTGACTATAAATAACATACTTAATAAGTAATTCGCTAAGAATCCGGATCCTTGCAGGATCTTCTTTGTGAAGAGTCTGAGGATCTGTCAATCATGTCCGTTTATCGTATATCGTGTGATCAAAAATTATTTTAAATATTTTTATTTAAAATTAAACATAAACAGTATTTGACAAAAACTGACCGCACGATGTACGATAAACGAATACGATTCACAAATTTTAAAGATCATCACCAAAAGGATCTGGAGAGGATCTTGTTGGATTTGATAAATCTAAAAGATCATTAATACATTATAAAATATTATATAGGTCATCTTATATATAAAGCCGGCAGGGTAATGAATAGTGATTTTTGGAGTCACAAGCTTCACTAACAAATTTTGGATAAAAATGCCCCCAAAACAAAAAATTTCAAAAGCAGCCCAAATAATGCAAAGGTATTTTCATCATTTTAACAATGTTTTTTAATAATTAATTCTTTTTGTACAATTTTTTTTAATTAGTACCTCACAATAGAATAGCAATAATGTGATTCTATCAATTGTTCATTAAATATTATTTTCTCTATTTTTAAACACGTTCAAAACATCTTGATAAGCGTGTAATGCCGGTTATAAAAAAGGTCTTTCACACGAGCATAATAATGTGATTAAATTAGTTATCAAATGATTGTTTTTTTTTTTTTAACAAACGATATTATTTATACCAAGGGGGAGATAATGGCCTCACAATGGGCTAGCAATAATGTGATTCAATAGTTGTTTATTAAATATTATTTTCTCTATTCTTAATGTAAATTCAATAGAATGTAGATGGAAATTGAAAGACCGATTTTATTATATGAATTCAGCTGCTTTGATTGGTTTATGAGGAGTTTCTTCGAGTATGATCTAAGATTATTCATTTACTTCCAATATTTGACTATCCTTTTGTCAATTTACACATATAAATACATTTAAAACGTGTAAGTCGTGCGTAGCACGCCGTGATTAAAAAAATGCATTTTGCACGTGCGTGAGCGCGTGCATGAAGGCTAGTGTATATAAATCAATAACTTTCTGTTACTCTAACTTATTTAAATACAGTTTGTACTTGGTTAAATGTTCATAAGAATTCCCTCTGAAACTAAGTGTGAGGTTTAGAGGGTATAGGAGCTGAACTTACAGTTTTCCATGCCTGCCTTCTTGATAAACTCCTTTGCATACTTTCACTGATGTATAAAAATAGTACCATCAGCTTTGTATTCAATTTGGAGACCTAAAAATTAAGTAAGTCAACCTGCCTATATCTTTTAAATCAAACATCTCTCCCAGTTCTGAAACCATGCACTGATTGAATTTTGAAAGAAGTAGACCCCGTCATATGATATCATCCATATGTGACTGACCATTTGGAGAAACTACTGTCAGAAACTTGTATCAGACAGCTGAGAAGCAACAAAGGAGCATGGTTGTGGGAAGGAGTAATTTCAGATTCCTGTGATGAGTGTAAATGCGTTTCAGATTCCTGAGATGATAATACTTGTTGATTCTCCTCTAAATGTAAACCCAACTGTGACTGATCATTTGGAGAAACTAAATTGTCAGAAAAAAGTAGAGCCCAGACTTGGTGAATGTAACTGAGAAGAAGCAGCAGCTTGATTTTGTACGACTGGAGGAATAGAAGGCAGAGACTGAGAAGGAAGAGTCACAACAACTGCGGCTGAAGACGAAGATGTTTTATGATGTGAATCCTTATCAATACCAACAGAAACATTCTTAAAAGGGAACACAGATTCATCATGTATGACATGCCTAGAAAGTATCTTTTTGGAACTGGGATTGTAGCAAATGACTCATTTGTATTAAAGAAAGTTGAGGTTCCACCATAAAACCACTTGGCAATATGGGGAGTAGCCCAACCTCTTATAAGCTCATGCAAGGTCCATTCTCCAATCAATGTGAGACTCATTCACAACACGTCCCTTCACGTGTGGCGAATTTCCAAGCCTAACTCATGGGCAACACAACAAGGTGATGTGAAGCGCGTGTGGCCTTTTGGCTTTACACGCGGGGCAACCTGCTCTGATACCATAAAGAAAGTTGAGGTTCCACTATAAAACCAATTGGCAATATGGGGAGTAGTCCAATCTCTTATAAACTCTTGCAAGGTTTATCCTTTCACCAATATTGTGGGACTCTTTTACCTTCACATTCTCACACACCCCCTTAGGTGTGGCAAACTTTCAAGCCAAACACGTGGACAACGCGAATTGGGTGACGTGGAGCACGTGTGGCCGTTGGGCTTCACATGTGGGGCAACATGCTTTGATACCATGAAAAAAGTTGAGGTTCTACCATAAAATCACTTGGCAATATGGGGAGTAACCCAACCTCTTATAAGCTTGTGCAAGGTCCCTTCTCCCATCAATGTGGGACTCATTCGCAACATGTATCCCATGAAATATCCCCAAAAAAACACACAATGATGACCTGGGTTGCAAGTTATGATCATTGTAAAGTCTTTAAGTAAGGGTAAACTGCAATCCCAAATATCTTCAAAGTATGTAAGGATGGAGGTTTCTTAAATAACATTGAATATGGTGACTCCATGGATAAAGTAAGGTGACTCCAAGTCTTACATGGCATCCAATTGATGAGAAACACAACACGAGCACAAGCAAAATACCAAAATTCCGACGGTAGAGATGTAGCAGCCAATAAGGTAATAGCAGTTTCCGCTACATGCTTTCTCTCAACAATTATTGTAGTAGAACAAATGTGCTTGATAGATAAACCTGCAACATTGTCAATAATGATTTTCTGGTCACCTTCAAAAGGTGTAACTTGTTACATGGAGGAAATGTCTGATATGATATGATGTGATGCACCAGAATCCACCCAAGCATCATTTGGAGTGAGCAGCCCTGAAAAAAAGATTTGGTGGTGGAGCTTGACCTTGATAAGCAAAATTGGCCCTGTTAGCAGTCTAAGGCAGTGTGTCCCATTTTTCCACAAATCTGACATTCCACCATGTAGCCACTAGATGGAGAATTAGTATCCATCATACCCGTTGGCTGTAGTATGTCCCCTTTTGGAGCATATTTGACACTCGGGTGTAGGAGTAGCTCTGGACTCAGTATTGCGTGACCAAGTTTGCCAGTTGCAGCCTGATTTAAATCAATCCCCCAGAATTAGTGCCTTTACCGCCCTTAAATGAAGGCCTAAACCCACCATTATTTCTTTGCTGCCCACCATCGTAAGGTCTAGGTACATTGAAGGATTGTGATCTTGGTCCATTATTAGTAGAAGGAAGTGCATTGCCCACATATCCATAACCAAATGGCCCCTGAGTTGGAAATGGAGGATAATATGATGGTAAAACAAGCTGAGAAGGAGAAGGATAAAATGCTTGCTGGGAGTGAGATGGAGGCACATAAGGACCAACACTGAGAGTACCAACAGTAGCAGAGGACAAATGATCACATCCCTGTGTATTGGAAGAAGATGAACCACTAGAACCGCTAGAACCATTCACCTTGAGAGCAGACATGTATGATGAGACAGAATTTTGAATCAACAGTACTCTATCTCGGTATTAGCAACATTGCTCTTCCGGTGGAAGATAGGTTTGTCAAAGTCATTTGATCCCTTGTGCATGCCAATCGAGTCGTGCTGCAGTACGTCTCCATGAAGCAAACCAAGTTGATTGCAAGATATAGCTTGCAGGTCAGTGGCTTCTCCTATTGGGAGAGCTCGGGTCTTCCATGGCTTACGGATTGTTTATTTGATGACAATATATTTGAATGAATGTAATCAAAGGCTTGCGTGGCTTTTAATTTTCCTTCCACTAAGGGTAGGTAGACCAAATTTGCAAATCATATAGTGTGTCATCAATACGAAATAAGCACGTTAATCAACAATTAATTAACAATCTAATTATCGACAACCAAGCTATATGATTTATAATTTTTTTTTTTTTGAACAAACGATATTATCTAACTTAGAGGATGGGAGAGTGAGCTAAGCCTTACAATGGGCTAGCATGATTTATAAAATTTGGTTTACAAAGTTAATCTCCCTAACATTTACGGGGATTTCCCATGTGATTTATCCCGTATAAAGTTATTTTTTTGAGTCACCTCTTTTTACATGTATGCACTATGTTGACGGTAATGAAATCCTATATCCCTTCAAAATAAAAAAATAAAAACAATACAAATACAAACATTAATCTTCATCTTATTTCAAACAATTATGTTTTTTATTTTTTCACGTGGTCCAAAATTCCCAATAGGGAGGAACCTATATATGCTATTCACAATTATTAATAACATATGCTTCTCTCTGCTCTCTATATAATGATCACGTAGCTAACTTTCCAAACAAACATATGAGACACTCTTATCTTCGTTATCCTCTCTCCCCCTCCACTCCCTCTCCCTGTGCGCAAATAAAGAGATGTTGAATCCCCAAGTTCACCAATCAAAATCCGCCCAAACTCTCTTCCTTCACAAGCCATTTATCCATGGCAGTGCCGGAAGTTCTTCTTTTCCTGTCTGGTCAAGGCCCTCCTTCCTACCCGAAAAATACAGAAGCATAAAAGCCACAAGTAGTAGTAGTAGTGATAACAGTAATACTCCTACTACCACGACTAAAACTACTACTACGACTACTCCGATTCCAAACCCTATTACTCCCACTCCTCTTCCTACCACCACCACCACCACCATTGTGACTACTGAAGTCGTCACCAAGAAGTTCATTAGTGTTAAGGCCAGGCCACCCTAACCGTGACCCTTACAGTCGGAGGCTTTCTCTCAAACCTTGGTCTAAACCGAGGACTTGATGATATAACAGATTTGCTCGGTCAATCGCTCTTATTGGAGCTTGTTAGCGCTGAGCTTCATCCAAGTAAGTATGTATATAGCGTTTGGCACAGCATGCATATGCATCAAACCACATCATAACTATCATGCGAACATAAATGGGAAAAGACCTGTCTCTAAGAATTTCTTTTCGAGTAACCTAATGGTCAGCCAAAAACCCTACGCTACCAAAGCTCTTCGCCAACCCTAACCTACCCATCAGCTAGCTAGCCACCCCACTCCACCGCCGGCCCCTTCCCTCTCTTTCTTTCTCCCGTACCAGATACGTTTTGAAGTTGATGTCAATGGTGATTTTAGGGTTTCTCGTTCTCTTTATCTTTCTCTATGCTTATGAGTTATTATTACAATTTTTCTTCAAATTTCTGCAAGAAAAATGAAACCCAAAAAGACGGGTAAGAGAGAGAGATAGAGCAGCAGAAAGAGAAGAAGAGAGGGATCGCCGGTGTGGTGGGGTGGTAGCGGAGCTTTGTGGCTTAGGGTTCTTTTATTGGCTTAGAAAATCCAAAAAATAATATATTCTTATTTCTTTAGATGGCTTGCTTCTCACATCATCTGCCCATAAAAGTGTTTACATACAATTGTGGCCTGAAAATGGAAAATGACTTATATGACACAGGTTTACCGTCAAGGTGGTATTGTGTCAATGAAATGAAGATATATGTGAAAGTTTTTGTCCATATGTTTTTAATTCAATGGCATGAAAAGTCACATAGTAGTGAACTCGTGTCATGTAAGTTTTGTTCTCCTAAAAACGATGGCATTCCTAATAAAAAAAAATTAACAACAAAAATTATTTAACAGTAATACTTGGAAGACCACATATTTATATCATATTGGTGGATTGTATGATGTGACAAATGAATCATACAACCAATATCTGATTAGATAAAATCATTAATTGACATGACATATAGTATATATCACTTGTCATATTAGATGATATACTAATATATAAAGGGAAATTTTATTTGAACCTACATAACCTATCTCTACACCCAACTTACTCTTTACACACCCATATTTTTTTTTATCAAAGTATTAATCTCTCTTTAAACCCAATTTACTACCAATACTACCCTCAAAGACTCAATTCAATATGTAAATTTATACACCATGTTTTCACATTAGAAGCTACCTGGATCAGTCTCATGAAGATCCATGTTAATTAAATCCATTAATCTAATTAAACACAGTTGCCATGAGACTATAAGAGTCAAACCAATTAATCAAACCCTAGTTAGTTTAACAAATGCATGCATATTTTGCAAGCCGACTTACAGTACTGGGAATAACAGCTAGCAAACATGCATGGAAGTTAGAAACTGAGAAATGGAAACTCTTTCAGAATATATAAAATAAAATAATAATAAGATCACGTGACTAATTATAAACACTCAACAATGCACAAACAAAATGAAACGAAGTGCAATGATTATCATGTTCTCACATGTTTGTAGTGCATCTATGTCACATCCCGGATTAGGCCTCCACCACATCCTGGGCACGACTCTACTGTAGCATGATATTGTCCGATTTGGGTCCCAATCACGCCCTCACAGTTTTGTTTCTGGGAACTCATACGACAACTTCCCAGTGGGTCACCCATCATGGGAGTGCTCTCGCGCGCTACTCGCTTAACTTCAGAGTTCCAATGGAACCTGAAGCCAGTGAGCTCCCAAAAGGCCTCACGCTAGGTAGAGATGAGAATATACATATAAGGCTCACATGATCCACTCCCTTGGGCGATGTGGGATCTCATAATCCACCCCCCTTAGGGGCCCGACGTCCTCGTCGACACACACGTGGCCAGGGTTAGGCTCTGATACCAAATTGTCACATCCCAGCCCAGGCCCAGGCCCCCACCACATCCCGGGCACGACTCCACCGTAGCACGATATTGTTCGCTTTGGGCCCCAACCACGCCCTCACGGTTTTGTTTCTGAGAACTGACACAAGAACTTCCCAGTGGGTCATCCATCATGGGATTGCTCTCGCACGTTACTCGTTTAACTTCGGAGTTCCTACGGAACCCGAAGCCAATGAGCTCCCAAAAGGCCTCGTGCTAGGTAGAGATGGGAATATACATATAAGGCTCACATGATCTACTCCCCTGGGCGATGTGGGATCTCACAATCCACCCCCTCTTAGGGGCTCGACGTCCTCGTCGGCACACACGCGGCCAAGGTTCGGCTTTGATACCAAATTGTCATATCTCGACCCGGGCCCCCACCACATCCCAGGGACGACTCCACCGTAACACAATATTGTCCACTTTGGGCCCCAACCACGCCCTCATGGTTTTGTTTCTGGGAACTCACACGAGAACTTCCTAGTGAGTCACCCATCATGGGAGTGCTCTTGCGTGCTGCTCGCTCAACTTCGAAGTTCCAATGGAACTCGAAGCCAGTGAGCTCCCAAAAGGCCTCGTGCTAGGTAGAGATGAGAATATACATATAAGGCTCACATGATCCACTCCCCTGGACGATGTGGGATCTCACAATCTACATAGCAAGACTACTAATTAAACATGAGAAACATCTGAACATGTTAATTAAAGAACTAAAAGAACTTTAATTACTTAATTAAAAGGAATAGTTAAAATTGGAGAAAAACACTTGATTTAGAACTAGGTGTTGATCTTGATCAGCTGCTGCTTGTTGTTTTGGCAGCAATAACAGCATAAGTAAAAGCAAGTTTCTTGTAGATGTTGAGTAGTGGTGCAGATGATGATGATGGTGTTGGGGTTGGTGGATGGTGGTGGTGGTAGTGATGATGACGATGATAAAGGTCTATAAGAGCGTCTTAGGATTTTTGTTAGGAAAGAACGTAAAAGAAATATTACGTGATGGTTAGGGTTTGATTATTGGGTGGGTTTATTGATAAATTTTATTTTTATTGTTAATTTCATCTTGTACTTAATGGTAATTATGCAATAGGATAGTAAAGATATTTCATATTTAAAGTATAAGTTGGGTGTAGAAAGAAATTATATGAGTTCAAATAAAATTTCCCATATATAAAACATGTGTTTTGCCTAACATTTTCTATCATTTAAATATATAAAGTATATGCATATCATTTTTTACTGCAGTGGCACAAGAATGAGGATCCTCTTTGTGATGATCCTGGAGATTCTCCAATCACGTCAGTTCATTGTACATCGTGCGGTCATAAATCATTGTAATTTTTTTTATTTAAAATTGAATATAAACAGTACCTGATGAAAACTAGCCGTATGATGTACGATAAACCTATGTGATTGGAGGATCCCCAGATATTGATTCTCGGAATCACCTCTTGAGAAAAAAAGGGCCTTCGGATCCCGACCCACAAATGAATAGGAAGCTGGACAAGTTTCTTTCGTTAAAGGGAGAAAAGAGGGGTGGGGCATTGTTCTGGGGGGGGGGGGGTCGCCTTGCGCAGCTTTAGAAGGGAGAGAATTTCAGGCGGTTATCTGGAGAGGATCCTTATTCGTGGCACAAAACACTTATGTTTATGCACTCTGGTGCAGGTTTGATCCTCCTGATTCCCCAACTATTAACCCACTAACGGTGTCGTTCTACTTAATATATATAGATATTTAGAAGGAAAAATACATTTGTAAAGAGTACTTAATGAAATTTTAAAGTGCTAATAACGATTGATATATATATATATATATATATATATATATATATATATATATATATATATATATATATATATAATTTCTTCCTTCTATCTGATCAATACTTGATAAGTAATAATCTGTTAAATATGTGGAGGCTGTTGTATTAGTACCATATTTCCGAAGAGAAAAGGAGATAGCGAGAGAAGGATATACCATCATAGATATTATCATTTATAGGACCATCAATCAAACCGATAAGAATCGTATAGTAAGAATCATGTGTTGCTAGCTACTAAACATTATTGAAAGGACAACCGTTAGTTTTTACTTCACAAATGGTCCCTACAAACCAAAATGAAGGAAGCAAAAACTTGGAGTTTGGAGACTTGTTCATGGTCCCAGATTAGTCCGACGAATTTCTCCTACCATAGCTAAATTCCGAAGTTCTGTTAAAACGTATATGCGAAGTGCAATTAACAATCTAAAATTCCAGCAAAAATTGTTTTTTTTAATGACAATGAAGATTTAATATTTTGTTATGCTTTGTGATGAAGAAACTGGAGAGGAGAAGGAGAAGGAGAAGGAGAAGGAGAAGGTTGTGGGGTATGCACACAGGAGTCGCCGACAGGAAGGTGAGATAATATACGAGACAGATATCAAAGTACCAGTAGATTTTGGGGAGATAGGTGCTATTTTGGTAGAGAATGAGCACCACAAGGAGGTGTTTCTCAAGGAAATTGTCGTCGATGGCCTCCCATGTGGCTCTGTTCATCATAGCTGTAATTCTTGGATTCACTCCAGGTATGACAATCCTGAGAAGGGCGTCTTTTTCACAAACAAGGTCAGCCTTTTCCCAATCACATATATTATATCTATGGAGGCAGATTGTCTGCCCTCCCAATACCATACCATTCTCATCCCCTCCTATTTGTGCTGTCACGGTTAAGCTACATCAACATTTTATATTCCTATTACTTTTTGTCTTATTATCTCTATAAAAAAATCAATATAAAATATTGACGTGTCTTAACTGTGACCTCATAACACAGAAGGGGATGAGAATGGTATGGTAAAAAGAGGTCGGACAATCTGCCTCCTATATCTATAGCTAAAGTGATGACATGACATACTGACATGGCATGCTACTATCGATATATCAGTCATCAAAACTTACATATGACAAAATAGATTTGATTATAATAGCACAAAAAGTGCTTTGTAAAAAAAACCAAAAACAATTCGATTTTTAGTAAATTTTTTGTCGTGTTTCTAATAAAAAAAGCTTCCAACAACTTATTTAGTTGGTTCAGTATGTTGACATCATATTAAAGATGGAGTAAAATTTTGCTTGGTGAAGAATGGAGGAATAGAGTTAAATGAGGATTACCAATTATTATTACAAGTTATTACTCTTACTTAAAACGAAACTGCAATTTTTTAACCGTTTGATCTTGATCTTCGTTTCGAATGGTGCATTATTTTGTGCATGTGTGGAACAGTCATACTTGCCATCTCAAACACCAAGCGGGTTAGTGAGGCTAAGAGAAGAGGAGCTATTGACTTTGCGAGGCAATGGCCAAGGAGAGCGGAAGAGCTTTGAGAGGATATATGACTATGATGTTTACAGCGATCTTGGTGATCCTGATAAGAATTTAAGACTCCAAAGACCAGTACTTGGTGGCAAAGAAGTCCCGCATCCTAGACGTTGCAGAACTGGACGACCACCATGTGACACAGGTACCAAATACATGTGGGTCGAATACTACATATTTTTATGTTAAACAGTCTAACATGTTATGTTATTAGATTATGAATTTAGACCAATGACAAAAACTCAAATAATAATAGATCATAGTGAAAATTGTTGAGGGTTGATGAGCTTATATGATCTTGGGCCACTCCTCATATTTCCGATTAGTTTTATGGTGAAACCTCAATTTCATCAAAAATATTCTAGCTAGCTTATGACAATAGAAAATTGTTTTTAAATGGTTATCTTAAAGTTATTAATCAATGGTTATACATACAGATCCATTGTCGGAGAAAAGGAGCAGAAAACATTGGTACGTTCCTAGAGATGAAGCCTTCTCAGAGGTAAAGCAGATAACATTTTCAGCAAAGACGTTGTACTCTGTGATACACGCATTGGTACCATCGCTGAGATGGCGATTGCCGACACTGATCTTGGCTTCAAGTACTTCACGGCCATAGACTCACTTTTTCACGAGGGGGTTCACTTGCCTCCCTTCAAGGAACAAGGGGTTCTCAAAGCCCTGCTTCCCAGGCTAGTCAACGTTATGGCTACTGGAGATGACGTTTTACGTTTTGTACCCCCAGAAACGATGAATGGTAAGCAAATTCAGCCTCACACACTAATATATTTGTATTATATTCATAAGAAAAATTGTTTCTTTTACATACATTCTAACACAACTGTTAATTAAGTGAAACTTGAAGAAAATGAGTAATTCACTGAGCAAGCCTGGATATTGCTAGATAATGGATATAAAAAGCGTGACAAAAAGAAAAAATTGACAGCAAAACTGTGACCAATACAGAGAGTGACACATTTTTTCACTTTTATCACATTTGTTGTCTTAGTTATCCTAGCAACAACCACGTTTGTTACAATTCTATTGTTTTTCTTATAGTGATAAGACTGTTTCAGGAAAAAAGAAAATAAAAATATTAAATATTCTCTATTTACTTTTGAGTGCAGTATGCATTACTTCATTTACTTTCTCTCTTATCTCTAGTTAATTGAACTATTTTTCGTTGGGACATTAGGGGACAAATTCTTTTGGTTTAGGGACGAGGAGTTTGGTAGGCAGACTCTTGCAGGTCTCAACCCATACAGCATCAAGTTGGTGACGGTATGAGTTACTTACCTCTGTACAGTGACCTTACTGAGTCTTAACTTAATTTTTTATGCTCGTCGCATTTTTGACAAAATTAAAATTCCGAAACAAATGAAAATAAATAAAATGTAATTGCAGGAATGGCCATTGAAGAGTGAACTGGACCCGGAGATATATGGCCCGCCTGAATCAGCTATCACCAATGAAATAATTGAGGGATAAATTAGAGGTTTTGCAATCATTATTGAGGTAGATATATATATTTTCTTGTTCGATAGTCTGATTTGTTATATTATTCATCCGTATTCGTTATATGCATGCAGGCCATCAGAGAAAAGAAGTTGTTTATTTTAGATTATCATGATTTGTTTTTACCCTATGTGAGCAAAGTAAGAGAGCTCGAAGGTACCACACTATATGGATCGAGGACTTTGTTTTTTCTTACCTCAGAAGGCACACTCAGGCCACTGGTCATTGAGCTGACAAGGCCACCAATGGACGGAAATGTTTGAAATGGTACCAAACATGGTATTTTGGTTGATAAAGGTTGGAGCTTTAAAAATGATTTTGAAGAAATCTGTGTTCTTCGAGAGAGAGAGAGAGAGGGAGAGCAAGAGTCAGTATTTTTGTCATTACAGAAACAAAAGAAATACAAGGACGATATCTCTAACAGTTGGACCAAAAACAGAACCTACATTTTAGGGACCTAGTACTCTTCTCCGGCCATTAATGGTCATCGGAGGATATCATCCATCCACCTGGAGGAAGATGAGGATACATAGTACAAATAAAAAGGATAAGAACACCAGCTGTAGACATTCTAAAACAGAAAGAAAAACTAGCCGTTGCAATGTTTAAAAATAAGCAACTTCTAAATTTAGCAAGTTCTTCATTTGCAAACTTCTCAGCTCTCTTTCGATTTCTTCTGCAGGTTTAGCTTCTGCAGATTAATTCCAAAGCTTGTAGGCAGCTTAATTCTCAACAGCCTCTCCTAAGCTGCTTACTGGCTTCACTCCTAACTTCATCCTCAAATAATTGAATCGATCTTTAGGCAAAGCCTTTGTAAATATATCTGCCAACTGTTCTTCACTTCTGCAATATTTCACATCAATGGATCCTTGCTGCAAAGCTTCTCGAATGAAATGATATTTCCTGTTTATATGTTTGGTCCTCTGATGAAAAACTGGATTTTTGACCATCGATATTGCTGACATGTTGTCACAGAACAATGGTGTTGCATCAACTTGCATTTCTCCAAAATCATCCAACACAAATCTTAGCCAGATAGCTTGAGCTGTTGCCTCAGCTGCTGAGACATACTCAGCTTCTACAGTTGACAATGCAACTGTGTTTTGCTTGACTGAGGCCCATGAAAATGTTCCACTACCAAAACTAAATGCATATCCATATGTGCTTCTACTGTCATCTTCACTACCAGCCCAATCTGAGTCACAAAATCCAATCAAAACAGCATCCTTGTCCCTTGTGAATTCAATACCATAGCTAAGTGTTCCTTGAATGTATCTGAGAACCCTTTTTGCTATTCCCATGTGTTTCTTTGTAGGACCATGCATAAATCTTGATAACAAGCTGGCTGCATACATTATGTCAGGCCTTGTTGCAGTTAAATAGAGCAGACTACCAACAATTTTCCTGAACAACCCTTCATCAGCTAACTCACTTCCATCAACTCTCTTCAATTTTTCACCAGTGGGTAAGGGAGTTGCAACTGACTTACAATCCTCAAGACCAAACTTTGCAAGTAAGGACTTTGCATACTTGCTTTGATGAATAAATACTCCCTTATCAGTTTGTAGAACTCCCATTCCAAAGAAATGATGTAAGAGTCCTAAATCTGACATTTCATACTTCTGCATCATGTCTCTTTTAAACTCACTGAGCAATACATTGCTGCTTCCAGTATACACTATATCATCCACATATATAGAGACAATGATCAGATTTCCTTCTTCATCAGTTCTGGTATATAAAGTAGCCTCACTGGTGCTTTTTTTAAAATTGCAACTAGTGAGATAAGTGTCAATCTCGCTATACCAAGCTCTAGGAGCCTGCTTCAATCCATAGAGTGCCTTCTTTAACTTGTAGACCTTATGACTTGCATTTTCAACTTCAAAACCCTCTGGTTGCTCAGTGTAAACCTCCTCCTCAAGTACTCCATTTAAGAAGGCTGACTTAACATCTAGTTGGAACAATTTCCAACCCTTTTGTGCTGCAAGTGCAATCAAAGTTTGAATTGTATCTAACCTTGCCACTGGGGCAAAGGTTTCATTATAGTTAACACCAGGTTTCTGAGCATACCCTTTTGCCACAAGCCTAGCCTTGTGTTTTTGAACTGATCCATCTAGATTCAGTTTGGTTTTGAACACCCATTTGACTCCTATGACAGGTTTGTCTGCAGGTCTTTCCACAAGTTCCCAAGTTTCATTCTTTTCAATAGTTTCAATCTCAGCATCCATTGCTTCCTTCCATGCTTTATCTTCAATAGCTTCATGATAGGTTTCAGGTTCAATGATGGTCATATGACATCTTGCATAAATGTCCTCCAAGCTTTTCAGCTTTACTGGTGTATTGCTTGGTGTTGAACCTTGACTGGTACTGACAATGTTGCTTTCAGAGGCATGTTCATCATCTGAGACTAATTGATTGACATTTGGAGAGTCAATGCTGTGAGTTTCATGAGAAGGTTCTTCTATTTCTGTTATCTCAGGGTTTTCATTTCCAATGGTGAGAGGCATGTAGACAGTTTCATCTTGTTTGCTTTCCCAATTCCAGGATTTATTCTCATCAAAAACAACATTTCTTGAGAGTATAATCTTCTCAGTTTGAAGATTATAAATCCTGTAACCTTTCTCACAGCTGCCATAACCCATGAAGATTCCCTTGCTAGCTTTATCATCAAATTTCTGTCTAAGATTTGATGGAATGTGACTGTAACAGATACTGCCAAACACTCTCAGATGTTTTACACCCGGTTTTTTCCCTGTGAAAGCTTCAAATGGTGTTTTGTCAGTGACTGCAGTGGTATAACACCTATTTTGTAGATACACAGCAGTGCCAACTGCTTCAGCCCAAAACTTGACAGGTATTTTCTTTTCAGACATCATTGATCTTGCCATTTCTCCAATGGTTCTGTTTCTTCTTTCAGCAACCCCATTTTGCTGAGGTGAGTAGGGTGTAGTCAGTTGCCTCTCCATGCCTAGGTCACTGCAGTAGTCAAGAAATTCATGTGAGGTGTATTCTCCACCTTTGTCACTTCTTAGTTTCTTTAATTTGAATCCACTTTGAAGTTCAACAAAAACTTTGAATTTTTTGAACACATTCATCACATCTGACTTATTTCTGAGAAAATATACCCAACACATTCTTGAGAAGTCATCAATGAATGTGATGAAGTATTTGTTCCCTCCAATTGACTCATTTTGCATTGGACCACATACATCCGTGTGTACCAACTCAAGTGGACAGTTTGCCTTCCAAGGTTTCTCATTCTCAAATGGTTCTCTGTGACTTTTACCATACACACAGCTTTCACAAACTCCTTCCTTCTCTGAGAAATCAGGCAATCCTAACACCATTTGTGTTTGTTGCATTCTCTTTAGGCTAGCAAAGTTCAAATGCCCCAATCTTCTATGCCAAACCCATGGATCTTCTTGTACTGCTACTTTTCTTGCCACTGTGTTGACAGATTCTAAAGACAATGGAAAACATCTATTTCCAGTCATTGTAACTTTAGCAACAATATTATCAAGCTTGCTGTCTTCAAAGATCACTGCAATATTACCTCCAAATAGGACATAATAACCATGCTCCATCATCTGGCCTACACTCAGTAAGTTTTCATCCAAACCTGGAACCAACAACACTTCATTTATATATCTTTTCCCACGCTTAGTTGCAACAACTATAGTGCCTTTCCCAGTAGCTTGTACAAGATCTCCTGTGCCCATTTTCACTTTGCATGTCACAGTTCTGTCAACATTTATTAAAACTGATTCTTGAGAAGTCATATGATTGCTGCATGCACTGTCAACAAACCACACAGACTTGCTTGATGCAATTGAACTTGCATGACAAGCATAGAACATTGTTCCTGTGACTGCATCTTCTTCCTTTGCACAATTTGCAACCTGTTTACCATTGTCACAGTCCTTAGTTAAGTGACCAAAACGACTGCACTTGCCACACTTGGGTTTTCCTTTGTATCTGCATAGACCAAAATGGTACTTCTCACAGACTTGGCACTGGGGTTTCACACCACTTTGATTATTACTCCCTTGCCTGTTCTGTGGATTGGATTTATTGTTCCAATTTCCCCCAAAGTTGTTGTTCCAGTTTGAAGCACTGGTATTGTTCCAGTTTCCATTTTGAGACCAGTTCTTTCCCTTCTTATATTGACTCCATTTTGGATTTGTCTTATACTGAGACCCTTTGAAGTTTCCAGTGCTATTTCCATTTCCTCCAACTTTAAGACTGCTGAAAGCCCTCTCAATGCCTGTGTATTTGTCTCTTTCATCATGCAAATCTTCTCTCTTATCATAGACTTTCACTGAGGCTAAAACTTCTTCAACTCTAATAATGTCTAGATCTCTGGTTTCTTCAATGATTGACACTATGGACTTATACCTTCTGTTTAAACTCATCAACAACTTTTGAACAATCCTTTTTTTGTTACATCTTCTCCTAGAGATTTCAAGTTGTTTACTATCTCAAAAAACCGAGCCAAGTAGTCATCCAGAGATTCAACATCATTCATCCTTAAATATTCAAAATCAGCTCTAATAGCTTGTAATTTCACAGCTCTTACCTTTTTATCTCCTCTGAACTCTCTTCTCAGGATTTCCCAGGCACCCTTTGCAGTCTTCTCATTTCGGATTATGGGAAAAAGTTCATCAGTGATTGCACCTTGAATGAGGCTTAAGGCCTTGGCATTCTTGATCTTCTCCTCCTTTGTGACAACTGGTCCTTCAACTGGAACATGCTCCGTCTCGCTTTCTTCTTCTTCCTCTGAGACTCCCTCTGTGGGATTTTGTTGTCCAGCAAGCCCAGCTTCAACCACATCCCATAGATCGTAGGCTATGAGAATGGTTTCCATTTTAATGGCCCAAAAATCATAGTTTGACCCATTAAATTGTGGTGTCCGTAAATCACCACCGGAGGAGCTTGATCCAGCCATCTTCGCCAGAAACACAGCTCAAATGGTTATAAAGGTACCACCTTTAAGGTTTTCTGGATATATTTTTTTTTGGAGATGGATTTCTCTCACAGTATCACTCCCTTTCTTCGGAATCAGACCTAAGGCTCTGATACCATGTTTGAAATGGTACCAAACATGGTATTTTGGTTGATAAAGGTTGGAGCTTTAAAAATGATTTTGAAGAAATCTGTGTTCTTCGAGAGAGAGAGAGAGAGAGGGAGAGGGAGAGCAAGAGTCAGTATTTTTGTCATTACAGAAACAAAAGAAATACAAGGACAATATCTCTAACAGCTGGACCAAAAACAGAACCTACATTTTAGGGACCTAGTACTCTTCTCCGGCCATTAATGGTCATCGGAGGATATCATCCATCCACCTGGAGGAAGATGAGGATACATAGTACAAATAAAAACGATAAGAACACCAGCTGTAGACATTCTAAAACAGAAAGAAAAACTAGCCGTTGCAATGTTTAAAAATAAGCAACTTCTAAATTTAGCAAGTTCTTCATTTGCAAACTTCTCAGCTCTCTTTCGATATCTTCTGCAGGTTTAGCTTCTGCAGATTAATTCCAAAGCTTGTAGGCAGCTTAATTCTCAACAGGAAAGCCACAATGGAAGCAAGTTTTCCAACCGGCGTGGAACTCCACGGATGTCTGGCTCTGGAAGCTTGCTAAAGCTCATGTCCTTGCCCACGATTCTGGTTATCATCAGCTTGTTAGTCATTGGTAATAAATAAATAGAATTGATATTACATCAATCACTTTCTTACACTAGTCATTTATAACGTGATCAAACACAATTGTGGTACAATAATGCAGTCGAAATAGTTCCATTCGTTTTGACCCAAAAAAAAAAAAAAATAGTTCCATTCGTCCAATTTTCTCTGGGAATCGATTAATAGTATCTATCTTTGCATTGCAGGCTTCGAACACACTGTGCCACAGAACCCTACATAATCGCCACAAATCGACAACTAAGTGTCATGCACCCAATCTATAGATTGTTACATCCCCATTTCAGATACACTATGGAGATTAATTCTCTTGCTCGCGATTCACTCATCAATGCTGACGGTATCATCGAAACCTCATTTTCTCCCGGAAAGTACTCCCTTGAGCTTTGCTCTATTGCCTATGGGAAGGAATGGCGGTTTGACCAAGAGGCACTCCCAGCAGACCTTATTAGAAGGTAGCTTCATTTACTCTCCTAGCTGGCTGTGTATAGCTCTACACAATGTGATGGAATTGTCTCTTGTCTGACATATTATCTTAATTAACATGCTATCAATTGACATTGATCATGTGGAATTCTTGTTAGAAAGTATACTTCAGATTGACAATTTGACAACTAAATATGTCAAACTTGCATGTGCCTTAGTTAATGACATCGAGATGGCTTAATGCTTGAATATTATATATAAGGTGCGGATAAAAATTTAAAATAACCATTAACATTATACAAGATGCAGTGGGCGAAAGGTTTTTTGGTTTTATTTTTTATTTTATTATCTCGGCGGCACGAAATTTTTTTATTAATTAGTGGTGAGTGGAAAAAATAGCTAAGTGCTTTTGCCCTTACTAGAAACTGATAGGCTCTTTTATCCACTTGAGAACTAATATCAGTGATTATATATTGTCAACTTTTCTTGTGACCGCTGAACCTTAGAAATATGAAAACAACATTTCACTTTTCAAATTATCTAGTTTTCTTCTAAAGGTACTATTTAACTAACATGTTGGTGACGATGCATGTTTATATTGTAATTCTAGGGGCATGGCTGTTGAGGACCTAACTGCTCCACATGGCCTAAGGCTAACAATTGAAGACTACCCTTTTGCCAATGATGGTCTCCTCTTATGGGATGCAATTGAACAATGGGTCACTGACTATGTAAACCACTACTACCCCGACTCCATCCTTGTCCAGACTGATGAAGAGCTCCAAGCATGGTGGACAGAAATCAAAACAGTTGGCCATGGAGACAAAAAAGATGAGCCATGGTGGCCAGAACTCAACAATCCGGAAGATCTAATGGGCATCATCACAACAATGGTTTGGGTCGCATCTGGTCACCATGCAGCTGATCCCTCAGAAAAGGATTGGAAAAATTTCATAAAAAAGCCTGAAAGTGCACTTTTGCAATGCTTTCCTTCACAAATCCAAGCAACAAGAATCATGGCTGTTTTGGACATTTTGTCGAATCACTCACCGGATGAAGAGTACATTGGAGAGAAGATGGAGCAGGCGTGGGCTGAAGAGCCCGTTATAAAGGCGGCATTTGAACGGTTTAAAGGGAGGTTGTTGGCGCTTGAAGGATCTATCGATGATCGAAATGCCAATAGTGAGTTGAAGAACCGACATGGAGCTGGGGTTCTGCCTTATGAGCTTTTGGAACCCTTTTCTCAACCTGAGGTTACAGGAAAGGGAGTTCCATATAGCATCTCTATTTGAACTATGAACTTTCTAGTGTGTTTTTGTCCTTACTCTTTATCTTTCTTTTTGTCTTTCGTTAGCATATATAGTTTAACTCATATGACTTCTGACAATGATATTGTCAAGCTTTCTCCACAATTATGCAATGTAGAAAGCTGGAACTGATTTGTTTTAGTAGCAATAGGCATTAACTTTACGATTTAAGGAATAAAAAGTGCTTGGATACTTTGATATATGTATACTTTGCCTACTTCACATCGTATTTCAACGATCCAACCGTCATCTTTTGGGTCTTCTTTAACAAATACCAAGAATCTCCCAAATTTGAAACCATGAGACTGTTGGATTAAATGGTAGTCATATTAGTGTTTCTTTGAAAAACCATATTCGTCTATTTTCTTCACTACAATTAGATGTCTTAATGGTTTTGGATTTGTTTAATTTTTTTTCAAGGACATCTATGAATAATATACAAAAATATAGAGGGTTTGGATCGTTGAAAAAAGTTATAGAATGAGTATCATAAGGTGTCTCTCAACAGAAGGGAACAATAAAGTTTATGATGTGAGAATGTGAAGGTAAAAGAGTCTTACATTGGTGAAAGGAGAAACCTTGCAAGGACTTTTGGCAATATGGAGAGTAGCTCAACCTCACGTGTGGTGGATTTTCAAACCAAACACGTGGACAACACAAATTGTGTGACGCGGAGTACCTATGGCCATTGAGTTTCACACGTGGGCCAACCTGGCTCTAATACTATGAAAAAAGTTGAGGTTTCCACCATAAAACCAATTGGCAATATGGGAAGTAACTCAACTTCTTATAAGCCGTTGCAAGGCTTTTCTTTTCACCAATGTGAGACTCTTCTAACTTCACACTCACATATGAAAGCTGAAAATAAAGTTTATGAATATTATTCAGTTGCTATTATTGAGCCAATAAAAGTTTGATGCTTCCCAATCTACAATTCCTATTACAATGTCAACATTAATAATATATATATCGGCAAAAGATTAACATAATATTAGGCACAATACAGATATTGCGTATTGTAAATTGGTATCAACTACTATGTCTCTAGCTAACCAATAATTTGGGCACTAGTGCAAGTACATGCACATAGAGTAGGCAATACATCTTGAGCGTGAAAGCTGTCGAGTTAGCATGTCATAATATAAACGTATACATCAGTCAATAATAGTCCGTGGTTGCTTAAATGTACACAGTGCAACTACCAAATACAATGAACGTATCCTAATGTGGTCCAAATACATGTGAACATGATGAACCCATGCAAGCATCTTTCGACAAAACTACGAGCTTATCAAGATGTCTTTTGTCACAACTGAAGGATCATATGCTTTTCCAAGTTGGTCCCAATTCTGTGGCTACAAATGTTCTATTTATTGGTATTGTGTTGTACTCATTCGGTTACATCAGGAGATGTGATTTTTAGGGTGACACAAAAGAGATTAGTGAACTTCATCCTATAGTTGAATTCGGAAGCTTACTAGCCTTGGAAAATCTTGGTCCATCATATACGATGGAATGCTAATTCTGTATAACCTCCACTGCATTATGTGGTTGGATCTCACTATTATTTGGTGACTCTCACATAAATATTTTGTGTTAAGTTATGTATAAACCCGACACATATTTAATAAATATTGAGTTCAACGTGCGGAAAGCTTTGCTTTTATACCATATTAGATATATAAGCATTTAAATTCAAAATCAATGAGACAATAGGCTCGAGATCTTTTAAGTACTAATACAAAACTTTTATTCTCTAACGAGTACTTTCAACACTAGAAAGATATTTTACACACTAGTGCAAAACCTCCATTCTCTAACATTGGATATGTGTGGGAGATTACTAATATTAGTTGGACTTGTACTGGTGGTGAACAATACAGCATGGATCTTTTTCTCGTTCTTCAATATTTCATTTTTGTATTATTCTCATATTTTCTGATGAATGCCAACATCATATGCAAAAAGTTTATCTCCAATTGTTAGCTATAAATAACTGTGGGTCATAGTTTGTCATCTTTCAAGATTGGGGATAATCTGATGATGATCTTGCTTAGAGATAGAGCTAGAGGAAGAGTGAATATCGTTGAAACCATGACAAGATAGCGACTTTTCAGCATTTGTATATATGTGATATTTTATTGATATTTGTCACGTGAGGAATGCTAGGTAAACTAAATTTGCAAACTAAATAATGTACCACCAATAAGAAATAAGCACGTTAATTAACATTTAATTAATAATTCAATCATCAACTTTCATGCCATTTAATTTACAAATTTAATCTACAATTTTGTTTCCCTAGCATTATTCTTATCATATATAAGTAGATGTAATGAGCCCTTTCAACAAGAATCAAAGTTCAATTATTTCAGTGGACTTACCATCTTTGCAAGTTTGCAGTGATAGTGATCTATAGTATTTTAGGACTTCAATATATACGATAAAATCTCTCAAGTTATGTAATTGGAATCAAACAAATTTTAATACTTTATGAAGGTTATATGATATTTTCTCTTCCTATAGAGCAAAATATCTCTAATGCCCTTCGGATAAATATAAAGTGAAGCAGCCTGCAAGATCATTAACGATATAGGATTAAATTTCTAAATCCTCTAGCTATCATCCCTTGGATCGGATTATTAATCAAATGATTATTTGAAGGTATGTCCAAAAGGAAATTATTATAAGACTTTATCAATGTGATACTCACCATTGGCCCAATGGGGATTCCATTAGGCGTAGCAACACAAACGGTCACTAAGCTTAAGCAGTATAACATAGGGAGTAAAAGTGCTGTTCATACATTCTTTTTTATTTTTTATATACACCGCTTAATTTTCAGCTGTCAGGACAAAACTTAACAAATAATGTATGGGATGTAAAAAAAGGTGTGTGAATAACACTATCCTAACAGATATTACTTCCATATGAAATTGCTGGCTACATTTTCATAAGAGTAATACTAGAGGCAACAACTTATTATTCCATTTTTTGTAGACATATGCAAGTAGATGAGTGGCTGTTTTATTAAATAAGGTTCAAGTCAGAAAAATTATTTAGAGAGCCGTGAGCGTACAACTGAGTTTGCTAGGAGGTTGATGTGATAGCTTGAGAGCTAAGCAAGCTCAATTGTAACCAATCGAATATCTGCAATATACAAAAGCCCCTTTTATCTGTACGGTTCTTCTTCATTTCATTTATGTTTAGAGTTACAGGCTGCACTTTTAATTTTCTTCAAATCATCTGTTTGTTAAGATATTTTAGATGCCAACTGATGTGCATATATGCATGGTTTCATTTACTCATGTATGGACCCAATGTGATACTCAAGAATGTCATCTCATTTGATAACAAAAAAATTGGGATAAAAAATTACAAACTTGCACATCAGCTCGAACTTGGAGTACACGTGAAATCCACTTACTTTCACGGTGGTTATAAGTGAGTTCGATTATCATAAATAAGAACAGGTTGCAAGAGTTTGATTTATAT
Organism: Heteromeles arbutifolia; assembly: GCA_024362995.1. NCBI lineage: Eukaryota > Viridiplantae > Streptophyta > Magnoliopsida > Rosales > Rosaceae > Heteromeles > Heteromeles arbutifolia. The sequence continues at coordinate 1,792,075 of JANCRC010000005.1, forward strand.
AACATGCTATTGTTAGGTGACTTAATAGTTTTGTGGCCCATTATTTTATAAGAATTCAGGACTGTCAAAACGACTCTAGCTCTCGCATCAATGAAGAGTGTAACAAAATGCGATACTTAGTGTGAATTGCATAATCCCATGAACTATTGAGTCTTTGAACGCAAGTTGCGCTCGAAGCCATTAGGCCGAGAACAAGCATGCTTGGACGTCACACGCTGTTGTTAAAAATATAAAGTTACTCTTGTACTGTCGTAAATTTCCAAAAAAAAAAAAAAAAAAATGAATCCAGGACTCTAAGGGCTGGTTTGGTATTGCTGTGCTTTGAAAAAAAGCTGCTTCTGCTGTGCTGTAAGAATAAGCAGCTGTGAAATAAAGCAGCAGAGTGTTTGGTAAACTTTTTTGTAAAAGTGCTTTTGAAAAAAAAAAATTAGTATTATAGTGTTTGGTGAACTTTTATGTAAAACAGATGTGAAAAAAAGCCGGTTTTTCAAAGCTGGGTTTTGCAGCTTCTTGTTTTTGGCTTTTTTTCACCCAAAACTGTGAAAAAAAGCTGAAGCTGAATGTTTACCAAACACCAAAAACTGTCACAGCTTTTTTTCATAGCAGCTTTTTTTAAAATCACCTCAACCCCAAACTGGGGCTAAGTGACACCAATGTCACCCCTATCAATCCCTTGTGAAATGCCTGCACACGTCACAGCATTTTGTTAAACAATTAATATTTTTTGTCATCATAAGATCGAAAGTGATTTATAGCTCTTAGATATCACCTGATATTTTTCGAAATATAACTTAACAGCAACAGCATGAGCAAGAAGCTGGTTGTGTGACCAAATATGGCTCAAGTCCTCAATCTCCACCCCGTGCAGTTGCTTTTGAGCGAATCGGAACATCGTCCAGGTGCCAAATCCCCAGTTCCATAACCAGCCACACTGGAAGCTAATGGCTCTTCGAACGTGATCCAATGATTCACCCGATCACCGAATTCTTCATAACAAAGCTCAGTATATATAGTCCCTAAAATGCTTTCTGCAATGATCATGTAATAATTCATGGATAAAAATTGGATGCTCAAAAGCAGAACAACGTATGAAACATAACATTTTTCATTTATGTGAACTTAAGAAACCACCACACTCATCTTCCAAGGTTTGGGGAAGATCCCAATGGAATAGTGTTACAAAGGGATTTATATCTGCAGTCATTAATTAATAGAAAAATAGTATTAATTAATGGAAAAATAGTATAGAAAAATAGTATTATTAAACTACCATTTGTGGGGAGAAAATACCATTTGTTGCACAATTTGGTGTCTGGATACTGCCACTAATCACGTTCAAATTTCACGGCTATGTGGTTTTCAGCGAAGGCTCCTTTCCTTATGCTTGGCCTGCTTCTTCTACCACTGCCCTGCCAGACTCCCCTACTTACTGAACCAGCGGCTATCCAAGCACAACCCAGCGCCTCTTTGTCTGCTCCGGCCCACACTTCAGCTTAGTTCCAATCTTATTTCTTGCAGCTCATCTAAGTGTTAGAATGTGAGGACAAAATTCTACATTGGTGTTGGATCAAACAATGCAAGGTCTTGTAAAATGTTGAGCTATTTTATATTGTCCATTGGTTTTATGACGGAATTTCAACTTTCTTCATGGTATCAAAGCAGCTTGGCCTACAAGCAGCCTACAAGTTTTTCGTTCTAGTGCCGAAGTGGGACCCCGACCCCACCCACCAAAGCAGACATCATTTGTCAAGGAGTGCATAAACCTAAACCAAAATCCAAGATTCCAAATGTCGATTAAATTATTTCTTGATGCGGAGGTAAAGGTTCACAAACAACATACGATTGCTAAAGATAAAGGCTTCAAGATAAATTTCGAAATTCTTTCTTGATCACCAGGAACCAGGATCCTTGCCGAATCCATTCCCTAGGGATCCCACAATCATGTCCGTTCATCGTATATTGTGCGGTCAGAAATCATTTAAAATTTAAAATTCAAATATAAAAAGTATCTAATGAAAACTGACCGCACAATATACAATGAACGAACAGGATTGCGGGATCCCTAAGGAATGGATCCGGCGAGGATCCTGGTTCGATCACCAGTAGCGGAGCTAGGTACGAAGTCTGAGGGCCGAATAATTTAATATTCAACAAAATAAAAATATGAAAACCTATTATATTTGTTTGTATGTTGTAACCAAATTTTTTTGATTGAATAACTGATTTATTATAATTTGCAGAGGAATAAGGTATAAATTGGGCAAATTAGGAACGAAAGTCAAAGGTAATAAACTTAATAACTACCCAGAATTTAATTGGGGTAGCTTAAATGGGGCAAAATTCTATCAGAATTTGCATGATATTGTATTACATTGGTAGAAGATTAGGACATGACCAGTGATCACTGGGGGTCTAAACGGAGCTCCACCACTGTTGATCACACAACCTATAATGATTTATTCATTTCTATAAGAAATTTATAAGAGAAAGAAAGGTACAATAATAGGAGAAAAATCAGAATAAACTTGGTTTCCAAGACAAGCGGATAAGGATCTTGCTACTTAGAAAATAATTCAAATCGAATAAATTTAATCAATAATTCTCAAAACTTCCCATTAAGTTGGACCATGTACATCAAAATGAGTAGATGGACATGTGTCATTAATCGACATCCATATCAAGATCAAGGGACTGACATAAAGTAGTCACGGTGGTAGTTATTAGACAACATAGCGGTTGACATCAAGTATTCATGACGATCGACATCAAGTAATTGTGGTTGATGTATGCCCAGACCCAGCACATGCGATTGACAATTGCCAAAACACAGCACACAAACGATCAAGAATCGACCAGACTAAACACAACGAAGATCGATAATTACCCATAGCAAAAACTTTTTTTCTCTTACTTTTCATCTCTTTTGTTTTCATCTTAAGCACTTGATAACTTGGTGTGGTCCATTGAGAATTTATGTTTCAAAACCGAACCTTCTTTAGCTCTAAGAAAATTCTTGAACCAAAGTGCCGAAAGTTTAGGATATATTTTCAACCCTTTCTTATAATCCACATAGTAGATGCCAAATCTAACCGTGTAACCGTCACTCCATTCAAAGTTGTCCAACAATGACCATGCAAAGTAACCCTTCACGTTAACGCCATCCCTGCCAGATATATATAATCAACCATGTGAATGATATTATTGGTGAAAGAGAGAGAATGTTTTTTTTTTCTTTTGGTAAACACTTACTTGATCGCAGTATGAAGATAATAAAGATGATGATTGTGATAGTCAATTCTTTGATTATCGACAAGTGGTTTCTCAAGTGATAATTTGGGATCATTTAACTCATTGATTCCTGAAATAAGAGGCAATATTTATTTAGTTCCAGTTAGTAATATAGTATAGCCATTAGTTCCAGTAAATTAATAAAGGCTATGATTTACCATTTTCAGTGATGTAAATAAGTGAATTTTGATACATTATCGTTATGTAAACCAATAGATCTCGAAATCCTCTTGGATAAATATAAGACCAACTTGTACCACCCTGCAAAAATCATTTAATTAATCATGTGCAGGTCGTCATCAGTGTTTTAAGAACTCTAATGCAATATCGTGAGGCTATACTCAATATTGACATAGATATGCAGATAATATAGTATAGCTAGTGTTGGGTGTATAAATATTGAAGGGACGATTACAAGCTATATATGGGCACACCTTTGGACCAATAGGGATACCATGACGTTCAGCTACAGAGACATACATATTCAAGGCTTCGTTAGTATTTGTGTTCTTATTTCTGTGTGTAAAAGACAGGCTCAAGTAAGCTTTTAGGTTTCTACTCACTTGATATATGCGTGTGCGAGTCTGTTAAGAAGCTCGTGTTGTGAAGACCGCCAGGCGCATCGACTGTGTATTTAGCTGTGTAGTAATTTATTCCAATAAAATCGAATGAGCCCTTTACCCTGTTGGACTGCTTTTTAGTGAACTTATTAGGCAGTCGATTTCCAACTAGTGATTGCATGCTGTGTGGATAGTTCCCATTTACTAAGGGATCCATAAACCTGCATTACAAATTAACTTCTTAGTCGGCTGGTAATTATATTGACAGTGGATAGTAATTACTGATGACAAACCCTAAATTTACACCACACACATGTATGGGCAACTTTTGAATACATATATAATAACTTCATAATATGAGACTACTTTTCAATTATATATATTTTGGCCGCACTTTCAATAGGGAACTTTAGGGCACACCTCCTTTATATTCTTGAACTACAGTTTCTCTTTTGTTTTGCAACCTCTTAAATCATCAAAATAACCTTTTTATGGTAGAGTGAGAAAAATGAAGTGTCTTCAGTTTCGAGACAACAGCCTAATCAGTCACTAAGAAAGATCGAAAGAGAAACACAACTAGACTAACAGCTTTTAAATCTTTAATAACAATTAATTAAAACATACAATATCCTAACCCTTTTTTCCGGACATCCAGACATTCCGATGCATAGGATAGGATTCTACGGTAACCTTTTTTCTACGAATTCTGTTCTTGTATCCAAAAGGTCATCGTTTTGTGGTTGAAAGTTTAAACGTTTTTATTAGCATATATACATGCCATCCAAGGTGAAAATCTAATGCTCGAAGAGTAGCTTTGTCTTGCTTTGGGTCAGAATATGGCTCAAACCAGGGTGACAGTAACGTTATCCCTATGAAACCGTTTTGGTGCCTGTGCATGTTCAATCGTATTTGATATTTTTAACCAAAAAAGATAAAGAAAGTAAATAAAATCATTGAATTAATAGTAGTAGCATGTGATTTTCCATACAAGACCTGATACTTCTCTTTGTACAGCTTTGCAGCGGCTGCATGAGCTAGAAGTTGATGGTGTGTCACCAAATACGGCTCAGTTGCTGAATTCCCGCCTGTGCAATTACGGTTCTGCCAATTAGAACATCGACCTGGTGCAAATAGCCCCAAAACATAACCCCTCTTGGAGTAGCTCCATGGCTCATTCAATGTGATCCAGTGCTTAACGTTGTCACCAAATTCCCTAAAACAGAGCTCAGCATAATCCCGAAAATGGTTCCTGTATATTGCACAAGAAATAAGAATGAAAAAAGAGAGAATTCTGAATACCATAGTCATAGAATCTACTGAAACTATACTGAATTACAGTTAAAAGGATTGTTTCATTCATTTTCACTTACACTACTTTAGGGCTTAAGAAGCCACCGTATTCATCCTCTAAAGCTTGGGGAAGATCCCAATGGAAGAGTGTGACAAAGGGCTTTAAACCTGCATTAAAATGATTAATTTTTTTTATTAAGAAATATGAATTTGACATTACTAATAGTTCTTTCATTAGTGAATAGTGAAAAGAAGAGGATATTAGTCATAACCACTGGCTACAAGTTTCTTAATGAGCCTCTTGTAATATCTGATTCCTTCCTTGTTCACACCGCCACTAAGCTTTCCACCTGATCAACATGACCCCAATTCAATTTCAGAAAAAGATAAAATTTTAATGAATTAAGCAGAAAATAATAAGAATACAGATTAACTACACAAGACTAGCAAGTTCAATCAACGGCTTAAGAAAAATATAGCTTTCTTTTGGATGTATAAAAAAAATGTAGTAGATTGATACATATGATTATATTCATTGTCTTACTTGGTAACAATCTCGACCATGAGATTGAAAATCTATAAGCATCAAAACCGATTTCTTTCATAAGCCGAACATCTTCCTGTAAGAAATACAAAATTAAAGAAACGACCAAATAGTATAATTAGAAGAAACCATGCATATCATAAACCTTCTTATTCTTGTACTAAAAACTTTTAATGCATGTACTAAAAAAAAAAAAAAAAAACTTTTAATGCATACTTTGTACCTGGTACCAATGATATTGATCAATGGCCACATCTCCACTGCTCTGATCCATCACCTTTTTCTGATTAATTTTTACCATTAAAATATATAAGAAGAGGACATATGGGATGGTTTGTGAATGAATTGGGGCTATAGCTAAACACTCATCAACATAATCAGAAAATGAATATCAAATAGAAATCGTTAAAATGCAGAAATTAAAAGAAGTGAAATTGTGAAATATTATTTGTATAAGGGCTCTTAGTAACAGTATGAAAAAAACACTATATATGTTGCAGTCAACTGTTTCTTAGGAAGTCTGTATATATGTTACTCAAGTTCTCAAAGTCTTTGGTTACACTCAAATGTCTCCATCATTTTCGATTTAGTTAATATTTTTCAAAGAGATTCATGAAGTGTAATTTTAAAAAAAAAATTAGACATTTCGAACCACATTAAAATTTAATGTGAATGAGCCCCACAAATAGTTCCTACTTTTTCAAAAAGAAGAACCATTGAGCAAAAAATACATACACACACATATACACGTATATATATATGTGTGTGTGTGTGTGTGTACCATTTTGGCAGGAAAGAGGATAAGAAGTGTAGAAGAGACCTGGATATTTGTGAGTGAATGTATCCCATATACTTGGTCCTCTTCCCCCGTCATTTGCAGCACCTTCATACTAAAATAATCCACACACAAAACTCATACATACACATGTTATTGATTACATTAAGAGATAATTAAATGGAAAGTACGTAGCATTAACCAGCTACATGAGGCACCTGGTAAGCCGATCCAGCTGCCCCAAATATAAATCCTTCTGGAAAACTACTCCGGTTTACTGATGCAGAGCCGCGTTTAGCATCAGAATACCTTAAATTAGTAGCTCTACTACTTGTCACGGCACAACCAAGAATAAGTAGGACGCCCAAGAGGACGGAGCTTTGGAGTGCCATAATTAATTAGTTGTACTTGGCCAGTATTAGTATCATGGAGAATCATATATAGCATATATAACCTAAGCAATGATCACAGTAATTTCAAAGCTGCTACCTTAGTGAAACTTATAAACCCTTTCGTTTTTTCCTTTTTGTTTTTTTTTGTTTTTTTCTTTATAATTATCCATAAGCTGTGCGAGGATAAAGCAGGGGTTAATAGGATAGGATGTCCTTATCCTTGTGTATTTCAATAAGAAGCAGTCAATGAGATAGAGCTAAATACGTTAATGCACACCCTAATCTCCTCTTTTGTAATCTTGATGGATATATGGGCTTTGGATAAAGAAGGCCGAAAGATCAAAAGACAACTTAAACAAGGATGAGGATATGCTAAAACTGAATGGAGGTTTATGATTGTTCACTCTATGTGTTCATTGTTCTCATCTATAACTTCTCTATTTGATTTACGAAGTGTTTGACATATTCTCGTGTGAAATCATTCTCTACACAAATGATTGAGAAGCTTATTGATCAACAAAACGACAGGAAAGTAGGCTTACGATCTCTTATTTAAAAACATATTAGCAAGAGCGATCCAAAATTGTGACTTATATAGCTCGCAGTTTTAGTAAAAAATGTAAATTCTGACCATAATACGCATTAAAGAAAGTTTATAAGCTGTTTGGAAGTAGTTTGACCATTTATCAAGACCAAGAATTATTTTTTAGGGATTTTTAATGTGTAAAATAGAAAAACAAATAAACACTCGCGAATAGTGAAAAATGATATCTGATTTTCTACACAAATTATTAAAAGCCCTATAAAAATTATTGAGAAGCTTATCGATCGACAAAAATGATAAGAAAGTAGGCTTATGATCGTTACTTTAGAAATTAGCAAGATCCATCCAAAATCGTAACTGCTCACAGTTTTCGTGAAAAATGAAAATTTTGAACATTTGCAAATTATTTGGTATACGGATTAAAGAAAGTTTTATAAGCTCTTCGGAAGTTGTTGGGCTATTTATTAAGACCCGTAAGTATTTTTTTATGGATATTTAATGTGGCAAATAGAAAAATAAATAAACACTGGTGGAGAGCGAAAATGATATCCGATTTCCTACAAAATTAGTAAAAGTCGTACACAGATTATTGAGAAGCCTATTGATTGAACAAAATGACATGTAAGTAGGCTTACAATCAATCACTACTTTAGAAATTAGCAAGATGAAATCAAAATCGTGACTTACAACTCATAGTTTTCGTAATAAATGCATATTTTGAACATTTGCAAATTTTTGGGTATACACATTAAAGAAAGTTTTATAATTTCTAGTAAGACGCATAATTATTATTATTAATTTTCTTTTGTCAAAAAATAAATAACAATTGGTGGAGAGCGAAAATGATATATGATTTTCTACACAATTATTAAGAAGTCTACTGAGCGACGACAATGGAACGAAAGTAGGCTTAGCTCATAGTGTTTTTGTGAAAAAATTGTTAGGAAATACCCCAAAATGGGACTGTTTCTTAATCTTAGGATAGAAATATGACAAACCGGTCGTGCATAAGCCATGCACATCATGCACAAAAATGAAATTACTAAAATACCCACATATAAATACTAAAAATCATCAGTCCATTGCATCACTGTTCTCATTTGGAAGAGAGGGCTGTCAAGAGAGCTATGTGAGATGGGTTTTGGGTTGACCTCATACCTCTGATTTTGAACAAAGGGATGCGAGAGAGAGGTGAGAAGAGTGGCTGGGTTTTGTAAAATATTTTCTGTTTTGGCAGGAAAGTTCCATTTTTTTCCGACGACTAAAGCTTCGGCAGACATATTAAGGTAGGGTGTTTAATTTCAAGTTCCTTCATCAATGATTTATGGAATAAATGGGTTGTTTGTAAGATGAATTAAGATTTAGAAGTTAAATTAGGGTTTGTGTTTCATGTTGGGGCGTATGGATTGTGGAATAAATTTCAAGTTTTGACATGCTAGAAAACTGGGATGGAATCATTTCTGGTACAAGTGTCCAATTGTAGAAATTTGTGAATTTTTTTCCATAATGTGCATGTGGTGTGCATGGCTACATCTTATATGAGAAGCGGGAATGTTTACTAGTTATGATGCACATATGTTATGCCCCGGAATTTAGCGAGTATGACCACAACCTAGTTGGCCTCGGTGAAAAATAAAATTTAAAAAAAAAAAGCTTAGAGGATGTTAAGGGTCATGCGTGCCCATGACATAACGACAACGAGAATCATGTTTTCCACATGCATGGTTAAGTGGTGGTTGATATACATAACAAGACTTTTCAAACTGTCACTGTAACCTTATATACGTAACAATTATGTTTTAATTGTATCCACTATACCAATATGTTGCCGTTAAAGTTTCTCCCGCTCTGTGCATATCATGTGCATGTACTGTACATATTATGTGCATGTGGTGTGCATATAGTGTATATGGTCGTATTTATATCTTTGATACTCTTCACATTAACGTAGTTTATTACTTTTTCCTTTGATTCAGAGGCAGGCCCTACAAATATGAAAAAAGCAAATGAGTTCGTGAAACAATTTCCTTTGATTCAGTTGGGTTCTTTCGTGCCCATTCAAACTGCAATTTTCAAGTCCTTGAAATATTTTAACCCAATCAAATTTGATACCAAATTCAAATTAATGAATCTTCAATTCTTCATATAAAGTTTAGGGTCATTTTTCTGATTTGGAAGAGAGAGATGTGAGCTATGGATTTTTGGGTAGAGCTCAGATTTGTGAGCATAGGATGTGCATGTTATGTGCATGTCATGTTTGTCGTGTACATACAATGTATGAGCGAGCTTAATACGAAAAAAGCTAATGAGTACGCGAAACAATTTCGTCCATATCATTCTCTCTTCCTTCTTTCCAGTCTGATTTCTCTCTTTTCCCTCAAATTTTCTCTTCTCAAAAGGCAACTGACCTTTAATACGTTTTTTCATTTACTTGCAGCAAAGCCAAATCCTATTTTAGTGCTTGTAAATTTGGATCGAGAGAGGGAGTAGAGGGAGGGAGAAGACAGAAGAAATGAAACCCACATATAAATAAGAGAAATAATAAAAATTAAAAAATCAAAATTGAAGGATTTGGGTCTCCTCCAAGAAACAGCAAACCAATTACTTCAACTCCAAAAATCCATCAATCAAAAAGCAAAATTAAGCAAACCCAATTCACAAAACCTACAAATGAAAAGGTAAAACTCAAAGAAGATTGGGTGGGTTAGAGAAAGAGCTCTGGTGCATATTCGAAATGTAGAGAGAGGAGAGAGAGAGAGAAAGAAAGAAAGAGATAGCTTGGATGAAGAAGATGGTGGGTTAGAGAGCGAGCTCTTGGATGAAGAAGATAGGTGGGTTAGGGTTCCTCGAATTGGAATTGGGCGAGAGATTTTTTTTCTCTCTCTACAAAATGAGAAATTAAAGTTGGAATTTCTAGATAACCCATTTATATGGGAGGACAATTTGATCGTTTCAAGGTGTAGGAAAAATTCCATTTATGTCCGATTGTTATGCATTGCGTGTGCATATTCGGAAATGTCCCATTTCTGTTACAAGATTAAGAAATTGTCCCAGGGTATTTCCCAAAATTATTTGGTATACGCATTAAGGAAAGTTTTATATGGATTGAAGAAAGTTTTATATGCTGTTCGAAAGTAGTTGGACCATTTATTAAGACCCAAAAGTATTTTTTTAAGGATTTTTAATGTGTAAAATAGGTAAATAAACTCTGGTGGAGAGCGAAAATGATGTCCGATTTTCTACATAAATTATTAAAAGCCCTACACAAATTATTGAAAAGTTTACCGAACGACCAAAATAACGTGAAAATAGCTTATGTTCACTACTTTAGAAAATAGCAATATCGATAAAAAAAAAAATTGTGGATTATAGCTCACAATTTTCATGAAAAATAATTTTGAACATTTGTAAATTTTTTGGTATGTGCATTAAAGAAAGTATTATAATTTCTTTGGAAGTAGTTGACCATTTATAAAGACCCAGATTATTTTTACAGAGTTTTAATGTGGTAAAAAAGAAAAATAAATAAATATTGGGATAGAGTGAAAGCGATATCTGTGATCCAGAAAAATCATTAAAAGCCTTACACAACTTATTGAGAAGCTTATCGATGATAAAAATGATATGTAAGTAGGCTTACGATTGCTACTTTTGAAACTAGCAAGATCGATTATAGCTCATAGCATTTTGAAAATTTACAAAAAAATTTGGTATATCCATTAATGAAAATTTTATTATTTCTTCAGAAGTAGTTGGACAATTTATTAAGATGCAGATTACTTTTTATGAATTTTTAATGTGTTAAATAATATTAATTTGTACAGGCGGAGAGCGAAAGTGATATCTGAGATCCGGAAAGCTATTAAAAGCTCTACGCAAATTATTGAAAAGCTTATTGATTGATAAAAATGACACGTAAGTAAGCTTATGATTGCTACTTTATAAATTTGCAAAATCGATTTGAAATCGTGAATCTCACAAGTTTTGAGAAAAATGCAAATTTTGAACATTTGCAAATTTAATTGGTAAATGCATTAAAAAAAAGTTTTATCAATCCTGTATAAGCATTTGGATCAAATATTGAGTCCCAAAAATATTTTTCCACTAATTTTTAATTTGTAAAATAGGAATATAAATAAATACTACTGTCGAGCGAAAGTGATATTCGAGATTCGGAAAATCACTATATGCTCTACACAACTTATTGAGAAACTTATTGATCGACAAAATTGACAAGAAAGTTGGCTTAGGATCACTACGTTAGAAATTAGCAAGATTGATTCCAAAATTGTGAATTATATCTCAAAGTTTTCATGAAAAATGAAAATTTTGAAAATTTGCAAATTTTTTGGTATATGCATTAAAGATAGTTTTATAAGCTCTTCGGAAGTAGTTGGATCATTTATTAAGACCCAGAAGTATTTTTTGCCGATTTTAATGTGAAAATAGAAAAATAAATAAAAACTTGCAGATAGCAAAAATGATATCCGATTTCCTATATAAATTATTAAAAGCCCTACACATATTATTGAGAAGCTTATTGACCGATAAAAATGACATGTAAGTAGGCTTACAATTGCTACTTTAGAAATTAGCAAGATCGATCCAAAATCATGATTTATAACTCACAGTTTTCATGAAAAATTCAAGTTATGAACATTTGCAAATTTTGTTGGTATATAAATTAAAAAATGTTTTATATATCCTTTGCAAGCAGTTTGATCAAATATTGAGTCCCAAAAGCATTTTGTTACAAATTTTTAATTTATAAAATAGAAATATAAATAAATACTACCTCCGAGCAAAAGTGATACCCGATATTCAAGAAATCACTGTATGCCCTATACAATTTATTGAGAAGCTTATTGATCAGCAAAATTGCCACGAAAGTTGGCTTACGATCATTACTTTAAAGTTTAGTAAGACCGATCCAAAATCGTGACTTTTAGCTCTCAGTTTTCGTGAAAAATGAAAATTTTGAAGATTTGAAATTTTTTTGGTATACAAGTTGAAGAAAGTTTTACAAGATAGTTGGAAGTACTTGGGTCGTTTATTAAGACCAGCATTGTGGAGCCAAAAATAATCACAAGGCGACACGTGGATTTTTTAGTACAAGAGAACCAAACTACCCTTGAGGCACACCGGGATTCCTACACGCGAGCAGCTCAAAAATGCTCCAAAAAGGTAACAATTCAATATTCATCTCATCAAATTCCCTTTTTTCAAAGTAACCTCCAAAGTATTATGTTAATTGGTTAATTAATGGATTAATTACCCAATTAATGCATTAAGTATCAATTAAGTTATCCCATTAACCACAAAATATATCCTATTTAATCCCAAAGCTAGGTAATGGCCGGCCACCTCCCTTTCTTCCTAAACCTTTCTCATTTTTCTCCATTTTATTACCCCATTTATGAAATAATCAATTTTGTAACCACCAATTTATTCTTTAAGGTTTAATTAGCCAATAAATTGGCTAATTAAACCAAAATCTCAACCACAAAACCCCTTGAAGGCCGGCCATTCCTTGGAAAAAAGGGAGAAGCCTATCCCTATAAATAGGCTCCCATTTTCACCAAAAGATCATTCCAACACTCTTGCAAAAATCCCAAAATTCTCTAAACACTCTTTCTTTCTAAATTCTAACTTTGGCATCGGAGGTTCTTCAGCCAAAGCGCGCCCCCCCCCCCTCCCAATTCATCGTGGGTGCGTGAGGCTTGTGGCCATAACCAAATGTGTTATTTATTTTGTAGGTGCAATTTTGTCCAAGATCAAGAAGGAAGAAATTTGCATCCTCAAGCATTTTTTATGAATTTTAATGTATAAATAAATAAACATTTCCTAAGAGTGCAAATTATATTTGATTTCCTACACAAATCATTGAGAAACTTATTGATCGATAAAAATGACATGTCTTAAAGTCACTACTTTAGAAATTAGCAAGATCAATGGAAAATCGTGATTTATAGCTCACGTTTCTCGCGAAAAATGAAAATTTTGACAGTTGCAAATTTTTTGGTGTACCCATTAAAGAAAGTTTTATAAGCTCTTCAAAAGTAACTAGAGCAAAAGCATCTTTGGTATGCGCATTACACAAGTTTTAAAAGCTCGTCGGAAGTAGTTGGACAATTTATTAAGACTCAAAAGTATCTTTTACGGATCTTTATTGTAAAATAGAATAGTACGTAACCATTGGCGGAGAGCGAAAATGATATCCAATTTCCTACACAAATTATTTAGAAGTTTACCGAGCGATGGGAATGGAATGAAGGTAGCTTACGATTGTTACTTTAGACATTTGCGAAGTCGATCTCAAATCGAGACTTATAGCTCACGGTTTTTCTAAAAAAATGCAAATTTTAAACATTTGTAAATGTTATTGGGTTGGAAAAATAAGGTCTAATTGCTATATAAAATCACATAGAAAATCAAGAAATAATTCATATAATTATATATCAAAGTAATGCATGCACATGAGCAACCAATGTTAAATGAACATGACACAATGGATTAGAAAAGCCTAGAAATATGGTCGAGGCAAATGTTGGACACTATGTCCTTAAGACAAGTTTACGCCCCATACAATGCTCATGGTTGATCGGCCCTTGTCTCCTAGGATACAACGACCACGTCCTTATAATAGTAGCACTCCAAATCACAAGACTCCATAAACCACGATTGTGTTGAAAACTCTCATATGGACTCAATGAGACTCTCTAATATTTAGTGCACTCTGTATGATTATGTAAATGAAAAGTTGTTTTAAATACTATAAGGGACTTCTCTATTTATAGAATTTGAGATGCCTCTTTGGAAAACATGTGACTGTTCATGAAGAGTCAAAACTTGTAACTCTTCGTTAGGATAAATACATATTTCCACCAAAAGGCATTGCTTTTAATCTCCATTCAATTAATAAATTAAATATAATAATAATAATATAAATTTTCAAACAATCGGTATGTGCATTAAAAGGGTTTACAGATCCTTTGCAAGCAGTTGGATCGAATAGAGTCCCAACAGCATTTTTCACAAAAAATGTGTAAGATAGAAAAACAAATAAATACCACCATCAAGGGAAAACCCGAGATTCGGGAAATCACTATATATCCTACACAAATTATTGAGAAGCTCATCGATTGACAAAAAATGAAACTAAAGTAAGCTTGCGATTGCTACTTTAGAAATTAGCAAGATTAATCCATAGTCGTGACTTACAACTCAAAGTTTTCGTGAAAAATGAAAATTTTGAACTGTTTTAAATTCTTCGTATACGCGTTAAAGAAACTTTTGCAGGCTCGTCAGAAGTAGTTGGACAGTTTATTAAGATGGAGAATTATTTTTTATGTGTAAAATAGGAAAATAAAAATCCCTGGCAGAGAGCGAAAATGATATCTGATTTTCTAAACAAATTGTTCCTTTAAAAATTTGCAAAATGGACCTCAAATTGTGACTTATAGTTCACATTTTTTTTTGTGAAAAGTGCAAATTTTATTGGTATACCCTTTAAAAAAAGTTTTATAAGCTCTTAAGAAGTAGCTGGACCATTCATTAATACACAAAAGTTATTTTTACAGATTTTAGTATGTAAAATAGAAAATATATAAATACTGGCGAAGTGCGAATTGATATTCAATTTTCTGCACAAATTATTAAAAGCCATACACAAATCATTAAGAAGCTTATCGATCGTCCAAAATGACACAAAAGTAGGCTTACAATCACTACTTTAAAAATTAACAAGATCGATCCAAAATTGTGACTTACACAGTTTTCGTGAAAAATGAAAATGTTGCACATTTGCAAATGTTTTGGTAAACATAGAAAGAAAATAACTGTAGTACATCTAGCAGACCAGGTATGTATGGATGTGGGCGAGGTGAGGTGATGCCTAGGGTTAGGTTTAGCGTTCATGATACGTGAGAAGAAATCTAACCGTGAAGAATGTGTGGATAATATTTGGATGGCAATTTTGGAAGGCTAAAACATTTATTGGGTGTCCAGAGAAAATGTGAAAAGAAAAGGTGGGTGTTCAGAAAAGGGGTGTCCAAGAATTGAATGTGAACTTACACTTGACAAGAACAGAATAATAAAATCAGACTAACATACATTTATTTTTGGTATTTTGTATGGAAGTTGATCACTCCACGTACATAAATAGGTTTGTTCATAAACAAATTACATTCACATTAGAATTCTTATGCAACAAACAATAATATACCTATAATTAGATTTCTTCAAAAGTTACCGAGGAAATTTTTGAACCATTGCGCCGAGAGTTTTGGGGATCTTTTTAGCCCATTGTCATAATCCACATAATTGATACCAAATCGAACAGTGTATCCAGAATTCCATTCAAAGTTGTCTAACAATGACCATAGAAAGTATCCCCTCACATTGACACCATCCCTTCCCAAAAAATCAAACACACTGACTTCAATGCAATGATTAAATAACCAAACTATAAGAATGCTAGACCATAAATAGTATTAATTAGAACTTACTGGATTGCTTTTTGAAGATAATAGAGGTGCCAGTAATGATAATCAACTCTTATGGTGTCATTAAGGGCTTCTTCAAGTGATAATTTGGGATCATTGAACTCATCAATGCCTACAATATAATGTGTCAGCGTGTAATTTTAATTTGTGGGCTTTACTTAATAACATTTTACACTGGACATATACAAGTAATTTAAGGCCTAAAAGTAATTACCATTTTCAGTAATGTAAATGAGTGGATCGTGATAGTTTTCCTTTATGTAATGTAAAAGATCTTGAATTCCTCTTGGATAAACATACAGCCAATCAGAAGCAGCCTACAATACCATTTGAAGAAAATTGAGGCTTTTATATATAAATTAATTCCCATATAAGTGATGCTAATAGTTAAGCTAATTTGATGTGTACCTTTGGACCAATGGGCACCCCATTACGCTCATCTGCCACAACATAGATATGAATATCATCAAAATAACACATTTATAGGAATTTTAAATTTAGATATGAATATCATCAAAATAAAACATTTATAGGAATTTTAAATTGGTTGAAGGAAATTGTCAGTTTGCACTGACATAAAGGTTTAGCATGTATGTCTATCAAGTAGCTTGCATTTGATGAATTAGGTTGAGGTGCATAGGCTGCATAATAGGTAGTATAGTAATTCAATCCGAGAAAATCGAATGAACCAATTAGCATCATAGATTGTTCCTTTGTGAATTTTGGCAATCGGTTTCCAACAAGACATTGCATACTTTGCGGATAGTCACCACTAGTCAATGGCTCAGCAAACCTACAAAAACATGTGGCAATTACAAAGATCAACTTAATATAGTTAGTATTGTTGATTATAATCAACCAATAAACTGCTAATTGAATTTCTAAATAGAGAAATGCTAAGGGAACTCTTTCAAAGTGAGACTTGTCATGGACTATTTGTCACCTCACAGTTTAGCGTCAATTCTCGTGCTAACATTATAAAATATTGTGCAAAAAACATGAGGTGGCAGAGAGTTTGTGGAGCGTTCGACATTTGAGAGAGTCTCCTTAGCATCTATAATATATATTTACCAGCCAAACATGAAATCCAAAAATCGTAATGCTGCATTTTTATGTTGGTTTGCCTCAGAAATTGGTATAAACCAGTTTGATACCAGTGTTATTCCTATCTTGCCTTCTTGAGATGTCTGCACATGTTCAACCTTTAAATTGGTTAAATATTGTAGCCTGAAAATTTTATCCTTTGTTTATCTCTAACTTTGCAGATTATTCCCTCTTTATAGATTATGAAGTAATACCAGTGACTCAAAATATTCTCAATGGGGACGCGATATTCAAAACCCCCAAAAGAAAATGGTATGACCTGATATTTATTCTTGTACAATTTTACAGCTGCGGCGTGAGCTAGGAGGAGGTTGTGTGCCACTAAATATGGTTCGGTAGCCGAATTTCCACCAGTGCAGTTTAGTTGTTGCCAAGCAGAACACCGTCCCGGTGCCAGAAACCCACGTGTATAACCACCATAACTATAGCTCCATGGCTCATTTATTGTAATCCAATGCTTTACCCGGTCACCGAACTCCTTGTAACAAAGCTCTACATAGTTCCGAAAATGATTGCTGCATATTCACAAAGTGCATGAAAGATTTAGAATTGAAAAAAAACCCAATGGCATAATGATTACTAAACATATTTTATAATCGTTCTTATTCAAGGCTTACACAATTTTAGGGCTTAAGAAACCTCCATATTCGTCATGTAAAGTTTGCGGAAGATCCCAATGAAAGAGTGTCACAAATGGCTTTAAACCTAGCATAACCAATAAAACAAAAAATTTGATTGAAGGATGTTTATAAGTGGATGTTACTCTTATTAATTATGTAATAATCTTTGATTTAAGGTGAAATTATGTTGTGTCACCATTGTTTATGAGTTCATTGATGAGATTGTTGTAGTATTTGATCCCTTCCTTGTTCACGCCCCCACTGATCTTTCCATCTAATAATAATTACAACAAAATGAGAAAATAGGTAAATCAAACTATATATGGTTAGAAATTAAAGTACAAAAAGTTTACTGTATGTTCTAGCTAGGCCAGGAATTTAACTCTTTTTTTTTCCTGAACAAACGATAGTATCTATATTAAGGGGGGGAGGGGAGTGGGCTAAGCCTTACAATGAGCTTGCCATAATAATGTTGTTCAACTTTGCCTTTAGCGAGAATCGAATCTAAAATCTCTCATTTACAAGTGAAGAAGAATTTGATTCTTAACTTGATAGGAACAAAATCCTATTTATTTATGCTGTGAACGACCAGAACACTTCAGCTAAAATTTCAAGGCCACAAAGGAGTTAAATAACTAAAATCCTCATTTTATTACGCAACAAACTACTCATCTTTCTATAACTTTTAAACAATACCACAATATAAAGAGAGAAAGTAGTTTATAGTAGAGTGAGTTTATTTTCTCTAATATAACCCTTGATGAGTTTTCTTATTTTTTCTATAAAAAGTTTAGTATTTGTCACAATATAAAGCGAGAAAGTATGTTTGAACTTCGAACCCCAAAAAAGAGAACTTTAATTAAAAGCTTTAAGATTAAAGAAAATTAATAAAAACGCTTAATGAAAATTTAGTAGTAATAGCTAATAAGGAAAGAAAAAACAGTAATATTTTTGTAGACTAGTTGAGTTTCGTGGCAGTATCGTAATAAGTTGAAAAAAGAGGCCGTTGCATTTTTATGAACAAGTTGAAGTTTGGGAGTCCGTCGCATTTTTGTAAATAAGTTAAACTTCAGTGGCATCAGCTATTTATACACGATTAGGTCAATTGCTAATACACGTGTCAGAGTTTAGGGTGACATGTGCATAAATAGTCGATGCCACAAACGTTCAACTTATTTACAAAAATGCTACCTTTTTTTTTTCTTTTTCTTTTAATGGTTTCTTCTTTTATTGCTCTTCATTAAGTATTTTTGGTTAAAAAGAAAATTTATAAGGCCCTATTAATTGGTTTTTCCAAAAACAAAAGCAAAGTGAACTGCTATGTGCAATGTGATGCAAATGCAAATGATGAACTTACTTGGTAACAATCTGGGCCACGAAATAGAGAACCTATAAGCATCCAATCTCATATTCATCATAACCCTCACAGCTTCCTATTATATGTAACACAAAAGATATTATGATTAAGAAAAAGAAATTTTTTATTGACACTCTAAAATTCTCATTATGTACTTCTATATTTTGAAAAAATGATACACTTGAGACGTGCACAATTTAGTTTTAGAGTGACAATAACAGTTTCCAAATTAAAATGAGAATTTTAATGTTCTATGTTTATATTAAGGCCCAAAAATTTAGTCAACACATATTACGAAGGATGTAAAACATCTCATGTGATTTGAACCTTATAGTTGTGATATTCATCAACAGTTACATCTCCGTTGCTGCGATCCTTGATTCTATCTACAATTAAATTAAAAAAACAATCATATTATTTAGAAAGCATAATAACCACAAATTATTATTATATGTAAAATAAACTTATTGAAGTGATACCTTTTGGGATTCCTTAAAATATTATTTTAAGTGTAATTCTAGAGATCACATATTTATACTACGTTGAGATATCATATTATGGAAGGTAACTTACATAGAACAATTCCAATCTAATAATACATTGGCATTTAGAGAAAAATTTGCACATAACAATGCATTATTGGACAATGGAAACCACGTGGCAGTGAACGCGTTCTATGTAAGTCATTCTCCATCTTATGTGGCAAGTGGTGTATACAATCAACATTTAATGACCCCACCCCCTTAGGGTAGATAATATCGTTTGTCCAAAAATAAAAAAAAATCATTAATTGAGTTGGCAAGTGCACATCACTTGCCACATCAAATGATACATGAAGATGGTACAACAAATATGATCTCTTTAACATTACTCTTATTTTAATGGTCTGAACAATTAATTTTGTTTAATTCTTCATTCCAGATCAACCATGCATAAGGTTAGAGAAATCCAACGCCACTAGTTTTAGCAAAAGAAAGAAAAAACACAATATTTCAAGAAAATACTTCGATTGACATGTATTCAATTGAGTAGTCAAAATGGTCTTTGTCTTGAGTGATTTTTTTTTTTTTTTTGTTTTTTTTTTTTCAACAATGATCTTACAAAACTCTCTCAAGTAAGCTTACTTTCGAAGCTTTCCTTAACTGAAACTCTTCCACTCGCTCTGTCCATATGTGTGTGTAGGCCATATATTTACTCAATAATTAGCATAGGATTCAAGACAAATTGATCTCGAGATAATTAACTCTGTATAGACTCCAGCAAGATGATGACGATGATAAACAAAGTTAAAGAACCTTTTAATAATTGTACCAGCCCACCAACTACTATAAGAATATAAACTACAGTATGGTTTTGTTAAAAAATAAAAAAAAAAAAAAAAAAACAGTATGGGGGCCCGAACGTGTCGGGGTCTCCCAAGGCTATAACAAGTGTTAGGAAGCTATATGCTATATATGAATGTATAGGGATGGAGCCATACGAGGACCAGGAGACGCTCGAGCCTATTCTGAAATTTCTTCACTTTTTATGCTTTTGTTTCTGTTCTTAGTTTGAAGTTTTGGTGTGTGCTTTTGTTTCTCTCATTTGTCAAAAAATATGTTTTACCGTATTGTTATGAAACTAGTCTATATCAACTAGCATTCTTAGTTCACAATTTTGCATGTATTTTTGTTTAACAGTAAAACCATACCTATATGGAGTGGAATAATAATTAATCTTAAAAAACAAATCTCATAAAATTGTAGTTCTGGGCCATGATTATTTATTTTAGTTCAACTTCAATGTAGTGATGTTTGTTTTAACAAAACTTACAAACAAGTCCGGTTCTGATCTCAATGCCATTTTTTTTCGTGATTCAATTACTCTTTGGATTAGAAATTTACATTCCAATACAAAATAAGAGCCTTTAATTTTTCTCCTATTAATTATATTATATTATTTCTAATTTTTTCATATGGCCTCGAGGCTTCTACTAACTTCAATTTCTAGCTCTGTCACTGTGTAGGTATGTTTTCTCTTCAGTATTCGTTATAGGGTTTTAGCATTCTACCAAAGAAACTGTAGCGATGAAGGCATACAGATCGTGTGTTTCCTATACTCTTGTTTAATTTGCAAGTAGGGGTAAAATGAAGGCATACACCAGAAAGCAAACCATACAAATACTCTTCAAATTATGGTCAGCATTTCTTAGGTTCCTTCGGGGGGAACTGCACTCAAATGTATGCCCCCTTCTCAACAATACCATTTAATTAAATTATCACAAAAGATAGAAACATCATTACAATTTCACATGAAGGATATCTTATTTAAAATCACATTCCCTCTCTTTTCTCTTTATATCGAAAGGGACCGAACCTTGCCTAATATTCTTTTCCCACTTGGACTTACCCTAAGCGGCGCACCAAGCAAACGTTATAAATTGCATGGAGTGATGACACTATTTTGGCATGTTTTGACATTGACCGGATCTTTAAGCATTGTAGTCCCCACAAGAAAACGCTATTAATTTTCACTAAATTATTAAAGCAAAACGGCACCATGCGCCAGTAGCTAGCTAGTTGAAGCCAAAAAGTGATTTATTGAAAGATTAGCTAGGACGAGAGAACCATTGATAGCAGAGGCAGAGACATAAAAAAGTTAATAAAAAAAAAGAAGAAGAGATTAGGATGAAGTAGCATAATTTTCATCTCTTAACTGATTACTTGATCAGACAGACCTGGATATTTGTGGGTATACGTATCCCATATGCTTGGTCCTTTACCACCTCCTTTTGCAGCACCTTCATACTGAAAAAATTAAACTCAAACACAATGCAAGAATTTTAGCAATTTCTAACTGAAAACCAGTTGGTTTCACTTTCTCAACCTGGGGTAAAGCCGACACGTTGATAATATGCTCTAATACTGTGCTAAACTTTAATCATTCAAACAAAAACCACTTGGTAAAGAGTAGAAAGGGCGAAACATCTCTTAAACTATTACGCAGGCACGTATGAGCTCTCAACACATAAGAGCATGAATGAAGATGTCAAGGTTCATGAATTGATACTGGGTCTGACATTACAAGAATGCTTAAGGAAGTAAAATACAAATTAAAGAGCAATATTAAGTCGCAGTAGGACTCACCTGGTAAGATGATGAAGCCGTGCCAAATATGAACCCGGCTGGAAAACTGCTTCTGTTGAGGAAGACGGTGTCGTAATTGGGTGGAACTGTGACAGCATCGGTGCTATTTGTCAGTGCAATTAGTAGCACCAAAGCTAACAGAAGAAACCCTAATGGCATTGCCATAACTTTGGGGCTGGAGGTTTGAATTTGATGTTCCAGAAAAGTTTGGCTCTGCCTGGCTTGACGTTTTTATAGAGGATCGAAAGTACACAGGAGAGAGATAAACGATCATATAAGTAAATGAGTAAACAATTATTAAACAAAACTAGTCTAGATGAGGGGAAAAAAGAAAAAACAAGTTTGGCTCTCCCTGGTGACATTTTTGGGATATTTTTTTAGAATGATTTATGCACCTTTTTTCACTTTTTGCACACGCGTTTTAATTATGAATTTTAATTGTCTTTTCATTTGTCTAATCTATAAAAAAAAAACAGTCCGTTAAAAAGGAAAAAAAAACATGTGTCATCATAAGAGCTAAAAACTTTGGGACGGTCCAATATATGAAAGTTGGATCAAGATGTATATTATATAGACAATAGAGGAAGATGGGATAGTTGTGAAAGTGCTTCCCATTTCATGGACTTGGTGGTGCTCGACAAATGAAATCAAGCCAAATTCATGAATTGAAAAAATAAATTTTTAAAGAAATAAAAACTTTAAAATTCATATGGAACTTGTTCATTCTTTAGGCAACACATATCGTACCACTTCGATATGGGATTAGTGAAGGGAGAGTATCTTGTGGTGAAAAGTAAAGGGTACCACAGATTTTTTTTTTATCATGTTAATTTCAAATAATTTTAAGAGCGCCTCTAACACCATTAGAACATCAAAACTTTGAAAGTACTAAATTTCATGAATAATGACATTTTAAGAGACTAACTAAAGCCTCTAGCCATTAGCCTTGCCCTATCCAATAGACTCGCTCTAAGAGCAAGTCCACCCCTCCCTTAATTAACTACACCCCAACCTATTCACTGGGATCCGGGGGAGCCCAGCAAGTCACCCAGCAGAAAATCGACTGACCCCTTACCCAGCTGAGTTGACGTTAGCCACATGCACAGATTTTTTTTGCATCAGGCGCGTGGGAATCACTCAAAAGTTGGCGCGCGTTACCCGACATCATGCAGAGGGGGGCCTACGCTGACAGGTGCACTATGAAGCTTCGGGATAGACGCAACGTGGCGCGATGATAGCTTATGGATTTCCAACGGCTAGTTTTCTGGACCGTTGGATTTCCAACAATAAAAAAATTATGACATTCAAATCCAACAGCTTGTGACATGGCAAAATCTAAACCGTTCGATTTTCAGATCAACAATCCAGGTTTTTTGGCCTAAAAAATGAAAATATCAAAAATCTTACCATTGGCCATGTGTCCAATTTTGGGCTGTTGGATTTCAATCTTTTTGAAATCCAAAGTTCCAGGTTAAGTAACTTAATAAAAAAAATATAAAAATATAGAAAAAATCAAATGAAACTTTTTTTTTTCTTTCTATAAATACCTAAAAATCTAGGGAACTTTAACGAAAAGCTCCCGATACTGTTCACTTTAACGAAAAACCACATTTTTACACTAAAAAATTAATCTTGGTACTATTCACTTTACTCTTTATTTTGTCCTTATCGTTAAAACTCAAAGTTTTCAAGCCCTTTTCATTAATTTTCCTAAAAATGTATCCACAAAATTGTACTTTCGGATAATGACACGTGGCAGTGACAAGATTGGTTAAAAATCCTATCTAAGATTAAAAATAAAATTATTTTTTCTTATTTTATTTAAAAAATTAATAATATTTTAATACGAATAATTGACTAGACAATTC
The DNA here is from genome assembly GCA_024362995.1 of Heteromeles arbutifolia. Lineage (NCBI taxonomy): Eukaryota > Viridiplantae > Streptophyta > Magnoliopsida > Rosales > Rosaceae > Heteromeles > Heteromeles arbutifolia. The sequence continues at coordinate 1,816,046 of JANCRC010000005.1, forward strand.
AGTTTAGGGGTGGAGATAGGGGTGGTTTTGGTACATTACCATACCAAAACCTCTGTACCAATTACCATACCAAATATTGGGTACAACAGAATCTATTACCATTACCGTACCAAACTTTCGGTATACCAAGTAGTTTGGTTGGTATGGTATGCCAATGGTAATTGCCACTTTGTTTTACTCCACTTAGTTTGCCCAAAATCTAATATTTTTTAATTAATGTAGAAGTGTAAAAAATATAGAAAAAATATATAAACGCTCGTAATGACAAGCTTTACAACTTTCGTGAAGAGCTTAACTTTGAAATTCTCCATTATAATCATATAAATCATAGATCAAAATTTAACCGTTGATTGTTGTTTACATTTACGCTTAATTTTTCTCGTCAAATTTTGGTTTTTTTTGGATTTTCTTTTTTGAAAACATGATCTATTAGAGGATGCAGGAAGATGAACGGTTTGGATCATTGATATTATGTTCAGAGTTTTACTGTTACTGAAAATATTGCTTGATGTTTATAAAGTTTCTACAAACTATATGACATTGACTCATATTTCAGTTAACCGTAAATATCGAAACGTGATATCAAAGATCTGAACCGTTCATCTTCTTACATCCGCCAGATAATCATGTTTTCAAAAAAGAAAATTTAAAAAATGAAATTCAGTAAGAAGAATAAAGCGTAAATGACAAACGATGGTTAAATATAAATTTAAGGTTTGTGGATTATAGTGTTGGATTTTGAAGCTGACTCCTTCATGAAAGTTGTAGAGCTTGTCACTATGAGTGATTGTATTTTTTTTTTTTTTTACACTTCTACAATAATTATTATTAATTTATTAATTTTGCCCTCAAATAATTATATGAATAAATACATAATATAATATTAATTTTGCCCTCAAATACAGTACCATTACCAATTGGTACAAATTTTTGGTAATAATTTGGTATGGTATGGTTGGTAGGGCGGTTGGTACGGTAATTTGGTAAAAATTTCCACCCCTAGGTGGAGAAGTACTTGGACGGTTACTATTCATTGTAGTCAATTACTATTCATTTGAGTGAATTGAATTAACTCTTGACTAGAGGGTTTTTAAGAGTGGAGTTGCCCTAAACTCCATAAATTTTCAGCCCACCCCAAAGTTAGGCAAAAATGGGAAAAATCTCTAGGAACCAAACAGTTGAACATGCAAACAGCCTAATTACAGTAAAAAAATTATAACAACGTGCATGGGCCTGCACCTACAAATTTAAGACCATTCTAATTTATGTTAAAAAAAAATTTGGTATTAATATATAGGTCCAAAAAAATTGACGTACTATTGATTTTCGTCCAATTTTTTGAAATTTTTTATTTAGGTTTACTTAACTTTTTTTTAAACCTATTTTACCCTTTGTTTTCAAATTTTGAATGTTTAAGCATCTCCAATCTACTCAATATCTAGAAAAATGTTTCAATTCTTTACCTTTTAATAAAATTAAATATTTTTACCACTGATCCACTTGCAAAAATATACAACCTAACTAAAAGGTAAAAATACTTAAGTAGACATATAACTATAAGCAAGATATCAAACAAAGTATGAGAAAACAAATGGTATGAAGTCTATCTAATCAATAGGTAAATAAACCAACTAAAAGGTACAAATACATAATTTACATACCTATAAGCAAGACAAATTACCACGTAACAGAAGAAAACAAGAAGTAATTTGTGATAGAGATAGATAATAAAAATAGAAAAATACAATTTGTCTATGATAGAAGTAGGGCATACAACAAAATCTTGTGATATAGGTAGATGAATATCGGCCATGGTTGGGTGGAAATGCAACTTGTCACATCCCGGCCCGAGCCCTACCACATCCCAGGCTCGACTCCGCCGTAGCACAATATTGTCCGCTTTGGGCCCCAACCACACCCTCACGGTTTTGTTTCTGGGAACTCACACGAGAACTTCTCAGTGGGTCACCCATCATGGGAGTGCTCCAACCCAATCTCGCTTAACTTCGGAGTTCCGATGGAACTCAAAGCCAGTGAGCTCCCAAAAGGCCTCGTGCTAGGTAGAGATGGAAATATACATATAAGGCTCACATGATCCATTCCCCTGGGTGATGTGGGATCTCACAATCCACCCCCCTTAGGGGCCCGAAGTCCTCGTCAGCACACACGCGGCCAGGGTTAGGCTCTGATACCAAATTGTCACATCCCGACCCGGAATGTGGTGGGGGCCTGGGCCGGGATGTGACACAACTCAAACGAAGAACAAGGAATTTGATAAAAAAATAAAAAATAAAATAAAAACCAATCAACCTCCATTCTTCGATCAAACACAATCAAATTTCATATATATATAGTGGAAGCCTAGAAGGAGAGGAAGAAAACTGGATTTAAGATGACATCGTGCGGCAGAAAAACACAAAGAAGAAGATTAGCAAGGCAAATATTAAATCCTAACCAGGAAAAGAGTTTTATATAACAAGAAGAAAAATGGAAGAATAGAAAACTGAAGAAGAAAGAAAGAGGCAAACCCTCACTTGGAGATATATAGGAAGTAATTTTTTTTCCTATAAGTTCAAGTATGAATTCACACAAAGAAGAAAATATGTAAGAATGCATATTAGCCACAAGATTATATTAGTTTACCAAATGCATATTAGCCACAAGATAATATTTGACAACTTAATAAAGCAAAACCAACTTAAAATCCATAAACCAGAAAACTCTTTTTTGTTTTGCTTTATTAAAGTTGTCAAATATTTAGACCTTTGGATATAAACTAGTATAGTTTTGTGGCTATTTGGTCCTCACAGGTCCTCAAAATAAAGACCTTAGAAAAGCAGGACTCAAACATGTCATATAAATTTGTTCTCTTCAAATTTAATATATAGGAAGTAATTTAATTTCAACAATTACCCTAGCATTAAGGAAATTTTATTCTTTAAACCTCAAATAGTCAAAATTAATCACAAATCCAAATCAGAAAATTAAGAGATAATATTGATTATTTACAAGTGTTTTGAGGGGTAAATTGTGCATGAAAATGATAGAAAGCTGACATGGAATATAATTGGACTCATCTCAAAAGTGGCTCACAAAATTGGATCCATATCGAGTCTTTTCTTCTTCTTCTTTTTTTGTGAATAGTTTGATGGGATAATCAAAAGGAAGAGAGAAAAAGGAGATAAGGAGCCTTCGAACCTGATTGAAGAGAACCACAAGGGTGATTGATTTCCACAAAGTCACCAGCCCTCCACACCTAGTTTCTGATAAACTTGGCTGGTTTCAAAGATGTCAAGTTTTTAATTTATTGGTTTAATAGTAGCCTTTAATGCGATTGAATCTCCAAAGGATAATATTAATTACGTTCAAGAAAAGTTTGGCCGTATACCTTTCAAGAAGTCAGAAGTACCTCCCGTGTTCATATATAAATATATATATGGTGTAAAAACCCTATGAGTATTTTTAAATTCCCCGGTCTGTGAGGAGTTGGATGCTTTGGTTGCTGGTTTTTGGTGGGGGAGCACGGGGGAGGTGCGGAAGATTCATTGGGTTTCGAAGAAGGTCCTTGGTCTTTCAAAGGATATGGGAGGATTGGGCTTCAGGAATTTTCAAGAGTTCAATGATGATTTGCTTGCCAAACAATGTTGGCGTTTGATTTCTGAACCGAATTCTCTTTGGGCTCGAGTTATCAAGGCCCGGTACTTCCCGAATTGTTCATTTTGGGATGCCAAAAAAGGGGGCCGGGCCTCTTGAGCCTAGACAAGTCTCCTCACGGGACAGGAGTTACTTCGAACTGGATCTCATTGGCAAATCATGGAGGAGAGGATGTGCGAGTTTGGGTGGATTGATGGTTGCCATCTTTACCTGCGGGGCATCCTATGCCGCTTGGATGTGAGCTTTCTGCAGCCGTTTCTCTCTATGGTGGCTCAAGCGGCTATTAGAGACACACCACTCGGCGACCCGAGAAGGAAGGATCGGTTAGTTTGGGCAGCTAGCAAGAATGGCAGGTACTCGGTTAAGTCGGGGTACTGTTGGATTCAATCGAGGAAAATTGGATTGAGGGATCATCGTCAGTCAGGCACTCGATTGGTCCCGAAGGATTTATGGAGAGTTGTCTGGCAGTTGGAAGTGCCTCCAAAGATTCATCATTTCCTTTGGTTATCGCTGCACAATGGCCTCGCAACTAGAGCAGCTCTCTTTAGAAGGCAGTCCTCCCCTACCCAAACTTGTCCCATTTGTCTTTATCAAGATGAAATTATTGAGCATCTCTTCCTCATTTGTCCGTGGGTGGAAGCAATTTGGTTTGGAGGAGCTCTAAACTATAGAGTTGATAGAGTAGGTATTCAATCGTGGAAGCTTTGGTTGCAGGCAGTTTTGTCTTCAAACCTTGGGTTCACGGCCAGCAAGAAGTGGGTTCAGTCATATGTTGCTTTCACCTGCTGGTTTATTTGGAAAGCCCGTTGTGATTTTGTGTTCAATCAGGTACCAATCAATACCACCAAGGTGGTGTTGGCTTTATCAAATGCGATGAGATCATTCTTGGATGTGGTGATGGCATCAGGGACCATTGGGTCTGTGGTGAATGCTCGGGAGGGTCAGGTATCTCGGTGGCTTGCTCCTAACTCTCTATATTCAAAAATTAATGTTGATGCTAGCTGGTCTAAGGAGACTAAATTGGGTTTTGCTGGGGTGGTGATGCGGGCTGATAGGGGGTCAGTTTTTTGCAGCAGCGAGGTACTCTATTAAGGCTCCCAATGTTGCGGCGACTGAAGCATTGGCGATGCTTTATGGGTGTGAATTGGGCGCCTCTTTGGGTATTAGATCGGTAATTCTCGAATCGGACTCTCTCGAAACCGTTTCTTGTCTCTATGATTCTCTTGAAAATGGCAGTTGGGAGGCTTACCCTATCTTGGCAAGGGTCAAACAGCTGAGTGGGGCTTTCCAGAACTGTCGCTGGTCTTGGGTGCCAAGATTAGCTAATATGGCGGCGGATGTTATTGCGTCGGTTGGTTTTATAGAGATGTGTGATTATGTTTGGGTCGATAGGCTCCCATCTTCGTTGGTACATGTTTTGAACAAGGATGGTCTTCCATGTTCGCATTAATTTTGTTATGGCAGTGTTTGGGGTGACGCTTTCACTTGGTTGAAGCGTCTTCTGGATGTATCCCCTTTCACTGTTTTCGCCTTAGTCTGTCTTTCTAGGTGTTTGCCTCTTGATAGGCTTTCATGTACCTTTTGGCTTTTTAGCCCTGGAATGAAGTTCCTAGTTTCCAAAAAAAAAAAAAAAAAACTTAGACAGAGTTCAATTGATGTCAACATGCACGTGATTTGGCCGAGTGTTTCTAATGGAGAACATGATGTTTTAGTCTTTTGCTTTTTAGATATTGTTTTTATAGCTGTTATCCTTACTCCGGTGTCTTATTTCTACACCCATAATTTATTAAAAAATTTAATGACCAATTTATCCTTTTGTAAAATGTCATATAACAATTGAGAAAAACAAAAGCAAATTGTTCTCTTCCACCCACACCTCCTGCAACTTGTAATCTCAATTCCCTAAAACATCTTCTCTTCATTTTATTCCTTCTGATTTTTAATTTGCGTTTATTGGAACATAAATAAATGAATTTATGATTGAATCACATGAATTGTGTTGGAAAATATTAATATTTTAGGTATTATATTGTTTGGGTTTTCTTATAAGTTTAGTTTGGGCCTAGTCTGTTAGTATTAGGGTTAGGTTTGTTCGCTATAAATATAATGCTTTGTATCTTTAAAAAATAAGTTAGACATAATGTAGTCTCTTGGATTATGGAATTGTCATGGCAATCTTTCTTTACGTTAATAAAATCATATTAGTTTATAATTACATTGTTCGTTTGTTACGCACTTTGATATTCAACTTGGTATCAAAGTTGGTTTCATCCTTCGGGATTTAATTTGCTTAAGTTCGTATTGTCTGTTCGTTGTCATTAGGCTTTTGTTTTTTTTTTTTTAAATATTGTGATGTCCGAGTCGCCGACGCCTAAAAACCAGATTGACCAACCTGCACTCGCATCTGCCTGAACCGTACCCACCATCGTTTCCTCATCAGATCATCACCACATTGCTTCCGCATCCACCACCGCTGCTGCTCGACAACCAATTGTTTGACGAAGCCCAAACCCGAAAACAAACAACTCGGATCGAGTTCGTCTTTGATCTGACCTAACCACTGCTGATGTACCTTGGCCGCCACTGCTGCTCCGCATCACTTCTGCTATTCGCACCCATGTCTGTACCCACTGCCATCTTCCGTGTATTGAACCCCTCTGCTTGAAGAAACTACTGTTGCTCTTGCACCCATCATCCATGTCGCACTGGAGAAGAAGAAATGCTTTGGTTGATTTTATTTTATTTTATTTTTTTTTTTTTGAGAATAAGGAATGCTTTGGTTGATTTAGAAATACAAAAGAAGAAATAAAAAAATAGAAAATAGGAAAAGAAAACAGAATAATAGAAAAGAAAAAAAAAAGGGTTTGGAGCCCACGATATGTTGGGCTGTTGTGATTCGTTTGAAGGCTTTTTTTTGGGCCTTGTTGATTGAAGCTAATGTTGGGCTTGGTTGGTTTTGAGGCCCACACGAGTTGTTGGTCTGATTGGAATTGTTTTGCGATCGTCACTCGAGTGCTTGGACTTGTGACCACTTGAGTGATAGGACTTTGTTTTTGTACGTTCATTGTTACAATTGAGATATGGAAATCTCGTCTATTTAGTGACGAGTTCTTTCCATACTCTCAACACTAGCTAGTGTGAATCAGAATCAGTGTGCCAGCTAGAATCAGCATGCTTGAATCGGAACCAGTTCTCCAATCAAGTTTGTATGCCTGCCAAACCGCCTAACAGAGCCAGTCCGCATCTGCTTGTTTGCAAACCCATGTTGTATACCGCCATGAGTTTGACGGGGGTGTTGGAAAATATTAGTATTTTAGGTATTATATTGTTTGGGTTTTCTTAAAAGTTTAGTTTGGGCCTAGCCTGTTAGTATTAGGGTTAGATTTGTTCGCTATAAATATAATGCTTCGTATCTCTGAAGAATAAGTTAGACACAATGTAGTCTATTGGGTTGTGGAGTCGTCATGGCAATCTTTCTTTACGTTAATAAAATCATATTAGTTTATAGTTACTTTGTTCGTTTGTTAGTTGCGCACTTTGATATTCAACTAATTGATCTTGTTGTATTCGTCGAGCTCGTCGTAATACACATCCCAAAATGCGCTGAATGCATCAGTTACCATATCAATCGTTGGCCTCCGGTTGCTCTGGTGGCAACAGAGATGGAGTCGCTTTCTCTACCAATTTCGCTTCTTATTCTTTCGGCTTTGATTCTTTGATTGTTGAGCAATTCGACTCTTCATTGATGTCGTTGCATCACCTCCGTTGTTGGCCGTGGGATACTCAGGATGGTGGTACAAGTGCAGAAGGGTGGTCGCGATTTTGCTTCCTTCTATTTCACTCATATAGATATAATCATTTTGAAAAGAACAAGTGTTTAACAATCAAAAAATTATTTAAATAATTGAAAAAATAGAATGGAAGAACAGGCTATAGAAGAAGAAATCAAGCAACATGAAGTCTTGGATGTGATCGGATTTTGGGGTTCGCATGGGCAAGGGAAGAAGTTGTGCTGGTGAGCCATGTCGAAGGCAAGGATTGAAAGGGTACTTTGGGGATAATGGTGGGTGAGAAGATAGTAGGGTGTTTTTTTAATTTTTTATGATGAGTGTAAATATACGATGAGTGAGAAGAAAAGACAAAGGGGTGAGCATAGTATCACTTTTTTCTTTTTTTAACTTTTAGACAATTATTTTAGAATGTTTTAAAAGGTTAGAATTAATTTAAAATTATCTCTAAAAGTTGGATAGTTATCCAAACTTAATCTTTATTTTAAAATGACATTGTTCATCATCTTCTTCTTCTTTCTTTTAAGTCGCCGCCACCATACATGTTTTTATGTGTAGCTGCTCGGGATGGCTAAGTATTGCCACAGTTATACTTTTTCCAGAAATACTCGGCTGGTCTGCAGTCCGCCCAGCGCGGATGAACGAGTTTTCCGATTTGTCCAACGTCAACTGGCTTTTTGTGCTTATTGTCGACGGTTTCATACTCGTCTCGAAGGCGGTTTCAAGTCAATGTTTTTGTGCTTATTAGTAAAAAGTAATCCCGGCTGAAGTTCCAAAGTCAACCTGCGATATTATTAACTTCAAATTTGCAAGGCCTCAATGTATACAATCATTCCGAAATAAATCTAAATAGATATTATCCACAATCACATGTGTATACTCCCTAACTCTATGATAATAAAGAATTAAAACATAAAAAATAAATGGTATTGATAGGGATTTTTACCACTGCAAAAGTAGGGATACAAACACTTAAAAATACTTGCAAGAGAATAAGGTAGTGGTAGTATAAAAGGTTCAAGTAAGGTCGTTTTCCGCAGGGATTGATTGAAAAATTTATGTAAATACCAAATTTTAATTAATTATTTGAAAACAAAGTTTGGAAGATGTTGATTTTATGACCTAAAATATTAAAAACGAATTTTAAATTAAAACAATTAAAGAAATTAGCAAAGTAAAGAAAACAAAAGAAAACGTTTTGAAAACCAAGTTGTAAAAACCTAGGGCTCCACCATCACCTTAACAATCATGTGTAGATTTACTAATTACTTATGAATTACCTATACAACTTTGAAGGTTAGGTTTTCCTGATGCATATTCTACTCGTGGTATTCAAGCTAGAACGTATATCAAACATGCAATCCGTATGTGGTATTCAAATCAAATATAAACATGCATGATTCATTACGCTTTGTAAAAACCCTTTGAAAAACCATGCAACCCCTAAGACGTGGTATTCATCCTAGGTGAAATTACGACTATCAATCACAAGAAGCAATACTCAATTCCCCGGTGGTATTCTGACTGAATTGCATTCGATTACTTATCTAAATATCCTAATGATCGTGAATCATTAAGACATAAAGACAGTTTAAAGCATAGTGATTAATAATTCAAAGCATGCATGCATAATATCATAACCAATTAAATAAAAACTACATATTCATGCTAAGGCTCAAGGCATCGCCCTAGCAAACGGAAATTAGTTACGAACAACCATAAAATAAAAGGAATTTTATTCAAATAGAAAAAGAATATAAAACACCTTGAAATACAAATTGTCAAAGCCTAGCTAAGTTCTCCAAATTGATGCCTGTTTTTCTCATGGCTAAAAAACCTTATTTCTACTACTACGAAATAAAATCATACTTAGAAAAGCTCTTCTAAAAATTAGGAAACCTAATAGAATAAGATAACTAGGAAATAAAAGATTTCCTATTTAAACAAAAATTCGGACTTCTTAGAAAATCAGACTTTTGACTGAACAAATCAACTCCGATTTAGTCCTCAAAGTCTCTTTTGAAAGCTTGATACGTCCCCTACAAATCCTTAGAAGGAATCTTCCTCAAAATATGCCATCTTAACCTTCAAAATACCCAAAACGTCCAGAAATGTCAATCTGGGAAGCTACGCGCTGGGTCTTTATTTTATTGCCACGGTCAAACGGCTTGGTAGAAAAATCTGAAAATTTGATACAATCATCTTGAAAGACTCATGAACATCCTCCAATTGGAATTACTCCAAAATTCATCCGTTTGATCATTTTTTGCTCTAGAGGAATTCGAATGTCCTATATTGAAAATATATAACAAAGTATCAAAATTCTACCAAAATAACTAATAAACTATAACTAAGATTAGAGTAAAATATATGGTATAATATGGACTCATCAGGTACATAATTTTATAACCAAAATTTATATACAAGTAGATTGCAACTTGCTTGATGTCCTCAATGCCAAGGAGTTGGAACTAATTAGAAACTTTCTTTTCTTGTATTAATCACTCTACAAATAATAGATCTACATTCATAACATCTCAGAGAAACAACCATACCACATTAAGAAAAAGTATACCTGAGATGGAATCAAGCTGGAATATTGAGATGATCAATCCTAGCAAAGAAGAACTATACTTAATCCTATCCTCAACTTCTTTAGTTGGAGCACATCCTCGTCCATATAAAACTATATATAGAAATACACAATTATTCACAAAGTGATTGGTTTTTTTATTTTCAAAAAGAAACACGTGTACAAAACGCTATTACAAAACACACTTTTAAGGAGATAAGAATTCCTCGCTGAAGGTAGAAAATTTTCTGTAGAAGGATTTTATGGAGGAATTTTTTTCCTCGTAGGTCCTCGCAATAGGCCCTTTGAGATGGTATATTGAGGAAAGAGTATTATGTCGCTGTTTATCCCTTTTCAGCGTCAAAAAAATAGTTCTTAATTCTGTCGCTATAAGTGGTTTCCTTGCTGAAGGATATAACTAGAAAAAATGCAATGAACATCATTATGGACCCTTTTTCTCTTTTCTTCCCGCGCGAGCCAAAAGAAACCCCAACCCTACTTTTATACTCCAGCCGCCGCCCATTGGCATGGCTTGGGTTCGGCGATAGTCCTCATCTCTCTGTCTTTTTCTCCTTCACACCTTATCCCGCCCCTCCCCCTTTCCCATCTCTTTACCCACTGTTTTAGAGCAACCCTCCATAGTTTAATGGAGCTCTATCCCAAACTCTCCTCTACGCTCTCTTCCGAGTTTAGAGTCGTGGGATTGGAGTGGAATTGTGGTTGTGGTGGGTTGAAGCCACCTTCTTCTGCTGGTTTCTTAGCCGTTTCAATGGCTGAGCCAACTCGTATGCGAGAATTCGAGCCGAATTCACCTTGTTTGGGCCATAATTATTGCGGATACATCTTGATTCGACGGTGGTGTTGACCTATAGCAGAACTATGGCCTGATTTGTGGCCAAGAAGCCTTCCATGGCGGGATTTGCAGCGGGTTTTCTTGCTTTGGTTGTGGTAATGCGAATCGTTCGAGGTACGGCCACGTTATTGATGGTCAGAACGAGCTATCTTTGTTTTTCTTTGCGGAGATGAGTTGTCAGTGGTTTCCTTCTCGGCTTAGTTGTAGTTTGTGTTGCCTCACTTTCATGATAGATTTGTGTGTTCCTCGGTTTTGAATCTGTCACCACTGCTCTATTGTGACACATTTACACTACTAATTCTTGTGTATTTTGTTGTTTGCGGTGGTTATGTAGTGAATTTACTATGTTTGTTTGTTGTGCCTTACTCTCATCAAATTAAGAATTTGGTCACTAGAAAAATGCATCCAGTTAGGCATCCCTTATATAATCATGTTTTAACCTTTATAGAATTATCGTTTTTGCTTCCGTTATATAAATGTAAATTTCCAAAAGAATGTTCCACGAGAAGTGTTTTTCCTCGCCATTGATATCCTATTGCGAGGAAACTAAGTTTTCATCGCTCCACAACTAGGAGAAGTCCCCTTATTTTTGTATAAATATCCATAAACTGAGCTTTAGATAACTAAAAGCAGAGATTGGGAGGGAATCAAACCCACGGCCTTGCCATTTAAACCCCTTTCTGGGGAAAGTTATACTAGGTGCGGGGAAGTCTTCATGTCTATAATATATTAATATATAAGGGAATTGTTATTGGCACTGCAAAAGTCTAATTTTGCACTCCAAAATTTGTAAATTAAAAAGAAAAATACATTTATAAGAAGTGTAGAATAAAATTTTGAGAGTGCTGATAACAATTTCCAATATATAATATGTACACAATTTAATTTAGAAATAGAAAGAGCAAACTAATGGGATCATCTAACTAAGTCGAACAATCCAAACTTGTCAATATCTTTGTAATTCGAAAAGATCTCTATTCATATGCTACCTTGATCATTCTCCATTTGACATTGTCATAAACCTTGCAATTAAAAAAAAAGACCTGAAAGTGTTTGAGTTGTAGCTTCCAACTAGCTTCACGAATGAACGAGGAAAACCTGTCATGCAAGCAGTCAGAAGACATGAGAAATTTGTAAAACTTTTTTCATCCAAAGCTTGCCATGCAGGTAGTCTGAATCCTTTCCCAAAACACTGATTGAGGTGATCCCCACGGCCAAAGCCTTTTGAAGCATACTCTACCAAATCATCACGTTTATGTAGCATTCATGTACACTTTGCTTCACAAGGGCGGCAGAACGTTAGAGGTTCTCTCATTGAGAGTGCTCTTTTCCTTACAAATTCAAGGCATTCCCAGCTGAATACAAGTTATTCTTCAAGTATTTATACTTGAATACTTATTATTCTAGTTGGCTTATGTCTTGCGTCATTGCACGATCAAATTTGATACATAAATTTGGTGTCCCCGAACACTATCATCCACAAATGATTCGATTTCTTCTGAATAGTTTGAGGACTTCTTGAGGAAACCTTGGAACCAGTATGTTGAGGATTTTGGGTATCTTTGTAGATTTTCATAATTTACATAATTAATACCAAATCTAACAGTGTATCCATTATTCCATTCGAAATTGTCTAGCAATGACCATGCAAAATATCCCTTCACATTAGTACCATTTCTGCATACACACAAAAGCACATCAATGCATTGATGCAAACATCAAAAGATTAAATAACCTTAATCAGTATTTTAACAAGAACTTACTTAATTGCTGCTTGAACGTAACATAGGTGGCGATAGTAGTAGTCAATTCTATTGCTATCATCAAGGGCTTCGGTTAGTGATAATCTAGGATCATTGAACTCATCAACCCCTACAATGAAATGCATTTAGTTTTTTTTTATTAAGCGATATAAAATTAGCTTTAGAAACGTCATAGCAACATTGTATTTTAACCATTATATAATATGAAATATTAATGATGTAGATAATTCAGGCTTCAGAGTATTAATTACCATTTTCTGTAATGTAAATCAATGGGTCGTTATACTTTTCTTTCGTGTAGAGTAAAAGATCTTGAATTCCTTTTGGATAAATATATATCCAGTTAGAAGCCGCCTGCACCCCATTTAAAGATAATTGAAATTTTAAGGAGTAAGGTCTGTACATGGATAACAATAAAAAAAATCTTGGGTGCTCCAGTACTCTGATTGTTTTAACCATTAAGTCTTAATTTTTTTGTATTTTTATACAAAGATCTAAAGATTAAAACATTCGAAATATTGAGTACTTTGACACATGAAAAAAAGTCCCGTATAACGATATACACATCCAAATATTAATAGCTCTGACTGGTAATTATTTGATATGTACCTGTGGACCGATGGGGACTCCATTAACCTCAACTGCCACAACATGGATGAATATAATCAATACTTGGTACCTGACTATTCTAATACATCATTAATGACTCCAAATAAGTTTGTAATTCGTACTTACCTGTAATATTAACGCAAGAATCTGTTACATAGCTTAGACTATCAGAACAAATGTTAGATGCATCGCTTGCAAATCTACCAGTATAGTAATTTAGTCCAATAAAATCAAATGAGCCACTTAGCAACTTGGATTGTTCTTTTGTAAAACTTGGTAATCGCTCTCCAACAAGAGCTCGCATGGTTTGAGGATAGTCACCATGTGTTAGTGGGTCCATAACCCTGAAGAAATATGAAATTCCAAGCTCAACCTAATATTTTCAAAGAGGTATTACTAGCTAGCTAGTACATTGTAAATAAGCAAAGCATTATATTTAGCTGATAAAAAATATACTTGCCATCCAAACATAAAGTCTAAAGCTCTTAGTGCAGCATCTCTATCCTCCTGTGTCTCTGAAGCTGGCTTAAACCAGTGTGACGCCACTGTTATTCCTATTGTGCCATTTTGACGCGCCTGCATAAGAAAACTCAAGAATTCATTTATTAGCAGCAAGACAAAAGAATAATCTTTGTATCTCATTAGACAAAGTAATCTCTGCAATGTTAGAATTAAAGCTAGTAACTGATATAGAATTCTCAACGAGAAACCCAAGATTTAGTAAAAGAAATTAGTTAACTAAACCTGGTATTTGTCCTTGTACAACTTTACAGCGGCCGCATGAGCAAGGAGTTGGTTGTGTGTCACAATGTATGGTTCAGTACCCGAATCTCCACCGGTGCAGTTTAGGTTTTGCCAAGAAGAGCAGCGTCCCGGTGCATGGATTCCTATTGCATAACCATGATTACTTACAGTATATAGTTCATTCAATGTGATCCAATGTTTTACTCGATCTCCAAAATGGTTAAAACAAAGGTCTGCATAGTCTTGAAAATCATCCCTGTGATACGATTTCCGAACATATTTGTTATCGATATATAATTTCTTTAATTACAGTATCAACATTGTCTAAAGTAAAATTTATTCACTTACACAATACGAGGGCTTAAAAAACCACCATATTCGTTTACTAAAGCTTGTGGAACATCCCAGTGAAAGATCGTCACAAATGGCTTTATACCTATATGTAGTATAATCAGTAAAAGCAGCTTTAAAGTTTATATAAGTGCATGTAGCTCTTATCATATGTTAAAGTAATTGATAACATGAGATAAGAGAAATATTTTTGCTTACCACCCTAAGTGACGGTGATACTCATTACTCTATTTATTACTGTTGGATGAGTGTAATTTTGGGATTTGGGTCTATCCACTAAACCTATAATAAAATGTAAGGTGATGAGCATTACTGCTACTTGAGGGCAATAAGCAAAAATGCACTTTGAGATAAAATAGGCAGCTGTATCAACCATTGCTTAGGAGCACATTAGTGAGATTGTTGTAGTACTCGATGCCTTTCTTGTTGATGCCCCCACTTAGCGTTCCATCTGGGAATTGGAAAAAGTTAAAAGTGAACATGTACCTATAAGAGAAGTTAAAGTAAGAAAAAATGTGAACAAAAAAGTGATCTGTCCCAATCAAATATACGTATGCGGATCAACATTACTTGGTAACAATCTTGACCATGAGATTGAGAATCTATAAGCATCCACCGACATGTTCTTCATAATTTGCACATCTTCCTATATTGCACAAAGATATGCATAATTATAAGAAAGAACCTAAAAGTTATGGATATAAGATTTCGATGTCGTGTGTTTTTGTAAGGATAAAAAATTTAGTATGTACATAGTGTGCCCTTCAATTTCAAGTACAGAAGGTCTAGAGGATAACGTTTGTGATTTTGTAACCTGATAGTGGTGATATTGATCAATAGCAACATTTCCATTGCTATAATCACTGATTTTTTCTGCAATTAACCATATAATATTTTAATATTTAGAGTACAGATGGCAAAAAATAAAAAATAAAAAACCACATCATTCGGACTGTTATATATGTATATATACAGGCCTAGGTTACAAACTACATGATCACTAGAAATTAAAGACACAATTGTTGTGTCTAAATATTTAATTATGGGATTGGCTAAATGATAATTATAATGCTAAAAACAAAAGCAGGCTTTATTAATATATTTCCCACCATGCCACGTCTATAACATTATCCAAGTAAAAAACCGATGCAATGTAGCCACCAAAAAGTCGTATCAGAGTGGAGGATTCCGTTGGGATGAAAGGCAAACAATCATTTTTTCTATGACCTGGGATGGATAGGGATTCAAATTTGGAATCTCTTCCACATTGGGAAAAAAATCTACCGTATAATGAAAGGCTAACTTCATGAGGTATATATTGTTGTTTAGACGTTTAAAAAACGTGAATATAATAAGGATAGTGCTATTGAAACACCTATTTTTACCTTTTACACACCTTTGTTAATAGTGTGAATCAAATTCATGTTTGAATTGAAATTGACATTATGATGCTAGTTTTCCCTTCTGAATCAGACAAATTCATATCGGAAAGAAGTAGACACTAAGTTTTTTCGCTTTTTTTCTTTTTGAATTCATCTATCCGAAAATTAAGAAGAGATTATGTAAGAAGTAAAAATGGATGTGGTTATGGAAGCAAAAGGCATGCACCAGTTGGAAGCATAAAGGAGTTTGGAGAAAACAAATATCAGGGGAAAGAATGACACCTGCAGAGATACTGCGATAGAAAAATTTAATTGAAAAAAACAATAGAATGAGTTAATTAGCTTGAAATGCAATAATTTAATTAAATATTTATCTGATTAGACAGACCTGGATATTGGTGGGTGAAGTTATCCCACAGGCTTGGTCCTTTACCACTTTCATTCCAAGCACCTTCAACCTGAAATGTATATATACATATATATATACACACACACACATACATATATACGTAGGTAAGATGTCGATATTCTTGCATGGGTGGTAATTGATCTGACATTGAAATTAAAGCCTAAGTAATTACATGAGACAGAAATTAAAACAAATTAAAGGGTAAGTAGTTAAGCCCCAGCTAGAAGGAACTAATAACCTGGTAAGCTGCTGAAGCTGAGCCAAATATGAATCCTGGTACAAGAGAATCAAAACGGCTTCTGTTGAGAAAGTCACAGACAATGGGTGGATCTGTGTTAGCCGCTTTGCTATTTCTCAGTACACAGCCAGCGAGTAGCATAATACATAAGAACAAAGATCCTAATTGCATAGCCATAAGCAAGGATCGAAAAAGATGTTTGGCGCCAGTGGGCAGTGGGCTGGAGCTTAACGCCTAGGTAGACAGCGACTGAGTTAGAAATCGAGGTTAGGAGCGGCTTCGAGGCAATATGAAGAAATTAGAAAAAATATAATATTATTAATAGGAGAAAATTGAAGGTTCTTCTTTTGTATTGGAATGTAAAATTTTGTCACTATAAAAATAAATAACAGCAATTAGATCACAAACACCGAACTTGTTTGTAAATTTTGCTAAACAAATATTACTACAATAAAGTTGAACTAAAACAAATAATTATGGCTAAAAACTGCAACAGTGAAAATATTTTTTCAAGATTAAATAAAACACAATACATGTAAAATGGTAAATTACCTACAGAAGGCTGCTTGACATAGGCTTTGTTTTCGTGACAATACGGTAAAACACTTTTTGTTTTGTCAAATGAAAGAAACAAAAGCCACACACCAAAACTACAAGCTGATGAACATAAACAGAAGCTAAGCTTTTCGTAGGGGAGGGGGATTATCTGCCCTCCCATTTTCGATGCTTTCCCATGTCCTCTTGTTTGTGTGGTCACGGTTAAGCCACGTTAATATTTTATATTACTATTCATTTTTATCTTATTATCTTTATATAAAAAATAATATAAAATATTGACGTGGCTTAACTATGATCACATAAAACAGGAGGGCATGAAAGAACATCGAAAATGAGAGGGTAGACAATCCTCCTCCTTTCGTAGGATCAAAAGAATGACACCAGTCGCATAAACACTTCATATTTTTTACTATAATCACCGACAGTTCATTTATTAAAAAAAAAAATGTAATGTAAAAAAGTTGTTATAATTATAACTTGTTTGAGTTGTCTACAATTCCAAGTTAATTTGAAACGCAAATAATTTTTAATCAATTATTCATGTCAGCAAGACATGGCGTCAGGTACGGAGGCAGATTGTCTGCCCCTTATTTGTCTGCCCTCTCCGTCTCTTTTTATTTGTCCCGTCACGGTTAAGTTACGTTAACATTTTATATTATTATTACTTTTTATTCTATTATCTCTATAAAAAAAATTAATATAAAATATTGACATGCCTTAATCGTGACCACATAATTTAGGAGAAGATGGGAAGGGCTAACAAATAGGAGGGCAGACAGTCTGCCTACCTTTCAACCTTTTCACTGACCAAATAAAATAATATACACGATTTTCCTAAAAATAAAATAAAATAAAATAAAATAATATACACGCACCAGTTTCGAATACTCATCAGTCTAAAAGCAAGTATACTGACAAAAAAGCCAACATCCAACAGGACACGAAAATTAACAAAAGTTAGAAGAATCATTCATGTCGGTGAGCATTTTTACTCACTACACTAAACCTTCTAATAAAAGAAAACTAATTAAAAAAATTTAAAAACTTTAAGTTTTAACGATAAAGATAAAATAAAAGATAAAATAAATTGTACCAAGATTGACTTTTTAGTGTAAAAATATGATTTTTCTTTAAAATAAACAGTATCATGAGCTTCTCGTTAAAATTCCCTCTAATAAAAAGCAAGTACATTCGACAAAAAAGCCAACATCCAACCGGACACGAAAACTAACGAAAGTTAGAAGAATTGTTCATGTCGAAGAAAATTTTTACTCAACACTCTAAATCTTGACGTACGTCACTATATACTTAATTATTATCATGTTAAATATTAATTTTTAATTTTGAAAAAAATAATCAAGATTAAATGAAAAACACGTAACAGATGATTAGGTATATAATAAATGTACACCATAATATGCTACAGCAGTAAAAATAAATAAACAAATTAGACAGCGCAGGAAGCAAGGAGAAAATCGAAGATTGAGCGCAGGATGGAGGAGTAGGAAAGATACCAAGAGTAGTTCAATGGAAAAAGATAAAAACAATAGGAGTCAACCCACACACATCAGGACTGCAAATACTGAATCGAAAACTTTGGTGAAATTGAAAACTAACCAGAATTCTTCTTCTTCTGTGAAGTGGTTTGGGCAGACTGGCATACTGGCATACTTCAGTATTAATACCAATTTCTTGGCTCGGTTATACAACGACTAACTTCGAATTTTCGTCCTACCATTCTCCCACGAGTTTTTTTCCCAAGCAGAAGGTCAAATCAAAATGTGAGGAAAAGATAAAATATGGTGGAGTCCACTAAATAGAAGAAAAGGATAGTTGGGTCAGTTAAAAGAGAAAAAAAGAAGATAATTATGTGAGGTTAGGAAAACGACATATTTTGAGAACCATCAAACATTTTATGGCTTCAATCCGCAGAACGTGGCTATATCTTTACTTCTTATTTTTCTTCTATGAAATAAGAAAATGAGTATCACTATTTTTATTATATATTTGTACTATTATTTTTATTATTTTTTAATATGAATAGAGTCATCAATGTATGTAGGTTTCATTTTTATTTAAAAAATGATAATATTAAAATATAAATGTCTAATAAAAGTAGCATTTTTTATAAGTGAAAAAAAAAAAGATGAAACAGAAAAATGGAAAAGGATAGTTGATTCTTATTTATATGCATTACTCCTCTCATTGAGGTTTTTTATGCTAGACCCGGAAAATACTATTTTATTTCTGGTGGACGGAACGGCTGCTTTGATACACGTTTTACACGACGTGATATGTGATATATATATATATATATATATATCTACTAATTAATAAGACACTCATTATCAATCAAAATTTTATGAAATTATCAGTTTAACCCTCTAATTAAAACAGAACATGGATAAGAAATATGGGGCATAAATGTAATTTCACACAACCAAATTTTTTTTTTTTTAATGTCTCACCTACATATAATCCTAACATATTACTAATTAAAAAAAAAAAAAAAAACTTCCCACTCCCACATTCTCTATCACTCTCTTCCTCTCTCCTTCTATTTCAAAAACAAAAATAAAAATTTTTTCTCTCACACTTTATGTGTGCCCATATGCTAGAGTGTGTGTGTGTGTGTATATATAAAAAGCAGAAACGATGAAACATTCAAAAACCTTTAAAATATCTTTTTGTTTTCTTCACAATCAATTCCAAAAAAAATAAAAAAAATAAGAACAAATTGGTAAAAAATCATAACTGAATAGAAAACTGTATTAAAAAAATTACATAAAGCAGAGTAAAAAAAAGTTGAACGTGGCATTCAAACCTCCATGTTGTGCAGAAAAAACAAACTCGGGAAGATGGAGTTCAGAACGCGGAATAGACACAGTTATTGGCAGGGACGAAGCCAGAGATTTGTGTGAATGGGGGCATCCTCAAACAATAAAATCATAATTAAAAAGCTCAAGAATTTACTAAACACAATATTTATATATTAATCCATAAAGTTTTTTATACAACAGTCCCTTACAATATCTCTCGATGCGTTTTCATGTTCTGAAAGCGTTGCATGACAACATCATTACCAATACCATCAAATATCTCTCTCTATAAAAATAACCATGTTATCATTCATCCATTGATCTCCCATCCGATTTCTCAATTGATTCTTCAGAATTTTCATGGCCGAAAATGCTCTCTCAACGGTTGCAGTAGCAACTGGAAGAGTTAGTGCTAATATCACAAGCAAGTAAACCAGCGAATACACCTTGTGTTTTTTGCATTGAACCATTTTTTTTGCAAGATCTCCAATCTCTTTTAAACCTAAAAACTCAATGCTAGACCGCATATCCACAATGTAAGTCTCAAGTGGAATCTTAAGTATCACCAGCTCATTCATAGAGAAGTCTTTAGGATAAAACTAGGCAAGACGCAATAGCTTTTGGCTATCAAAAGCAGAGAAGGAGTCGGCTGGACATAAACATGCTAAACAAAGAAGTAACTCAGTGTTGGTCTCATTGAAACAATTATTTAGTTCTTGAAGCTGCCAATCCAAAACAACATAAAATATCCCAACACAATAATGATGCATATTTGTGGCTGCTTGTGCTTTTCGTTGCCCTCGCCTTTGAGAAAGAAACATATCATCCATATTAGGCACATCAATATCATGTTTAAGACAAAATTCTGAGACTTCACTACGTAAAGAATCCCAACCACTTTTCCTCATTATCTCCAACCTTTGCTTACAAACTCCAACCAACTTCATGACATTTACAATATCTTGATCCTTCCTTTGCAATGCTTGTGACAATTCATTGGTTATTCCTAGTATATCTTTCATCAAGTGTAGATTAAACACAAAGTCAAATGATTGCATGGAATCCAATAAATTATTCACTTCACATCTTTGTTGAGAGCTTACTCCATCATCTGCTATTACTTCAAGTACATCAAGTATGGATGAAAACATAGTCATTATACTTACTAAAGTACCAAAGTGTGAACCCCAACGTATTTTTCCAGCACGTTTCAAAGTAGTTTCTTGATTTTTGCCTTTCCCACTTGTAAACTCACCACTGTTTAGTGCTTCAATAACTGCAATAGATTGCTTCTCTTGAAGAAGATCACAACGCTTCGACGAAGCTCCAACAACATTTACCAAAATAGTAACTATACTAAAAAGAGACTCAATTTGGATGTTCTTCTTTGCCACAGCTATAAGAGCTAATTGAAGTTGATGTGCAAAGCAATGAATATAATAGGCACATCCTCATTGTGATTCTCCGGAGCATTTGTCAAAGTAACGACTTTCACATCCTCATCGTGGTTGGCAAGAAACTGTAGAAGATCAAAAAAGTTTCCATGGTTGCTTGAATGTTTAGATTCATCATTACCACGAAATGCAAGCCCTTATCTCAAAAAAAATCAACAACAATCGATTGATGCATTCAACCGAGCTCTATATTGAATTCGAGCTTCATCATGAGTTTTAGAGAAAAAAGACTGGATATGTTGCTTTTGACTCCTTAAAGCTTCAAAATTACTCCATGCTTGATTGTGTACTGTTGACGCCTCCAATATGAGTTAGAGTCTTTCTTTCTTCTTCCAGTTAGAAAATCCTTCGCCAACAAAAAAATCACCACCTGCTTGTTCTCCAATGTTTGGTTTAAAAAGGTAGCAACACAGACAAAAGGTAGCATTTTTTCTACACTATATTCCAACCAAGTAGGAAAATCATCAAACCAAGTAGGGTTGAATCGTCTTTGCATGTCTCCATATTTCTTGTAAGGAAAATTATGGGCTTTAGGTTGTTGAGGACTAGCTAGCACATACGCTCTTCATACTTGATCTTGAATATTAGGATTGCAATCCAAAATTCGAATTCGCTTACTAGGATCTGATGGAAGATTTGATAAAATAAATTATGTACTATCTTGTCCCCGAGTATCATTATTTTTCTCAATAACTGGGGATGGCGGCAATGATATTTTTTTTGAAAAACCTCTCCATGATGTTTCAGTCTGCAAAGTCAGTCATATTGATACCAATAACATATAAGGTTCATACGTAATTTGTAGAATTTATAAAATAAAAATCTCAATAAAATTCTTAGACTCTTAATCCTAGAGTATACTATACTAATATAGTAAGATGCCTAACAACTAATCCATATCTAATCCAACCAAGGCAACAATTCAATTAACCAATACCAATAAGCATACAAATTATTCAACAAATAAACATTTAATTCAACTAATCATACGAATAAATGTATACCCATATTCATAGAATTCGTAATTTCATAATTTCATACATCAATAATCATATAATTCATATCAATAATCAATAATCAATAAGTCAATAACCATATTAGTGCATTACCATATCCATATGATTATATATTTCTATACCAATTAAATAAAAATTCGTCTTAAATAATTAATTAGGGTTAGGGATCATAGATTTAGGAATTAAAAAATTTACCTGAATATATATATGTCGGCTAGAGAGTGGTTGGCTTGGAAGAGCCACTTTGTTTCTGTTCCGTTCCGTTTCAAGCTGTTGGGGGAAGAGCAGCACCACGCTGCTCTCTGATTGGCAAGCCGCAAAGGGAAATGAAAACGAAACAGGGAGATGGAATGGGAGTTTGGGACCGTGGGGACAAGCGGTCCCCCACTATAACATACTTTTTTTTTTCCAAACATATACGAAACGACGCCGTTTCGTTTACATTTTTTTATTTATTTTTTACCAGGACCAAAACGACATGGTTTTGAAAAAAAAAAAAAAAAAAAAAGACCCAGCTCTGCTTCTGCAGAATCAAATCGGAGCACAACCAGAAAAATCTCAGTGGGGGCTTTGCTGCTGCAGAACTAGATCAGTTTGAGTAGCATGCCATCATTAGAAAAATCTCAGTGGGGGCATCCACCCCCTAGGCCCATGGTAGCTCCGCCCTTGGTTATTGGAAGAGAGTTTACCTTTTTATTCCAAGTTTACAATTATCGGAAGAGAGTTTACCTTTTTAGTTTCTCTACTGCAAAATCTGCAATGGTTTTACGAGGGAGAACGAGGACGACGCAATTCAATCTCCATCCACCTTTTTACAGGTACGCTAAGTTTTTTCAATTTCTGACTTTTATCGCTACATTTCAATCTAAAATATCGGACAAAAAGTTGGGTAATTATCCTCCTATTTTGAAAAATAAGAGATAATTATCCTTCTAAACTGAGAGGTTATAATTATA
The DNA here is from genome assembly GCA_024362995.1 of Heteromeles arbutifolia. Classification (NCBI taxonomy): domain Eukaryota; kingdom Viridiplantae; phylum Streptophyta; class Magnoliopsida; order Rosales; family Rosaceae; genus Heteromeles; species Heteromeles arbutifolia. Next base: position 1,839,212 of record JANCRC010000005.1, read on the forward strand.
ACACGTTGAAAAAAAAGATAACTTTAACAAAAAAACTGCTGGTACTGTTCACTTTAACAAAAAATCATATTTTTACATTAAAAAATCAATCTTGATACTATTTATCCCTCGGAGTTTTCAAGTCATTCTCATTAATTTTCCTAAAAAAAAGAAGGTAAATTACATTTTATCCCTCGGATTTAAGTGTAATTGCAACCGCATACAACATCTTTAAAACATTTCAATCTCATATACAAATTTTTATTTTGTTGCAATTTCATACATCTGTTAGTTAAATCGTTAATTTGATCGTTAAATGATAACATAGCAAATGCATGACCCACATATTTGATGACGTGACATATGAAATATAATTGATTATCAAAAAGCAATTTAAACAAAAAATTAAATTAAACAAAATAAAAGGGGGCCCATCCTTCTTCCCCCCTCCCCCCCCCCCCCACCACCCCAAGACCTCCATCTCTATCTTCTTCTTTCTCCACCCCGACCACCTATATCCCATACAACCATGTCAATCCCTCCCCCTTAAATCTCCCCCTCCCAATCCTTAATAGTTCCAGATCATCAACAAAACAATTTACACAACCAAATCATCAAATTTCTGATTCCCAAATCTTGACACACGGCATGGCGTCTATTGACGCCTTTGACACCGGCGGCTGACCGTCCTTGCCACCCAGCCCCCGCAGCAGCGAGTCCAGGTCCGAATCGTTCACCGCCATGCATTGGTGAGGACGATTCCTTCCCGCTTGGTTCGTCTTTCCGGGTTTTCTCCATCTAGGTTTCAAGTCGGGTGTCGCGGCGGAGTGGCTGCACCTAAGATTAAAGGCATGAGAGAGCTCTCAATTTCGACCCTTCCTCATGGCCCAGTCGAAAAGGGAAGCTAATTCAGACACAAACTCAGCTTCGGATATAGGAAGGTCTCTAGGCTTTTTTTCGGATTGAGAGCGAAAACTGAGAGAAAATATACGAAGAATCAGAACAAATTTGAAAAATTTGGGAATAGGGTTTAGGGATTGGGAGGGTGAAGATTGACATGGTGGTTGTATGTGATGGGTGGTGGTGGTGGTGGAGAAAGAAGGAGATGTTGATGCAGGTCTCGGGTGGAGAAAGAAGAAGATGGAGATGGAGGTCTCGCGAGTCGGGTGGGAGAAGAGAGGTGGGGCCCCCTTTATTTTGTTTAATTTAATTTTTTTGTTTAAATTGCTTTTTGATAATCAATTGTTTTTTTATGTGCCATGTCATGCATTTGCCGCGTCACCATTTAACAGTCAAAATAACAGTTTAACAACGGATGTATGAAATTGCAATAAAATAAAAATTTGTGCATGAAATTGAAATATTTTAAAGTTATTGTATGTGGTTGCAATTGTGCCCAAACCCAAGGGAGTAAAATATAATTTATCCAAAAAAAATTGGAGCTCAAATTTGAAACTGCACTTAGTTGCAATTGGTTTTATTTCCTTTCCCGCAAAAACTACATTGTCTTCACTCTCAGGTATGTTACTTTGATGTTTGATTTATTTTTAACTTCCCTTTTTATCATTAACTCCAGATTTGATCAAATGTATAGGCTGATTGGTGAATCCCCAGTGATCGATGCGTTTTCAATATATGAGTTGGTGGCTTCATTCTTTTGGGTGACTTCGTTTAATTCTTTTTTCCTCCTATCCATGAATTAATTTTAATTAATTTAGTAGAAATGTTCATTTTTGGTTTCTGGGAAATTAAAAGTTTGAATCTTTTTTATTTGTGTAATCAGTTTTGAAGTTTGTTTCAGGGAAAATATGGAAGAAGGAATAGAAATAGCGGAAGAAGAGGGAACAAAAATAGTTTTGAGTCATCCTATTCTGTTTTGGGTAACATAGTTTCATCCTTTTCGTTTTTCCTTCTGTCCATGATTTTGTTTTTAACAAATTCAAACAAAATGATCATTAAAGTTTGAACCTTATCTATTTCTTATAGATTTGGACCATAAGAGCGGAGCAGAAGAGGTCTTGATCATGTTTTTTTTCTTCATTTAGATGGTTGATCTACTCTCTTTTTTAACGCTCGGACTTTTTTATCTGCTTCTATTTCCTATGCCTACTTTTTTATAGACAATTGGTGGACGATGTTTTGATGGGACATCGATTGTCAGGTAGGACTACGACCTATGCTTTATTTTATGGGCATGCCCATTTTCTTAACATGTCTCTCATATTTCCCATTCTGTTTTTCTTATTTTTCAATCCACGCTCTTCTCTTTCTACTCTCTTTGCCTGTAGAGCCGTTTGGTGTGTCGAAGTGGTTGGATGTGTTTGATGTGAAATAACTGGTGTGCTCTGAGAGGCTACATGGAGGGTATATTTCTATTTCTCCCATGTTTTATTTATTTATTGGCGATCAAATGATACTTTGTTCTTCTTTCATTTTGGAAGAAAAATGTTACAATTGCTCTATTCTGTAATGGTTTTAAGGCTCTACAGATGTCCTTAATTGTTTATGTCATTTTTAGTTTATCTTAATACTGTAATATACGATCAAACCTATATATGTAGTATGAACACTATATCAGAGAAGGGATTTTTATTTTCTTACTTTGTATTCAGAGGAAACAAAGAAGAACCATGGGAAGACATCTACAGTCGGTCCAAGAATAGTGATTATAGAATTTGGGTTCAACTTCTTCTTATTTCCTGTAATCGGTTAAACTTCTTCTTAATTCCTTATATTCAGTTGGATTTCCTCTTCGTTTGGGTTGATTATAGAATTTGGGTTTGTTCATTTGGTGTTTTAAGTATTCGTAAGAGTGTTTGCTTATTTTTTAGGGTGATATCCTTATTGTGTTGCTCTTTACTTGGACCAAAATAAAGAAAAAGACTTGGAACCCTTGCTTTCCGTAAGTTCTTTTAGGAAAGGGGAAAAGTACGGCTAGCACTACTTCTCCTTTTATTTGAATGGGAGTGAGGAGACAAGAATGCATATACACTACCCAAAAAAAAAAAAAAAGGTCTAAGAACACAATTCAGTGGTGCCCTTTTCAATTTCATTGAGCACAGATATGTATTTGTGCTTTTATGTTTCATTGAGCACAATATTATCTCGAATTGATGAAGTAAACATGTTCTTTATCTGAGTATGCTTTGTCTATTTTTGTTACTTCATGTTTCGATCAATTTTTCTTTGCATAAATAAGATGCCATGCAAGCAAGTAAAGCTTTCTGGGTTTTACATGTCTACTGATTCTGAAGCTGGAGTGTCAAACCATGAAAATGGTTGTCAGATTGAGGTTTAAGACACTACTACAAAACCATTTATTAGTGTCGCTATGATAACCGACAGGAAACGTGTATTACTGTCGGATATTAAGTAAAATTCGACAGAAAATGGATGCAGTGGCGGATATAATAAGCGACAGAATTGCCAGCGTCAAGAAATGAATTTTCTGACAGAAAATACTCTAAAATAGATAGAGATTCTGTCGGATATAACTGACATAAATTGTGTCGGATATAACCGACAGAGAATAAATGAATAAATAAGAGCATTCTATGTCGGATAAAACCGAAAGAAAATATATAAAATCGACAGACAATATATAAAACCGACAGAAATTGTGTCGGTTATAATCGACAGGGAATATATTAATAATAAGTAAAAACACTCTTTGTCGGATAAAACCGACAGAAAATATATTAATAATAAAAAAAAAATATAAAAAGAACATCAGAGCATTCTCCCTTCTCCTTCTCCTTCTCGTTGAGCATTCTTCTCCCCTTCTGCTCGAAATGACCCAACATGCTTGAACCAGATTCTGCAGCTAATGAGTAAGCCAGATTGAGCTAATAAGGAACACCATATTCTTCAATTCTTCAAGACGATGATACTCTGGATGAATCGATCTTTTTGATAACTTTGAACAAACACATCGATGCAAACCTGCAATATCACCGACTTAGTTAAATAATGTCTCAAATTGTTGGGTGATTTGGTTAAAATTTCACGGTACATGATTAATGCAATATAGGGCACCAATAAGAAATCCTCGGTAGATGAACACGCTTGATAAAGAAACCAAATCGAAATTATTTTAAATGTCAAAAAGAATTCAGAAACTCGTGCCTTGGCTTTGTATTTTTCATCCTGCGAGACGACAGTAAACATGAGTTCTCTCCCTGGTCTGGTCAGAACATAAGTAACAAACTGCACAGAAACACAAAAAGAAAGCTGTAAAATCCAACTTCGCACTCCTCTCATATGAGATTTTGACTATCGTTTTTATCCAAATGAAAGAAAATTCACCTATGCATATTACATAAAATTAACATGCAGACGTCATGGTTGGATTAAGTATAACATCCCACATCGCCCAGATGAGTGATCCTTAAATGTATATTCTCATCCCTATCTAGCACGAGGCCTTTTGGGAGCTCACTGGCTTTGGGTTCCGTAGGAACTCCGAAGTTAAACGAGAAGGGGGCTAGAGCACTCCCAGGATGGGTGACCCACTGGGAAGTTGCTCATGAGTTCCCAGAAACAAAACCGTGAGGGCGTGGGGAACGCCCAAAGCGGAAAATATCGTGCTACGTGGTGGAGCGGGCCCGGGAGGTGGCTGCGCCTGGGCCGAGATGTGACAAATGGTATCAGAGCCAATCCCTGGCCGGAAGTGTGCCGACGAGGACATCGGGCCCCTAAAGGGGTTGGATTGTAACATCCCACATCGCCCAGGGGAGTGATCCTTAAATGTATATTCCCATCTCTACCTAGCACGAGGCCTTTTGGGAGCTCACTGGCTTCGGGTTCCGTAGGAACTCCGAAGTTAAGCGAGAAGGGGGCTAGAGCACTCCCAGGATGGGTGACCCACTGAGAAGTTGCTCGTGAGTTCCCAGAAACAAAACCGTGAGGGCGTGGGGAACGCCCAAAGCGGACAATATCGTGCTACGGTGGTGGAGCGGGCCCGGGAGGTGGCTGCGCCCGGGCTGGGATGTGACATTAAGCTATAAGATAAATTGTGAAACGAAAATCGCAACTCAGAAGTTAGAAAATACAAACCTTCTGCAAGGGCTTGCATAGCTTCTGCCTTGTTCATCCATGGTGATTGAACTGAGAAGGAGAAGGGGAGAGGAGAAAATGGGGAAGGGAGAAGCATCGGTGCAAGGAAGAGATAGATGAGTTTTATTTTGGAAAATTTTCATTACTGTCGGTTTTAGAAATATTTTTTAAAATAAAAACCGACAGAAAATTATTTTCATTACTGTCGGTTATAACCGATAGAAAAAAAATGACGGTAAAAATCCCCCCAAAAAATGTTGTTACGATTTTAAAAAATAAAATAATAATTGTTTGGTTTAATAAATAAATAAATAATATGTATTTAAATAGAATACGTTTTTAAAAATTAAATAAATAATTGTTTGGTTTAATAGATAATAATCCATGTCAAATATGCGATAAAGAAACAAAAAGAGAATTGTACAATGAAAATGTTGTCACACAAACTAAATATTGTCTAATCAATACTTGAAAAACATAAATAAAAATTTAGCACAAATTACTTTTCCCACTTCAAAATTTAGGCAAATTTAACAGAGATATGCATTCTACGAAACTAGTTTCCATGATCTAACCGTCAAACTTCTTTGTAGATACTACAAGATCACATACGCAAAAAATCGCAAAAAAAAAAAAAAAACATTCAGAGACTAGGTAACGGAACAAAAGTTTTTGACGGTTATAAACAAAAAATCACAGTTTAACGGTTATTTTAGCTCCGGCTTTGATGATTTTTTTTTACAGCTACACTCCTCCACCCTAGAAGAATGCAATGAACGAATTCGATCTTCAATTTAAAATATTTACACTAGTGGATACCACAAAATCTTATTTTATACTTAATAGAAGTATAATATTAACTCTAAGTGTTTGTTTAATATATCGTTTCAACACGATACACATTCTACGAAACTTTTTTCAATGATCTAACTGTCAAACTTGTTTGTATACACTTCGAGATCGTATACGTAAAAAATCACAAAAAACAAACATTCAGAGATTAGGTAACAGAACAAAATTTTTCGACGGTTATAAACGAAAAATCTCAATTTAACAGTTACTTTAGCTCCGATTTTGATGATTTTTAACAGCTACACTCCTCAACCCTATCAGAATGCATTGAACAAATTCGATCTTCAATTTAAAATATTTACACTATTGGATACCACAAAATCTTATTTTATACTTGATGGGGAAGTATAACATTAACTCTAAGTGTTTGTTTCATCTATCGTTTTAATACGATGCGCATTCTACGAAACGTTTTTCAATGATCTAACTGTCAAACTTGTTTGTACACACTCCGAGATCGCATACGTAAAAAATTGCAAAAAACAAATATTCAGAGATTAGGTAACGGAACAAAAATTTTCGATGGTTATAAACGAAAAATCACAATTTAACGGTTATTTTAGCTTCGATTTTAATGATTTTTTACAGCTACACTGCTCGACCCTATAAGAATGTAATGAATAAATTTGATCTTCAATTTAAAATATTTACACTAGTAGATACCACAAAATCTTATTTTATACTTGATGGGGAAGTATAACATTAACTCTAAGTGTTTGTTTAATTTACCATTTTGATGCAATACACATTCTACGAAACGTTTTTCAACGATCCAATCGTCAAACTTGTTTGTACACATTCCGAGATCGCATACATAAAAAATCACAAAAAACACACATTCAGAGATTAGGTAACAGTACAAAAGTTTTCGACCGTTATAAACGAAAAATCACCATTTAACGATTATTTTAGCTCCGATTTTGATGATTTTCTACAACTACACTCATCGACCTTATAAGAATGCATTGAACGAATTCGATCTTCAATTTAAAATATTTACACTATTGGATACCACAAAATCTTATTTTATACTTGATGGAGATGTATAACATTAACTCTAAATGTTTGTTTCATCTATCGTTTTGATACGATATGCATTCTACGAAACGTTTTTCAACGATCCAACCATCAAACTTGTTTGTACACACTCCGAGATCGCATACGTAAAAAATTGCAAAAAACAAATATTCAAAGATTAGGTAACGGAACAAAAGTTTTCGATGGTTATAAACGAAAAATCACAATTTAACGATTATTTTAGCTCTGATTTTGATGATTTTTTACAGTTACACTCCTCGACGCTATAAGAATGCAATGAATGAATTCGATCTTCAATTTAAAATATTTACACTAGTGGATAAATCTTATTTTATACTTAATGGAAGTATAACATTAACTGTAACATCTCACATCGCCCAGGGGAGTGATCCTTAAATGTATATTCCCATCCCTACCTAGCACGAGGCCTTTTGGGAGCTCACTGGCTTCGGGTTCCGTAGGAATTCCGAAGTTAAGCGAGAAGGGGGCCAGAGCACTCCTAGGATGGGTGACCCACTGGGAAGTTGTTCGTGAGTTCCCATAAACAAAATCGTGAGGGCGTGGTCGGGGCCCAAAGCGGACAATATCGTGCTACGGTGGTGGAGCGGGCCGGGGAAGTGGTCCGCCCCGGGTCGAGATGTGACGTTAACTCTTAAGTGTTTGTTAAATCTATCAATTTGATAGGATATGCATTCTAAGAAACTAGTTTCAACGATCCAACCATCAAATATGTTTGTATATACTTCAAGATAGCATGTGTAAAAAATCGCAAAAAAAAAAAAAAACATTCAGAGATTATGCTGGCGACCGTCCAAAATTTTGCTTTGTTTGTGTCGGTTATATCCGACAAGGCCATGAGTGAAAAAAAATATTTAAAACATGTGTTTATTTATTTATTTTTTTATCAATATAACATTTTAAAATGATAAAATCAGACATGATAGAGTACACCAGATGTTCATGTGTGTTTATGTGCCAGACAATGTGCTTTGTGACGCATTGAAAAAAATTGTTTGAATTTCTTTGTATCATGTTGCTTGTCTGTGAGGGAGCATAATCCTTATTACAAAAATGATAGAGCTTCAGATTGTAGTCTGTTGTTATTATTCTCTCAAAAAATTTATGGCTCGTGGGAAATGGGTTCATTATACTTTAGGGTCATGAGTGAAAAAGAAAATATTTAAAATATATGTTTATTTATTTATTTTTAATCCATATAACATTTTAAGATAATAAAAAATTTATTTCTGTCGGTTATAACCGCCATCATTAACTTAAAAACCGCCAGAAAATGTCAAAAATATTTAAAAAAATGATTCAAAAATACTGTCGGTTATAACCGACAATATTTTTTTTGATATCCGCCAGGTCTTTATGTCGGATATAACAGATAAGATTTTTCTAATATCCGCCACTACTTAAATGATATGTCGGATACAATTTATCCGACATGATTTTTCTAATATCTGCCACCATCATCCGCCACCTAAAGCTAATATTGTAGTAGTGAGAGTTGCTTGACTATTAAATATTTTACGTTGTTTAAAATATTGTTCAACGAAGAGTTGCTTGGCTATTAGTTAGTGTAAGATTCAGAGGAATGTAGTTTATCATACTCAAGAGTGCATGTAGTATTCTATGATTTGGCATAATTTTCTATGTAATTGATTCTTCTTCTCTAATAATCTTCCCCTATTTCCTTTTGTTTTGTATATAATGGATTGTCTTAAATTTACAGGTTCGTGGCTCATTCAGGCTGCAAGGGATTTGATTACTTTCTTTTTAGGAATATGAACTGGAACAACTTCAAAGTTCGAGTGTAATTATTTGTCTATTAAGTAAATAACTGTATCTTATCTGTTTGTTTTTTCATGCATGGGATTGTATTTTTGATTGGAAGGTTATAAAAATGAACACCTTTTACAGTGCTCCAAAATACGATAGATATACATGTTTTGCAGGAATTAAAACAAGATTATTACTACATTATGTATTCAATTTTAAATTAAGGTACAATATCTATACCAAATAAAATAGGGTTGGCAAATAAACATTAAGAGAACAACCTCCATTTGCACTTTTAAAAGAAAAAGGCTCGGGTTTGATTGTAAAAACAAAAACAAAATTGTTACACCCATTTTTCTTAAGAATAAAAACATGATTAGGCGATCTACTGATAAAGAGATTGGAAACTAATGTAATAAACTTTCATCTTCTATAGGAAAATAGACACAAGTTAAGCATGAGCAATTAAGAAAACACATTCGCAAACACATAAAATTCATCAATCAGCTCTCAACGAATAAGAATGTCGATAGACAAATGAACACCTAATGCCTCCTAAAAAAGGCTGTTGTAATCCTCTCACATGCAAGTCTTGTTTCACTATTGCATGAAAACAACTGACGCAATATATAATTAAAACCGCGTAGCGCCGGTAATTAAAAAAATGCCTCTTGCGCGACCATGATAAGAGAGACCATGATTTAGTAATGGCACCATCATGTTACAAGTAGACTTTATGTTTTTGTATGTACAAATTGTTCATCGTTTTGTTTTGGATCAATGTATCAAAACATACCATCATTTGATCATGATATATAGCTTGAAAATTGTGACATAAGCCTTACAATTAAACATTAATGTCATTTTTGTTTACATAGTTATCAAACAAATTTCTTGCGCCCTTAAAGATGTCATGCGTTAGTCATTTTCAATTTGTTCAGTGAGCTATTTTGACAATTACAATGAAAAAACACTAATTGGAATTGGTAACTCCACTTAACAAAATTGTCATCACCAAGCTTTACCGTTAACATTCTCAATAACCCTTCAATCTTAACTGTAGATTCAGCCATTATCTCAAGTACTTCAAGAATTGAATCACACCCGGATAAAGCAATCAAGAAATCAACTTTCTTCAGAGGACAAACCAAGAAAACAACTTTAAAACAGCTTTATACTCCGGCAATCGGCCTTAAATGAGTACATGATACAACTCCACAAAACAACCAAATAGGCAAACAATCTTTCAGACAAATTGATACTCCGGCAATTGGCCTTGAGGAGTACAAACTACACTTTGGTGGTAAAGAGAAATGGCAATTGGCCTTAGAAATTCTCAAACACTCCAATCACAAAGAAGAAATGGCATTTGGCCTTGAAATTCTTCACAAAACTTTAAGTATACAGCTATCGGTCTTGATTCTTACAAAAATTCGCAAGAAACTTTTCACTTAGACATTAACACAAACAGTTGATATGCTGCAAAACCAGTAATCAAAACAGAACCTGATGACTTGAATCTTGAAACCCAAAAAACGCACTCGAACATCCAAGCTTGTACAAAGAAACCCTTGATCACCCACAACGGAAGACGGTCACCAAAGATCGATCCATGACAATGATACCATATTATCAATATGAAAAAGATAAACTATAACCATTGCAGGAGATTTAAGAAACAAGAAAGCAATGAAGAAAGTAGAGAGAGAAAATTGAGGAAAATATACTAATTGTATTGAATGTATGAAAAAACTCAAAGAGAATTACAGAGAGTATCAGCTTATATAGCTGCAGTGTCTTAGCTTACACGCTAACAACTATTCTAACGGTCTAAAACAGTTGCAGCACCATATTTTAACAAACCATGTTGAGCTGACAATCTTAACAAACTATGCTGGGTTGGCAATCTTAGCAAACTATGCTGAGTTGCATTTGGTCAATGATAGTCAACATATAACTCAGAGGGCCCACCTTCTAAAGTTGTATATATACATTTTTTTTTTCTAGCAAAGATAGATATATCTACAATTTTCTTTTACATCCTTTCAGTGGTGAGCATTCCGACCAACAAGAAATACAAAATCCTCATTTCAAGTCATTTTGGATCTCTTGTTAATCTATGCGGAGCGAAGATGAAGAAGACGAAGTATTGCAGAGAAAGAGAAGAAATATAGCTGGAAATATTTTTTGTATTGATTTCTTAGTGAAGAAGTAAGTACACTGATGAGCTATTTATACGTCTCAAACATACGACAATAACACTATATTTCTATCGTCTCTCATGCTATAATGAGCCGCCCTGCACCGCTGAGCAGTCATCACAAATTTATTAGGGAGGTTATAGTGTTAGAATAATAAATGATGACAAGAGGCATGTCTAATTGGATAGAAAAAATGTTTTTTTTTTAAATTATTATTATTAAGAGGAAGAGGAAAATTCAAAACTGTTACAAAAAACTATTATACTAATTTAGCAAGATAAGAGTTTCAAATTCAGAATACATGAATATAACTTCAGCATCTTATCTACTAAGATTAAAAAATGGTGGTTAAATTCTTACAATTTAAACAACTTTTATAACTCTTGTCGGAGTTTGTTAAAAAAAATAAAAATAAAAACTCTTGTTGAAGAGTTGCACTGCATCTCGAAAGCCCAATTGTGTATTCGTACCCTCACATCTCAATTCTGAGCCCAAATCTTTTGCATCCAAAAACTCATATAGCCTTTCTGTGTCTTTAATTTTATTGAGCATGTCAACAGTCACACCCAATCAAATCAAGTTTCAAGTCCCGAGTCCCAAGACATGCTTAATAAAATCAAAAGCACAAAGAGGCCACAGAGGTTTTTTGGTGCAGAAAACTCTCTCTCCTCAATTCTAAGAGATGAAACCATATGAAGAGTCGTACACTTTTAATCTAGAGAGTCACGTCCCTAATTCAGATGGTACTCCACACCTATAAATAGATGTTTTGTCCTACAGTCATTCATCGAGATTAACCATTCTCATCAAAATCAAGAGAACCTCCTAGGAATTCCAGTATTTAATTCTTCAATTCCTGAGAAAGATTCTACACATTTATGGTTTATTTGGTCTTCTACTGTTACAAGAACAAAAGGTCGTCATATCCTGGGAAATGAGCGCCAGTAAACCATTAATAGCACCAGTGTGGAGCATACTGTCGTTTTAAGAGCATAGTATCCAACACCATCCTCGACGAGATAACGTTTCTCTACAATTGTTTCAGGTGCATCGTGTATAAGTATATCAGAGCATCTCGAGTCAAACTTTGAAGTTTTTCTAACCCTTGTCTGTGCGGGATTAGTATTGTATTTGATTACATTAATTGCTTGATTTAATTTGTGGATTTTCGATATGATTTTATAGCAATTAAACCCTACATTTCCAACATATATTATACTATAGACGTCTTATTACATTACAGTATAATACACAGGATGTTAAGTTTATATCCGTGCATTCGGAGTTTGAAACTCTGCCCTTACATAAATTAATGCAAATAGTTTCGAACATTTTCCCTCTTCTTAATAATAGTGCATTAAAAATATATATAATAATTTCTTTTAATAAGAAGGAAATGGGTTTCAGCCGTAAATTAAGAAAGTGGATACATTAACAACACTTCTTATTAGCCTGCAGGCCTTTGATAAACCAAACATTCACAAACATTAAGAACATTTAAAAGTGACCCATACAACAAACTCTATACGAGTTGCTGCAATTTATTCTAACTTACAAGAGTCTAACAGAGAACTTAAAAACGAACTCGCACAATGACTCTAAAAGAGCCGTTGTACTTTATTCATCATTTGTTGTTCACATTTGAGATGCAAATTTGGAATACCAAGCAATGTCGTCAACAAACGTTCGAATTTTTTCTGTATTGCTGGAATTTTTCTTGAGAAAACTTGTGAACCAGTCTGCTGAGCGTTTTGAGTGTCTTGTCAATCCATTTTTGTAATCTACATAATTGATACCAAATCGAACAGTGTATCCCTCAGCCCATTCAAAGTTGTCTAACACTGACCATGAAAAGTATCCCTTCACTCTAGCACCATTTCTACACAGAGCAAAAGACAAAATTCAAATGCCATAAACTCAAATGATGAAAATAACAAAAATATAAGAAGATTATCAACTAGTTATTGGTCTAATGGTACTTCTTTTCCAAACGTTAAAAGAGGCATTAAGTTTTTCATTCCCATCCAAACAAAATTGTGAAAAGGTTAGACCATGAATATTAAACCTTAATTAATTTGTTGACAAACACTTACTTGATTGCTGCTTCAACGTAACAAAGGTGATGATAGTAATAGAAAATTCTATCGCTATCATCAAGGGCTTCCTTAAGTGATAATTGAGGATTATTGAGCTCATCAACGCCTACAATATAGTGTTTCATCATACGTGTTTAGTAAATGAGTAAATCTCGTAACCATTATATATATATATATATATATATGAAATATTGATGATGTAATTATCTAAAGCTAAAAATAATTATTACCATTCTCTGTAATGTAAATGAGTGGATCATTGTACTTTTGCTTTGTGTAGAGTAATAAATCATAAATTCCTTTCGGATAAACATACAGCCAATCTGAAGCAGCCTGTAAAACAATGTATATTCATCTACAAATCCCATTTAAGCAGTTATATTTATACATGAAAAACATTGTATATTCATCCAATGGTAATGTATCTTAAACTAGTAAATTGATTTGTACCCGTGGACCAATGGGGGCACCATAGAGATCAGCTGCCACAACATATAAGAATTTGATCAGTATTAGAATCTAAGTATACCAATAACGCTATCAATTTATCTTTTACTTGTACTCACGTGCTTGATTAACATGAGGATCTGTCAAGTAGCTTGGATGTTCATAAGAATCATGTAATGCATCGATTGCATATCTAGCTGAGTAGTAATTTAGTCCAATAAAATCGAATGACCCTTTTAGCGATTGGGATTGTTCTTCCGTAAAATTTGGTAAGCGTTCTCCAACAAGTGATCGCATGCTTTTGGGATAGTCACCACTTGTAATTGGGTCCATGTACCTACAAACGTATGGAAATTGTCCATAAACCTACCAATGTATGGAAACTCCAATCTTGAAGTAAAATAGTTCGTCTGTTACTGTTATCTAGTTAGTCAATATTCCAATTAAAAAACAAGGCATTAAAGATCTATAAAAATATAATACTTGCCATCCAAACATAAAGTCCAAAGCTCGAAATGCAGCTTCTATATCTTTTGGTGCCTTGGAAACTGGTTCGAACCAGTGTGTCACAATTGTTATTCCTATCGTTCCATTTTGACGTGCCTGCAAAGAAAACTCAAGAATTTTTTTGTAGATTTAGAGCAAGAAAAAAAAGTGTACTGTAATCTCACTATACAAAGTATACCCTTTTTTACGGGAAATTTGTATGTACCTTTTTTACGGTAAATTTATATGTACTAGTGACTTGTAAAGAATTCTCAATAAAAACCCAAAGATTTGGACAATAAGAAAACTACTTAAAAGGACCTGATATTTATTCTTGTACAATTTTACAGCGGCTGCATGAGCAAGAAGTTGGTGGTGTGTAACATTGTATGGTTCAATACTCGAATCTCCACCAGTGCAGTTTGGGTTAAACCAAGCAGAGCATCGTCCTGGTGCATGGATCCCAATTGTATAACCATGATTACTTAAGGTGTATGGCTCATTCAATGTGATCCAATGCTTGACTCGCTCTCCAAATGTACTAAAACAAAGGTCTACATAGTCTTGAAAATCATTCCTGTGTGCATGCATTCCCAAACATATTATGTAGGTATATATTAGGTATGTGTGTGTGTGTGTCTATATATATATATATCTATATATATGTCTTTAATTGTCTTACCAAACATATTATGTAGGTATATATTATGTGTGTGTGTGTGTATGTCTTTAAAAGAGGATGAAAATTTGCCTACTTACACAATACGAGGGCTTAGAAAACCACCATATTTGTCTACCAAAGCTTGGGGAACATCCCAGTGAAAGAGTGTCACAAATGGTTCTAGACCTATATAGAGTATAATTAGTCAGTAAAAGAAAATTAGAAAAGTTTGATTATATGATGTTTATAAGTGCAATTAGCTATTAATTATATTTTGATATAATATAGAGGCATGATAAATAAGATTGATTAGGTAGTTGTATTGACCATTGTCTTGGAGTTCCTTGATGAGATTGTTGTAGTATTCGATGCCCTTGGGGTTAACGCCATCACGTAATGTTCCCTCTTGTTATAAGAACAAAAAACAATTTCAAATAACCGAATACCAATTTATAAATACAAATTAAATTCAGTAAAATGTATCAAACCCTAAAGTGATTGATCCAAATGAAACATATGGATGCAGATATAAATACTTGGTAACAATCTGGACCATGACATAGAGAACCTATAAGCTTTCAACCCCATATTCTTCATAATTTCCACATCTTCCTACAAGGACACCAAAGAAAATATCAAGCTAAAATTTTAAGAGATCTCATCCTCAATGTCTAGCGTTTTCTTTAAGAGTTCGAAATTTTGCATGTACACACATTGTGCTTTCAAATTAAAGTAAAAAATTTCTACAATTTTTAATTGGAACCTTGTAGCGATGATATTGATCAATAGCGACATCTCCATTGCTTTGATCTTTGATCTTTTCTGCAATTTTTATAGAAAATATTATCAATAATTACTATCGTAATAAAGATCACAAGAATGATAATGCTCCAGATACTAAATTTGTAGATAAAGTTTCGAAAACTAAAGAACATGAAAATTGATGATAGATTCATTACATAAACGTTGATAAACGTGTTCATTCTTATTAGTCTCTCTAACATTATCCAACTATTAATAGCGAGTACAAAGAGTGAACGTTGGAAAGTAGGTTGCGAGGTAGTAGTCCAGAATTGTTTCCTAGTTGAATAGGCCACTAGGACTTTTTTAAAACTTCAAACAGAACGATAAGTAAAAGGCATGCAGCAGCTGAAACCATAAAAGAATTTGGAGAACACAAAGAGCAGCAGGGGAAAGGCACCTGCGGAGATACTGATATTGAAAGATTAATTAATAAAGAAAGAGTTAGCTTAATTGATTATTTGGATTAGACAGAGACCTGGATATTGGTGGGTGAAGTTATCCCACATGCTTGGTCCTCTACCACTTTCATTCCAAGCACCTTCTACCTGAAAATTACATGCATGTGTAACAATACGTGGAGGATGAAGATCTCAGTAATAAACGCAAATAATTATATGAAAAACAAATTAAACAGGCCCGGGGAAGGACAAATAACCTGATAAGCTGCTGAAGCTGAGCCAAATATGAACCCTGGTACCAGAGAATCAAAGCTGGTGCTGTTGAGAAGTCCACAACCAGGTGGGTCTGTATCAGCAGCTTTGCTATTTTTCAGAGCAAAGCCATTGAGTAGCACCACACATAAGAGCAAATAGCCTAACTGTATTGCCATCATTTAGTGGATATCGTGATCTAGGTAGGTTTGGTTTTCCTGGCTTATTGCATGGGGTTTAAATAGAGGGAGTACGTACTATATCTGAGAACAATAAACAATTATTTTTTTATTTTTGTTAAAACAAAGTGGCCTTTATTTAAAGGAGGGTGGACCACCTAAAAGATCAGGCAAATGTTTTTGTTATGAAAAAGATAAAGAAATCAATGGGTAATATTTTGGAAACGTTGATAATTTTTTTAGTTTATAACACATTTTAAAATAAAAAAGTTTGGAACTCTTAAATTGAACGATGTTATTTTAACAGAATTACGTTGGGATAGTGTTGTTCAAACACACATTTTTACTTCTCACACACCGATACTTTGTTAATTTTTTGTCATTGATCTTCATCAATTCGACGTAAGATAAGAGTGCTAGCTGTCGACTACCTGATGCCTTCCCCATCCTCCTTTATCCGGGCTTGGGACCTGCAATGTAAGATTCAAGACCGAAAGGGTAGAGGAAGACCTAAAAAGACTTTAGAAGAGACTCTAAGAAAAGACTTAGAGTACTCAAATCTAATGGAAGACATGGCACATAACCGAGCGCAACGGTGTTCTAGGATTCATACAGCCGATCCCACTTAGTGGGAAATGACTTTGTTGTTGTTGTTGGTCTTCATCAATTCATTCGATCCGAGAACCGAAAATTGAGAGGAATGTGTAAAAGAAAAATGCGTGTGTGAATAGTATTACATACCCTTACGTTTACATATAGCATCTTACCTTGACAATGTAATTTGATTTGTACAACATAATTCAACCTTGTTATAATGTGATAACAATGTTATTTTTTGTTAAGCTTATCACTATTATATAGGATTGAGTTGTACACTTTGACGATTATAGTATAACTTTATATTTCTTGTAATTTAAACAGATTGAATATTAACGTCATGTTGTAACACTATTAAATATGAAGATAGGGATGCAAAAATGAATAATGATAATAGATAATTTTATGACCTCCCCTA
Organism: Heteromeles arbutifolia; assembly: GCA_024362995.1. Lineage (NCBI taxonomy): Eukaryota > Viridiplantae > Streptophyta > Magnoliopsida > Rosales > Rosaceae > Heteromeles > Heteromeles arbutifolia. The sequence goes on from JANCRC010000005.1 coordinate 1,856,460, forward strand.
GTAATAGCTTAAGTTTAAAATGTAATTCGATGTTCATGGTGTAACAATCAACTTTGATAGTGGAATTAACAATATGGTTCTACGGCAGCATCATAATTATGTTACATTGAATAATAAACTCTGATGATTATGATGTAATTTGATTAAACAAAGAGAAACACTACTTTTTCTTCTTCTTAAAATGTACCGTAGAATTTCCTTTGAAAAATACAAGTAATAATCAATAAAATTCTGATAAAAAGAAAATCAAACACTACAAAAAGAAAAAAGAAAAAAGAAAAAAAGGCTTCTGCGTACAAAATTAGAACACAAATGAGAAGTTTGTGTTTATGTAAACAAGAGTGAACAACAATAGGATGGAATACTGCTTATTCAATAAATAACTACATAGATAATCAAACACTACAAAAAGAAAAAAGAAAAAGAAAAAAAGGCTTCTGCGTACAAAATTAGAACACAAATGAGAAGTTTGTGTTTATGTAAACAAGAGTGAACAACAATAGGATGGAATACTGCTTATTCAATAAATAACTACATTGATCTTTTACGAATAAAATAATACATATGTTGCGTTAATATATGAAATACTTTTTGCACCCCTTTTTTACACCCATCTCAATTTATTTCACAATTTATTCTTAATTTTTGAATCGAATATATTAAAAATGATTAAAGAACATAAATAAATATGAATGTAAAAGAAGAGAAAAGAAGGCATAAAATCATTTTCTCATATATATGTATACATATATATATACATACATATACTTGCATGTAGAAGAAAATGTAGGTGCGTTGGTTTGGAAAATATATTAAGGATGGATTGTTCTGTTAAGCAAGTGCAGGAACTTACTTCTCTCACTCTTTTTTAGTTTTCGGCCGTCGAATCGGATGAATTGAAGAAAATCAACGGACATAAATTAACAAGGGGTGTGTGAGAAGTAAAGGGGGGGGGGTGTGTAGATAGCACATCCCTTCATGATATTGGGAAAGGGATCATCTCCGGATCCCTTCCACGTGAGCCTCCTGACCAACAAATTCGGACCCTTAAAATTTGATCCAACGGTTAAAAACATAGGGCCCCATTAAAAGTTATAATAACTTTAGCCGTTTGATCAAATTTCAAGAGTCCGAATTTATTGATCAGGAGGCACAGGTGAAAGGGATCCGGAGAGCATCCATTTCCATTATATTGTTCGATATGACTTTTCCAATTGAAAGCACATTATTCAACTAGCATGCAGTGGCGGAATGCAGATGTAGTTCCCACTGCACAGCCCCCTCAAAAGTTAAGAAAGTTGTTCTAAAATTTTATAATTAGCATCTCGTCTTAACCAAATGCTACCTAGCCTGGAAAAGAACTTCTATATAGCCACAAATTGTCTATTTTCACTCAGATTTTCTTCGACCGAAAAAAAAAACTCAGATTATCTTTATTTATTAATCATGTATGTGTTGGTATATATATGTGATGGTCCGCTGGACCGCTGGACCGCTGGACCGCTGAATGAGAGATTTTTTCGGGTGATTTATTTATAAGTTGGTAGATCACATGTCATTATATGAATAGAGAGATATTATATTTTTTTCGTATATGTCCACTTGTATTACGGCACATGGTGTACGAACTCATATCTGAATACATTGAAAAATATCTCCGCTTGAAAGATGACATATGGAACTATCTTAACTCCATCGAGAAATTTTTCATTGTGACTGGAACATGAATGGTGCACTACGTTTTTTTTCATATAAGTGGTAGGAAATATACTTTTTAAGTTATTAACTTTTTAACACACATATCCCACCATTTGAATAATGATAAGTGATGTATCACCCCGTGTTCCTATCACACTGAAAAATCTCTCCACATGTACATGCAAACTGCCCATTTGCATAGTCTTTACGCCAACGCTTGGTTGTGGTCAGGGGCTTATTTGGACCACCACGTTCGATAAAAAAAAAAGAAGGGAATTAGTACAAATATTGTAATCCAAAACCCTAATTCCATGAAACAAACGCTTCTTTAATGTGTAATTTTGTATTTTGAATTCTAACTGGGAATAATACAACTAAGATTTAATATAAATTAAACCCCACTACCATCCCCACGGCTAGCCACAGACAGTACCCCTAACAAAAGTAAAGAATAGATTCCACATTCATTGCAGCCTTGGTGACTTTGGTAAGGAATACGTGACTTGACCTTTATGGCATCGGTGACTTCTAGAGGGAAAAGATAATCTTTATCAGAAAAATATAAAAAGAAGGGGAAAAGAGATTGCATGAGATTCCTTGTGTGCATGCATATTGACACCAAGAGAGAGAATATTCAAAAGTTCATTTATACTGAGACAGTTCTTTTTTCTACTGAGAAATTTCATTCATAGCCACGATAGACAAAGTGAGAAAAACGTTGATGAAAAACATTGGCCATGATGGCGGCGGTCTTGATGATTTGGGAAAAAGGAAACCTGACTCGTGGCAAAGCACTTGTGTCTATATCGCCACCTTCTTCAAATTCTTCAAGAAATACGAGAACCTGGGATCAGGGAGAATTGTGAGGATGTGAAGGTAAAAAAGTTCTACATTAGTGAATTGAGGAATCTTACAATGGTTTCTAAGAAGTTGGGCTACTCTCCATATTGTCAATTGGTTTTATGATGGAATCTAAATTTTTTCAGGGTATTAGAGCCAAGTTAGTCTACGTGTGAAGCCCAACGGCCACACGTGCTTCACGTTCAATTCGTGTTGTCCACGTGTTTGACTTGAAAATTAGTCATATGTGCGTGTGAGGATGTGAAAGTAAAAGAATCCCATATTGGTAAAATAAGGAACCTTACAAGGACTTATAAGAGATCAAACTACTTCCTATATTACCAATTGACTTTTATGATAGAACCTCAACTTCTTCGTAAACCTACAGTGGCATTTGGTGAAAAGCTTATCTGTTCAAGTGTCAAGTAGCCAGCCATACTGACGCAGGACAACCTCAGTTTTGAATAAAAGAGGTTGTTCTGTTTAGTTTGAGTCCTGAAAAAATATGTATGATTTGTAGAAAGAAAACATGGGAAGATTTATAAAACGACTATAGAAAAACATGAGAATGATAAAAGTACTGATAAACTTTATAGACCAAGAATAATCGACCACTAACATTATTAATATTATCCCAGAATAATCGACCACTAACATTACTTATTATTAGGTGTTGGTTTTATTACAAATGGTCTCGGTAATATTAGAGATGGGAACTTCTATATAGTAATTGATGAAATTGTGGTTCCACCATAAAACCAATTGACAATATGGGGAGTAGCCCAAGATCATATAAGCACATAGCAAACCTTGTCCCTCATTGATGTGGGACAACTCTCAACACGCCCCCGCACGTGTGGCAGATTTTCAAGCCTACACGTGGACAACAACTGGGTGACATGGAGCGCGTGTGGCCGTTGGACTTCACACGTGGACAACCTTGCTCTGATACCATATTAACACTATACTATGAATCGAAGAAGAAGAACAAAGTAATACCAAGTTGCAGAAGAACAAAGTAATACCAAGTTGCAGAGAGAGAGAGAGAGAGAGAGAGAGAGAGAGAGAATGAAATAAGGATTTGTATATTGCAGAACGAATTCGATACAAGTTAGAGAGAGAAGCTCTCTATTTATACATGTTGTTTGCTTTCTTGGTAAGTTTCTAACAAACTAATAACCACCTTATACCTTCCTACAATCCTAACTGTCTAACTAACAAATTAGATGATGTGGATAACAACCTTGCTGATGTGGTATGTTGCTTATGTGTATATCAATCAACATCCCCCCTCAATCTTAACTGGGTTTCTTAGTTTGAGATTGAAAGAATGCTTGAGAAATGATGGATTATGCAGCCCCTTAGTTAAAATATCAGCAGTTTGGTCTTCAGTTGATAAGTATTGAACTTGGAGATCTCATTTTTGAACTTTCTCCCTTACAAAATGATAATCTGTGTCTAAGTGCTTAATCCTGGAGTGAAACACTGGATTTGCACTGAGAGCAATGGCGATTTGTTGTCATAATAGATCACAGGGAAAGAATTCAATACTACAGCCATATCTTATAACACACTTCTGATCCACGCTATATCAGCAGCTGTATGAGCTAAGGCCTTATACTCAGCTTCTGTAGAGCTTCTTGACACAGAGTCATGTTTCTTTGATTGCTAAGAAGCTGGATTGCATCCAATATAAACTACATATCCAGTGACAGACCTTCTGGTATTTAAGTCTGCAGCCCAATCTGCATCACTAAATGCATTAATCTCCACCTCTGTATTAGCTGAGAATGTGATTCCATGCAACATAGTTCCTTTTAAAATCCTTAATATCCTTTTAACTGCCCCAAAATGAACCTTAGTTGGTTTAGCCATGAATTGACATACAGTGTTCACTGCATATGCAATATCTGGCCTTGTAAAGGTTAGATATTGCAGTGATCCAACAATACTTCTATATAAAGTGAGATCTGATAATGGATCTCCTTCAGTGAGAAGCAAAGGATTATGAGGTTTGCATACTGTTGATGCTGGTTTACAGGAGTCTATACTAGCTTTGTGAAGAAGATCTTTGACATACTTAGACTGATTAACATAAATATCTCCATTGGACTTGTAATTGATCTGCAAACCAAGAAAATATGTCAATCTACCTATATCTTTAAGCTCAAACACCTCAGACAGTTCTGTGATTATCCTTTGAACTTTACTGGAATTAGAACCAGTAATGATAATGTCATCTACATAGAAAAGTAGTATGACAATGTCATTTTCACACTTTTTGACAAATAAACTGGAATCTGATGTTGAAGATTTAAATCCCATCGCAGGTAGATAGCTTATGAACTTAGAGTTCCAAGCTCTTGGAGCCTGTTTAAGCCCATTGAGAGATTTAATCAATTTACAGACATGTGTTGGCTTAGTTATATCCACAAATTCATAAGGTTGTTTCATGTATATATCTTCTTGCAATTCACCATGCAGGAATGCATTTTTGATATTAAGCTGTCTCAAATCCCAATGGTTAACGGCAACCAATGCTAGGATAATTCGAACCGTGGTATGTCTCACCATTGGACTAAAGGTTTCTAAATAATCAACACCTTGCTCCTGGGAAAAACCTTGTGCTACCAGCCTTGCTTTGTACCTTGAAACTGTGCCATCTGGATTCTTTTTTGATTTTGTATACCCATTTGCTGCCAATAATAGACCTATCACTAGGTGGTGGTACTAATTCCCAAGTTCCTTGAGCCCTAAGAGAGTCATACTTTTCTTGCATTGCACTTTGCCACTGTGGCATTGTAGCAGCTTTTCTGAATGTTGATGGTTCAGCAGCATCACTGCTAACAGCCAAAAAGGAAAAACCTCCACCAAAGTAAGTGTCTTCAGCTAATTGAAGTGACTGAAGTTCAGGCAATGTAACTAAATATCCTTTATAACTCCTATGTGGTATTGTACCACTCTTCAACCTAGTGACCATTGGATGAACATAAGCATTACTTGATTCACCAAGAAGAGATGACATGGAAGATGAAAAAGGTAGAATTACCTCAAGTTGTGTATCATTATGGACATGCAACATTTGTGATACATCATGAGATCTAGGAGTGATGGGATGAGAATCTTGAGTATATGAAGCACCTTGTGACAGTGATAAGTGTTCTAAAATAGATGCTATATCCAATGAGTTCAATCTACCAACAAAATGAGAATTATTTTCAGATAGAGACAATGACATATCATGTGTAGCTTCACCATGATTATTTCTCTAAATATCTGGAGCTTCCGTAATATTCTGAATAAGAACCTGAATCACAATATGTCTCTGATTTGTAGATGAAAACTGTGAACCTTTACTGAACTTGGTACTAACCATAACTCTATATGGAAACACTGATTCATCATGAATAACATGCCTTGATAGAATCATTTTTCTTGTTTCAATATTGTAACATATAACTCCCTTATACCCCATAGCATAACCAGAGACAACACACTAAATAGACCTTGCTTGTAGCTTATTTGCAATACACGGCCTGAGAAATGGATACACAGCTGTCCCAAACACTTTTAAAATCTGAATATCAGGGATCTTACCAAACAACATCTGATATGGAGACTGCATTTGTAACACTTTACTTGGCATTCTATTAATAACAAAAGTTGCATATGAACAGCCATGAAACCAGAAAGATGGATCCAAGTTTGCTTCAAACATTAAAGTTAATGCAATTTCTATCACATGTCTATGTTTCCTCTCAGAAATGCCATTCTGTTGAGGAGTATATGGACATGATATTCTATGAACAATCCCTTTTGATTCCAAAAATTTGACAAACACTTTACTCATATACTCTCCCCCTCCATCAGTTTGCAAACATTTAATCTCAGTTGAATTGAGTTAATACAAAAGCATGGAACTTTGTAAATGCAGAGACTGCTTCAGATTTGTTAACCAAAGGAAATATCCACAAGAACCTTGAATACTCATAAATAAAACTGATGTAATATCTATATCTTTCAATAAATATCTTTGGAGAAGGCCCGCATACATCTGAATGTACTCTTTCAAACATAAAGGTAGCACTATCTTGTTTTACAGGAAAAGATTGCCTACACATTTTACCTGAAATACATGAAGTAAATATGGACTGAGAATGATCTATACTAACTGGTACTTTTGCTGCTTTCAACATAGCAGTCAATACTTCTTCTGAATGATGGCCTAGCCTCTTATGCGAGATTGCAGTCTTTATCTTCTTTCGTATAAAGCCAACTTTCACATCTTTTATCTTCTCATTTGCAGAAAATGATTTTGAAAACACTGTCACATGTATTGTAAAAAGATCCCCATCACTCATTCCTTGGTAGAGTATCACATTGGTTGCCTTGTCCTGTATGAAAAACACATTATCATCACATATAAACCAGCAGCCATTATCGTAGCACAATTTCTTAACTGACAGAAGATTCACAGTGATATGGGGTACATGCAAAACATTTTTCAAGAATAAGCAATGATCTTGAGTAAAAAGTTTATTGGAACCAATATGTTTCACATCCAAACCTTGACCATTTCCAATGATTATCTTCTCATCATCATTGTATGCAGTGACTTAATTCATATTGTTGGCATTTGCTGTCATATGATGTGTAGCACCAGTATCTAGGACCCATGTATCAGCAATAGAAAACCCATGTGGTTGAGGCTCATTTGGTACTTAAGAGTAACTCTGTGAACCTTGTGCAGACGTGGCAATAAGTGTTGGAGGTGGTGGAGCCCCTTGATAGGCATAATTGTTCCTATGAAAACAGTCCAGTGCAATGTGACCATTCTTTCCACATATTTGACATACCAGTAGTTGATATTGATTGCTATTAGTTGTACTCCTAAAATGATAATTAGGCGCAGTGTGACCTTTTTTGGAGCATATTTGACATTTAGGCGTAATGGATGATCTGAAGTTAGTATTCCCATTCCAACTTTGCCAATTTGAACCATTCTTTGATCCACCATTGGATGACTGACCATTAAAACTTAACTGTGAACTCTTGCCTTGATCAGAGAAATTACCATTTGATCCCTTACTTTTGTTGCCAAAGTAAGGTTTTGAAGCGTTGTGTCCATAGGAATTCATGTTAGAATTGAATGTCCCTCGACTCTGAGTATTGAAAGGCCTTTGATTACTGCCAGTAAAACCATATCCTCCTTGATAACCATTTGCCCCCACATTAGAGCTTTCACCCCCTTGATAACCATTTGCCCCCATGATTGAATTTTCACCTTGATAACTACCATTTGCTTGATAAGAACCAGTATGACCGTTACCATTATAACCATTCATATACATTGCAGACATTGAACCTATAAGAGTTGTGACTTTGGATTCTATGCTAAGTTCAGCACTGAGAAGCTATGCACGGAAGTCTTTCAAAGAGATTAGTGTTTCCCTTGCCAATATCACAGGTTTGATCATATCAAATTCCTGTGGTAATCTAGTTAAAACAGCAATAACCACATCATTTTCAGATACCCTTTCTCCAGCAGAGATTAATTGATCTCTTATAGCTTTTAACTTCAACAGAAACTGGTCAATCAAATCCCCTCATTTTTGTGCAGTATGGAACTCAACCTTCAACTGATTAATCATGGATACTGAGACAGAAGCAAAACGATCTTGTAGAGCACTCCATGCTTCCTGTAAAGTTTTACATCCAATAACATGCTTCATAACATCATCAGATAAGGTAGCACTAAGCAAACTAAGTAAAGTCATATCCTGTTTCATCCAATTCTTATAGGCAGTAGTTATCTTTCTTGTCACACCAGTCTCAGTATGAATCACATATTTAGGTAGACATGGATTATCCCCTGTAAAGAAATCCAACAAATCATAACCACGCAAAACTGATTGAAACTGAAAATTCCATTTGATAAAGTTATCATCTTGCAACTTCACATTAAGCATTCCCAAAAGATTTTCAATCTTCACAGATTCTGTAATATTCTCAGACATGGTGACAATCAACACAAGAATTCGACTATTCTCAACAAAGTTCAAGAAACTATCATTCAAGATTTGTATACAGCTTGCAATTAAGAGTAACGCACAAAACCCTTTTCAGCAATTGGCCTTTAACAAAGAGGATATAGCGAAAGACTTCAAGATTCAACACTCTGGCAATTGGCCTTCAAGGAGTAGAAATTATATTAACCAAGAAAAAGATGGCAATCGGCCTTTGTAAACATTCATATCTTCGAAAAACATTTCAACTGGCTATCGACCTTGTAAAAAACAGAGAAAAGAGTAACGAAGAACTCACTGACACAAAACAGCAAACAGCTAGAGGGCGCAATACTTTCTCTGCAAAGAAACCACCATTGACGATCACCAAGACCACCAAATCTTCATCCACCTTTCGCATAAAGCAGTATCCGGTCATAAATTGTGCAGCGGAAAACAGACGATCACCACCTTTCGCATAGTTATTTTGTCATATTAACTATGTGGGAGTCTATTCTCCAACACGCCTTCTCATGAGCTGCTCCCAATTTCCACATCGGGAACTAGTCAAATCATTATAATGAAGTAAACATAACTTTTTGAGAGCCCGATCATCATTCAGGGACTAGAGCCAACACAACTTTTCAAAGGACCAGTCTTTCAATATCCTTATGTTGGAGCTAGCACAATTTTTTGAAAGCCCAACTTAATGAGGCAATTTTGAGCCCAATAAATCTGGTACAGCATAGTCCACACCATCATTGTTACCGATATTATCCTAACTTAACCAACTATTACTAAGTGTTAAGTTTTATCACAAAAGGCCTTGATGATATTAATGGTGGAAACTCCCATATATTAATTGTATATTGCTTTACCATATAACGGATGTGAGATTCTATTCTCCAAAAAATACTAGCATCATACCAATAGGGTTTATGGGAATAACTTCTAAAGCCCTAGGCATCAAATTTAGAGTTAGTTTGCATTACACAACATAAAGAAAAGCAAAGCTCCATCAATTTTATTCAATCATTATATTTGTCTAAAAAAAAAAAAATAAATAAATTTACAAAGACCTAAAGGTAATAAAGAAGGAAATAATCTATATATCCCTAAAAGAAGTAGGAAATTGAAAACTACAGAAATAGGCGATTAAAGAATAACGGCATGTTGCTACTTAGTACTAGTGATATTTCTTTTCACTAGTAAGTGAGAAGTCTTAGGTTCGATTCTCGCCAAAGGCGAATTTGAACAACATTATTGCTAGCCCATTATAAGGCTTAGCCCACCCCCTCCCCTTAGTGTAGATAATGTCATTTGTTAAAAAAAAAAAAAAAATAATAATGGCATGCTGGAACCATATAAGAAAACAGCCTTTATTTAAAAAAACATAGGCCACTTAGTACTACGATATAGTGGTATTACTTTTCACTTGCAAGTGAGAGATCTGGGGTTTGATTATGGTTAAAGGTGAAATTGAACCAGATTATTATGGGAAGTCCATTGTAAGGCTTAATCCACTCATTCATCCATTTAGTGTAGATATTATCGTTTGTTTAAAAAAAAAAAAAAAAACATAGATCATTAAAGATTAAAACCCCAGACATGAAAAGCCAATATTTTCAAGCTTGACGCATCTGACTTGCGGTCTTCTTCACGTACAAGCCAACTTGACTTTCTAATTAATCAACGTTTTCGGGGCAATACGTATAACATTGATAGCTATAATCGGAATACAATTTGTGAGTAACTTTTGAACCAGTATCCCAAGAGATTTAAGCACATTTCCAACCCATTGTTCTAATCTACATAATTGCTATAAAATTTAATTCTGTAACCAAAATTCCATTCAAATTTGTTTATAAAAGTTTTAAGATGGATACTAGTAGGTTATCTAGAGTAAACTTCATATAAGTTCAATTTTGTGAGTCAATATTGGGTTTAGTCCACCTTGTTGGATTACGTTCATTTACTGATATCCATATCGGTTTTTCCCTTTGTGCGTGATAGATGTCATCCCTTATTTATTGGTCTATCTTTTACTCAATTTTATTAAATACTGTTCTCCTTTTTCACATTTCTTTCTTCTACCTCCATGGTTAACCACGTTAACTAATCTATATTGTAGGTACCCCACACACACACACACACACACACACACTAGTATGAATTTATAAATGTATGGAAGATGAAATTTCTTTGAACTATTTTTATCGATGATACGTAGATAATTTTTTGTTTATTTTTGTAGGTACTTCTATATATGTTAAATGTATTTTATCAACTTATGATATAAGTTTCATATATGATGACGTATAAATTTTCTTTTAACTATTTTCCATGAAAGTGGTTAAATTTTCATACTTAAATATTCAAATTAAAATTTTGAGTAAAGACGCATAATCAAGAAACTTAGGGCTCGTTTGGATGTGCTTTTAAAATGGCTGAAAGCGCTTTTTGAGAAAAATATTTTGGGTTTCAAAAGCACTTCAAGTGCTTTCTGCAAGAAGCACCAGTTATGTGCTTCTTCCAGGAAGCACTTTAAGTTATTTTCCAGGATTTACTTGTATTTTTGGTAAGGATTTGTTCCAAAAACATTTTCACTAAAAGCGCTTTCAGTTATTTTAAAAGCATATCCAAATGAGCCCTTAATTAAAATTGAAAAGTAGGAAAATTGGACTAAATCCAACAACAACTCAAATTTAGATCTCGGTCAAAGTACCAGAAAATCTAAGTCAAATGTTAATTCTCAAGTTATTTCCACATACGTATCACATAGAAATACCATACATATATGCAGATAAATAAACAAATGAAATGTGCACAACAGATGTAGGAATTACCGATGCAAATTTCACCATTGAGAAAATTCATGGGCTCCCAAATTAGGACAAACACTAAGAGATAAGTATAGAAAGATTTACAAAACTCATCAACTAGATACATATACTAGTAGGCAATTTTGTCCACTCGCTTTACTACTCGATCTCTCTTCAGTCTTCAAGTGTGGAAGTGACACGACACTGATGTGGCCGTCAATTAGCTTCTTCTTGAAATTTGCAAGATACTATAAAGTGATCATGTAGAATGTATGGAATGAAATGTTTTTTGAAAATTAACCGATTACAAAAATTACAAGGCACATTTCTATAATAGATTTCTGATTTATATGTAGAAAAAAACTAGCGATTAAAACAAATATTTTTTCTTTAAAAACACACGGACACAGAACTGATTTTTCTCAAACTAAAAACTCACGGATGCTGATCACGTTAAAACCCATAACATGCAACACATAGGTTTTGAATAAACAGTGAAGAAAATATAAATTTTCCTACATTTTACAGATTCAATAATGTACCTATATATATTTGTAGTTTCACTAATTCACCTAGATTGTATATGTGTAAGATATTTACGTATCTTTCCTTTTGTCTAACTTAACTTTATGTACATTAATGCTAATCATAAGTTTGAGTTTCGAGATTCGTCGTATCTTTTGCTTACTTAGATGCGCCTATATCTACATTTTACGTTTATTAATGCGCCTATATGTACATTAATGGTAATCATTAATGTGTATATTAATTTATCAGAGAAGGATCAGTTATGATATTTGAACAAAAAAAGAAAAAAATTGAACTGACCTGTCATTCCCACCCAACACAAGATGGTAAACCATGCATTAAAATGCAAGCGAAAGATATAGTTGATATGTACCATTGTTAAGTATATTTTCAATGTCCTTTTCAATGTCCCTCTACATAATTATGACACATGCACTGAGAAATCTTGAAACTCAAACTTATATAACGCTAATCAATGGGGTGGTGAGGATGTGAAAGTAAAAAAGTTGTATGACGAAAGAAAAATCTTTGCAAGGGCTTATAAGAATTGGACTACTCCCCATATTGTCAATTAATTTTATGTAGAACTTCAACTTTCTTCATGGTATCAAAACAGGTTGGCCCATGTTTGAAGCCCCACGTGCTTCGCGTCACCCATTTCATGTTGTCCATGTATATGGCTTGCAAAATCACCACACATGAGGGAGGTGTGAGAATGTAATTATAAAAGAGTTCAACATTGGTAAAAGAAAAAACCTTACAATGACTTTAAAGATGTTGAAATATTTCTCATATTTAGCTGAAGATAAGAAAAAAATAGCTTCAAGGAAATAACTCAAATTTTCTTTTATTTTTATATAATGAGAAATCGGATTCATAAACAAAGGGCCAGCCAAAAGCCACAAAGGCGAATACAAATACAGGAGGGAGTACATAAACAACATTTAAATAATAGATGGTATTTTCCCAACCAAATTCACAAAGGATGAAAACACCTTTGTCATGAAATCCAACGGGCTTGAATACATCAACAACATAAAGCAAAAGTAAAAATAAAAAAAGTCATAAGGATGGACAACAAACTCATACTGAGTTGCTGCAACTTATTCTGACTCATTATGAGTCAAACAGAAAACTAAAACTTGAAAAACAACTCGCACAACGACTCTGGTAGATCCCTTGTACTTTATTCATTATTTGGGATTCAAATTTGATAAACAAGTTTGATGTCCTCATCATTATCATCCACAGATACTTGAATATTTTTCATATTTCTTTGGCTCTTCTTCAAGAAAGTTTTGAACCAGTTCGCCGAGCGTTTTGGGTACCTTGTCAGCGCACCATCATAGTCTACATAGTTAAGACCAAATCGACTACGATATCCCTCTGCCCATTCAAAGTTATCCAGTATCGACCATGCAAAGTATCCTTTTACTTTAGCACCCGATCTGCGCACACATATAGAAAACAAAGCAACCAAATGCATTGATATGGATAATTAAATATATAAAAAAATTGTAAGAAGGCATATATATATATATATATATATAATATGTATAACACTATATATAGCCTTATTGAATTCCTAAACAAGGTACTAACTGAATTGCTGCTTGAAGGTGACAAAGGTGGTCACGATAGTAGTTGACTCTTATGGTATCATTAAGGGCTTGTTCGAGTGATAAGCTGTTATTAGTGAACTCATCGACACCTGCAACATAATGAATTATTATATGCGTTGATAATTTTCTCTAAAATGAAATCTGCATTTAGTTTTTGAGTTTAGACTGCACCTAATTTAGTTATGTATACACATGTGAAACTTTGATAATGCAATTAATTAAGGCTTGAAAGTATTGCTTACCATTTTCAGTAATATAAATGGTAGGATCATTATACTTTTCCTTGGTATAAATCATAAGATCGTGAATTCCTTTTGGATAAATGTATAACCAATCCGAAGCAGCCTACAAGACCATTTAAAGATAATTGAAATTCTCATGAGTTATGTTTTTATGCAGAAAAAATACATATTAATCCTCCAAATGCCAAAAACTTTTAAGTTCAAATTGGATGTGTACCCGTGGACCAATGGGTTTTCCATTAACCTCAGCTGTCATAATATACACAAATATTAGAATCTAATTATTCTGAGAACTTAATTAATTGCTTGAAATAAGTTTTTAATTTGTACTCACTTGTCGCATTAACATGAGGATCATTTACGTAGCTTTCAGGGTCAGATGAATTCTCTAGTGGATTGCTTGCATATCTAGCAGAGTAGTAATTGATTCCTATAAAATCATATGACCCATTTAGAGAATCGGACTGCTCTTTTGTGAATTGAGGTAGTCGTGATCCAACATATGTTCGCATGCTCCGGGGATAGTCACCAGTTGTGATTGGGTCCATAAACCTACAAAATACACAGATATTCCAAGCATGAACTCATGGTAGCTATAATGTCTTACTAACTATATATATATTTTTAATTTTGTATAAAAAAATAAAGTATTTATAAATAAAATATTTAACTAGTAGATATATCCGATTGAAAAATACTAGTTGATATATATGTATATTTCAATAATATATTTACCATCCAAACATAAAATCCAGAGCTCGATTTGCAGCATCAATATCTTTTTTTGCCTTCGAAGCGGGCTCAAACCAGTGTGTCACTACTGCTAATCCTATCGCACCATTTTGATATGCCTACATAAGAAAGTTCAAGAATATATATTAAGAGGTAGACAAAAATATCACCGTTGTTTATCTCAATATGCCATGTATTCCTAATTTATTATAACTAAATACTACTAATGCCTCAAATAGAATTTTTAATTAAGAACCAAATATTCAGCCCAAAATAAATAGTTAATTAGACCTGGTATTTAGTCTTGTACAACTTCACAGTGGCTGCATGAGAAAGGAGTTGGTGGTGTGTCACCAAATATGGTTCAACAGCCGAATTTCCACCAATGCAGTTCAATTTTTGCCAAGCAGAGCATCGTCCCGGTGCGTGAGTCCCGATTGCATAACCATGGTTACTTACAGTAAATGGCTCATTCAAAGTGAGCCAGTGCTTTACTCGGTCACCAAAATGCATAAAACAAAGATCTGCATAATCTTTAAAGTGATCCCTATATGTACACATTTCAAAATGCATTTGTTACTAGTATTTACTTAAGTGAATAATCAATATTATTGGGAGGATAAAATTTCTTCACTTACACAATACGAGGACTTAATAAACCACCATACTAAAGCTTGGGGAATATCCCAGTGAAAAAGTGTCACAAATGGCGTTAGACCTATATATAGCAGGATCAATCAGTAAATTAAAATTTTATATGTTTACTGATTAAATGTTGTTTTATGAGTCCGCATGTAGATCTCATGATATATTAAATGTAATGATGTTATATATGTGATAAGATAAAAACATCACCACTGCGTAGGAGTTCATCGATTAGATTGTTGTAGTATTTGATTCCTTCCATGTTAACTCCCCCGTTTAGCTTTCCATCTAATAATTTGAGCAAAACTATTAAATAAGTGAATACCTATCAACAAGTAGAAATTAAATTAAGTAGAACATGTTAAACTATAAACTAATTGGTCCCAATCAAATATATGGATTGAATCGTCAACATTACTTGGTAACAATCTCGACCATGAGATAGAGAATCTATACGAATCCATCCCCATATTCTTCATGATACCCACATCTTCCTATAATGGCACAAAAGGCATCATCATAAGAAAGAAGCTGAAAGTAAAGGTCTTGTCTTCAATATGTCTCATGTTTTCTTAAGGATCCAAAACTTAGTGTATATATATACGTTGTGCTGATCATGATGATCAACTTGAAGAACAAAGGATGTATGAAATAAAATTTTGTGACGTTGGAACCTTGTAACGGTGATACTGATCAATAGCGATGTCTCCATTGCTTCGATTAACGATCCTTTCTGAAATTAATTAACCATATTAATTTTTATTATCTACAAAATAAGTAAAAAATCTTGTGAAACTATTTAAATATGTATGTGTGTGTGTGTGTGTATATATGCATGTGTATGCATATAATGGTTTTCACTTTACTTTTGAGGGAGATACCTTATATTTGACTCACGTAATGGTGATCGATTAAACATCATTGTATTAAAAGAAAAGTTGAGCTCCCGTTGAGAAACAAAAGAATGGCTTAGCCAAGCGTCAATAGCACATTTTAGCTAAGTGATATGATTAAACAGACCTGGATATTGGTGGGTGTAGTTATCCCATATGCTTGGTCCTCTGCCATGTTCATTCCAAGCACCTTCTACCTGAAATGTATGTACACAAAATATTTAAGAGTACATACAAAATGAATATGTGTCAATATATCCATGCAGGGCTGCTAATTGATTTGACGTTGAAATTAAACTAAACCTAAGTAACCATACGAAATTACAGATTAAAACAAATTAACGTGTATTTAATTAGCTAAGCCCTAGAAGGGACTGGCCTGATAAGATGCGGAAGCTGCGCCAAATAGGAACTTTGGTTCAAGAAAATCAAAGCTTTCCCTGTGAAGCAAACCACATTTAACTGGTCGATCAGTATCGGCAGCATTGGTTTTTGTCGATGCGAAACCAATGAGTAGTACCATACACAAAAGCAAAGAACGATACTGCATTGCCATAGTTAACTGTGAGTGTTTCTTGCGTGTCTTCCTGCCATGCTGCATGGCGCCGTTTATATAGAGTACGTACGTACAACTGTACAAGTTAGAATAATAAACAACAATTTTTCTCTTTCTTTTTCTTCTATTATTTTCTGGAGACAACCGGGCTTTAAATGTAACGCCTCATTGAGCGTACTACTACGCGTGACTTATATTAATAGATGGAGTAAAATTTCTGTAACCAAAACGTAGAGCAATGGGTAATATTTAATCTGGAAACATTGGTAAACTAAAAATCTTATTAAATATAAGCATATAGTGTTCGGATAATGTTAGTCGGTTGTTTCGGGAAATATACGAAGGACTCGATTATCTGGGCAAAAAACCTAAAGCTTATTATTATTTTTTTAGAGAAGCCAATCCTAACTAATTCAATCTTAAAATTAGGAGAAATGAGTGCAGGTACGCTTAAAGACGATTACTATAAGAGGCAAAAAAAAGGTAGTAAATAATCAAACTTTTTCCTTTTATATACTTTGTAGTTAGCAACTAGCAAGTCATCCAAATCTTCAAATGGGACTTCACATTAACCTAAAATAGAATGGAGTTTCTTCGTGTTCATGTTATAATTTTGTATTTGTCCATTAATATCATACCTCTGTATCAAGGATATATTAACCTTGTCTATATATGTGTATATTAATATATATATATATATATATATATATGTGTGTGTGTGTGTGTATTTTCTTTATATTTCTTCATATTCCCTTTTCATTATTTCAATCCAATAGGAAAAAAAAACTCATCTTCCCTCCACGTCCATATATATAATTTTGCATTTTGTGACTTTCTTTGATATGCTAAGGACTTAGAGTGTATTACTAATACATAAGTTGACGTGTTATAATATGAGTACATTAAAAATATTATATGATGATGTGACAATTAAACAGAAAACTTTTTTAGTCAAAATGGAAGCGTAAGAAACTATGAAGTGGTGGAAAGAGACATTTAAAAACAAAAAATGAACGTCCCAAATCCAACAGGACTATCTCCGGATTATCTTTGCGAAGATTTTGGAGATCTGTGAATTGTGTCCGTTCATCGTACATCGTGTTGTCAGCTTTTGTCAGGTACTATTTGTGTTCAAGTTTAAATAAAATAATTTAAAATAATTTATGACGACACAATGTACGATGAATAGACACGATTCACAAATCTCTAAAATTCTCATAAAGAGAATCCGGATTCAATATATTTCGTTTCCTCCCCATCACTATGCCCATCCCCATATCCCATCTCCTCATTTATCACTGACACCACCCATTCGTATTCACACGTTCTCTCACGAGCAACTCAATGCCACCACCAACCCACAATCACACGTCCTTAATTTCGCCGGTATCTCCCCATCCCAAGCCACACCGAACCCTAAGAAAGCATAATCATTTACTAAACAATAATGTTATTTGGACACACAAAATTCGCCTCATTGCTAAAAAACTCTATGATGCAAGTGAGCTCTATCTTGGTATATAGGTTGGACCATCTACATTAGAAAGTGTATTTAAATAGCATTACTTTTCATTATATATATTTTAGTACAAGCAAATATTACTACTTTAATTTACACCAAGGAAAAGAGGAAAAGTTTGAACCCCGACGTAGTGAGTTGAACATTTATAGTTTAAAATACTAGCACAATTCACCACTTGCCTCTCCATTAAATGTTAGACGTGGCAAATGTGAGTGACCAAGTTTTATGCTTACCTGGCTGCTTGGACAAAAATTTGACAGAGTAATTTGAATAAAGATAACTTACAAAGGTCACTAGCTAGAGGGAACTCCGGTTGTCATTTGATCATAATTCTTCTAGGATTTGCTTAGCTAGCTGACAATACGTATATTTCTAACCCTTGTTTCAAGTCAATATATAATATCATCTACTCTATGCAACATTCTATCCATTGATTAGTAATTAAGGGTTTTTTCTCTCCTAATTTGTAAAAAGGATTTGATTTTCCTTATACACACAACCATGAACAATATCTTCTTAATATTCCTTCTCTTCTTCATTGATTGAAGCAAGCATGCATGCATTGACTTATTATTCGTTCAAACCAGGCCTAAACCCTAGGGACGAGTCAAAAACTAATGTGGAGTATCAAGTGTATACTCTCTCTCTCTCTCTCTCTCTCTCTCTCTCTCTCTCTCTCTCTCTCTCTCCGTCCTCCACCACCTCCTCCTCCTGAAACGAAAACAGATCACTCAATCAATACAGCCCCAACGAATCCCAGTCGCTGCACCACTGTTGCATCACCGCCGACAGAATGATTTAGTAGTCCCGTGTCACCACCGGTTCTCCAGAAAGGCACAGGTCACTTGTCGACGTGAATGATGACATGTACAGTTAGATCTTTTTGGTTCTGAAAAGCGGTGGGTCTGATAAAGAGATGGATCCGTATTTGCTATGGGATCATTTGACATACTAATTAACGATCTGATTAAAAGAAGGCATTACGTATATCTTTTTCCTGAGTTTATTTACCAGTACCTAAGGTCTTATTACAAAGCCGGATGCCAATTTGATCTTTGCCTTAGTGTTTCAGATGTGTTATAGCGTTTTTGTCATGATACCGATAAAGCTGGAGTGAGTTTAAGGAGTATCTACTAGCTCCTCGTGTAGGGATCCCCAAACCTTAATGCATGCTAAATTATTGGTACGTCCACCCCCAGCCAGCCCAATTCCTTGACCACTTTTTTATAGGTATAGGTAGGTACGTCCACAAGTTTGCAATTATTCTGTGTCAAATTACGTCGGGACTAATTAAACTTCATCGGTTAACCCGTTTTGCCGAACTTTAGGTCAATGGACTGTTATATTAGGTCCATGCGGACCATGCCAACCCACCTTACACAAAATCAATCAAGATGGAAAATGTTGAATGAGTCTTCACAACAACCCATTTATATGGGAGAGAAATTTGGTCATTTCAAATTTTAGGAAATCTTATTTTTGACATATTGTTGTGCATGTTCTGTGCATATCAAAAAGAAAAAAAATTCCTATTTTTATCCCAAGATTAAGAAAATAGCCCATTTGTGTCAATTTCCCAAAAATAAAACTAACCTATCACTCCCACCCATCACAAGATGGTAGACCATGCATTAAAATGCCAGTAAACGCCATTGTTGATGTGTAACATTTTTAGTGTATATTTCTCAATGTCCCTCTGCTTAATTATGAAACGTACATTGAAAAATTTCTCCCAATATGTTATGCATGGCAACCAATTTGTAAATTTAAAATAATAAATGAGATAGTAGCCAAATTTGCTATAGATCCCACCATATACGTTCAAAAATATTTAGGGCAAAGAAAAGTATATAATGAGTTATCAAGTAACAATAGGAAATTTTCTTAATTAAAGATTTCATCATCTCATTGATTACCGTTAGATGAATTTGATTTAGTCTAGCTAGTAGACGAATCTCGAAATTGAAACTTATCTAATGCTAATCAATAGGGTGGTGATAAAAAATATTTCTTAGAAAATTTTTAGGATGGGTTTGTGAGGATGTGAATACAAAAGAGTGTCACATCGGTAAAAGGAGAAACCTTGTAATTAATGACTTATTGGTTTCATGTTGGAACCTCAACCTTCTTCATGGTATCTAAGTAGATTGGCTCACGCCTGAAGCCCCACTTGCTCCCACCCAACTTCATGTTGTCCACATGTTTGACTTGAAAATTCGCCACACATAAGGCAGCGTGTGAGAATGTAAAGGTAAAAGAGTGCCACATCGATGAAATGAGAAATCTTATAAGAACTTATAAGAGATTGAGATACTTCTCATATTACCAAATAATTGAAGGTAAAAACAATTTAGCTTCAAAGAAATAACTCAAATTTGCAATTACTTTTATTATAATTAATAAGAAATTGGATTTACAAACAAAGGGTCAGCCAAAAGCCACAAAAGCCCAATACAAATACAGGAGGGAGTACATAAACAACATTTAAATAATAAGGTATTTTTCCAACCAAATTCACAAAGGACGAAAACAACTTTGTCGTAAAATTCAAGAGGCTTGGATACACCAACAACATAATGTTGGAGAACAATTTAGAAACAAAAATAACAGAAATACAAAACTTGAAATACTTATACTTTATTACTCAAAAATACTTGCAATACAAAATGAAATTACACAATAATACAGAAATTAAAATAATACTAACTTGAATGAATCAAAGGTAAAGGCTAGCGCAAAAGCTATGTCATTCGAACAGTATTTTCGTCCCACTCTTGTGTTTGTGGTTCTACAATGTCTGCTCGACTAGGATACAACTACCAAATTCTACAACCCGCACTGGATTATAGAATTCTAGCGAATTGTTTTGTGTGTTTACTCTCTGGAAATTTTGTACGGAAGAAAAAGAGGAAGAAAAGATAAAGATACTTGGAAAATGTGATTGCAGATATATAGGTTGTTTCACACCCTTTCAAATACATGGTCAGCGTATTTGAAAATACACAACTCTTTCTTAGAGCTATGTCTCTTAATCAAAACGTTTTTAATTGATAAATTAATTAAAAACTTAATCCGAAATTAAAATTAATGAATCTGATTATTTTAACTTCCAAGGCCCCAAGTGCCCCAAGGCCCTTGTCTTGATTAATTAATATTAATTGTATTAGGCTATATTATAAACCTAATCCCACAACCATAAGGCCCAAGCCTTCAATCCATTTCCAAATGGTCCAAATCCTAACTACTAGTATAAAGGACTAAACCTATATAAAGGCCATTGACAATTCAATGTTTCCCAATGTGGGACAATAGGAGTCTCAAAACTCCTACAATACCCCACATTTTGAGACGATTATTTGGTCCTAGAGAAACTAAGATACGATATTAAACAATAGATGTGACATACATCGGAAGAGATGTCTTTTGGACTTGAACCTACCTTAGTATATACTTATAGGATTTACTAGATGACGTAGTGAATATAAAATCTTGAACTGTTCATCTCTGCAGTAAACCAAGACAATAAGCAAAACATATACCACACCAACACATCACAAATTCGTACGTTTGTGTTCTTTTTGGTCGTGAACAAATCCTGGATTCATGAGAGCTTTAGAGAATGTAGGCATGTAATTCTCATAAATGCGACCCCACATTTACTCTCATATAGGTGATATTGATTAAGAATAGGCTGCTACTATTCCACTTGGTTTACAAGTATCAATACCATATTAAACTAATGTATCCTAGACCCATAAACAGTCACCACACTTCTTCCATCATAGGAATGGGTATGTAAGTGTGTTTCTTCTTTGAATCTAGCCAAACCAGTTTGCCTATTGAACCTAGACCATGGGATCTCCAATCAACTAGGTTAGGTTTCCGTTTGGCAGTTTCATTTTACTCTATTGACTTTAAACCCATTCCCCTCGATGTATGCTTAACTTGCTCTCTAGATAAACCTTTAGTAAGTGGATCCGCAATATTATCTTTTGACTTGACATAGTCAATAGAAATTACACCACTAGAGAGCCATTGCTTTATTGTATTATGCCTTCGTCTAATTTGTCTAGACTTCCCATTGTATACACTATTTTTAGCTCGATATTGTGCAGCTAAACTATCACAGTGTATACATATTGACGTTACAGGTTTAGGCCATATGGGAACATCTTCCAAAAAATCTCTTAGCCACTCAGCTTCTTCTCCAGCCTTATCGAGAGCTATAAATCAGTGTTCTAAAAATCGCTCTAGGCGATGGCTGTTTGAGGCAATTTGGGGTAAATCGGTCACAAAATCGGTGAGGAGCAAGGCGGCCTCCTAGGGGCTCGCTAAGCACTCTAGGTGATCAAGGCGGCGCTCGACGGCATGCCTAGGCGGACTGAATTTGGTCGTTTTCCATCGCTGGCTCTGCAACTCTCACCGTCTTGAACTCTCATCTTCTGCTCTGTGCATACAACTCTTCATCGTATTCTGCTCTGCTCTAAATCGTGGCATCTCGTCTGCAAATCTTGTGACGCCAAACTCGAAGAACAAGAGAGGTTACAAAGAAAACTGAAGAAAAAGATGTGAAAGGTAAATTGAGGAA
The DNA here is from genome assembly GCA_024362995.1 of Heteromeles arbutifolia. Lineage (NCBI taxonomy): Eukaryota > Viridiplantae > Streptophyta > Magnoliopsida > Rosales > Rosaceae > Heteromeles > Heteromeles arbutifolia. The sequence goes on from JANCRC010000005.1 coordinate 1,879,153, forward strand.
GACGATGTGAAAGAGAAAAGGAAGAGGAAATGGAAAAATATTGAAGAAGACTTGAAGAAGACGACGTGAGAGAGAAAATGAAGAGGAAACGGAAAAATAATACAAAATAAGGGCTTTCCGATTTTCAAGACGCCAAAAGGTTTTACGTGTACTCATCACACTCCTTACAATCATTTCTACCACTATGCCTTATCAACAAAAGCAAGAATTGATTTCTTTAATAGTTTTTACACTATTTGATCTCAGATATTGCATTTGAAATGTTGGGTAATGTGAGAGAGGTAAGTGAACGGGCTCCATTGATGGGATTGGTGTGGGAAAGGTGGGGTGAAGTTGTAAGTTGTAACTATGTAGGTTTTTCTTTCTAAAATAAAAATAAAAACTATATTTTTTTATTCTTTTCTGTCAAACTATCTTAAATTACTGTATTTATGTATACATTATTCGATGTTATTATATTTTTACAAGATATACAAGAAATTTATCTAAATTCGTCTAAATCCGCCTAGGCCGCTTAGGCGCCCGCCTAGGCGCTAAGCGCTAGCCCGCCGCCCGACTAGTGCCTAGCGTTTTTTAGAACCTTGCTATAAATTATGATTCCACGTTGATCGGGCTATACACGTTTGTTTGGAAGATTTCCAAGATATTGTTACTCCTCCCAAAGTAAATACATATCCACTTGTGGATTTCGTATCATTACTATCTGATATCCAATTCGCATCAGTAAATCCTTCAAGCACATGAGGATACCTTGTATAATGCAATCCATAATTCATTGTATGCTTTAAGTATCTCAATACTCGAATTAAAGCTTCCCAATGATCATGCCCAGGATTGCATGTACATCTACTCAGTCTACTCACTGACTATGCTATATCAGGCCTTGTACAATTCAAAATGTACATAAGGCTTCCAATAACTAGTGAATATTCACGTTGAGATATAGCATCACCACTATTTTTCTTTGGTTTGCTATTGGCATCAAAATGAGTAATTGCATCTTTACTTTCCAAATGACCATACTTTCTAAGTGTAGCTTCTATACAATGGGATTGTGTAAGAATATAACATTATTGGTTTCTTTTGATTTTTATACCAAGAATCACATCAGCTAGACCAAGATCTTTCATATCAAAACTTGATTTCAATATTTTCTTGGTCCAATTTATTATCTCTTTGTTAGTTCCCATTATAAGCATATCGTCTACATATAAACACAATATAATGCATGCACTATTTTGAGTTTTTGTGTAGACACACTTATTACACTCATTTATTCTAAACCCATGAGTGATCATAATATGGTCAAATTTTTCATGCCATTGCTTTGGAGCTTGTTTAAGCCCACATAGCGATTTCACAAGTTTACAAACTTTATGTTCTTGACCTTTAACGACAAACCCCTCGGGTTGTTCCATATATATTTCCTCATCTAAGTCTCCATTTAAGAATGCAGTCTTTACATCCATTTGATGTATTTCCATGTTATGGAGTACAGCTATAGCAATCAACAGTCTTATTGACGTAATTCTCGTTACAGGCGAGTTTGTATCAAAGAAGTCCAAACCATGTTTTTGACGGTATCCTTTAGCTACCAAACGAGCCTTATATTAGTCAACTGTACCATCGGGTTTTAATTTCTTCTTAAAGATCCATTTGTACCCAATTGGCTTATTACCAGAAGGCAAGTCGACTAATTCACATGTATGATTTTGCATAATGGAATCTACTTCACTGTTAACTGCATCCTTCCAAAATGGAGCTTCATGAGTGGACATGGCCTCCTTGAATGATTGAGGTTTTGTCTCAGTTATAAGGTCATAAAATCAGGCCCAAAGTCCTTTCGAATTTTTGTCCTTTTACTCATTCTAGGTTCAAGTTCTTCTTCTTCTTCTTGAACTCTAGACGAGGATAAACCATCATCATGTGCTCTAGGTTCGTCATTAACCTCAGATACATCATCATGTAATCTCTTTTTCACGAAATTAGACTTGCCCATTTTGTATGGAAATATATCCTAAAAAAATATTGCATTTATAGATTCTATAATAGTATTGATATGTATATTGCTTACTTCGGAATGAAAAATTCAGAATCTATAAGCTAAACTATTAGATGCAAAACCAACAAAAACACAATCTATAGTTTTAGGCCCTAATTTTGTTCTCTTTGGCAATGGGACTTGTACTTTTGCCAGGCAACCCCATACTTTAAGCAATTTAAATGTTGGGGTTCTTCCTTTCCATAATTCTTATGGTGACTCCTTTCATGTTTTAGGTGGAATTCGATTCAAAATTTTATTTGTAGTAAGTAAGGCTTCACCCCACAAATTGTGTGGAAGCCCAGAGCTATTCAACATGGAGTTGATCATGTCTTTAAAAGTCCTATTTTTTCGTTCGGCAACACCATTTTGTTGCTGTGTATAGGACTGTTGTTTGATGAATTATGCCATGTGTGGCACAAAATTCAGCAAAAGCATGAGACTCATATTCTCTTCCCATATCGGACCTCAAGACTTTAATCTTCTTGTTAAGTTGATACTCAACTTCTGCCTTATATGTCTTAAACATATCCAAGGTCTCATCTTTACTATGAAGTAAATAAACATAACAATACTTACTGAAATCATCTATAAAAGTTACATAATAGTTATTTCCACCACGAGTTGGATATGATCTAAAATCACATAAGTCACTATGAATTAAATCTAACAAATCATTGATTTTTTCATGCACTGATTTAAAGCTTTGACTTGCAAATTTCGATTCTGTATAAGTCTCACATTTAACATTTTGTAAATAATCAAGTTTGGGCAGCAAACCTAAATTATGCATTCTAAAAAGAGAACAAAAGTTTACATGTCCTAGCCTAGAGTGCCATAAATTAGACGAATCAACAATATAAGCAGAAACAATATTTATTTCGTTCATAGCATTAGCAAGTACATTTATTTTGAATAATCCATCAGCAAGGTAACCCTTTCCCACAAACATTCCCCATTTAGTTAGTACAAACTTATTGGATTCAAAAACGAGTTTGAATCCCTTATTCCTAAGGATAGGACCAGAAACAAGATTCTTCCTTATATCGGGGACATACAGCATATCAAGGAGGGTTAATTCCTTTCTAGAAGTAAATTTCAAAACACATTTCCTTATTCCAGCCACAACAGATGCGAACGCATTTCCCATAAACAGCTGCTCGTTTCCCTCGACTTTCTGGTACGAAGAGAACTTATTTCTGTCACTACATACATGGCGAGTCGCACCAGTATCTATCCACCAATCAGCGTGGTCAGATACAAGGTTGATTTCAGAAATCATTGCAGCCAGGGCATCCGCATTATTTTCAATCAGGTTTGCGCGATTGTTGTTGCCTTGATTTTCAGGACCTTGATCCCTTCGATGGCGACATTCTTGAGCCCTATGGCCTTGCTTTCCACAAACCCAGCAACTTCCCTTAATTTTCTTGAAGTCTTTGCCTTTCATACCAGGGACAAAGTTCTTTTCCTTCTTCTTAGTTTTCTAGAATTTCGGCCTTTGCTTTGATGAACTTCATTCAACAATATTCGCCTTGGCTTCCATACTCGAAACCAGGCTCTTCTCATTCTTTCTATTATCTTCCTCAATTCTCAGCCTTACAATGAGATTCTCGTGGGTCATATCCTTACGTTTGTGCTTGAGATAATTCTTGAACTCTTTCCAAGAAGGTGGCAATTTCTCTATAAAAGACGCCACTTGAAAAGACTCATTTATCACCATCCTTTCAACATGAATGTCATGGATGATTTTCTGGAGATGGACTTGGAATCCACCATTTTGTAGTTCAAAAATTTTCCCACTGACACGCCCCGACCCCGATGTCCTCGGGACATAGGGATGATCACGTGCTGGCCGATACCCAAGGGGTGACAAAAGCCATTTAATTTAAGCGAAAGCGGAGGAACATACTAAACAGGCATATAGGGACGAATAACACCAAACTAAGTTCAACAACTAAATATTAAACGTTAGGATTGTGCACAATATGTCTAGAGCATACGTCTAATATAGAGAACAAACGGAAATTAAGATAGGAAAATGCTATTACAATATGTGCCAAGCAGAGAAGATATAGCACGAAATCACTGGTAGGGGAAAGCCTCGTAGCTCAGATCGTAATCCTTGTTCTGAGTCCTGAAGAGGGCGCAAAACAAACATGAGTGGACTAATTTGATATACATATAATAAAACAGTTATCAACGTACTAACCCCCATGTTTTATGAAAACACATATATAACATGATAAACATAGGTTTTCCGAAACCTAGCATGTTGTGCAATGTCACAAATCATAACTTTTATATATACTAGCCATTAGTGAATGTCCAATATAACCCCCAGGCCCCATGCCAGCTACCCGTCTTTAAGCAGACAGTCAAAGGAAAATACACTACAGGCCCCTTGCCGGCTCCCCATCCCTGGTCTTAAATGCCAAAGGAAACACCCTCCAGGCCCTATGCCAACACCAAACCGTCGCCGGGGATGGACCGGAATCTATCCCTTCATCCCGAAGTGGAATCAGGACCACTAGGTAAGTACAAAACCATTGAACATATATACATTGAAAATCATCTTCATGGTATAAAGTCATCCATTATATATACTATAAAGAAGTGTTCGAAACGTATTCTAAATATCATATCGTCATCCATCAGATATTCTATAAGAACACAGGTTATAGGAAAAATAGTAGTAATTCAATCTAGCCTCAGTAAGCATGTTATCTCAAAGCATTTTCATAAAATATAATTATGAAATCATGCTTTTCATGTGTGCATTTCTACTATCAAAACATGCATTTTTGAAGGGGTCCACTCACCGTACACCGTTGGTGCAAAGCCTTGCTAACATGAGTAATATGAATCATCGCTAAGAATCACACCTATTCACATAAAGGGTACAAGTAGTCAAATTCTACTCGAACGACTTAATTTGGGAAAACGGACTTAAAAAACCGGTCCATAACGTTGAAATTAGCCCAGGAGAAGTCCTAAATGAAAACCCGAAAAGTCAACGGTCAAAGTCAACGTTGACAGGTCAAAGTCAAAGTCAACGCTGACCGTTGACTGAGTCAACGGTCAGACTGGGTCAGTCAACGGGTCACGCGCTTGGGTCAAATGGTTTTGGGCCGTACCGAGTTGGGCTTGGGTTTAAAAGGGAAATGGGTTTAGAGAATTAAGTGGGCTGGGTTAGGGTTTAAGCTACACGAGCCCAAAGGCCTAATTTCATCACGGCCCGAAGGCCTGTTACAAAGGTTAAAGGGTTTAGGGGTTTAGCGGGCCAAGGCCATAAGAAAACGGCCCAAAGGCCTTTTGGGTTTTAAAACAAATAAAACTAAAATTAAAAATAGAATGGGCTAGGGTATTGGGCTGAAACAAAACGAGCTTAAGGCCCGTGGGTTGAGAAACGGCTTGAAGGGCCTGGTGCAAAACGGAGAAGAACGCCGAAGCTTCCTCAACTCAGGCCGACTGCAAACAAAGGTCCTAGACTCCGATCTAGGTATCAAAATGAAGTACTAAACGAGATGAGTGTTTTATACCTTTGGTTTGCCGTAGAACGGCCGGAGATGTTTGGAAAGTTCCTTGAGACCTACGCCCTCGCCGGAGCTGGGTGTGCCTATTCCCGAGCCGATCTCGTTCCAAAACCTTGGAAAACAGGAGTATAACACTTAATAAAACACATCTAAGCATCAATCTAGAACAAAAAGAGGTAAACCCGAAGCTTACCTAACCGGAGAAAATGATGAAGCTCGCCGGAGGTTCCTAGGTTCGCCCATCTCGTAGAGACGAGAGGGAGAGAGAGAAAGATGAGGTTTTGATGGTGATGGTGTCTTCCTCGAGCAGGGAATGCAGCTGGGTGTGTGTCTCGGTGAAGAAAGGGAGAGAAAGATGATAGGGTTTTCGAGAGAGATAGAGAGAGAGAGATAAAGGAAAGGGGGTCACGGGGTAGGGGACAGAAAAAGAAAAAAAGAAAAAAAAAGAGCTAGGGTGCTGCCACGTGGTAGTTTGAGAGAGTTTAGGAATCTAGATGAAAGGTCCAAATTTAGTCAAAATAGAGGACCAAATGAAATTTCAATAAAAACTTTAGGGAACTTACAAAATTATACAGATAATTGGGGGTTGGGGTGTTACATCCACGACAAATTTCTTTTAACCAGCATCCTCTGTTTTATATTTTTTCTCAAGTGATTCCCAACGTTCCTTAGCTGTTTTGCACACCACATAAACATCATACAACGAATCATCTAATGCATTAAGAATTTAGTTTCTGCAGAGGAAATCATTATGGTTCCAAGCATATATAGCTGTCAAAGTTTTTGCAGAAAAAATATTTTCTCCATCTGTAGTAGGTACATTCTCGCGCAGAACATTAGCCAAATTCAGAGTTGTCAAATAAAACAGCATTTTCTGTTGCCATCTTTTGAAATCTCCACCTTAAATTTCTCAAGCTTTTCAGAATGAGGTTTAGTTTCTGATTGTTCCATACTGTTCGAAGATTGTTGGAGAACAATTTAGAAACAAAAATAACAGAAATACAGAACTTGAAATACTTATACTTTATTACTCAAAAATACTTGCAATACAGAATGAAATTACACAATAAATACAGAAATTAAAATGATACTAACTTGAATGAATCAAAAGTAGAGGATAGCGCACAAGCTATGTCCTTCGAACAGTATTTCCGTCCCACTCTTGTGCTTGTGGTTCTACAACATTTGCTCGACCAGGATACAACTACATAATTCTACAACCCGCACTGGATTACAGAATTCTAGCGAATTGTTTTGTGTGTTTACTCTTTGGGAATTTTGTACAGAAGAAAAGAGGAAGAAAAGATTAAGATACTTGGAAACTATGATTGCAGATATATAGGTTGTTTCACACCTTTTCAAATACTTGTTCAGCGTATTTGAAAATACACAACTCTTTCTAAGAGCTATGTCTCTTAATCAAAACATTTTTAATTAATAAATTAATTCAAAACTTAATTCAAAATTAAAATTAATGAATTTAATGATTTTAACTTCCAAGGCCCCAAGTGCCCCAAGGCCCAAGGCCCTTGTCTTGATTAATTAATATTAATTGTATTAGGCTATATTATACAAACCTAATCTCATAACCATAAGGCCCAAGCCTTTAATCCATTTTCAATGGTCCAAATCCAAACTACTAGTATAAAGGACTAGACCTATATAAAGGCCGTTGACAATTCTAGTATAAAGAACTAGACCTACATAAAGCAAAAGTAAAACTAAAAAGCCACAAGGAGAGACAATAAACTCAGAATGAGTTGCTCTAACTTATTCTGACTCATAATGAGTCAAACTAATAACTAAAACTTGAAAAAACAACTTGCCCAATGATTCTGGTGGATTCTTGTACTTTATTCATCATATTTGGGATTCAAATTTGATACACAAGATTGATGTCTCAGCATTATCATCCACATATACTTGAATATCTTTTGCATTTTTTTGGCTCTTCTTCAATAAAGTTTTGAACCATTTCGCTGAGCATTTTGGGTACCTTGTCCGTCCACCTTCATAGTCCACATAGTTGAGACCAAATCGACTACTATATCCCTTTGCCCATTCAAAGTTATCCAGTATCGACCATGCAAAGTATCCCTTTACTTTAGCACCCGATCTGCGTAGACACATAGAAAACAAAGTGCATTGATATAGATAACTATAAAAAAAATGTAAGAAGGCATATATATGTATATTATATGTAGCCTTATCTAATTCCTTAACAAGTACTAACTGAATTGCTGCTTTAAGGTGACAAAGGTGGTCACGATGGTAGTTGACTCTTACGGTATCTTTAAGGGCTTGCTCAAGTGATAAGCTGCGATTATTGAACTCATCGACACCTGCAACATAATAAGTTATCATTTGCGTTGATAATTTTATCTATAAATAAATAAATTTGCATTTAGTTTTGAGTTTAGACTTTAAAACACCTAAATGTACTTATATATACACATGTGAAACGTTGATGATGCAATCAATTAAGGATGAAAGTATTAATGCTTACCATTTTCAGTAATGTAAATGGCTGGAAAATTATACTTTTTTCTTGGTATAAATTATAAGATCATGAATTCCTTTTGGATAGATGTATAACCAATCTAAAACAGCCTACAAGACCATCTAAAGATAATGAAATTCTCATCACGAGTTATGTTTTTATGAAGAAAATATACATATTAATCCTCCAAATGCTAAAAAATTTAAGTTCAAATTGGATGTATACCCGGGGACCAATGGGCTTTCCATTAACCGCAACTGTCATAATATACCCAAATATTAGAATCTAACGACTCTAAGAACTTAATTAATTGCTTGAGATAAGTTTTTAATTTGTATTCACTTGTCTCATTAACATGAGGATCATTTATGTAGCTTTCAGTGTCAGATGAATTCTTTAGTGGATTGCTTGCATATCTAGCAGTGTAGTAATTGATTCCTATAAAATCATATGACCCGTTTGGAGAATCGGACTGTTCTTTTGTGAATTGAGGTAATCTTGATCCAACATATGTTCGCATGCTCTGAGGATAGTCACCAGTTGTGATTGGATCCATAAACCTACAAAATACACAGATATTCCAAGCATGAACTCATGGTAGCATATAAAATTGTATTGCTAACTATATTGTTTTTATTTTGTATAAGAAAAATAAAGCTATTTAGTTTGTGTTCATAAATTAAAATATTTAACTATATCCAACAAAATTAGTTTATATATACCAATAATATACTTACCATCCAAACATAAAATCCAAAGCTCAATTTGCAGCATCTATATCTTCCTTGTCCTCCGAAGCGGGCTCAAACCAGTGTGTCACCACCGCTAATCCTATCGCACCATTTTGACATGCCTATATATAAAAGGAAATTCAAGAATTTTTTTTTCAGACAAAAATATCACCATTGTTTATCTCAATATGCCAAGAAAACCTAATTTATTGTAACTCAATAGTACTAGTGACTCAAATAGAATTTTTAATTGAGAACCAAATATTCAGTCCCAAAACAAAGAATTAATTAGACCTGGTATTTGGTCTTGTACAACTTTACAGCGGCTGCATGAGAAAGGAGTTCGTGGTGTGTCACCAAATATGGTTCAATAGCCGAATTTCCACCAGTGCAGTTTAATTTTTGCCAAGCAGAGCATCGTCCCAGTGCGTGAGTCCCGATTGCATAACCATGGTTACTTACAGTACAGGGCTTATTCAAAGTGAGCCAGTGCTTTACTCAATCACCAAAATGCATAAAACAAAGATCTGCATAGTCTTTAAAGTGATCGCTATATATATCATTTCAAAATACATTTGTTAGTAGCATTTACTTAAGTGAATAATCAATATTAAAGAGGATAAAACTTGTTCACTTACACAATACGAGGACTTAATAAACCACCATACTCATCAACTAAAGCTTAGAGAATATCCCAGTGAAAAAGTGTCACAAATGGCGTTATAACTATATATATAGCAGAATCAATCAGTAAATTAAAATTTTTTGTATACTGATTAAATGATGTTTTATGAGTGCGCATGTAGATCTTATAAGATAAAAACATCAACATTGCGCATGTAGATCTTAGATTGTTGTAGTATTTGATTCCTTCCATGTTAACTCCCCCGCATAGCTTTCCATCTAATAATTAGAGCAAAACTATTAAATAAGTGCATACCTATCTACTAGTAGAAATTAAATTAAGTAGAACATATCATGTCTATAAACTTTAATTAAGTCAACATATGGATGTGAATCATCAACATTACTTGGTAACAATCTCGACCACGAGATAGAGAACCTATAAGAATCCATCATCATATTCTTCATGATATTCACATCTTCCTATAATGACATAAAAGGCATACATTATTATAAGAATGAAGCTGAAAGTAGAGGTCTTGTCTTAAATATGTCTCGTGTTTTCTTAAGGATCCAAATTTTAGTATATACATTGCGCTCATCAATTTCAAGAACAAAGGATGTACGAAATAAGATTATGTGATTTTGGAAACCTTGTAACGGTGATATTGGTCAATAGCGACATCTCCATTGCTTCGATTAACGATCCTTTCTGCAATTAACCATATTAATTTTCATTATCTACAATATAAGTAAAAAATCTTAAGAAGCTATTTACGTGTGTGTGTGTCTATATATATATATATATATATAATGATTTCCGTTTTATTTTGAGTGAGGACCTTATATTTGACTCGCATAATGGTGATTTGATTAAACATCATTGTATTAAAAGAAAAGTTAAAAGTTCCCATTGAAAAACAAAGGCATGGCTTAGCTAAGCGTTAATAACACATTTTAGCTAAGTGATATGATTAAACAGACCTGGATATCGGTGGGTGTAGTTATCCCATATGCTTGGTCCTCTGCCATATTGATTCCAAGCACCTTCTACCTGAAATGTACATAATATAATTAAGAGTACATACACAGTGAAGATGTGTCAATATCTATTCAGGGATGCTAATTGATTTGACGTTGAAGAGAATAAAAGATGTGTCAATATCCCAAATAGGAACCCCGGTTCAAGAGAATAAAAGCTTTTGCTGTGAAGCAAACCACATTTAACTGGTCGATCAGTATCGGCAGCGTTGGTTTTTGTCGATGCGAAACCAATGAGTAGCACCACACACAAAAGCAAAGAACGAGACTGCATTGCCATAGTTAACTGTGAGTGTTTTTGGCGTGCTCTTCCTACCATGTTGCATGGCGTTTATATAGAGGGAAGGAGTACGTCCGTACTACAAGTGAGAATAATCAACAATCTCTTTCTTTTTTCTTCTATTATTTTCTGGAGCGAACTGGGCTTTAAATGTACCGCCTCATTGAGCGTACTACTTCGCAAGTCCAAATCTTCCAAAAGTCTCTGTGCCTTACTTCATTGCTTGCACCTATTCCCAATGTTAATTTCATCTCTGCTAAATAATATTATTAAAATTCGAAGAAAAAATTGAAGAGGAAATTGAAGCAATGATCCCCCAGTTTTAATCCAATTGAAGTAATAGTCCCTCAACTAAAAATTCATGATCATTGGTCCCTTAACTTCTTACCCACTTTCGAGCCGTTTTCTGGCCAAACCACGGCGAGTTAGCCGTCGAGAAAGGTACCATGCTCTTCATATCGTCGAGAAGTATGATTTTTATTTTTGAATCACTCGATTTCGTTGATTATTGAAGAAGTTATGAGCATTTAAAGTTTACCCAGTTTCCGGCGAGTTTTCCAGATTTCCCGCTGACCAGTCATCTTTCAGTCTATTTTCCAGCCATCTCTGGCAACCATTGGGCTTCCAAATAAGTATAATCTTGTTCTACACTTTCTTATCTTCATTTTGATATATTATGGGTCGAATTTGGTTAAGAAATGAATAAGTTACGAAACTTTGAAAATTGCACAAAGAGTTTTTAACGGAATGACCAAAATCATGGATGGTGGACAATCTCGTGGACCATTTCTATGATTTTCAATCTCAAATCTCAAGGACCATTTTTATTGATTATGCAAATCTCATAGACCATTTTGTATATTTAGCCTTATTATTATTATTGCAACTTAGGTTGGTTGAGTCTCAATTTGAATATATAAATTGTGAATTTGAGCATTTAAGATGCAGGCATCAGATGACAAAGAAAAAAAAAAAGTATTTTCGCCCAAAAACCCCAGCTGAATCTGAATATATGGCTTCGTCCAAAAACATCTGAACACATGGCCCAATGGGCTTGGATCTGATTGGTTTTCAACTCTACGTCACAGTCACCCAAACCACTCTTCGAAACTTAATTTGTTTTTCCAAAAAAGTAATGCTAGGTAGATAAATTTTTAAAAAATATATTTACAAATTATGTGATGTGTCACTAATACAAAATAAGCAAGTTAATCAATATTTAAGTAATAATCTAATCATCATCAATCACGTTATATAATTTACAAAATATAATTTAAATGTTTGATCTCCATTACATTACTCTTTCCAAAAAGAATCAAAACCAAAAATAAATAAGAGACTAACTAGCCAAATTAAATAAGAGACAGGCATTGCATTTTTTTTAGGGAACTTTAACGAAAAACTCATGGTATTGTTCACTTTAACGAAAAACCACATTTTTACACTAAAAAGTCAATCCTAGTACCATTCACTTTACCCTTTATTTTGTCCTTATCGTTAAAACTCAAAGTTTTTAAATCATTTTCATCAGTTTTTCTTTTTTTTTTTTTATCACGAAAAGTTTAGGGATAGGAGGTTACCCCATGAAGGAGAAGGTATTAGGTGTGATCATCATTAGTGGTGGGCCATGAGTGTTGTGTGAGATGGGATGAGACACAAATGGGGAAGCGAAGATGAAAAAAGCAAGAGGGTTGGGTAAGGTGGTTATGTTTGTGTCTGGGGCGTATGAATTACATGGTTCGACACATGCTAGAATTTCTCAATTCCAGAATTAGCGCATACCACAAGTTTATTTGAGAACTTATAAAGACTGAGTTAATTGTTTTCATGTTCTATTTTTTCCTTCACAAGCATTTTGAGACATTATGCATTTTAGTAGACACCCTTTATGGAAAATTGCAGAAACAGATACATCTACCAAGCTTGTATAAGAACTATGAAAAACTAGTATTTTCCAGACTGCAGTCTTCACTCTTCCGCGCCGGGGGGGGGGGGGGGGGGGGGGGGGGGGGGAGTTTCTATAATTTTTTTCTCAATAGTACGAACGTTCAGAGTTAAATTGAGAAAATAATATTCTTGTCAATCTAATGAATACAAGGCCGGACTACTAGTAGTCCGAACTATTAAAGACTTATTTCTAACATGTAACTTATTGTATATCACGCGCTATTAGAATCTTTGTGTGACGTGATGAGATGGTTACGAATCAGGGAGTATCCCAGGTTTGTACCTAAGAATTCCTCTTGGAATCCGAGACACAGCTGGAATAACCTAAAACAAGAAACCAACCCGGGATAGCATCTTTTGGGTGGTCCTATCCACACCCATTTTTACCTTCCGCACACCCTTTGTTAATTTTTGTGTTTTTGATCATCTTCAATTCAATCGATTTGATCATCTTCCGCACACCCTATCTTTTCACATTAAACTTCTCATTCTCCCAGAATTCACCTGTTCAAGTGCCAAGTAGCCATACACGACAACTTGAAAACCAATGTGATGTCCTAATCGACATTTTTCAAGCCACTACAAAACCTTTACCTAGAATTCTGAAAGCACACCTTAAAACTATTTCACATAAAAGAAAGCATGTAACGATACTGCAGTTTAGAATATCAAATTAGACAGTTCATGTCAGTCGAAACACCCTAGATAGTTCCACAACTATGGCCTAGCAACCGATATATGATCCTAGGAACATTATGTTTCCATTCATAGACACCAAGGATAAAACTCCTGCTAACAAACAAACATATTACCAGAAGGCGGAAATTACAGAAGTTAACTACAAGTGTAATAATTAGAGAGACTGACTGAATGCAAGTCCAAACTGCAACCCTGAAGTCTCGAAGCTAAAACAAAGTCTAAACAAAAACCTTGACTTCAATTTCTTACTCAACCCTCCATGCATTCTTAGTTTTTAATGTTTGGAAAAGCTTTGCCTTCAAGAACACAGAATTCGTTACAACCATTTTAAACAAGATACTAACCACCATGCTTTTAGCTGTAGGCTCATATCAAGGCTCAGGAAGAAGCATATACCTCTGAAACCATAAGAAAGGTCTGGCCCTAACTAGCTGGTGGAAACTGATAGCTAATCGTCCATATGAGTAATACATCCAGTATAATCTAGAAAATGAGTGCTTACCCTGAACTGTATTCCACGCATGTACATGTGTGAAAGTCCGAAGAGGGACAAAATGATCTGATGGAAGCCTAAACATTTCCCAAGTCAGATGTTAATCCAAAACCAAGTTATATAGGCACCATAAAGTAACAATTCAAAACCAAAGTAGACCAGGAGAAGATGAAGCTGGTTTGGTATTGCTGTGCTTTGAAAAAAAGCTGCTTCTGCTGTGCTGTGAGAATAAGCAGCTGTGAAATAAAGCAGCAGAGTGTTTGGTAAACTTTTTTGTAAAAGTGCTTTTGAAAAAAAAAAGCAGTATTATAGTGTTTGGTAAACTTTTATGTAAAACAGATGTGAAAAAAAGCCAGTTTTTCAAAGCTGGGTTTTGCAGCTTCTTGTTTTTGGCTTTTTTTTTCACCCAAAAGTGTGAAAAAAAAGCTGAAGCTGAATGTTTACCAAACACCAAAAACTCTCCCAGCTTTTTTTAAAATCACCTCAACCCCAAACTGGGGCGAACTTTCCTTGCAGTAAGGCCTAAAAAAAGTGCTCTAACAGATGCAAGATTGTTATAATTAGGGGCTAGCGTTAAAGCTGATTTTCTCAGAACTGTAAATCGTACAGAGTATAATACAACCTTTTAGTTAAGTTACCTAATATGAATCTACATGATATCTCATTAGTTACACAAAAGACAGATAACAATGTGAGAGATAGCAACTGCTTAAACATGTTCCTCAAATTATACAATGCAAAAAATAAGATAGTCAAAATTTAAAATGTCAGAGCACCATGGAAAACTACATCCATCAGAATGCATTGCAAATTTCACAATTCAAATAAAAAAGGAATGATGGTACGAAATTACCGAAGAAAGAACAATTAAGCAGCAAAAGAAGAAAGAAACTAGAGATTTACTAGGCCTCACTTCCTGTCCCCGTGATTTTTTGGCAACGAGAAAGGATGCATAGGTTACCATCCCTCACCTGCATTCAACACCAGCTTCAGCTGCTCGACGGGGCTTGTTTTTCCGCCTGCTCCCATTATGCCGAAATCCATTAGACTTAGTTGAGTCATCAGTGCTTGATCTTGTTCCATTACCATTTTCCTCCTTAACTGAATCTGACTTCTCCTTCACCTGTGATTGCCGCTTCCTCTTCTTACCATTCTCTGAAGCAGAGGGGCCTTTTACCTCCTTGCTTGAGATACCAGACTTTCCATTCTCACTATCATCTGCCTCTATTCTTTCAGCTTCTTCTTCATCAATCTCATCTTTTAATGGCTTTTGAGGCCTTCCCCTTCTCTTTTGTGCCGGTATTTTTTCTTCCTCACCACTTCCAGGATCATCATGATTGTTGACAGTTAACCTCTTTCCCTTTCCTCTACCTCTACCCATGATCTCAAAACTCCAGAGAAAAATATTTCATGCAATATAAGTTTTCTGCTGCAATGAAAAACACATAAGAACGTTATTTTCAGTTATTGTTACTTAAGGTACAATTCAGAACTGAGAAAGCAATTCATTCCCCCTACTATTCAGTATTCAGTGAACACGGGGATAACACAACTTATATGCAATCCTACTTAAACATGTGGTGGCTTCTCAAAGGATATAACGATCCTATCATTGATGTTAAGTAACATAACAACCAACTAAATAGCTAGACAGCGTGAGGTACATATATAAGGAAAAACCAACAGGACATAGGATCAATGCTTGTAATAAATATGTAAAACAGGTAGCAGCAGGCATCCAATACTACTCATAAACAACTAACTTTGGAATATAAAAGCAGTTCATAATCTATTTATCAGATGCAAATCATTTAGGAGTTCACAATTGAGTAGGTTTCGTTTTCATTTCAAACATCAACTGAAGCATCTTACGTTGGAACGCCATATAAGCTTTAGTCAAATGAAACTATGAAAAACACAACTCTAGGTCACTTTACTCAGTTATTTTGACTTCCAAAAGATGATATTGAGAACTGTCCCTTCTTTTTGCACAGCAAACCAATCAGGCAGTAAAGAAAGTTACACATTGAAAACCCCATACAAGAGACTCTGTGATTGCAGCCAAATCTTTTAAGTTTGTGTCACTACAAGATAGGGGATCTTACATGCCTGGAACCGAATCAAAACAATGAACTACTGCTACAAAGATTCAGAGTTTTCGGCCACCAAAGTAGAAATTCACACAGGTTTACTCCCAATAGTGAAAACACATCAATTTTAATCACAACAGAACCAAAGTACAAATAAAAAGCCACATCTCAACAAAGACTCGAACTTTCAAAACATGTAAAATCAAAGTAACAAATTTTATTATCTGGAAATTCACACCCAAAAGCACACAGAAAAAATCCAAGCAAGATCCATAAGGCAGCATGAATTACATACACAAAGAACTGGCTAGAACTCAACTTATCATCAAAACCATTTCTTGTTTCATTTGTACCATCATATAAAATCATTTCTTTCAATCAGCTTCAACATCCAAATCCCACAAATTTTTTAAACAGAAAGCAACAAAATACACAATTTAACGCATATTCCAAATCCCAATCACAAAATGCAAGAGAGAGAGAGAGAGAGAGAGAGAGAAGAAACTGACCTGTTGTGACAAAACCCAACTCTCAGAATCTAGTGAAGTACTCATAGGAGGCTCAGAGAACACCAAAACGGAGATGGGATTTTCTCAGTCAGTGGATTCGAAGTGAAAAAAAAAAACAGAGAGGATATTTTAATGGCAGAAGATATGATCTAAGGGTGAAATATTGGAAACCCAGATCAAAAAGTTAAGAGATTTAAAGAGATTGGGGATTGGCATGTGAGGCTGGGCAAGCTGCTGCGAACCCAAGAAACTGGTTCGACTGAAACGGGAAGAGAGAGAGAGAGAGAGAGAGAGAGAGAGAGAGAGAGAGAGATGAGAAGGAAGGGAGAGAAGAAGAGATATTTGTTGATTGGCTCTGTAAACTGCGACTCTGTAAACTGTGATGTGTGAGAGTATGTGTGTGACGGGGCCAGTATGTGTGAGAAGCTTAAGAGAGTAAGGGCATTTTGGTAGTTTCAACTTGATGCTTTGCTTTACCATATGCTTGACATCACATTGTGATTTTCCGAAATAAAATATTTAAAAAAAAAAAGAAATTCAGAGTGTCGTTTGCTGGTTTACTTATGGTAATAGTCCGATGATTTAATATCGATAAATGTATTAGAAAAATGATAACGAGAATTTCTCAAAAATAGGATTTTTCGCAGACTTTCTCTCACCTCAAAGTTTAACATTAATTTTCGTGTCAATATGGCCAAAAAATAAGATGATAGAGAATTCATAAAAAGTTTGAGTAAACTGCAGTTTACCCCCTAAACTATTACCGCAGTTAAAATTGACCTCATGAACAAATTTTTTGGTAAATTAGCCCTTGAATTATTTAAAATCAGCCAAATTAACTCATTGCCATTAGATTCCGTCCACTATGCCGTCAAATTCAATGACAAGTTAGTCTCATCATCAATTCTTACTCGTCAGTAAGTCATTCAGTATTATAGTCTGGTGATATTCCGCTTCACTTGGAAGTGAGAGGTCTTAGGTTCGAATCTCGTGGATGACGAATTTGATACCAAATTAGGCTACCAATCGTGTGGCTTAGCTGAACTCCCTCTTTCCTTAGTGTAAAAATATCGATGTACTAAAAAAAAAAAAAAAAATCTTACTTGTCAATTATAACCACCAATAAAATAATGACACGGGACACGAAATAATTCAAAAACGTATAGCATAATAAGAAATATAACGAAACGAAACGTTTACATAACGAACCATTTCGCATTGTCATTACACATTATTATGTGTTCACATGTTATAATTTTATTGATGGTTATAAGCAAGGAACAAAATGAAATATCGCCGATATTATCGGTTTTTCACGGTACCGATATTTTAATTACTATCCAACTGGTTTTCGTCAAAATATCGCGATATTTTGAAAGGAGAAGGAAACACAGAAGTGGAGGGAAGAACAGGGGAAGGCACCCGAGAGGAGACCTCATCTGTGTGTGTTGGGGGGGCGAAAAAGGGCTTCGAGAACGTCCCAGCATCTGCAGAGGAAGGCGTTCTGGGAAGGAGGGGAGGGGAGGAGGGGGGAACCGGGGGGGGGGGGATGGGGGGGGTTAAGGGGAGGGGAGGGGAGGAACGGGGGGGGGGGGGGGGGAACCAGACAAGAGAGAAAGGTGGGGGAAGAAGGGATCCTGGGCAGTAATGGCGAGTGGAGAAGAGAGGGCGGGTGGGTGTGTGTGTGGGGGGCGTGCGTGCGTGCGTCTGTCTGTGGCACATGGTCACACACGGTTTTGGCACATGGTTTTGTACGAAACCACGGTTTTGGCACATGGTTTTGTGTACGATTTTGTGTGTGTGTGTGTGTACAGTTTTTTCTGTGTGTGTTTGTGTGTGTACGATTTTTTGTATGTCTGTCAGAGAAGAACAAAAAAAAATATTCTGTTAGAGAAGACCAAATATTCTCCACGTGAAGACCAAATATTCTGTAAGAGAGGAACCAAAACACGTGAAGACCAAAAATTTTGTAAGAAAAGAACCAAAAAATATGCTTACTTTTACAGCCTTTACATTACAGCTTGTACAATTTTTGACAAGACAAAAATAATAGTTTGTATCTGGCAAGTTTTATAACTTGTACAGTTTTGACAAGACAAAAATAATAGAGTGCTTTCATAATGAAACTGTGTGCCACTGTGAGTCTGTGATATTTTTTCACATTCAAAACAGTGTGCCACTGTTTGTTATATTCTTTCACATTTGTATCAAAGCCATTCAGAGCATTTTCGTTTCTTCTTCTTCCCTTACCCCTTTCAAAGCCATTCCAAACATATATTCTTTCACATTTGTATCAAAGCCATTCAGAGCATTTTCGTTTCTTCTTCTTCCCTTACCCCTTTCAAAGCCATTCCAGATCCATTCCAGAACTTGAACACAAAGGGTTCCATATTTAAAGTAAGTTTAAAAACTTATATTTATATTATTGTAATTTATACAACAACAAAAAAAATTTTGTATGTTAATTTTTGTTAATACTTGCATGTTAATTTTTGTAATTAATTAATTAATGTTAATTTTTGTAACTAATTAAGTAATGTTAATTTTTGTATGTTAATTTATACAACAAAAAAAATATTATTGCAAGTATTAAGTAATTAATACTTGCATGTTAATTTTTGTAACTAATTAAGTAATGTTAATTTTTGTATGTTAATTTATACAACAACAAAAATATTATTGCAAGTATTAAGTAATTAATACTTGCATGTTAATTTTTGTAACTAATTAAGTAATGTTAACAATTACATGTTAATTTTTGTAAGTAATTAAGTAATGTTGTATAATTATTCCCTAGGATAATTTTAATATGTTTAATGTTATTTATTATTTTTTTAATATTAGGTTTTATTATCAAATTAGATTATTATTCATTAATATTAGGTTTTTTTTATTATCAAATTGGATTATTATTCATTAAATTGAATTATTATCAAATTGGATTATTCATTAAATTGGATTATTATTAAATTGGATTATTATCAAATTGGATTATTATTCATCACTATGTTTTATATTAGGATTTTTTTTTATCAAATTGGATTATTATTCATTAATATTAGGTTTTATTATTCCATATTATTTTTATAATTACTTAAATTTTTACAATCATTTTCTTTACTTCGTATTTAATTCTTTTGTAGAATAACTTTATTATTTAGGTTCTCTTATATAACCGTCATCACTACTATATTTTTTGGCCAAATAAAAATTGTCTAATTTTCATGAAAAATAAATATAGGTACGTTTAAGATGTCTAGTGGAGTTACTAAACGTGATCCAGCTTAGGAACATGGAGACCCAATAGACGGAAACAAACATGGCACAATTTGCAAATATTGTCATCGGGTAATGAAGAGTGGCGGAGTGACACGACTTAAGTACCATCTTAGTGGATTAGATCCAGCAAAAAATGTCCAACGATGTGATAATGTCCCCCCAGAAGTGAAGGCATTCATCAGCACATTATTAAAAAATAAAAAACAGCAGAAGGAAAAGATAACACATGGAATGGAAAATATTTGAGCTGGGCTACGAGGAGAAGTCATTGGCGAAGCGGTTGACAGTGATGATGATGATGATGAGGACGAATGTGATGATGACATGGGACCTGAAGAACGACGCCGTTTGAAACAAGCATTACGTGCCTCCAAACAGTCAGCATGAGAAATAGAACACCTTCATATAATTCCTAATAGAGCACATGGTTCCGGGATAAGTGGTGGTGCACAAATGAGACAGAGAGGCAGTCTTAGAGAATCACAACCAACACCACCAATAACCCCATGTTTATATAAGTCATCCAAAGCACGTCAAAAAAGTGTTTGGAGTTATTTCACTGGAGGTAATGTGAATGAGGGAATGGGGCGTCTAATTAGCAAGTTCTTTATCTATGAAAATGTCCATGCTGAGAAAGCATCATCACATCATTTCAAAAATATGGTAGTGGGATGTCAACAAGCCGGTGTTGGAGTACAACCTCCCACTCCCTATGAGATAAGAAACAAATATTTGGATATGGAGTATAAAGACATTGGCGAGTATGTTAACAAGTTGAGGTCAAAGTGGGAAACTAATGGTTGCACAATCATGTGTGACGGATGGACTGGCCCGACCAGATTGTCTATCATAAACTTCATGGTATACTCCAAGGGAAAGACAATTTTTTTAAAGTCTGTTGATGCTTCAGACCATATAAAGAACTACAAGTATATTTACAAATTATTAAGGGATGTAATCATGGAGGTTGGAGAGCATAATATTGTCCAAGTCGTGACCGACAACGGTTCTGCATTTGTCAAAGCTGGAAAAAAGTTAATGAAGCATCATAATGTGTTTTGGACATCATGTGCAGCACATTGTATTGATCTCATGTTTGAGGCAATGGGGAAGAGAGAGAATGTTGCTACTGTGGTAAAAAGAGCTAGAACGATCACAAATTATATTTACAATCACGGTTGGTTGTTGGCAAAGATGCGTGAATTTTGCAAAGGAGAAATTATTTGTCCAGCTACCACTCGATTCGCCACCAACTATATTGCATTAGACAGCCTACTTAAGAAGAAAGCAGAGTTGAAGCATCTATTCACTAGTGACGATTGGGCCAACCACAATTTGAGCCGCTCAAATGCAGGTCGTATGGTGGAAAGTATAGTGCTTGATCATGCTTTTTGGACTCAATCAGAACATGTGTGCCAAGTGTTTGAACCTCTTTACAAAGTTTTACGGATCGTTGACACAGAAGTGTATCCTACTATGGGGGCAATATATGAGTTGATGCGTGTAGTGAAGGATGAATTGGAAAGAAAACATGGTGCAAGGTGGGTCATAAAGATAATTGAAGATCGATGGTATAAAACATTATACCACGATTTGCATGCAGCAGGTATAAATTATGTCATAATTTGCAATTCATTTCTTTAGTTGTATAAGTATTATTTCTCTTATTACAGTCTGTGTTTCTTTGAACAACATATTACTTGAATCCTCGATACCAATACAGACTCGGTGTTGGAGATGATGGTACCCTTATACGTGCTGTACATAATGTATACTCTAAATTAGACCCTGCATCACCAACAATTGGCCAATTTGGAAATGAGGTACATAATTACTTAAATTATAATAATTACTTTGTTGGATTAAACTAACACGATTTATTGAATTCAGCTAACATGGTTTAAAGATGCAAGAAGAACTTTTGGAGAACCAACATCAGCTGCTGCTCGAACAAAAATGTCTCCTAATGAGTGTAAACATATTTCACTATAAGTTTATAATAGAATTTGTTGGAGTTATTAGGCTTATCAACATTGTTTTTCATTGTAGCTGAATGGTGGATCATGTATGGGACCGATGCACCAACTGTGAGAAAGTTAGCAATCAAAGTATTATCACAAACAGCTTCCTCATCTGCTTGTGAAAGAAATTGGAGCACATTTGCACTCATACACACAAAGCAAAGAAATAGGTTGGCTCATAGTAGGTTGGAAAAATTAGTTTATTACTACTACAACATGAAGCTTCAAGTTCTAGATAAGGAAGCAGAAATAGATCATGTCGACCGTGGTGACCCACTAGATGTGTTTGATATTGTTGCTGAAGATGATGATACAGAGGGTAACCAACTTTATCAGTGGATTAGACCTCTTTATTTAGATGATGATGAAGGCAACCCAGCTCCCAGAGTTGCTGAAGAAGCACGTAATGAAGGGATAACTGTAGAAAGAGTATTAGAGGAGGAGGTGGGATCTAGCAGCGCTGACTCTTTGGAAGAACTTTTGCGCCCAAGACAAAGAAACACTGGAATTCCACCTTCTTCCAATCCTACACAACCACAACATCGTGCTGATACTAATGATAGCTCTAGTACAAGATCAGGAGACTCACCTACCACCGGAGGTGGGAATGATGAAGGATATAGTGGAGTTGGAGGTAGTGGTGGTGGATATGGAAACTATTATGGACCACCTCCCGGATTTATGAGCCCCTTCACTGGTGAGGCAAACTTCACGCATGCAACACAGGATGATGACCATGGCAGTAGGCGGGCAGGACCAGGAATTGGTGCCATAGGGAAGGACTATACTCGTAGAGAAAGAGGCAAGGGGATTTTGTCAAGTCAAGAAGATGACTCGTTATCTAGAACTTCGGACTCTGTTGGAGTGGGAGGTAGTAACTATGGTTATAATCATAACCAACCATTTCCCTACCCTTCATATCCCATTCCTGTTGGGATGGAATCGAGCGACTCATGGAAAGAATCCGAGACTCAATCTTCAAATGATTTTGCTTATGGACAACGTCAACCAATCTCGGATCCATATGGGTGGCATGTTAACAATTACATGCAAAACTATTTTGGGGATTTATCATTTGATAACTACTCTTCACAATACACTCACTCTACACATAGAGATGATGAAGATAGTGAAAAATTTGAACCTCATAGGAACTCTATGTGGTACTAAGTCACTATGTATCTTACCATGCAATGTATAAAGTGTAAAATATTGTACTAATTCATTATATATAAATGATTATGGTGTGTTTAAACTTCTTTCATTAATTACTACATATTTTCTACTCACAATGTTTGTCAGCTCGCTATATAATCAACTTGATAATGTTAAATCCATCATGCAATGCATTTCCTTCCAATTTTTTGTGATAAACTAATAGATAATTGACTAAATAAACATCCTGCAAAGTTTCAATAAAAATTTCCAAGTTTTTCTTACAATTTCTGTGGTTTCCATATAATTTTTATCGATATCGATATTATCCCGATATTTCCATCGATATTTCCGTGTTTTCGGACTACCGATATTTCCGATATTACCGATATTTAATACCTTGGTTATAAGTGACATGTAAGAATTGATGATAAAAAGACTAATTTGTCATTGAATTTGACGGCATAGTGGACTGAATCTAACAATAATGGATTAATTGACTTATTTCAAATAGTTCAAGAGGTTAATTTATCAAAAAAAATAGTCTAGGAGTTAATTTCAACTGGAGTAATATTTTAAGAAGTCAAACGACACTTTGCCCAAAAAGTTTTGCATAATAAATAATGGAAAGAGATCCGGAGAGGATCTCTTCTACCAAGGCCACCGGATCAAGTGATCCGGATCCTTGAAATTTGATCCAACGGCTAAAATTATTATAAATTTTAAAGAGGGCCCATGTTTTTAGCCGTTGGATCAAATTTCAAGAATCCGGATCACTTAATCCGGTGGCCTTGGTAAAAAAGATCAGGAGATTATCTCTTTCCATAAATAATTAATGATGCAAAATTATCTCATTAACTAGCCTGACTGGTCAAGGAATTTAACCGAGGATTTTCATGTTATTAAGAGGAGGAAAATGAAATGCGATAAACTTTTATAGTTTTATAGATATAGATGCACGTAACTAGAGAGTTTTAGGAAATGTTTCTACCAAAAAATAAAGAGAGTTTTAGAGAATGTCTTGAAAATTTGAAATGACCCACTTTAATGAGTCATTTACTCTTTTGATTCATAGATTAAAACTTTTACAATTCCAACTCTTTTAACATTTCTGCAAACCAAAATGCACCTATGTTCAACCCTATAAAAATACACATCTTCGACTATACATTTGGCGATTTTCGAACTTTCATATAAATGTTTATATTTTTGACCCTTTATCCGTTTTAAATAAAGGGATATTTTCACTTGCGAAATTGAGAAGTTTTCAAATTTCAAGTTAAAAAAGTAGATGATTCATTGATGAGTCTCTTCATATGCCCTAGAGCTCTTGATTGTTTGAAATGAACTTGTGATAGCTAGGATGATTTGAAAATTTACCGAAGTACAGTGAATAAGAGGGAATAAAACAATAGTTACTTTAGGTCGCTTCTAAGTTCCAAATACAATAAAATCTCGATAAATGAATGTTCGACGAATTAATAACTTTAAGTTAAACTAAAATCTTCGGGTCACCGACTCAGGCTAGCATACTAAAATAATAATCCCTCTAAATGCATAAGATCATATTTTTTTTCTTAAAATCCTTTAGCAAATACATAAATTAATAATTGACGAAATAAAATAAATAACACATAAATATTCATAACACATATTGAATGTTTTTTTACTTTAACAAATTCTATTTTCTCAATTCAACTCACTCTTAAAATATGTTTCTAAAGTATATTTTATCTTCTAGGGCATTCAGTTCTGAAATAGTAATAACCTCTTTAAAGTAATTATTTTTATTAGTCCCAAAAAGATTTTTTGTAGAGATTTTACTGTACCTCACCTCATGCAAGAGGGAAAATTATAATACCACTTTCCTTATTTTATTTTCCTCAACTATTAAGTGCCGTGGCATAAGAATTTTAACAGACATTGAAGGGTATTCATTGAAGGGTATTTACTTTTTATTAGTTTGCATAAAGGGCTAGATAAATCGAATAGAAGAGTGCTTTAAAAGGCATTGAATCAAGGCGTGAGAAGGTGATATTGGATTTTAAATAGTCGTTAATAATACGATGTAGTGATATTTTTCTTTACTAAAAAGTAAGAGATTTTATGTTCAACTCTTACAGATGGTGAGTTCGATTTCCTTGAATGACGATTTCGATATCATATTATTGTGATTGGCCATGATGTGGTTTAGTAGGATCAAGAAAGAGAAGAAGAATGGTAGACATTGGATTTGAAGAAGGATATTCTGGCTAATATCATTGATTCACTGTTGATTAGTTTATTGAGCTCAAATTTTGCTTTACTTTGTTGTATTGTAGTGACGTGTAAGTATTTATGAGACCTTTTTGGTGCAACAAACCGTATCTGGTCAGCTAAATTTGCCAAGCCATAACCCTAATTCCATGCCTTCCAACTTTTTATGGAATAGCTACGTCTATCTTAAGGCCATTTTTAGGAGGAATACTAGGGTTCAGCGGGTGGACTACGTCATATTTCTGGTCAGCACACATAAAGACTGAAACCCTTCTACATTTGGATCTCACTCGTCTCTATGATAATTTCAACTTAAATACAAGGATTTTTCTTATTGAGTATAGTCGAACAAAAGATGTGATCCACTAACAATACTTCTGAACTCAAGAATTTCTCCGTCATTGGAGGCTCTTGAGGGCCCGAGAAGCCATTTGGAAAAGGAAAACAATATACATGGGCTAGGACGTTCCCCATATAAGCTCCCTAGTACCCCATATGCTTCCTTTTGTGAAACTTCTACATGAACTAAGATGATGACACTTGCAATTGGCCGACATAACTGGATCAAAGCTATAATATATTGCCAGAATTCATATTTCTCATAAAAAAAAAAAACAACAAATTTATATGGTTTTATCTCTATATGAATCATCTATCCAAGATCATACATTTTTTTTTTTTTAAAAAGAAACTTAATTTTAAGTTTATTTTTAACCTAAATAAATTGAGTTACAAAAAGCCAACCAAGAAAACGAACCAAATTGATGGGATATATAAATGGATGACAGCCCAGCTGCGTGTCAATCCTTCAATTTTGTCTAAAGTATGGAGTGGGTGATTTTGGGACCATTTTTGGGACCCCTTTTGAGCTATCTACAAAACATTTTCATTAATTCGGGAGGTTTAGAGAATTCATAAGCAACTTTTTGTCCCTATTAAACAAAGTCGTTCCTAATTGCACATTTTCCATCCAAATTTTCACCTATTTTCTTTCAAGTACTAAACACTTCAGAAAGATATGTGATCCCCAAGCCAGGAAGCAAAACATGCATTGACTTCAAAGCAACATTGTTACAAGTGCATGCAGTTTCAGTTTCATGAGCACGTATGAAGTACAATGATATCTCCAAAGACATTCTTCGGCGTAGCAAAATTAATAGTTCATCTACTTAAGAACAAGTTCTACTAATTACTTATGCCGTGTGTCGAGAATATTTATTTGGATTATGTAATCAATCTTAACTATAATTAAGTAATATAGTGTCAAACTTGTTTTCAAACATTAGTGATTTTAAGGTTATAAATGTAATTTCTTTTGGGAAAACTGTTTTAAGGAATTATGGAACGATCGAAAGAATGTAAGCCAGAATGTCACATCCCGGCCCGGGGCGGATCACTTCCCGGGCCCGCTCCACCACCGTAGCACGATATTGTCCGTTTTGGGCCCCAACTACGGCCCGGGGTGGATCACTTCCCGGGCCTGCTCCACCACCGTAGCACGACATTGTCCGCTTTGGGCCCTGACTACGCCCTCACGGTTTTGTTTCTGGGAACTCACGATCAACTTTCCAGTGAGTCACCCATCTTGGGAGTGCTCTGGCCCCCTTCTCGCTTAACTTCGGAGTTCGTACAGAACCCGAAGCCAATGAGCTCCTAAAAGGCCTCGTGCTAGGTAGGGATGTGAATATACATTTAAGGATCACACTCCTGGGCGATGTGGGATGTTACAATCCACCCCCCTTAGAGGCCCGACGTCCTCGTCAGCACACTTCCGGCCAGGGATTGGCTCCGATACCAATTTGTCACATCCCGACCTAGGCCCCCACCACATCTCGGGCACGCCTTCGCCGTAGCACGATATTGTCCACTTTAGGCCCCGACCACGCCCTCACGGTTTTGTTTCTGGGAACTCATGAGCAACTTCCCAGTGAGTCACCCATCATGTAAGTGCTCTGGCCCCCTTCTCGCTTAACTTCGGAGTTCCTACGGAACCCGAAGCCAGTGAGCTCCCAAAAGGCCTCGTGCTAGGTAGGGATGAGAATATACATTTAAGGATCACTCCCCTGGATGGTGTGGGATGTTACACAGAATGTGAATTGTAAACCTGGAACTCGAGGTTGAGCAGTAACTGTACTCGTTCAGCCGCCAAGTCCATCAGTCATCTTTAGATTCACCATCATCTTCTCCATTTTGGTCTTGTCCGCATATAGAAAATTCACGTGGGAAGATGAGTAGCATGAAAAAGAAGGGTATCGAGCAATTCAAAGTAAGCATTTGGATTATGAATCTAAATTGATTGCGAAAAGAACCCATTCCTGAAATCATAGCACAGAAGAGTATTTCTTGAAGTTTGTTACCAGTGTGGTCAAATTCTTAAACTTCATGCCTTTGAAAGATGAATGGATCAACTGTGTCGATACAAAATTTTGAAACATAGGTTCAGTTGTACAAAAGATCGCTTTTGTGAAAACAAAAACGAAAAACTGAAAATCTTCTTAACTGATAATATCCTATTAGAGGCTCACCTTGGATACATAATTTGCTTTCATCTTTTCGTCTTCCAACTCCGACAAAGCCATCCTTTTATCGAGCCAACTAAATCCAGGTTGCTTGAGAATCTTCCTCTGCTTCATCACCATCCTTACGTCCTCAACCTCTTCCCATTCTCCATCAGCAGCATAGATATTTCATAGCGTAACAAAACCTCCAGGTCTCTTTAACTTCATTTTGGCAGAATAGCTTCAGCCATCATTTTGGCAAGATCTCTTCTTCCGTGGACTTTACGCCCTTTGAAAAAAGCTCCCTTGATGGATTGTATGACTTCTATAGGCATTCCCTTGATCAATTCGTAAGCTTCTAACATCTTTCCTGACCAGCACAAGAGATCGACAACACAAGCATAATTTTCTCTACTTGCCTCAACTCCATGACTCTCTTTCATGGACTTGAAAACTCTAAACCTTTCTCTACATAATCACTATGGCTGCACGCAGAAAGTACGCATGTCAAAGTCACTTCACTTGCCTGCACTCCTTTCATTCTTTCAAAAAGCTCTATAGAGGAATCAACCATACCGTACTTAGCATAACATCCAATCAACTCATTCCATTTTGTATTTCCCAACGATAGCCATTTTGTTTTTATTATCAAATGATGTGTCACTAATAAGAAATAAGTACGTTAATCAACACTTGAGTAATAATCCAATCATCAACATCCACATCATCTGGTTTACAAAATTTAGTTTAAAATTTTAGTTTCTCTAGCATTATCCGATAAGTAATAAGGAGTGTTAAACCCATCCACTTGTCTTATTTTCTTACCCTTTTAAAAGTAAATTTATTATTAACAACTTTGTCCTTAGAGAATGACAAACCTAATATAAAATTACAAAATAATTAACCAGCAATTAAGTAAGGTACTTATGACGATTTATACCTAGTATATGGCGGCAATGTCCGTACATATAAGGTTTGCGTATGTTTTGGGCACAAATTACAGGGCTCGAGTCTAGATGCACCTATGTAATGAGTCCATCTTCACAAACGACTAAATAAACGTTCCCTCATGCTAGACTTGCAGTTGGAGATTTACCATTCGGGCAATGGATGCAAAGTCTTTGTCAATCTTAATATGCATGCAGGCCAACTACTTGGAAGCTTCCCTCTTTGAATGCTTCAAAGAGATGAAATATCAATGCTGTTCTGATTCTAGTTTTAAACTCAAGTCTTTCCTCCAGTCCATGGCCTACAACAAGCATTCTTTTCTACCCCTTTTTTTGGTTCGAATCCCTAACTAGTCCAATCTAGCCTTGGAAACTCTATACAGCTACTCTTTTTGTAGAATTTAGAAGCTTCTAGTCACGTCTCTTCCCGCCCATCACTTCAATGAAAAAGAAACCACAATCCAGATGCATATCGTACATAAAACTCATCATGATAATAATTAATAATACACATGATTGAATTCAACCGATAATGCATTAAAGATTGCATAAATTATATGCCATGATAAATTATTTGTACCATATTATATCGACCTTGAAACTACCAAGTATTAGTCAACTACGAAGCACTTTAAACCCACCAAAGGTGTCATATCCCGGCCCGGGCTCGACCACTTCTCGGGCCCGCTCCACTACCGTAGCACGATATTGTCCGCTTTGGGCCCCGACCACGCCCTCACGGTTTTGTTTCTGGGAACTCACACGAGAACTTCCCAGTGGGTCACCCATCATGGGAGTGCTCTCGCGCGCTACTCGCTTAACTTCGGAGTTCCGATGGAACCCGAAGCCAGTGAGCTCTCAAAAGGCCTCGTGCTAGGTAGGGATAAGAATATACATTTAAGGATCACTCCCCTAGGCGATGTAGGATGTCACAATCCACCCCCCTTAGGGGCCCGACGTCCTCGTCGGCACACACGCGGCCAGGGTTAGGCTCTGATACCAATTTGTCATATCCCGGCCCGGACTCGACCACTTCTCGGGCCCGCTCCACTACCGTAGCACGATATTGTCCGCTTTGGGCCCCGACCACGCCCTTACGGTTTTGTTTCTGGGAACTCACACGAGAACTTCCCAGTGGGTCACCCATCATGGGAGTGCTCTTGCGCGCTACTCGCTTAACTTCGGAGTTCCAATGGAACCCGAAGCCAGTGAGCTCCCAAAAGGCCTCGTGCTAGGTAGGGATGAGAATATACATTTAAGGATCACTCCCCTGGGCGATGTGGGATGTCACAATCCACCCCGGGATGGCATTTTCCCTTTTGTGCAACCGTTCTGATTTGATTTCTTCGCTACATATATAGTTTTATTCTCCCTATTTTCGAATTGTTAATTGTTAAGTGTAGCAAATTATTTTAAATTTCGGGACGAAATTCTTTTAAAGGGGGTGGATTGTAACATCCCACATCGCCCAGGGGAGTGATCCTTAAATGTATATTCCCATCCCTACCTAGCATGAAGCCTTTTGGGAGCTCACTGGCTTCGGGTTCCGTAGGAACTCCGAAGTTAAGCGAGAAGGGGACCAGAGCACTCCCATGATGGGTGACCCACTGGGAAGTTGCTCGTGAGTTCCCAGAAACAAAACCGTGAGGGAATGGTAAGCCCAAAGCGGACAATATCGTGCTACGGTGGTAGAGCGGGCCCGGGAAGTGGTCCGCCCTGAGCCGGGATGTGACAATTGGTATCAGAGCCTAACCCTGGCCGCGAGTGTGCCGACGAGGACGTCGGGCCCCTAAGGGGGTTGGATTGTAACATCCCACATCGCCCAGGGGAGTGATCCTTAAATGTATATTCCCATCCCTACCTAGCACGAGGCCTTTTGGGAGCTCACTGGCTTCGGGTTCCGTAGGAACTTCGAAGTTAAGCGAGAAGGGGGCCAGAGCACTCCTATGATGGGTGACCCACTGGGAAGTTGCTCGTGAGTTCCCAGAAACAAAACCGTGAGGGAATGGTAAGCCCAAAACAGACAATATCGTGCTACGGTGGTGGAGCGGGCCCGGGAAGTGGTCCGCCCCGGACCGGGATGTGACAAAAGGGCCCGTGCTTTGGAGGTGCTTAGGCCTGTAACACACTGGTGCCTTTCGATACCTATTTTACCTTCCTTGCAGGTTGCTTCGCTAGTCCACCCACCACCAGAGCACCCTTGCGAAGGTCTTTACACCACATTTTACGTTGACTTGAGGTTCACCTGGTTTCGTGCATCAACCTTGGCGCCTTCTATGGGAATCACACTTCGAATCCTACTCATCTCGAACGTGAAACACCAGGGTAGTTTTCCGGCTTACTTTACAAGGTTTGAGAGGTTCTGCGGTAAGCGAGAAAGCTTGGAGTTTTAGAAGTTGCTATTGAGAAAGAGTGGAAGAACGCGTAAGCCATAAAAGAATGAGCATGGGTTTATACCATTGATAATTCCTCTATTTATTCGGACATTTTAAGAGAATTATTGTACATTCGATACTACATGGTACATTAAGAACTAAAGAGTATTTGAAAATAAATAATACACAAACTTTTGATATACAAAAAAACTGGATTACAATTGGAAGCAGTTAAAGTATTGAACTTATGAAAGAACATGGATCGGGTGGAGCTGAGACTTCGACTGTTCCTTCAAGCATCAATGCGACTTTCTTCATGGTAGGTCTGAGCGATGGATCCTCCTGAATGCACCATATTGCAATCATCACATACTTCTCCATCTTCTTGATGTCATGCATTGCCTCATGGTCATTCTTGAATAGCTGGTGCAGATTATTCTGCTTATAGCAATCGTATGCCCAATCAGCTAGTATCATTTGATCTTCATCCTCTGCCGATGCCTCGAAATGCTTCCTGCAGAAAATAATCTCTAACAACAAAATTCCGTAGCTGTAAATATCAACCTTGGCCGTGATAGGCAACCTATTCAACCATTCAGGGGCCACATAACCTTTCGTTCCCCTGATTCCGGTTGTGGTTAGAGTCTGGTCGATTTTCAAAAGCTTGGCTAGTCCGAAGTCAGAAATTCTTGCCGTGAAAGAGTCATCGAGAAGAACGTTTTGAGGCTTTATGTCACAATGTACGATTTTTCTGCTGCACTCCTCATGCAAATACAACAATCCTCTTGCAATTCCCAGTGCAATTTGCCTTCTCTGGCACCAGCTTGGCCTCAACTCTCCAAAAAGGAAGCTCGCTAAAGATCCATTGCTCATGAACTCATACACAAGCATTTGGTGCTCTCCCTCGTAACAAAATCCAAGCAGCTGGACTAAATTTCTGTGGTTTGTTCTGCCAATAGCACTCACTTCCGCTTTGAATTCCAAATCATTTTCTCCGACCCTAGCGACTAAGCATTTGACAGCAACGCTCTTCCCATTATCATGGGCTAAAACTCCTTTGAAAACTGTTGCAGAAGTACCGCGTCCTAGTTCTTCCTCGAATTCGTTCGTAGCGTTTTTTAGATCCTCATAAGTGAAATGCTTCAAATTCATATCAGAGATGACTCGATAAGGTTGAATCAGCTTCGCTTTTCTATAAGAAATACGAGAAACAACCAAATAGGTTGTTAATAACAAAATCAAGTTCATAAACCCCGAGCTACTCAGGAGGACTGATCCGATGAGGATCAAAGTTGAGCGATCTTTCTTTTTTGTATTTGGAACTTCAGGTATCAAAGTATAGTTGTCTTTCCTCACTTTGATGAGAGCTTTTCCACCAACATTCGGGTCCATCCTTCCATTCGAAAGAGGAATTCTCTTCTTTTCACACTTTCTATCCTTGAAAATGGCGACGGCACAAAAACAATCATCGAAGCAATTCTGTCTGCACCAATCCTCATCTACCGATGTAAATTGCTCATAACCACCGCCAGACCACTTTGTGTTTTGCATCTCACGAAATTCAAAACTCTCTGTCTCAGGCGAGGCCTCATCACAACTTTGTGAAACAAAGTTTTGCTTGCATCCTTTCAAGACATCATTGGGATCAATTAATGTGTAGCCATAAGGACATCGGCAAGTTGGTCCTTCATCATTATAGCTGCAGAGGCTGTTGTATCCACATGCACCGCTGCCTACGTCTCCTTCAATTGTTAAGCAAATATTCGAAGGTTCGGAGGTCAAAGGGGACCAAGCCATGGGGCTTCCGCCACTTGAGGCAGCGGTTTTAGGATGAACAGAGTGCCTCAAAACTCCGTCATGCTCCAGAGTTACTTTATGGTAGAAATTTTGCATGGAAATTGTGTTGGATGATATCATATTCAGTACGCTTCTATTCCTTGCAATAAGGTATAGATAGCCGGACTGATTGAAGATGACCTGAAAGCCTGTATTAGTCGAGGTTGCATAGTAAGCAAAATTGTTTGTCTCCAGTGGGAATTTCGTTGTGTAAATCGTGAGATTTCCATCAGATTGTAGCGAAAACATGAATCTTCCCCGTGAGTAATTTGTTGCCGTGTAGCGCGCAAAGAGTGTGTCGTTCTGATTTAGAATCTGTGTAGGTAGTATTGTATCCGTTGGTTCATCAAAACTCTCCCACACATTGGATGAACTTCGATCCGCCAGCACAAAATTTCCAGTGTCTAGCATAGATGCATAGGCAACTCCGGGACCAACAGATTGAGCAGACCATATGCGGTTGCCGGTTGCATCATTGAGCATAAACTCGCCACCGTTCGAAAGCTCAACTTTGGATCCCTCTGGAACTAGATTATCCCCATTGGCTGACCAGACTATAGTTTTATCTTTTATCTTATCGAACCAAATGGCTAGTAAGAACCCATCTTTTCCGATTCTTTGAAAACCGATAGCAAAGTCACCAGATGGCGATGTCCATGATGATGAGTTTTCATTTAGTGCAGTGAGAGATGAGCCTAAAGAAATGTTTTTGGATGTTTGAGCTAGGGTGGAAAATGGTAGAAACATGAAAAGGAAGAAGAAGAGAAGATTTATCAGTGGACAAGCCATGGGAAAATTACAGAGGTGACGAAAAATTTCAAATAAACTATATTTTCTGTGTCAATCACTTGCAATTTTTTATTTCATCTTCTTCAAGTATGAAATAAAAAAACTTGGATGTTGGACGATGATGTGATTTCTTGTGCTTAAATTAAAGGATCAAACCGCAACAAAGTCAACAATGGGCTCATTTTCGTCAATGGTTCAATTGACTTTGATTCCAAGTCTTTTTTTGGATTCTTCAAGGGCATTACTTGGAAACTGTCTTTTGACTCCTTCAAACTTTATATACTTTGTACAATTGCTGCATGGCGTGTAAGATCAACTAGTGGTAAGTCATGGTTATCCAATCTTTTCAAACCTAGAGAGGCTATGGGGATTTTCACCATACCCGTGGCCGCAGTCAAGTAGACTCAACAGTTCAAGACACTAATAAAAACTTTTTAAATGAAAAGGATGTAAAGGATTTGAAGAAATCAACTTACTTATAAGCTAAACTTACTTATAAAACGACCAATTGGTAATATGAAGATTAACCTGACTTATTTCTAAACACAATCTCTTACGTGCACCAAATTTTAAAGTCAAACATGTAGACAACACAAATAGGGTGACGTGGAGCGCGTGGGGTCGTTGGGCTTCACACGTGAGACATTCTGCTCTGGTATCATAAAGAAAATTGAGGTTCCACCACAAAACCAATTGACAATATGGGAACCAACTTACTTATAAGTTCATGCATGGTATCTTCTCTCATCAATGTGAAATTCATTCTCACCATATCAAATCATATTACTCTAATTTCTCAAAGTCCAGAGTGACCAAATTCGATTATTTGATGCACTGTGTAGAGTGACAAATTATATTACTCTATTTTGTTAAGAATAAAATTACAATATGAACTATCAAATTTACTCAACTAAATGTTAGTGTGGACGTGCGACAAGTCGCTTATGATATAAAATTTGAGTTAAACCAAATTTAACAGATATTTAATTTGATGAGCATGTTTTTTACAATAATTTATATTCCAAAAACATATAGTACCTTCTTGTTACATAATACTACGCAGTAACGTACGCAATTCACAATTTTGAAGGATTTATTGACTGATTCATGTTGAATAGGTCGCTGTTGGGAATATAAGTATAGGTTAGGTCATAGTCATCACTTTATCTCTAGTTGTGAGGTTAGGTTGTGGTTACCACCTTACGTTACTCAAGTCTCAAATTGTAGCCAACAAACTTCTCTTCCTTGATTTATGGCTGCAGTCTTGTTTTCTCTAATTAGTTTTGGTCCAGCAATTAGGGCTTAATTCATGGGGAAGGTTGTGGTGAGGAGTGCGGCGTGTTGTACAGTGGTATCTGTTTCTCTATATTAGCTTGTATCTTATAAATCTAACACACATGATGAAATACATAAATTTTGAGGTATTTGTCGATTTTCTTCTGAACTTGTAAAGAAGCTAGCAATTTTTTTTTTGAACTTTAATTTTAACCAATTACTCATTTGAATTTTATAATTTGTGCATGACACATGTTAATTGTATGAGGGCAAAAAGGTAATTTTATCTCTGATATAGACCACTTATAAATATTTTCTTCTCTCTCTTCCTTTAGTTTACTCCTTTCGCTTTTTGTTTGAACTTTATCCTTAATGTGGACAAATATGAATCTTCCTTAATGGTCGTGCTTTTTCAGCAACATGTGGGGTTGTGATGCTTTGTGATGCCATTTCATTAGCCTTGCTTGTGACTTGATTCACATGACCCCCTTAGTTCACCTATTTCAATTCAAGACCCAAATTCAAATCAAAAAAATAATTACTCATATCAACAAATTCATTGCAGTGTTCAACCTTGTTTAAGGGAACTTGGACGGCAAATTAAAATTTAGAAATGTCCCGAGCATATTCTGACTTTTGTTATTGTGTTGCTTTAAAGGATCATGGATGGCAAATGTATGCTTTTGAATGCCTTTAAAGGATCTTGGATGGCAAATGTACGCTTTTGAATGCGATATACGGTGGAACTTCAATTTCCTTCGATCGGGCATCTCTCTCCAACATGGGGAGCGAAGGGAGCCACATCAATCAGAAGGACACACCCCTCATGCCTAGCGTGAGATAAAGGAAGAGGGAAAGAAAGAAAGTATCCTTCTTTGCATACATTATTTGTCCAACATGTGCGTAGTACAATTTTTTTCTGTTACATAATTATGTTTGCCAACTAAATTAATTAAAGCAGGTATTTTATATGTTATCAGCTTTTCGTTTTGCATATTTAAGTCCTCAAAATCAGCTTCATCCCGAATGTGAGACACCAGGGTAGTTTTCCGGCTTACTTTACAGGGTTTGAGAAGTTCTGCAGTGGGCAATGTTTTAAAAAACTCGCCTCAAGGCACGCCTAGGGCGCCCTTGAGGCTGGGCGTCATGGATAACGGCTCAGTTTTGCTGGAGTGGGCGACTAGGGCCGCCTCAGTGGCTTTTTTTTTTTTTTTTCTTTACTCCCAAACCCAAATTTTGGGTAGGATTTTAACTACCTCATACCTCTTCCTTGCACTTTTGTCTCTATGCCTTTTTTCTGATTTTTATTTTTTATATAATGGATGTGTGTTGTTTGTGTGCATTGTTATATGTGTGCTCATTGTGCTTTTCATCTTCTATTTTATACATATATAATATAATATATGTATATATATATATGTGTGTATATATATATTTATAATATATGTGTGTGCTCAGGGTGATTATTGATTAATAATCTTCTTCTTTTTAATATAATATATGTGTATGCTTAGTGTATATATTAAAAAATTTAGGTCCTATGAGGCTTCGCCTCACGCCTCACGCCTCACGCCTAGGCCGGGCTTCCCCTCGGACACCTCGCCCACGCCTCACGCTTTTAATACATTGGCAGTGAGTGAGAAAGCTTGGAGTTGTATAAGATGCTATTGAGAAAGACTGGAAGCACGTGTAAGCCATGAAAGAATGAGCATCGTGTAACTGAAAAAACAAAGTCTCATTGACCGAAACACTCTCTTTTTTAAGAGAATTATTTTGCATCCAATACTACGTAGTAAGTCAAGAACTAAAGAGTATTCGAAAGTATACAAAAGAAATGGATTATAATTGGAAGCACTTAAAGTATTGACCTTATGAAAGAACATGGATCGGGTGGAGTTGAGACTTCGACATTTCCTTTGATCATCAATTTATGCGACTTTCTTCAAGGTAGGTCTGAGCGAAGGATCCTCCTGAATGCACCATATTGCAATCATCACATACTTCTCCATCTTCTTGATGTCATGCATTGCCTCATCGTCATTCTTGATAGCTGGCGCAGATTATTCTGCTTATAGCAATCGTACGCCCAATCAGCTAGTATCATTTGATCTTCATCTTCTGCAGCTGCCTAGAAATGCTTCCTGCAGAAGATAATCTCTAACAACAAAATTCCAAAGCTGTAAATATCAACCTTGGCCATGATAGGCAACCTATTCAACAATTCAGGGGCCACATAACCTTTTGTTCCCCTGATTCCAGTCGTGGTTCAAGTCTGGTCCATTCTCAAAAGCTTGGCTAGTCCGAAGTCAGAAATTCTTGCTGCGTAAGAGTCATCGAGAAGAATATTTTGAGGCTTGATGTCGCAATGTACAATTTGGCTGCTGCACTCCTCATGCAAATACAACAACCCTCTTGCAATTCCCAGTGCAATTTGCCTTCTCTGGCACCAGCTTGGCCTCGACTCTCCAAAAAGGAAGCTCGCTAAAGATCCATTGCTCATGAACTCGTACACAAGCATTCGGTGCTCTCCCTCGTAACAAAATCGAAGAAGCTGTACCAAATTTTTGTGGTTTGTTCTGCCGATAACACTCATTTCCGCTTTGAATTCCAACCCCTTTTCTCCGACCCTACCGACTAAGCTTTTGACAGCAACGCTCTTCTCATTATCAGAGGCTTAAAACTCCTTTAAAAACTACTGCAGAAGCACCGCGTCCTACTTCATCCTCGAATTCGTTCATAGCGTTTTTTAGCTCCTCACTAGTGACATGCTTCAAATTCATATCAGAGATGACTGGACAAGGTTCACTCATATTCGCATTTCTACAAGAAATACGAGAAACAACCAAATAGGTTGTGATAGGATTTTTAGTACCTACGAAAAAAGGTTAAAATCACATAAAATACTTGCAAGAGTACAAAGTTGTTGTAGTATATACGCTCATGCAAGGTCATTCTCCACAAGGACTATTTAAATAATTTATGTAAAACCAATTCCTAATTAATTACTTAAAACTAGAAATTGAGAAAAGAGATTTTGAATTTGGGTAATATTAAAAAAAAAAATTTAATTAAAAACCAAATAATAAATTTGGCCAAGATTAAGAAGATAAAAGAAAAGAAGCACTAGGGTTCCGCCATCACCTAGCAATCCTATGTACACATACCACTTTGAAGGTTAGGTTTTCCTAATATATATTCTACTTGGAACCTCCAACATAGAACGTATATCTAACATGCAACCTGTCCGGACGTTCGGATCATGCAATTAAATATGAACATGAGAGACTCGTTATGTTTTGTGAAAACCTTTTGAAAAACCATGCAATCCTTAAGACGTGATGTTCATCTTAAGTGAAATTACAATTACTAACCACATGAAGCTAGCGTAAATTTCAGGGAACAAGGAACCTTCCGACCAAAATTGCATCAAATTGCTTTTCTAAAGATCCTAATGGTGATCATGCATTAAGACAATTAGATAGTTTAAAACGGTGATCAATAATTAAAAGTATGCATGCAATCAATCACAAGCAATTAAATAAAAATTGCATATTCATGCTAAGGCTCAAGGCTTCGCCCTAGCAAAACGAATTAGTTACACATATTCATAAATTAAAATCAAAGAAAATATTATTATGAAGAAAAATATTGAAAACACCTTAAAGTAAAAATCTGAAAATCTTCAAGAACCCTAGCCAATTTCCTATCTCCAAAATCGCATAAAAGAAGAAAAAGTAAAAGACTAGAGCCGGCCAAAGCCTTTTATGCTCAACATAAGCGATCCCCTAATAAAAGTATTTGGATCTAACTAAGAAACCAAATAATAATAAAATATACTAAAACATAAAATCCTAATTAAGCTACGAGAATCTGTAAATAAATTGTCCAGCTACGTTTTAACCTCAAATCTCATCCAAATCCGGCCCATGACTGCTTGTTTTGAAAATTGGAACATTTTGAATACACCTCCAGAAGCGGCCGAATCCAAAATAGGTCATCTTGGGCTCCAAAACTCGCAATCAAGCCAAAAATTTTCTTTTCCAGCATCGCGCATTGCTTCTTTATTCTATCGCCAAAAAATAACCACTTGGTGGAAAAATCTAATATTTTGATACGATCAAGCTAAAAACGACGCACAAACGTCCTCCAATTAGAATTACTCCAAAATTCATCCATTTGATTACGTTTTGCTCCAGAGAAAGTCAAAAGTCTTATATTAAAAATACAATTCAAAGTCTCAAAATTCTTCCAAAATAATAACCAAAATATACAAAGAATAGGGTTAAATGTACAATATAATAGTTGACTCACCAGGTTGTTAATAGAAAAATCAAGTTCAGAAAACCCTAGCTACTCAAGAGCACTGATCCGATGAGGATCAAGGTTGAGCAATCTTTCTTTTCGTATTTGGAACTTCAAGTGACAAAGTATAGTTGTAGAATGTCTTGTTTAATTGTATTGTATTTCATAGTTGTAACAATGTACAAGGTAACATACATATAGGAGAAAGGAAAGCTGGTTACAAGCAACCAACTAGCTAAAGAACACTAGCGACCAGTTACTTCTATGTCTAATACAAATCCTTACACAAAGAACCAAGTTAGGATAAGTTAATCAACATGTCAATTCCCTTAAATAAAGGAAGAGAAGAGAGAGCCGGCGTTGACATTATTGCATTTATGACTATGGTTTCTATCAATGCAAATTTTCATCATCTTTAGTCTTGACGAAAGTGCACCTGCAAAACAATCAACAACTTTGATCAAAGACCAAAAGCCTCATACTCCCACGATGGGTGGGGATTTGGCCAATGGATCTCTTGATCAAAGACCAAAAGCCTCATACTCCCACGATCGGTGGGGGATTTGGCCATTGGATCTCCGATGCCTAAGTTAGTCTATATGAAAAGAGTGAGTGTTTAGGGTTTTCTGTCTATCGAAAAGCTTCACATGTTTTTGGTGGAGAAATAGGATATTTATAGAGAGTGGACAACCTTCAGGGTAGGATTTAGTGAGAACATTCCCAAGATATTCTGTAAATAATATCTTGAAAATAAAGATAATTATCCATAAATAAATGTAATTGGGGTTATTTACTTGATAGAGTTTGTCTTCAATTAGGAATGTATTAAAAATATGATTTCTTAATTAATCATATCTTTAATCCCTTTGACTTTTCCTTGCCATGAGTAAGGGAGCTCTGAGCAGTTGTAGTCCGCTGCCTGCATGTCCTAGAATGTTGAGATGCATGTGGGATGCCCTACCCATTTAATAAGGGAAATCTCATCTTTCTTGGCTAAAATATCACGTGTCGCCTCTAGGATTTTTGAGATTATTTTTGGCTCCACAGTTTCAGCTATGGTTTTGAACAATCCAGGGAGTAATCACTAGACAAAAGCTTCAATACTTCAATACTTTCTCTAAAGCTGGATCGAGGAGATTTATCGAGCCAAGCTTGCCTAAAAGATGATGAAACTGAGCAGAAGGCAAGGCCTTAGTGAATAGATCAGCTAGTTGTTCAAGATTGCGAGTAAACACGTTATGAATAACTTGCAATTAGACTTATGCTAGAACAAAGTGGCAGTCCATCTTGATGTGTTTGGTTCTTTCGTGAAAGATTGGATTAAATGTGAATAACTGCCTGGTTGTCACACATGAGTGGCATCGAGTTGGAACTAGTAACCCCAAGTCTGAGAGAAGTCTCTTAAGCCAAATTACTCACATGCAGTGGCTGCCATTGCACAATACTCAGCTTCTACACTAAATCGAGCAATGCATGTTGCTTCTTGCTCTTCCAAGTCACAATGTTACCTCTAATAAATATGCAATAGCCTGTTGTTGATTTTCTGTCAATGACATTCTCTACACAGTTTGCATCAGTGTATCCATTGATCTATGTGGATTTGTTGTTTTGCATGAGGCTGCCTCTGCTAATAGACCATTTGAGATAACGTTATATCCTTGTAACCATATTAAGATGCTCAATGGTGGAAGCATGCATAAAGTGGCTGACCAACCCCACAACATATGCGATATCTGGACGAGTGATTGTAAGATATGTAAGTTTACTAACAAGCCTTTGATAATAACTTACATTGTGAAGAGCTTCCCTATCCATGGTCAACTTGAGTTTACTATCAATAAGAGACATGGCAGGTTTGCAATCAAGTATCTTAGCTTCCTTGAGAAGGTCAACTACATATTTTCTTTGGTTAAAAAACAGGCATCTGGAAAAGGTTGCCATTTCAGTGCCAAGAAAGTATTTCAATCTCCCAATTCCTTTATGGCAAAGGTTTTATGTAGTGAATGTTTCAGGGCAGCAATTTCAGTTGCATTGTCACCAGTGATGATGAGATCATCCACATAAATAAGTACCATCAATTTCCCACTTGTTCCAGTTCAAACAAACAATGAGGAATCAACATTACTCCTCAGAAAATCAGCCATTTCTAACACTAAGCTGAGCTTGGCATACCATGCTTGTGGAGATTGTTTTAATTCAAAGATTGCCTTGTGTAGTTTACAGACAATACCATTACATTTTCGAAAACATGTATTATTACGTAATGTATGGTCATGGTAATTCTAATTTATGAATATTAGAATTTATATGATTAATACTACCTTTTCAGACTGAGTATGGCATGGTGGTGGTTGCATATACACCTCTTCTTGGAGTTCATCATAAAGAAAGGCATTATTCACATCAATCTGATACAATGACCATCCACAATTCACTACCACTGAGAGTAAAACCCTTACTGTATTCATTTTAGAAACTAGAGCAATGGTTTCCTTGTAATCCACTCCAAAGGTTTGAGTGAACCCACGAGCAACAAGTCTGGCTTTAATCCAATCCAAAGGTCTAAGTGAACCCACGAGCAACAAGTCTGGTTCACTCAATGGAAGAGCAACCTCCACAAGCATTTCGAGACATACGAGGATCCATTTATCGATCTAGCACAGGGGTGCCCCATGGAGTTGGTGAAGCGCCATGAAGATTAGGTGTGGCTCAACACCATTTCAAGGACGAAAGTGAATTATATATATTATTACAGGTTAATAACATTTTATTAATATTTTAATAGAATACTTTTAATTAATATCAGCACTAATACGGTTTGTTTTTGTTTTAACAGAAAAGAGCCAATGCCAAGGAGATAAATATGTCGAAGAAAAAACTTCTCTACCACTCCGGCTCTCGACGCTTCTCATATAGGATGAATGAGCGATGTCAGACAAACACATTTTTTTTAATTTTTTAAATACTTTTACTCTCTATTATACTAATAACATATTTGTTCTCATTTTTTAATTCAAGCGGGGTCGAAGTTTCCGGAGATTTACGAATTCAAGGAGGTGTACGTACGGCTCGATGATGAGTTGACGGAGGAGCTCCATGTAAGTTTTTGTAATTCTTGAATTGA
The DNA here is from genome assembly GCA_024362995.1 of Heteromeles arbutifolia. Lineage (NCBI taxonomy): Eukaryota > Viridiplantae > Streptophyta > Magnoliopsida > Rosales > Rosaceae > Heteromeles > Heteromeles arbutifolia. The sequence goes on from JANCRC010000005.1 coordinate 1,921,498, forward strand.
TAATTATTATTCATTTTAAATAAATGTTATATAAATATTAATTAACTTGTTTTTATTATTACAGGCTGCTATGGTGGAGAAAAGCCAGGCTGTCCTCGAGGAGGTGGCTTCCCATCTTCCCCCTAACATCCCGATCGAGGAGGTTGCCTCCCCCAGGATGCGGGTCTTCGTATCATGATGGACACCTTCAATCACAGACTCTGTCTTAGGCCGGGAAGGTGTATCGGGGCATGGGGAATGCCCACCATCGTGAGACAGAAGCCTCATTTTCCAACTTAACCTCGGAACAGGTCGAATCATTGACGGAGCAAGTTACGGAACTCCAGCAGCAGGTAGCAGCCCAGAATGCTCACATTGCAACCTTAACTGCGTACATCGCCATCCTGAATACCCATATTGTTGCCAAAGAGTCTAGGATGGCCCAGATCATCTCCGCGCCGGCTTTAACATCCCTGCTAGTGCACTCCTCCTCATACACCTTCGACCTCCCAGGCCTCTAACCCAGCACAGCCGACTAGCGGAGTTGATAGTGATGATTTTGTGTTGTAGTTTTTTTTTTTAAACATTTGTACTTTTTAAATTTTATCCGGCTTGTACATACATAAATTAATATTTTTCCTTATCAATTACTGTTCCTAAATTAATTTAACTTTTCAAAATTATTTTGTTTAATATTCATTTTATAAACATTTTTTTTTCAAATTTAAAAATGGTTTGTGCGACGAAAGAGTTCGTCGTCCCCCAGTAATACACGCGACGACAATGATAAATCTTGGGATAAGAAGTCCTTTGTCCCTCTAAACTTTATGCGACAAAGTGTCTCTTCATCACTATGTTCTTGCGCCATGTACATTTTCATCCCTTTAAACTTAGTGCGACGAAACAACTATTCGTCGCACATAACATTTTGTGCGACGAATGTGCTTCGTCCCTTTTAACTTAGTGCAAGGAAGCATCAGTTCATTGCGTAAAGACTATTGTGCGACAATTGTTCTTCTCTTCGTCCCACAAGACCTTTCTTTACGAGCCTTGCGTGACGAAGTGATGGCGACGAAGGTTTCGTCGTGTGTTACTTTAGACGACAAAATTCTTCTTTGCGCGATGTTTATTATTTTGTTGCGATAACTGTTAAATGTAGTATTGTTTGGAACCGAACGACGCCGCTTTGGAACGTGGAATCTAGAATCGGACGACGTCGTTTTGGAAGTAACACGTCTTCGTATCCAATTTCGTAGTTTTCCTTTTTCTATTTTTTTAATATTATATTTATTATAAGGAAGTATCACTGCTAACGTGGTACTAACTGACGAGGTCGCTCTGGTGAAATTTAAGAGGAAGTATCACGACTGACATGGTACTCCGGTACTATATTATAGTTTCACGTCGAGAAGTTGTAGACGACGTTGACATTATTTCATTTATGACTAGGGTTTCAGCTAGGGTTTTGAACAATCCAGGGAGTAACCACTGGACAAAAGCTTCAATACTTCAAAGAGTTGTCTTTCCTTACTTTGATGAGAGATTTTCCACCAATACTCGGGTCCATTCTTCCATTCGAAAGAGGAATTCTCTTCTTTTCACGCTCTCCATCCTTGAAAATGGCAACGACACAAAAACAATCGTCTAAGCAATTCTGTCTGCACCATTCCTCCGGTACTGATGTAAAATGCTCATAACCACCGCCAGCCCACTCTGTGCTTTGCATCTCGTGAAAATCAAAACTCTCTGTCTCCGGCAAGGCCTCCTCACAACTTTGTGAAACAAAGTTTTGCTTGCATCCTTTCAAGATATCATTGGGATCAATAAATGTGTAGCCATAAGGACATTGGCAAGTTGGTCCTTTATCATTATAACTGCAGAGGCTGTTGTATCCACATGCACCGCTGCCTATGGCTCCTTCAATTCTTAAGCAAATATTGGAAGGTTCGGAGGTCAAAGGGGACCAAGCCATGGGGCTTCCGGCACTTGAGGCAGCGGTTTTAGGATGAACAGAGTGCCTCAAAACTCCGTCATGCTCCAGAGTTACTTTATGGTAGAAATTTTGCATGGAAACTGTGTTGGATGATACCATATTCAGTATGCTTCCGTTCTGTGCAGTAAGGTAAAGATAGCCGGACTGATTAAAGATGACCTGAAAGCCGGTATACATAGTCATGGTTGCATAGTAAGCAAAATTGTTTGTCGGCAGTGGGAATCTCGTTGTGTAAAGCAAGAGATTTCCGTCAGATTGTAGAATAAACATGAATCTTCCCCGTGAGTAATTTGTTGCCGTGTAGCGCGCAAAGAGTATGTCGTTCTGATTTAGAATCTGTGTAGGTAGTATTGTATCTGTTGGTTCATCAAAACTCTCCAACACGTTGGATGAACTTCGATCCGCCAGCACAAAATTTCCAGTGTCTAGCATAGATGCATAGGCAACTCCGGGACCAACAGATTGAGCAGACCATATGCGGTTGCCGGTTGCATCACTGAGCATAAACTCGCCACCGTTCGAAAGCTCAACTTTGGATCCCTCTGGAACTAGATTATCCCCATTGGCTGACCAGACTATAGTTTTATCTTTTATCTTATCGAACCAAATGGCTAGTAAGAACCCATCTTTTCCGATTCTTTGAAAACCGAAAGCAAAGTCACCAGATGGCGATGTCCATGATGATGAGTTATCTTCATTTAGGGCAGTGAGAGATGAGCCTAAAGAAATGTTTTTGGAGGTTTGAGCTAGGATGGAAAATGGTAGAAACATGAAAAGGAAGAAGAAGAGAAGATTTATCAGTGGACAAGCCATGGGAAAATTACGAAGGTGACGAAAAATTTCAAATAAACTATAATTTCTGTGTCAATCACTTGCAATTTTTATTTCATCTTCTTCAAGTATGAAATTAAAAACTTTGCTGCTGGATGACGATGTGATTTCTTGTGATTAAATGAGAGGATCCAACTACAACAAAGTCTACAATGAGCCCTTTTCGTCATTGATTCAATTGAGTTTTTTTCCAAGTCTTCTTTTTGGATTTTTCCAGGCATTATTACTTGGAAACTGTCTACTTTGACTCTTCAAGCTTCATGTAGTTTGTTCAATTTCTGCATGGGGTGTAAGAAAATTTAGTTTTCTGAGTATTCCGAGATGCATGGATGAAAAGTTCAAGACACTAATGAAAAATTTTTAAATGAAAATTATGTTACGGATTTGAAGAAATCAACTTACTTATAAGCCAAACTTACTAATAAAACAACCGGTAATATGAGGAGTAGCCAGACTTACTTCTCAACACAATTCCTCACGTGTGACGAATTTTAAAGTTAAACATAAGAACAACATAAACATGGTGACGTGAAGTGCGTGAGGTTGTTGGGCTTCACACGTGAGATAACCTGCTCTGATATCATAAAGAAAATTGAGGTTCCACCATAAAACGAATTGGCAACGCCGGAACCAACTTACTTATAAGTCCATGCAATGTCTCTTCTCTTATCAATATGAAATTCATTCTCACCATATCAAATCATATTACTCTATTTTGTCGATTTTTTCCCAAAGCCGGCAATTTTTTTCATGAACTTTAGTTTTACCCAATTACCTCCTGAACTTTTATAATTGATCCATTTCTCCCCTAACATTAGATTTTGGAATTTTTCATCCATGTTGGTCAGTACATGTCAATTGTCTGAGGGCAAAAAGGTAATTTTATCCTTGATGTGGACGACATATTATTTTTTTCTTCCCTTGTTCCGTTAGTTCACTCCTTACACTTTTGTTTGAACTTTTTCCCTAATGTGGACAAATACGAATTTTCTCAATAGTCTTGCTTTTTCAGCAACATGTGGGGTTGTGATGTCATTTCATTAGGTATTTTTTGTGACTTAATTTATATGACCCTCTCGGTTCACCTGTTTCAATTCAAATAAAAAAGTACTCATTTCAACAAATTCACTGCAGTGTTCAACCTTCTTTAGATGAACTTGGACGGCAAATTCCGAACTAATTAATGCCTGGAAAAATCCAAAAAGAACTTGGACGGCAAATTCCAAGCATCTTTTGACTTTTGATATTGTGTTGCTTTAAAGGAACTTGGATGGCAAATGTATGCTGTTGATGCGCATACACGGTGTAACCTCAAATTTCAACATGAACCATTACTCTTTCAACAAAAAATTGACTCTCTGAATTCCGAACTACAAAGTTCAAAATTTTGAGTTTTCTTTGATCAAATAACAAAGAAAAAAACACTTAAATTATTGAACTCATAATGACGACGGATTCGGTGGAACTGAAACTTCAACAGTTCCTTCCAGCATCTTCGTGACTTTCTTCATCGTCGGTATCAGTGACGGGTCCTCTGAATGCACCACATTGCAATCATCACGTAATTCTCCATCATCTTGACATCTTCCATTGCCTCACCGTCCTTGTCCAATAGCAAATTCAGCTTGTTTTGCATATAGAAATCATATGCCCAATAAGCTAGTATCAGCTGATCTACATTATCCACATGTTCTTCAAAATTATTCCTCCAACAAATAATTTCTAGTAACAAAATGCCAATAGCTGTAAACATCCACCTTCACTGGGATATGCATGTTTTTTAACCTGTGAGAATGTGAAGGTAAAAGAGTCTCACATTAGTGCAAGGAGAAACCTTGCAATGACTTATAAGAGGTTGGGCTACTCCCCATTAGTGGTGGAGCCAAGATTTTACATGAGGAGAGGCCTCACATAAATGTTAAAAAAATAAAAAAAAAAGATAGTATTTATAAGAGAGTAGAATACATGAATTGTCAGCTAATTAAAGTTTTTGTGAGGCCCTGAATGCTTTTTTCATGTTGAAATTAACCTTCCAATATCAAGTTAATATAGAGACTAATTAATAAAAAATTGGGGAGGATTAAGAGAAATAAACCTTCCAATATCAAGTTAGCTTTATTAATTCGACAAAAGAAATGAAAAATAGGATGGATTGGGAATTTTGGAACAAAAAAAAAGAGAAAAATGGATTGAGAATTTAGAGAACAAAATATATGAAATTTTATAATTTAGTAAAAAGTTAGAGAGAACAGAGAGATTTATAAATCTTAATATTGTTGTGGGTTGGAATCTGGAGGACAAATATACGAAATTTCAAGAAGGGTAGGATGAAAACTCAAAGTTTATTATTCTTCGGTTGGACAATGTGAAAGAATATTTTTTGATAAAACTAAATCAGACTTTACATTTTAATTTTAAGAGTTGATTTGTTTATAAAATAAGATGTTAAATTTAGTTTTAAAATGAGTGTTGTTGGAATTGAAAAGAGACCTCTTATTTTAATTATTGGTGAATAGAATTTAAGAATTTGTGTAAATTAAAAAAAGATAATACTAAATTTACCAAAAGAAAAAAGAATTATAATACAAATGATTTAGAAGGACGAAAAAATGAGGATAGCCTATGCCTATACTAGGCTTACAGTGTCTCCGCCATTGCTACCCATAATATCAATTGGTTTTATGGTGGAACTTCAACTTTCTTCAATTCAGGAGCTACATAACCTTTGGTTCCTGATTCGAGTAGTAGTTCGAGTTTGGTCTGCTCCCAAAAGCTTGGCCAGTCCAAACTAAAAAATTATTGCAATGAAAGAGTGTCTAGAAGAATTGAGGATTAATGTATGTTTTGGCTGCTACTTTCCTCATGCAGACACAGCGGCCCTCTTGCAGTACCCAAGGCAATTTGCCGTCTCTGGTACAAATTGGGCCTTGACTCTCCAAAGAGGAAGCTTTCTAAGGGAACAAATTGTTGAAATATCCCACATTGATAAAATTTGTGAGAAAATGAGAGTTTTAATATCCTAACCTCACTCCAACTAACACTAAGACCTTTTGTGATAAAACTCCATACATGTCAGATTATGCAGGTGCAGGTGGTAATTAACAAATTGGGGACAATATAGGTGTTATTGAAAGCAGTTTTGTGATAAAACTCCATACATGTCGGACCGTGCAGGTAGTAATTAACAAGTGTGCAGGTAGTAATTAACAAGTTGAGAACAATAAAGATGCTGTTGAAAGTGGGTCTTTGACCCGTTTCTCTGATAGTTTGACAACCATACATGTTGGCAATATCCATGTGCCGAAAGGTTGTTAGAGTTGTTATCAAATTAGTTAGTTAAATAGCTTAGGCTGCAAGCTAGTCATAATGGCTATATAAACTGTATTCTCATAGTTGTAAAAAAATTAATTCAGTATCAATATAATCAATTACTTTCTCTCTCTTCTTCTTCGATACATGCTCTTTCTGCATTTCTGTGCTTCTCTGCATTACTGTTAACATGGTATCATCGCCATGGATGATCTTTTGACTTCCGCTGTAGTATCTCTGATGGGTAGCTGATCTCTGTGTAAGGTTGTTGACGTTTTTATGTTCTTGGGAGGCTTCGATACTTGTCTATGGAGTTTTCGTTGGTGATGAAGATCTGTGCGCTCCAGGTGTTTGATAATTTGTGTCAGCCAATTGCCAGAGTCTGCGAGGATTTAGGGATAGGTGTGTCATCACTGGAGGTCGGTTCTTGGTGATTTGTTGCTCTTCCTCCGCATGATTTGTCGTTGCTATGCTCAATTTGGGTGATTTGTTATTCTTGGTGAAGGTTCTTGGTGCTCGAATGAAGGTATTTCAACAGAGCGAAGGTCTGTGCACTCTATCTGTTTGTTGATTTGTGTCAGTGAGTATTTCCTTCTTTGTTTGATGAATTACAAGGCCAATCGCCATCATTTCTTTGAAACTGTGAAGAATTACAAAGTTGATAGTCGTTATTGGTTGATATATACTTTCGTAACACTCCATTAAAGGCCAATTGCCGGAGTATGAGATCTCTTCTTTGAAGGCTGATTGCCGAATGAGGTTTATTTCTTGATTGAATCTTGTTTGTTTAAGGCCGATAACCATTTTCTGTGAGATTGTTGAAGGAATACAAAGGCTGATAGCCATTCCTTTTTTATTAAGTTCTTGATTGTTTGTGATTTGTGCACTCGAAAAAGGCCGATAGCCATTCCTTTCGGTGTAAGGTGTTTGTTTCCTCCACAAGGTCGATAGCCGGAGTGAAAAGTTCTGTCTCAGATATTCTGTATTACTCCTTAAAGCCCGATAGCCGGAGTAAAGTTCTTGTTGAATCCATGTGTAAAACTTTGAAGAGCATCTCTATATGTAGACCCTCTTGTCACGTACACCCGTTGCAGAGCAGGCTTTAATGTCTCTATTCCTCCTCTTGCAGCCAGGTCGCAGTTCAGGGTCCGACAGCGAAGATGGAAATGCAATCTCTTTCAGATCATAACGAATGTAATCATACACTTTCCGGCACACCACCTTGACCTTCATTTCTGTGGCGCCGTTAACGTCTCTAACTTTGTGATGTCGACTCCAAATTTCTACCTTTACAGTGATTGATACTCGAAGCCTAATTCCATATGTTGCTGTACTGCACTGGTACAGACTTCCATGCCACGGCTACCTGTATAACACTGGTTTGCAACGAAGCTGGATTAGAGAAAGGAGGGTTGATAACATTTGAAGCAGAGAAATACTCATTTGAAGCAGAGAAGTTGATGATGTCTGACAAAAGTACTTTGAATACTGCTTTCAGCTTTTGGAAGATTGGCGTACCTAAACATGGGAAATTGGGTTAATTTTACTTGGCTCTATTGATTGGACTGCTAAATCATTGGTCGCCCTGCAAGGTTTGGGGACTCATCTTTATGTCGTTCCAATTTTATCAGATGTCCCACATTGATTGGTCTGCTTCAATCTCAAACTGGGAAGTCCCAGTTGAGATTGAGGGGGGATGTTGGCAATATCCATGTGCCGAAAGGTTGTTAGAGTTGTTATCAAATTAGTTAGTTAAATAGCTTAGGCTGTAAGCTAGTCATGATGCCTATACAAACTGTATTCTCATAGTTGTAGAAAAATTATTTCAGTATCAATGTAATCAATTACTTTCTCTCTCTTCTTCTTCGATACATGCTCTTTCTGCATTTCTGTGCTTCTCTGCATTATTGTTAACAATAAACTCGTAGACAAGAACTCAGTGTTGCCCTTCGTCGCAAAACCTAATCACTTGGACTAAATTTATGTGGTTGTTCTTCCAATTGCGCTAACTTCAGCTTTGAATTTCGACTCATTTTTCCCGAACATAGTGTCCATTTTTTTTTTTTTTTTTGGTAAACTAGTGTCCAATTTTTTACCGCAACAAATTTCCCATTATCAAATCCTATAATTCCTTTAAAAACCGTAGCAAAAGAGCCATGGCCTAGTTTTTCCTTGAATCCGTTAGTTGTAAAACACTTATGTGAATGACAATCAGTTATGCCGAGAATAATGGAGCACTAAGATGACTTAAGTTACAAGTCGTTGATATGCTTAAGGATTCTCGGAGTCCTAGTGTTACAAATATATTAATTGGAGTCTGAATGACATGCAATCAATTAAGAACTCTCAATATAAGTAATGGCTTAATTGGATTATTAGGCCCGGTGATAATAGGGTAGTTGGAAGATAACCCTCTGGCAAAAAAATTAGGACTTAACCCCTGTAATGAAGTCTGTTAGGATTTAGGTCCAAATTTAATTAAAAAGCCAAAGATCCAAGAGGAAAAGAGAGCAAAGGAATGAAGACCCTCACTTTGAGTGAATAGCATTTGCAAATGCAAAGAGCATGTACAAAGGTATAATGGATTCTCAACTCTCTCTTTGAATTTGAGTTGAGTCTTGGTTCACCGCACTAGAATTTGAATTTCATCGTTAAGGTTTGTTTTTGACTGCATATGTACAAGCTTCTGCCTCTTAATTGTTAATTGTTCATTGTATGTCGCTAAAATAATCTTAGTTTAGCCAAATTTTCCCTTCAGATTGTACATTGTGACATCAAACCTCAAAAGATTCTTCTCGACGACTCTTTCTCCGCAAGAATTTCTTTGGATTAGCCAAGTTTGAGAATCGACCAGACTCGAACTACGACTGGAATGAGGCGACGAAAAGGTATGTGGCCCCAAACGGTTCAAAAACTTCCCTATCACTGTGAAGGTGGATGTTTACAGCTTTGGCACTCTGTTGTTGGATATTATTTGCCACCGTAAGAAATTTGAAGAAGAGGCCAAGGATGAAAATCATATGATACTGGCTGATTGGGCATACGATTGCTATAAGCAAAACAAACTGCACCTTCTATTTCCAAATGGTGGCGAGGCAATGGAAGACATCAAAGAGATGGAGAAGTACGTGATGATTGCAATGCAGTGCATTGAGGAGGATCCATCGCTGAGACCCACCACGAAGAAAGTCACATTGATGCTCGAATGTAATGTTGAAGTCTCAGTTCCTCCTGATCCGTGATTCCGTCCTCTTTCACAAATTCTACATTTTAAGTGCTTTCAGTTATAGTTACATGCTTTTATATGTTTGATTATCAAGTACTTCAGTCTAAACCGCCAGCTTGCCGTAAGTCAGATAGTCATTAACTTAATATTTGGTAATTAATGTAATGGAAAATGAATAATTCCTCTACTTATTGGGACATCTTAAAAGAATTATTATACATTTGACTACACAGTAAGTAAAGAACTTAAGAATACTTGCACATGAAAAATACACAAACCTTTGACATCCAAAAGAAATTGATTATAATCGGAAGCACTTAAAGTATTAAACTTATGAAAGAAGATGGATCTGGTGGAGTTGAGACTTCTACGGTTCCTTCGAGCATCAACGTGACTTTCTTCATCTTGGGTCTGAGCGAGGGGTCCTCCTGAATGCACCATATTGCAATCACCACATACTTCTCCATTTTCGTCACTTCAAGCATTGCCTCACTGTCATTCTTGAATATCAGCTGCAGTTTGTTATGCTTATAGCAATCATACGCCCAATCAGCTAATATCATTTGATCATCATTCTCTGCCGTTGCATTAAAATGGTTCCTGCAAAAAAAAAATTCTAACAACAAAATACCGTAGCTGTAAACATCAACCTTGACCATGATAGGCAAGCCTTTGAACCATTCAGGGGCCATATATGTTAAAGATCAACACCAACCCATTAAGATCAGTCGGTACAACGAAACTAGATTGGTCTAGTTTAAACATGCATGGTTTTCTCTAGAAGATTCTATAATGGGAATATGCTAGAAAACTCTGGCCAAGAAGGTTGTTCCTTAAGTTGGTGGAAGATTCTAGAAGAATGGTGAGGTTTCCACCAACATGCAAGATTAGTGTAGATAATTCTAGCTTGGGAAGTTAGTAGAATTATCTAGATAACTCTAGCATGATGTTTCCATTGTGGATGCAAATTTCTTCTTCCTTGATCTTGGACAAAATTGCACCTACAAAATAAATAACACCTTTGGTTATGGCCACAAGCCTTACGCACCCACGATGAATTGGGGGGGGGGGGGGGGGGCTTTGGCAAAAGAACCTCCGATGCCAAAGTTAGAATTTAGAAAGAAAGAGTGTTTAGAGAATTTTGGGATTTTTGCAAGAGTGTTGGGATCACTTTTTGGTGAGAATGGGTGCCTATTTATAGGGTTAGGCTTTGCTCAATTTTGAGAAGAGATGGCCGGCCACTCAAGGGTTCTTTGGGTTCAATTTTTGATTTAATTAGCCAATTTATTGGCTAATTAAATATGAAAGGCATAATTGGGTGGTTATAAAAATAAATGTCTATTTTAATTTGGGTAATAAAATAGAGTAAATGGGAAAGGTGAGGATGGGAATGGTGGCCGGCCCTTTGATAGTTTTTGGGGTTAATTTGTATAATTTAATTGGTAATTAATGGATTAATTGGGTAATTAATCTGTTAATTAACCAATTACCACTATTTTGGAGGTTACCTTGCAAAAAGAGATTTGATAAGATAGATTTTGAATTGGTTACCTCTTTCTGGAGCATTTTTGACTTTGTTAAAGGATGATTGTCTGCTGCTCGCATGTAGAAATCCCGGTATACCTCAGGGGTAGTTTGGTCCTTTTTTGCTAAAATATCCACGTGTCGCCTTGTGATTATTTTTGGCTCCACAAATACCCTCACACCTGCTGGGCTGCTCGTAAGAAAGGGCAGCAAGTGTAGAGACCTTGCTCTAGGAAACTTAGGACTACTTCCTATTTTGATGTAGATTCCATCTTTAATGTGAAATTAGATCCTTCTAGGAAAGGGAAATAAATTTCTCTCAAAGCCTATTTAAGTCCACCTTAAGTGGGTTGTTAAATCAACTTTGGAGAGCGATTTATTCTACCCTACAAGAGAGAGAAAGCTTAGAGGATATTTGTTCCCCCTCCTCTAGCAATCTTCTACATCTTGTCCATGCAAATGACCGTCTTTCGTTGCTTTCTTTGTCTTCTCCGTGCCGCATCAATGTAATAAAAACGTAATTTCTTCTTGTCTTCTTCTTAGATGGTGCTGCCACGGGGCAGTCGTCGGGGTGGTGCGACACGTCGGCTGGCAGGGACCAGAAGTCGGCTTGGCATGGGCCAAGGAGGTGATGTGGCAGGGGCCATTGCTTAAGCAGCTCGGCTTGATTGAAGCCAAGGATTGGTTCGGCATGGGTCGAGGAAGTGGCGTGGCATGGACAACGGTTTGGCTGCCACGTCTAGGCTGCTTGCCAAAAATAAACTGCTTGAGTTTGGTTTTTTAGCTGCCATAGATGGAGCAGTCAAGGAGAGCAGTCAAGGATAGAGCTGCCAAGATCGAAGCTACTGAAGATGAAGTATCAGATGAGCGAACAGTTAAATGCAAAAGTAGATGTTGCCCCTTGACCATTTACTGCCTAGTTGATCTTCAAGCATTCGACCTTTTGAGCTTACCCAGATGGGTGTCGGGAAATTAGTTTACCCTATCGCATTGGAAAGCAATTAGTTTACCCTCTCGCACTGGAGAGCAATTGGTTTACCCTCTCGCACTGGAGAGCAGACCCTTTTGGGTGTCGGGGAATTGGTTTACCCTCTCGCACTGGAGAGCAATTAGTTTAAGCTCTCGCACTGGAAAGCAGACCCTTTTGGGTGTCGGGGAATTGGTTTACCCTCTCGCACAGGAGAGCAATTAGTTTATCCTCTCGCACTGGACAGCTTACCCATATAGGTGTCGGGGAATTGGTTTACCCTCTCGCACTGGAAAGCAATTAGTTTATCCTCTCACACTAGAGAGCTTACCCATATGGGTGTTGGGGAATTGGTTTACCCTCCTCGCACTGAAGAGCTTACCCATATGGGTGTCGGAGAATTGGTTTACCTTCTCGCACTGGAGAGCTTACCCATAAAAAGTTTTGAGCAGTTATTGTGGACAGCAGTTGAGCTAGGCTTATGAATAACTTCTTGAATCTTCATTGGGAATAAAGAAAATAAATCAACTGTGCTGGAAGGTATAAACTGCATAACAAACTAGATAATCTTCGGCTTGCGAAGCCTTGTTCGTCGAACTGCTTCAGACTTCGAACTTATTTGGACAAACCCAAATGAGGTTTAGGAGGTGATGGAGGTTTCCCCTGCTTGTGTAGGCCGTTTCGTTGACCTATCAAGATACTCGTCGTAACGGCCTTCATTTGTCAGCTTCTCAAGGTACTGCTTCCACTTCAGACAGCCGTTGGTGGTGTGGGCCGGTCCTTGATGGAATGCGCAATACTTTGTATGATCCAGCCTGGTAATGTCGCCTTTCATGGGTGGCAGCAGTTCGAACCAAGGTTTGTTCTTGAGCTTGCGGAGGATTTGGCCAATTGGAACTGTGAACTTGGTGAATGTTTTAGGCGCTGAGTCTTCTCTGGTCGAGGAATATTCCATGTGCTTCTTTTCCGACTCATTTTTGTTAGACTGCTTGGCCTCGTCCTATAGTGCGTGTTTTTTCGCCAAAGCATATGAAGCTGCTAGGGTCAGTTCTTCTCCCATGATCAGTTTTCCGAATAAAGGATGTTTAGTGGAAAGCCCATTTCTGAATGCTGTCGTTGCTATGTCTTCATTGCAGCCAACAATCTTGGCCTTCTTCTCTTTAAACCTCTTGACATAGTCGCGAATCGTCTCCCAAGGGTCTTTTATGATGCTGAAGAGATGGTCTGATGTCTTTTTGATTGAGCGGTTAGACGAATACTCCTTAATAAAAACAAAGGAAAGTTCGTTGAAACTTCGGATCGACTGCGGCAGTAAAGTGTGAAACCAGTCTTGCGCCTCGCCTTGTAGAGTTGTGGCAAAAATTTTGCACATAAGCGCATCATTGTTCCTGTAGAGGATCATGGTACTGCGGTAATGCTTGAGATGTCGATCTGGGTCTTCACCTCCCTTGTACGGAGTGAAGTGAGGCATAGTGAACCCTGGAGGTGGATTTGTCTGCTCAATCTCATTTATGAATGGTGACATGCTTATGTTGGTCATGTTTTGTCGAAGCGCATCGTCAGTAGCCTCATTACGTTGGAAATTACACAATCGTTCAGTTAGGAGCTTCTCGACTTCTTCTTAAATTTGCCTCTGCTGGGGCAGTGGAACTTTCAGCTGCCCTCGGTCATGACCTATGGGTTTGGGCAGTTCTTCCCTATGCTCTACTTGTCTATGTCTCGACTGCGGTGCATGTGGCATGTTCCTAGCAGGCGAACGGGCTTCTCGCAGGCTGCCGGTTGAACTTAAGTTGGATTGAGTGACTTCTTCTCTCCGTCTACCGTGCTGCCTACTCCAATGTGAGGTGGAGAATACTTCTTGCGAGCCTAGTTGTGAATGAACACTTCGCCTGGAAGGTTGTCCATGTTGATAATCGGAGTGTGACCTCAACCGTGAACGTATGCTCGTCCATGGGCTTGATCGGGAATGCATGCTTCTCCGCGCGCTAAGACGAAGTATACGCTATCCCAAGGACCCAGGCGGGAGCGTAAACTGCCAGAACACTCGAATCGTGGCTGGTTGATAGGCGGCTTGGCGGGACGCTGGTAGAGAGGTTCATCTACCCTTGTCCTACTTCGGGACACCTCGTCCGGGGCACGTTGGATCTCGGTGCATTGCAAAAGTTGATTCACCAAGGTCGTCTATTGTGCAAGGGCGCTCGTCAACTCTATGACTTGTTGAGACAAATGTTGTTCACCATTTGGATTGGAAGAGCTTGGAAGGAATGTGCTTCCTTGAGCAATAGAAGTGCGGGTAAGCTCCGGGCGCGAGATTTGAATTGGGAAATGTCAAATCCATGGTGAAGCGTGGTGAAAATGCCCCCGGCTCGATGGTTGGTCCGGATGGTTGAGATAGTCTTGGGTTGATTTGGGCTGCTTCGAAGGCCACAAGAGCAAGATGGGCCGCGGGAGCAGGTTGGGCCACGGGAGTGGGCTGCTTGGCAGAAGCAAGCTGGGCCGCTAGAGTGGGCTGCTCGGCGGGAGCAGGCTGGGCCACAGGAGTGGGCTACTCGGTGGGAGCAGGCTGGGCCACGGGAGTGGGCTGCTTGGCCAGAGCAGGTTGGGCCACGAGAGTGGGCTGGGCCGCTAGAACAGGCTGCTCAGCGCGTGATGCTCGCGAATGCAAGGCTTAGGCTCGGCTTGGCAATGCATTGGGCTCCTGTTGGGCATGGAGTGACATGGCTCGGGCCGTGGTGGTGGAGCCATAGACCTCGCCATGGGTGATTGTCGTGATGGCCACCGCGGTGGTTGCCATTGTGGAGCCTTGTGGTGGTGGTGCCGCTCCCTCTAAGATCACATTTAGTCTCGTGGATCGCCACGGTCCCACTTCTTGAATATTTGAATTTTCACTTGTGGAATTTTCTAAATTTCTAGCCATTGTATTTCTCTTTCACGTTTTATCAAAGAATCTTTGCAAATAAAAAATTCTAATAATAGGAACGTACGAAAAATACAAGTGGACTAGAAAATAGAGAAAATAGAGAAAAAAACCTTTTTGCGCAAGAGTCTTCTACGAATGTGAATCTCAACTCTCAATGAAAGCACCAATTTGTGGATGCAAATTTCTTCCTCCTTGATCTTGGACAAAATTGCACCTACAAAATAAATAACACCTTTGGTTATGGCCACAAGCCTCACGCACCCACGATGAATTTGGGGGGGGGGGCGCTTTGGCTGAAGAACCTCCGATGCCAAAGTTAGAATTTAGAAAGAAAGAGTGTTTAGAAAATTTTGGGATTTTTGCAAGAGTTTTGGGATCACTTTTTTGGTGAGAATGGGTGCCTATTTATAGGGTTAGGCTTTGCTCAATTTTGAGAAGAGATGGCCAGCCACTCAAAGGTTCTTTGGGTTCAATTTTTGATTTAATTAGCCAATTTATTGGCTAATTAAATATGAAAGGCATAATTGGGTGGTTATAAAAATAAATGTCTATTTTAATTTGGGTAATAAAATAGAGTAAATGGGAAAGGTGAGGATGGGAATGGTGGTCGGCCCTTTGATAGTTTTTGGGGTTAATTTGTATAATTTAATTGGTAATTAATCCATTAATTAACCAATTCACACTATTTTGGAGGTTACCTTGCAAAAAGAGATTTGATAAGATAGATTTTGAATTAGTTACCTCTCTTTGGAGCATTTTTGATTTTGTTAAAGGACGATTGTTTGCTGCTCGCGTGTAGAAATCCCGGTATACCTCAGGGGTAGTTTGGTCATTTTTTGCTAAAATATCCACATGTCGCCTTGTGATTATTTTTGGCTCCACATCCATGCTTCTCCAAGGTTCCATCCATGCCTATAAAATGAGAAGGCATCCACACCATTTGTATCAACATGTAACCAATCAAGAAAGTAATCAAGAAGTAGTAGTAGGCAACCAAGTGAGAGTGAGAAGCAAGAATAGTCTTGTAGGGGTGTGAGTGGTCTGGAGTTTGTCTCTAGAAGGTGAGTGAGTATCATTGCTACTAAAGTGTGTCCTTGAGAGTTTGTGTGTTGTAATATTTTGTGTGTGTAATACAAGTAATTTGTTTAGTTATGTTGTCTCTCCAACACTTGTGTTAGAGTTGTGTACTCTAAGTTTTTCCCAACAATATACTCTTTCGTTCCCCAGATTGCAGTCGTAGTTTGAGTCTGTTTTATTCTCAAAATCTTGGCTAATCTGAAGTCAGATATTCTTGCCGTGGAATAGTCATCAAGAAGAATGTTTTGAGGCTTGATGTCACAATGTACAATTTGGCTGCTACATTCCTCATGCAAATACAAAATGCTTGTTGCTGTTCCCAAGGCAATTTGCCTTCTTTGGTGCCAGTTTAGTATGGAATCTTTGAAGAGGAAGCTTGCTAGAGAGCCCTTGCTCATAAACTCATATACAAGAATTTGGTGCTCTCCCTTGTTACAAAATCCAAGTAGCAGGACTAAATTTCTGTGGTTTGTTCTCCCAATAGCACCCAATTCTGCTTTAAATTCCAAATCATTGTCTTTAACCTTAGCATCTAAGCTTTTGACAACAACAGGTAAATAAGGCCAGACTCGTTGAACATGACCTGAAATCCAACATCTGTATTGTTGGCTGACCAGTAACGAAAATTGGGAGACTGCAAAGGGAAATGTGTTGTGTAAATCATGAGATTCCCATCAAATTGTAGTGTAAACATGAATCTTCCTCGTGAGTAATTTGTTGTTGTATAGCGAGAAGAGAGTGCTGTTCTGGTTTAGAGTCTGCGTTGGTAGTATTGTATCAGTTGGTTCATCAAAACTCTCCCAC
This sequence comes from Heteromeles arbutifolia, assembly GCA_024362995.1. Lineage (NCBI taxonomy): Eukaryota > Viridiplantae > Streptophyta > Magnoliopsida > Rosales > Rosaceae > Heteromeles > Heteromeles arbutifolia. Next base: position 1,938,128 of record JANCRC010000005.1, read on the forward strand.
AAAGTGCTTGAATTTCGGTTGGCCAGCACAAAATTTCCAGTGTCTAGCATGGCTGAATAGGCTGTTAGACCGAGTCGTTAGTTTGTTTGAAGTGTTGTATTTGTTTTCAAAGACTTATCTCTTCGGAGTTTGATAGGCTTAGGACTTTGTTAACATTTTAAGATTTCTGTTTGTATATTTGAATTTCAAACCTCTCATGTAAAAAGGGTTTTCAAACCCTGAATGTAATCTGTATATTGGTTATAAATATACGCAACCCAAGTCTTTCTGGGTATGCAAAGTTGATGTGAAACAACCTTCTTATCGAATATACAAAACCTGCAGTTCTTAAGTTTGTATATGGTACACATAGCGTTTTGAGTCCAACGACAACGATCCATTTTTTTTCCAATTGTCCACTACCTTCTACCATGTCGTCAGAAGTTAACACCAATGCCACCAACTCTAGCAACCCCACCACCAATCATAACAACCTTAACCCTACCCCACCACCTACAATCAATCCATTTTCCTCCGCAATGACCACCATCGTTAACATTAAGCTGGACTGAACCAACTATCCTTTATGGTTGGCACAGATTCTTCCTATCCTGAAGAGTTGAGACTTGATGGGATACGTGGATGGCTCATGTGGTTGTCCTCCAAATCATCTTGCTGGAAACACATCAGTTAATCCCTCGTACACTAGCTGGGTGCAACAGGACCAAATGATCCTTAGTTAGATAAACAGTACCCTAATCATGTGTGTAAATTACAACGAAGCTTGTATGGTTTGAAGCAAGCACCGCGAGCATGGTTTCAACGTTTCTCGGATTTCTTGCTACATTTAGGTTTTCAGGAATCCAGATGTGATTACTCACTGTTCGTTTTCAACCAACGGGGAGTATATTGATTTTATTAATCTATGTGGATGATATTTTGCTTACAGGAAATAACCTCTGCCAGATGAATCATTTAATTCAACAGCTCAGTACATTGTTTTCGATGAAAGATTTGGGACCTCTACATTATTTTCTAGGTGTTGAAGTTTCATACGTGAAGAATCAGATGCATCTTAGTCAAACTAAGTATACATTGGACCTCCTTAAAGAACCAAAATTGTTGATGTTAAACCTATTGTTACTCCAGTTCCTGGTGGTAAAAAACTGAGCATCTATAATGGGGAACCTCATCCTGATCCCCACACTTACAGAAGCATCGTTGGTGCGCTACAATATCTAACAATCACCCGTCCTGATCTTTCTTATGCCGTGAACTAGGTTTGCCAGTTTATGCATGCTCCAACTAATATACATTGGACGGTTGTGAAACACATTCTTCATTACGTAAAGTTTACACATGATCATGGACTTCTTTATAAACCTGGAAATATGCATCTCAATGTGTTTTCAGATGCTGATTACGCTGGAGATCCTGACACGAGGCATTCCACATGGGGTTTTAGTATATATCTAGGATCAAACTTGGTTTCGTGGAGCTCCAAGAAATAGAAAACAGTTTCCAGATCAAGTACGGAGGCTGAATGTAGGCAACTTGCCTACACTGCTGCTGAAATATCATGGCTCAGGTGTTTGTTTCGTGACTTACAACTACCTCTTCTTCATCCTCAAATCTGGTGTGATAATGTCTTCTCTATTGCATTGGCGTCGAATCCTGTTTTCCACTCACGAACGAAACATTTGGAGGTTGATTATCATTATGTTCGGGAAAAAGTGGTTCGTGGTGAGCTTCTTGTTAATTTTATATGCTCTCAAGATCAGGTGGCTAATCTATTCACGAAAGGGCTATCTTCCTCACGGTTCAAAATACTGGTCTCCAAGCTTCCAGTTGCTCCTCGTCCTCTCAGCTTGCGGGGGGATGTTAGACCGAGTCGTTAGTTTGTTTGAAGTGTTGTATTTGTTTTCAAAGACTTATCTCTTCGGAGTTAGATAGGCTTAGGACTTTGTTAACGTCTTTAAGATTTCTGTTTGTATATTTGAATTTCAAACCTCTCATGTAAATAAGGTTTTCAAACCCTGAATGTAATCTGTATATTGGTTATAAATATACGCAACCCAAGTCTTTTTGGGTATGCAAAGTTGATGTGAAACAACCTTCTTGTCGAATATACAAAATCTGCAGTTCTTAAGTTTGTATATAGGCAACTCCAGAACCAGCAACTTCAACATACCATATTTGCTTTCCCATTGCATCATTAAGAATAAACTAGCCGTCATTTGCAAGTTCAATTTTCAATCCTTGTGGCACAAGATAATTTGCATTAGCGGACCACACAACCAGTTTCTCTGGTGTGAGATCCCACGTTGGCGGGGTGAGGGTTGGTCCCTAGCCTTATATGTACATGCTCACCTCCCTTTGCAAGACGCGTTTTGGGAACTCACCGGCTCCGGATCCCATAAGAACTCCGAAGTTAAGTGAGTTTGGGCGATAGCAGTCCTGGGATGGGTGACCTTCTGGGAAGTTCTCATGTCGAAACCAAAGAACAAATCTGTGAGGGCGTGGCCCAAAGCAGACAATATCTTGCCATGCGGACTGGGATGTGACAATTTGGTATCAGAGCCAGACTCACCGTCCGTTCGAGTGTGCCGACGAGGACGTCGGGCTCCCAAGGGGGGGTGGATTGTGAGATTCCACATCGGCGGGGTGAGGGTTGGTTCCTGGCCTTATATGTACATGCTGACCTCCCATTGCAAGACGCGTTTTGGGAACTCACTGGCTTTGGATCCCATAAGAACTCCGAAGTTAAGTGAGTTTGGGCGAGAGCAGTCCTAGGATGGGTGACCTCCTGAGAAGTTCTCATGCCAAAACCCAATAACAAATCTATGAGGGCGTGGCCCAAAGCTAACAATATCTTACTATGCAGACTGGGATGTGACATCTGATATCGTATTGAACCAGATGACCATGAGGAAAGCATCATTTGTAATCTGCCGAAAACCAAAAGCAAAGTCACCAGATGGTGATTGCCAGGATGAGTTATCATCTTTAACAGTGAGGGATGAACCTAAAGGTATGTTTCTGGAAGTTTGAGCCGTAGTAGAACATAGGAGACAAATGAAAAGGAAGAAGCAGACCAGAAAAATCGGAGCAAAAGCCATGGTAATTACGTTGCTACAAGCTACAGAACAAACTTGACGAAAAAAAAATTTCGTGAAGTAGATAAAACATCAAATAAACTCACTTTGTAATTTTTATTATATTTTTCATCCTCGTGACGACAAACAAGATTTCTTCTTATCAAATTAGACAGGATCAAACCATAACCAGGTCAGCACTGCTCCTTTTCATCAGCGATTCAATTAACTTTAATATATACCAAATTTGGTTTTAACTCTTGCTTTTGGATTTATCGATCCGCTGGGGGAGGTTGCATGCAAGTCTTTCAATCTTTTATATAGGGAATTGCTGAGAAACTGTATATTATTCTTTGGCTCCTATAAGCGTTATGTCTTTGATTCTTTTGTTTACTTGTGCATGCCACAATGTGCTTCGAGTCTTCAAGTTATAAAAGTTTACATGAGTAGTTTTTAGATCAAGTGCCGCTATTAATTACTCTTTCTGTCATACCCATCGTAAAAGTTCGAGACAATAACAAATCATTTTACTCTTTTTGTCAAGAATAAAAATTAAGAAATAAACAACTAGCAATTAAGTAAGGTGCTTATGACGATCTATACCTAGTATATCGCCGCAATGTCCGTAAGTATAAGGTTTGCATATGTTTTTGGCGCAAATTACAGCGCTTGAGCCTCGAGTCTAGATGTTGGAATCGGAATCATGCATTCTACTACTAAATTTTCAAGTCAACTGTAATGAGTTCCGTCGTCTTCACTAACAACTAAATAAACATTCCATCATGGTAGATTTGCAGTTGGAGATTTGGCATTTGGGTAATGGATGCAAAGTATTTTTAAATCTTAATATGCATGAAGGCCATTCACTTGGAAGCCGGCTTCTTTGAATGCTGTTCTGAGTCTAGTTTTAAACTCAAGTCTTTCCTATTGTCCATGGCCTACAACAAGCATTCTTTTCTACCCCTTTTTTTGGGTTGAAGATCTAACTAGTCCAATCTAGACTTGGAAACTCTATACAGCTACTCTTTTTGTAGAATTTAGAAGCTTCTAGTCACGTCTCTTCTAGCCCAGCACTTCAATGAAAAAGAAACGAAAAATAGGATCACAGAGAAAACACAATCCAGACGCATATCGTAAATAAAACCTATCATGATACTCATGAAGAATGTTACACTTACCATCTATTTGTACTCTCTCTAATACAGGCAGGGCCCGCCAATGCATGAATCTCTTTGTGAGAGAGATGGTACAAATAGGTAGTAATAGTAGCATTTTTGGATAATGATTAATAATACACATGATTGGTTTCAACGATAATGCATTAAAGATTGCATAAACCATGTGCCATGATAAATTAATTGTACCATATTATATCGACCTTGAAACTACCAAGTATCGGTCAATTACGAAGCACACCGTAAACCCACCAAAGTGTCCGTGCTTCGGAGGCACTTAAGCCGGTAACACACTGGTGCCCTTTGATACCTATTTTACCTTCCTTGCAGGTTGCTTCACTAGTCCACCCTCGACTGGAGCACGCTTACGAAGGTCTTTACACCACACTTTACGTTGACACAAGGTCCACCCGGTTTCGTGCATCAACTTTGGCGCCTTCTTGGGAATCAACACTTCGAATCCTACTCTGTCTTACCAGCTTCGTTAAGCTTTTTTTGGACAAATTGAGTTCCATCATTCGTACAGCACTCTCCTTTGATCAAGCATCCTTCTCCAACATGGGGAGCGAAGGGAGCCACAACACTCAGAATGACACATCCGCATGCCTACCGTGAGACAACGAAAGAAGGAAAGAAAGAAACTATCTTTCTTTGTACAAATTATGTGTCCATGTGTTTAATACAAATTTTTTCTTTTACATAATTATTCTTTCCAACTAAATTAACTAAAGCAGAGGTTTCTATATGCTATCAGCTTTTCGTTTTGCATATCTAAGTCCTTAAATCAGCTTCATCTCGAACGTGAAACACCAGGATAGTTTTCCGGCTAACTTTACAAGGTTTGAGAGGTTCTGCAGTAGGTGAGAAAGCTTGGAGTTTTAGAAGTTGCTATTGAGAAAGACTGGAAGAACGCGTAAGCCAAAAAAATGAGCATGGGTTTTATACCATTGATAATTCCTCTATTTATTCGGACATTTTAAGAGAATTATTGTACATTCGATACTACAGTACATTAAGAACTAAAGAGTATTTGAAAATAAATAATACATAAACTTTTTATATACAAAAGCAATGGATTATAATTGGAAGCAGTTAAATTATTGAACTTATGAAAGAACATGGATCGGGTGGAGCTGAGACTTCGACAGTTCCTTCTAGCATCAATGCAACTTTCTTCATGGTAGGCCTAAGCGACGGATCCTCCTGAATGCACCATATTGCAATCATCACATACTTCTCCATCTTCTTGACGTCATGCATTGCCTCATGGTCATTCTTGAATAGCTGGTGCAGATTATTCTGCTTATAGCAATCGTACGCCCAATCAGCTAGTATCATTTGATCTTCATCTTCTGCCGCTGGCTCAAAATGCTTCCTGCAGAAAATAATCTCTAACAACAAAATTCCGAAGCTGTAAACATCAACCTTGGCCGTGATAGGTAACCTATTCAACCATTCAGGGGCCACATAACCTTTCGTTCCCCTGATTCCAGTCGTGGTTCGAGTCTGGTCCATTCTCAAAAGCTTGGCCAGTCCGAAGTCAGAAATTCTTGCCACGAAAGAGTCATCGAGAAGAATGTTTTGAGGCTTGATGTCACAATGTACAATTTGGCTGCAGCACTCCTCATGCAAATACAACAACCCTCTTGCAATTCCCAGTGCAAGTTTCCCTCTCTGGTACCAGCTTAGCCTCAACTCTCCAAAAAGGAAGCTCGCTAAAGATCCGTTGCTCATGAACTCATAGACAAGCATTCGGTGCTCTCCCTCGTAACAAAATCCAAGTAGCTGTACTAAATTTCTGTGGTTTGTTCTGCCAATAGAACTCATTTCTGCTTTGAATTCCAAATCATTTTCTCCGACCCTAGCAACTAAGCTTTTGACTGCAACGCTCTTCTCATTATTAGAGGCTAAAACTCCTTTGAAAACTATTGCGGAAGCACCGCATCCTACTTCATCCTCGAATTCATTCGTAGCGTTTTTTAGCTCCTCATAAGTGAAATGCTTCAAATTCATGTCAGAGATGACTGGATAATTAGGTTCACTCAGATTCACTTTTCTATAAGAAATACGAGAAACAGCCAAATAGGTTGTTAATAGCAAAATCAAGTTCAGAAACCCTGAGCTACTCAGGAGCACTGATCCGATGAGGATCAAGGTCGAGTAATCTTTCTTTTTTGTATTTGGAACTTCAGGTATAAAAGTAGAGTTGTCTTTCCTTACTTTGACGAGAGCTTTTCCACCAATACTCGGGTTCATTCTTCCATTCGAAAGAGGAATTCTCTTCTTTTCACACTCTCCATTCTTGAAAATGGCGACAACACAAAAACAATCATCTAAGCAATTCTGTCTGCACCAATCCTCAGTTACCGATGCAAAATGCTCATAACCACCGCCAGCCCACTCTGTGCTTTGCATCTCGTCAAAATCAAAACTATCTGTCTCAGGCAAGGCCTCATCACAACTTTGTGAAACAAAGTTTTGCTTGCATCCTTTCAAGACATCATTGGGATCAATAAATATGTAGCCAGAAGGACATCGGCAAGTTGGTCCTTTATCATCATAACTGCATAGGCTGTTGTATCCACATGCACCGCTGCCTGTGTCTCCTCCAATTCTTAAGCAAATATCCGAAGGTTCAGAGGTCAAAGGGGACCAAGCCATGGGGCTTCCGGCACTTGAGGCAGCAGTTTTAGGATGAACAGAGTGCCTCAAAACTCCGTCATGCTCCAGAGTTACTTTATGGTAGAAATTTTGCATGGAAACTGTGTTGGATGATACTATATTCAGTATGCTTCCGTTCTTTGCGGTAAGGTAAAGATAGCCGGACTGATTGAAGATGACCTGAAAGCCGGTAGACATAGTCATGGTTGCATAGTAAGCAAAATTGTTTGTCGGCAGTGGGAATCTCGTTGTGAAAGCAAGAGATTTCCGTCAGATTGTAGAACAAACATGAATCTTCCCCGTGAGTAATTTGTTGCCGTGTAGCGTGCAAAGAGTATTTCGTTCTGCTTTAGAATCTGTGTAGGTAGTATTGTATCCGTTGGTTCATCAAAACTCTCCCACACATTGGATGAACTTCGATCCGTCAGCACAAAATTTCCAGTGTCTAGCATAGATGCATAGGCAACTCCGGGACCAACAGATTGAGCAGACCATATGCGCTTCCCGGTTGCATCATTGAGCATAAACTGGCCACCGTTCGTAAGCTCAACTTTGGATCCCTCTGGAACTAGATTATCCCCATTGGCTGACCAGACTATAGTTTTATCTTTTATCTTATCGAACCAAATGGCTAGTAAGAACCCATCTTTTCCGATTCTTTGAAAACCGATAGCAAAGTCACCAGATGGTGATGTCCATGATGATGAGTTTTCATTTAGTGCAGTGAGAGATGAGCCTAAAGAAATGTTTTTGGAGGTTTTAGCTAGGGTGGAAATTGGTAGAAACATGAAAAGGAAGAAGAAGAGAAGATTTATCAGTGGACAAGCCATGGGAAAATTACAAATGTGACGAAAAATTTCAAGTATGTATGAAATAAAAAACTTGGAATTTTCTGTGTCAATCACTTGCAATTTTTTATTTCATCTTCTTCAAGTATGTATGAAATAAAAAACTTGGATGGCGGACCATGATGTGATTTCTTGTGCTTAAATTAGAGGATCAAACCGCAACAAAGTCAACAATGAGCTCATTTTCGTCAATGGTTCAATTGACTCTGATTCCAAGTCTTTTTTTGGATTCTTCACGGGCATTACTTGGAAACTGTCTTTTGACTCTTTCAAACTTTATGTACTTTGTTCAATTTCTGCATGGCGTGTAAGATAATTTAGTTTTCTAAGTATTCCGTGATGCATGGATGAAAGTTCAAGACACTAATAAAACTTTTTAAATGAAAATTGTTACGGATTTGAAGAAATCAACTTACTTATAAGCCAAACTTACATATAAAACAACCAATTATCAATAGGAGGAGTAACTCAACTTGCTTATAAGTTCATGCAATGTCTCTTTTCTCATCATGAATGTGGATTCATTCTCAATACACTCTCTCACGTGTGGCGAATTTTAAAGCCAGTCACGTAGACAACACAAACATGAAGACATTGAGCGCGTGGGGTCGTTGCGCTTCACACGTTAGACAACCTGATATGATACCATGAAGAAAATTGAGGTTTCACTGTAAAACTAATTGGCAATGTGGGATCCAACTTACTTATTAATCTATACAAGGTCTCTTCTTTAATTCATATGAGATTCATTCTCAACGTAATGTTCCTATCGAGAGAGGTAAATATATATGAACTATCAAATCATATTACTCTATTTTGCCGAGTGCAGGTGACCAAATTTGGTTATTTGATGTACTATGTAGAATGACAAATCATCTTAATCTATTTTGTCAAGAATAAAATTATAATATGAACTATCAAATTTACTCAACTAAATGTCAATTTGCACATACGATAAGTAAGGTGCTTATGATATAAAATTTGAGTTAAACCAAATTAACAAATATTTAATTTGATGAGCATGTTTTTTACAATAATTTATATTCCTAAAATATATACACATTTGACCTTCTTGTTACATAATTTATACTACGTAGTACGTACGCAATTCACAATCTTGAAGGATTTACCGACTGATTCATGTTGAATAGGTCGCTGTTGGAATATAAGTATAGGTTAGGTCATAGTCATCACTTTACCTGTAGTTGTGAGGTTAGTTGTGGTTACCACTTTACTTTACTCAAGTTATAGTCAACAACTTCTCTTCCTTGATGTAGGGCTGCAGTCTTGTTTTATCTAATTAGTTTTGGTCCAGCAATTAGGGCTTAATTTATGGAGAAGGTTGCGGTGAAGAGTGTGCAGGCATGTACGCACATGGTAATCATCCAATTTTTGTCACATCCCGGTCCGGAACGGATCACTTCTCAGGCTCGCTCCACCACCGTAGCACGATATTGTCCGCTTTGGGCCCCGACCACGCCCTCACGGTTTCGTTTCTGGGAACTCACACGAGAACTTCCCAGTGGGGCACCCATCATGAGAGTGCTCTCGTGCGCTACTCGCTTAACTTCGGAGTTCCGATGGAACCTGAAGCCAGTGAGCTCCCAAAAGGCCTCGTGCTAGGTAGGAATAAGAATATACATTTAAGGATCACTCCCCTGGACGATGTGGGATGTTACAATTTTCCTTTTATTTTGGTCACGTGCACGGTCATGTGCACGATACATGGTAATTGTCTGAGAGAAAAAAGATAAATTTATCCATAATGTAGACAACATATTATTATTTTTCTTCTTCTCTTCCGCTAGCTAGTTCATTATGTACACTTTTTTCGCTGTATTATATATGTTGAACATTGACGATGATGCAAATAATTAAGGCTTAAAATATTACGTATCATTCTCAGTAATGTAAATGAGTGAATTATTATACTTCTCTTTTGTGTACAGTAGAAGATCCTAAATTCCCTTTGAGTAAACATATAACCAATATGCGGCAACCTGCAATCCCATTTAAACATAATTTATACTCTTAGGAGTTATAGTTATAATTAAGGGGCTTTTAGATCCAGGTCCAGAGTGAGCTCATTTATCTAATTATATGTTTTTATTTCTTTTATACTCATTTTATATTTTTTTTAAATATTAAAAATTAATTAAAATCTTTTAATATTATGCATTTTCCAACATATCTAACTATTATCTTATAACAAAAAAAAACTAATATACTAACATAAATCTATCTGCAAAACATTCTATCCTAACTCAAGTAACAAATATATGAATGTATATTATACCTATAAGTGAGATATGAAACCTAACTCAAAGGTAGAAAAAAAATAATATACCTACAAGCAAGACACATTAATCTGTGACAGGTTGACTATGAAAAAGAATATGTCATATAGGTAGATAAATACAATTAACCTGTTATATAGGTTGATTATAAAAATTAAAATAAAACCTATAAATGGGTTAAAGCAGGAGAACAAGAGATAACAAAAATAAATAAATAAAAAGAAATAATCAAAGAGATAATTAGGAAGAAATTTGATATTTACAATAAATCTTTTCATTGAAGAGATAATTATTGATAATAAAGTGATTAAATTTAAGGAATTGAACTTATTTTAATAAATTGGACTATTCTTACTATTGGCTCAAAAAATTGGACTTGTATCAAGTTTCCCCTTTATTTAAATAACTTTTCCGAAATATTTATGATTTATCAAATTTATGTTTTACTAAAGGTTACGAATTATTGGATTTTCGTATATGAAATTCTATGGATTTACGAATCTGAATTATCATAGATTTATGAGATGAGGTTTTGAGTTTTTGAGCTTCGGATTTGATATGAGATTTTTGAGATTCGTTTTCGGTGCTTATCTAGTGGGTTATCATACAACACATACACACAACCGAGTATGTAGAGGTTTATGGCCATAGGACACAGTTGATGATATTTATTATATACTCCCAGCTTCACTAGCCCTGACTAATGTCGGTGTGTTATGTGTGTGTGTGTGTGTGTGTGTGTGTGTGTCTATATATATGTAATTTCTTCTCTGGCGTAACCTAGAGTCGTAATGCTTCACTTTCGGGTGATGGACCCCCATATTTCTTCTCTAGTGTAAACCAGAGTCGTACAGCTTCACCTTGGGGTGGTGGACCCACTATATATATATATATATATATATATTTCTTCTCTAGTGTAACCCAGAGTCGTACAGCTCTACCTTCGGGTGATGGACCCCTATATTTCTTCACTGGCGTAACCCAGTGGAGTATAGCTTCACCTTTGGGTGATGGTTATGCCTTCGGGCGACTATGATACCCCTAATTGAGTACATCATTGATGTGATTTACGAATGTTTTATGGATTTACCTTCGGGTGACTAGATTACCATTACTGAGCACTGGTTTACACATACATGTTTTTACGAATGTTTTTCATGGCATGCTAGAGTTTTCAAAAAACCTATTATGTAGTACTATATATGCGTTTTCAAAATAGGGGGTTAGTATGTTCAGAAAGAAAATGGTTTTCATATTATTAGTATTATTATTATAAACTTTGGTCCACTCACCCGTTGTTTTGCGCCCCCTTCAGGAGTAGAATTGAGGCATCTGATCCTGACGTCAGGGCACTTAAGTATAGATATCTTCGAGTCTTCTCTATGTAGGACCGATTCCTTTGTTCCTATCTTTTTATAATAATTCTTTCACATAATTCTTAATTAGTTGTATGCTCTGAACACGGTTCTGCATTGGTATATTTCTTTCTAATTACGTATTTTATTTGTATGTGACACTCCACAATCCTGATATCCCCAAATGCCAAGAAAGGTACGTGCTGGCCGACACCCGAGGGTGACGAAGCCATTTTAAACATGCATGCAAATAAATAAAAAAATGTGATCAGAAAGGAATATATTAATGCAGAACCGTGTTCAGAGCATACAACTACTCAAGAATAATGTGCATGCAAATTTAAAAAATGTGATCAGAAAGGAATATACTAATGCAGAACCGTGTTCAGAGCATACAACTACTTAAGAATAATGTGAGAGAATTATTATAAAAAGGTATAAACAAAGGAATGGGTCCTACCCTAAGAAGACTCGAAGATCCCTATGCAGAACTGCTTGACGCCGGGACTATGTGCCTCAATTCTAATTCCTGAGAGGGTGCAAAAATCGAAAAAGGTGAGTGGACCAGAGTTTATAATAATAATACTAATAATAGAAAAATAGTTTTATTTCTAAACATACTAACCCCTTGTTTTGAAAACACACACACACACACATATATATATATATATATATAAAATACTACATAGTAGGTTTTCTGAAAACTCTAACATGCAATGAAAACGTTCATAAAATCAGTATGTATAAAACCGTGCTCAGAAATGAATATAGCCGTCCGAAGGAAAATCCGTAAATCTCAGCAATATTGTACTCACTAAGGGTATCATTGTTCCCCGAAGGCATAACCATCACCAAATGTGAAGCTGTACGACTCCGCCTTACACCGGAGAAGATGATATAACATATATATGTATATGCAGTAGGTCCATCACCCGAAGGTGAAGCTATACGATTCTAGGTTACGCCAGAGAAGAAAGGGGGGTCCATCACCCGAAGGTGAAGCTGTACGACTCCGGGTTACGCCGGAGAAGAAACATATACATATAACATATCACACCCACACTAGCCCTGGGCTAGTGAAGCTAGGGGTATGTCATCAATGTCATCAACTGTGTCCTAAGGCCATAGACGTCTACATACCCAATTGTGTGTATGTGATGTATGATAACCCGCTAAATAAGCATTGAGAATGTACCTCAAAAACCTCATATCAAATCTGGAGCTCAAAAGCTCTAAGCCTCATCTCATGAATCCCTAATGAATCATATTCATAAATCATAAATAAATTGTATCTGCAAATCCATAGAATTTCATATATGAAAATCCCATAATTTTATAACCTTTAGTAAAACGTAAATTCGAGAAATCATAAATAATGCATAAAACGTAAAATTATGAAATCATGCTTTTCGTGAATGCAAGCCTAATATTTTAAAAAAACATGCAAGTTAAGAAGGGGTTCACTCACAAGTATTCCATTGCCTGGGAATCGCTCGAACTAGCGAGGATAGAGTCACTTCCCACCAATGCACCTAACCACATATAGAGGCCATTTAGTAAAACTCTACTAAAACGATCGAATTTCAAAAAATGGACAGAGGATTCGGATTCGGCACGTCGAGAAACCTAAGAAGAGACCTCGGTTTCCCCCACGCGCCGCCATAAGGCGGCGACTTGGAAGGCCATGCACCGCCACGTGCTGAGATGGGTCGTCACTACTACAAAAGGGCCTTATAATGTCAGCGGGTGGTGTCGGTTTAATCTAATATAGTGGCAGACAAGACAGTTGTGACACTAATTGAACATGACGTCGGATTTACTGTCGCTTATAAGCGTCACAAAATGTATATGTCGTTTTTAAACCGACGTAAACATACATTTTAATCATTTTTAAATACTGATGTCGCTTTTAAGCGACATAAAGTATGAGTGCAGTATTGGCGTTGGTTTTAACCGACGCAAAGTTTCCTTATTTCGACGCCACATCCAAGTGCACTGACATGTCAGGCTCACATCGGTTTGAACCAATGCAAACTTGTCATATTTTGAGGAGGAGGCGGGAGTCAAAAATTTTGGAGTGCTGCCAAAATTTTGGCATGGCGCCCAAAAACTTTAACTTTTATTTCCAAAGAGAGCGCACATCGCCCAAGGCAACACTCTCTTCTCTGTTTTGCACATAAACCCCCAAGGCACCATAAATCATCAAACTCGCCATCTCAACGGATACCAGCCTTTGGACCTGAGAGCTAATGGAAGCAAGCTTCAATACTTACACACGAAGCCAGCTTTCATACCCCCAGCTCTCATCCATCTCGTCCTCCCTCTACCATTGACCGGAGCACCACCATCAGCATGCCATTGCATTTTTAGTGAGCACCATAACCACCTCGGCTCTCCACCCTATTTTCCCGTACCACCTCTCATTCTCTCTTTCTTGGTGTGCTCGCTGCACAAGATCCCCTACGAGTTGCCATGGATTCTGGCGAAACTTCCATCGAGTTCACGAGTGGTGACACTCGAACTCACTTGGAATCGATCATAGGTACTAAATATCTTCATGCATGTGGTTTTTTTTAGCTGGAGATCACTAAGATTGGACATGCATGATTACTGTTTCCCATTTCCAGAAGCTGCCGAACCTGACCAAACTCCATTCGTCGAATCTGAGGCGGATTCGACATCTGCTCCTCCAAATTTGATTTTGGGTATGAATTTTTAGACTTAAATTTATGTTTTTTTACTTGGAAATGCATCGAAATCGAACTCGGGAACCCTTAACTGATTTTTGGGTTTTTCTCCAGTTTCTGGCAGGAAACTCCGCCCTTGCAGGCCGTTTTCCGGCCAGTTCCTGCCATCTTGAAACCATCTGGTATACTTATGTTTCTCTTGTCCCAACTTCTAATTCATATAGTTTCGGCTCAAAATTGTCTATTCTGGTGTTCTAGGTAAGCTTCTAAGCTTTTAGCAGGGAAAATTACTGAAAATGAGAGAGATTTTAAGGATTAAGCCTCTGCATGTATTGGTGTTATTATTCCCATAAAACCAGCAGGGAAATCTAGCGAAGTCCTGTCGCATCGAAGTGAATAACACCACGCACCAAACCACTCTAGACCAAAATTCAAGTCCGAGCACATCTCAGTTCCCAACAATTCAAATCTAAGACAATTTTTTTTTTTTAATATTAATAGTTTGTGGTGTCGCTTTTGAGCGACAGTATATTGGTTATTTTATATATCAGATTGTCAGTACTTAGTGTCGCATGTAGCCGACGTGATGCTCGATGTCGGTTTTAACCGACGTTACTATCTTTTTTATTTTATATTACTTTACTTCCTTGTGGCGAATTAAAGGAATTAACCGACATTAAAACCTTTTTGTGACGGTAGCATCAGTGGCGATTCTCCAATCCGACATTGCATTATTTAATGTTAGATTTTTAACAAAAATCCGACAATAATTGAGGTTTCTTGTCGGTTTTATACCACCAGTGACAGCCAATTTTGTAATAGTGCGTCGGAAAGTTCACCGGCAAAGTCGCCGGCACCGTCGTGGACGGCGGCGGAGCATAATACCTCCGACAGAGGCACGTGGAGCCATGACGTGCACCCACGCGCCGACCGTGGAAGCTGGCTTCAATCCGGGTTAAGGTAAATGGGTTGGGCCTGGGTAACTGGTTAATGGGCCAGGTTATTGGACTGGGTAACATGGACCAAATGTTTGGGCTTGGCTGGATCCGATTGGTCTACGGGTCGGGTTGACCTGATTTCAGATCGTGGGTCAGCCGGACCCAACGAAGAAGAAGGCTGAAATCATAAGGAAGTGGCCAGAAAACTTCAAATGGCCATAACAGTTTCATTTCTCAACCAAATTCAAAGATTCAAAAGCTAAAATGAAGTTCAAGAGGTAAAGAATATAAATATACCTAAGTGGAACGTGAGTCGTGGCCGGAGCTGGCCGGAAAAGGTCTGCAAACCTTAGGACTTCGCCAGAATCTGTGAATTAGTTTCCCCAAGCTATTTTATGTCCTAAAACCAGTTCAAAACACACTAGCATACTCAAAATCGAACCACTGAGACGAATGTATAAGATTTAGAATATTTTCGAGACTCACCTTGTTCGAGATCATCGAGGGTTTGGAGTTCGCCAGAGACGGCGATGTGATTTTTGTTTCCTTGTGCAATGTGCACTGACATGGAAGCAGAGAGAAGGGAGATCAGGGAGAGACAATGGTTAGAGGTGGTTGAGTTGATGGCAGTGGTGGAGGGTGTAGTGATCACCGGAGCTGCGAGGGGTGGTTGATGGTATGCTCGGAGAGAGGGTGAGAATGGTGAGAAGGAAAGAGTCATTAGGAGAAAATGAAGAGAAGAGAATGAAGAGAGAGAGAGAGAGAGAGAGAGAGAGATTTGGGGAAGGAACCATATGGCAGAATGAGAAGTGGGGTGTGGGCCCCACGCGACAGATATTTTATTAAAATAATAAAATATTTAGTCCTAATATCTGGAATAGTGAAATGATTATTTTGCCCCTTGACTTCGTAGTTCCGTAAAACGTTCATCGTAATTCCAATTCTGATTTTGCTTGCGCCCACTCGTTCATAATGATGAGTACTACAAGGATATGCCAAGGAAACGACTCTTACGTGACACGACAAGGTGGTCAACAAAAGTCAATGCTTTAAATTATAAAAACCGTAATAATTGGGACGGGTCGTTTCAATATGCATGTTTAAAATGGCTTCTTCACCCTCGGGTGTCGGCTAGCACGTGCCTATTCTGATATTTGGTGATATCAGGGTTGGGGCGTGTCACCCTTGATCCTATCCCATAATTAAATGTGGAAATCAATAAAAAAATCAGCCTTCCAAATGCTAGCTAAAAACTAAAACAAATTATTTGACATGTACCTGTGGATCAATAGGGATCCCATTACGCTCAGCTGCGTCAACATATATGGTTGATGGAGAATACAGTTCTTACAAGAACTTAAACTGCTCAAAGTAAGTTTTAATTGGTACTTGCAAGATTAGCTTGAGAATATGTTAAGTAGCTTGCATGTTCTGAGTTATTCGAAGGTGCATTACTTGCATGTCTTGCAAAATAGTAATTTATTCCGAGAAAATCAAATGACCTATTTAGTGTTTTGGATTGATTTTCTGTGAATTTTGGTTCTCCACCAAGTGAACGCATGTTTTTGGGATAGTCACCACTCGTCAATGGGTCTTAACCTACAAAACAGGGAATTTCCAAGCATGATCATTTAATATTTTATAAACTACTGCTAGCTATCCAATTAATAAATAGATTTTTTTTTTTTTTTGTAATAAATAGATTTTTTTTTTTGAAATAAATAGACGTTAATTCAGTTGATATATAAATTGCTATACAACTTGCCATCCAAACATAAAATCCAAAGACCGTGAGGCAGCATCTTTATCGTGATGTGAATCTAAAGCAGCCTCAATCCATTCTTATCACGCCTTTTTAAATTGCCTACATAGAGCATGAACTTTGCGGTTTTTTTTTTTTGCAGGGCCACCAAGGAAATGCCTTTACCCAAGGAGTGGGCTATATTATCATACAAGAACTTCCCAGTGGGTCACCCATCTTAGGATTGCTCTCGCCCGAACTCGCTTAACTTCGGAGTTCCGATGGAACCCAAAGCCAGTGAGTTCCCAAAAGGCCTCGTGCTCTATGGAGGTGGGCATGTACATATAAGGCACATCACTCCCTCTCCGTTGATCGATATGGGATGTTACATATATGCTCATAGGCTTTTGTGAGGCGCGCCTATGAACCTGAGGCGCGTTTGAGGAGTTGTTGAGGCACCGTCTGGGTGTTTGAATTTTTTCAATAAAAAAAACTGCCCAAACCTAAAATTATGTACGTTGTTTTGGGCAAGGTTTTTATAAAAGCTCAAACTCGTCTCTCTCATCTCATAGTCTCACCTCGCGAAGGCATGAAAGCACATACAGCAGCGACGTCGTCAACCTCTCCTATCTTCTCCCACCTTTCTTTACTTCAAAATTTCAAGTCTCAAGATCATTATTGCTTTAGGTTTAAACCTTGGATATTAATTTGACGTGGATTGTCTTGACTTTTTTTTTTTCGAAAGCAACGATATTGATTCATTGATAAAAGATCAGTACAAAAGGGTAAGCCGGAGCAAACATAAGCTTAGGCATTACATTCATGGCGTGTTTACCAAACGGGAATGGAATGGAAAGAAACGGAATCGCATTCCACCTGAAACATTCCGGCGTTTACTAACATGTAGGCCATGAAAAAGTAAGTGGGACCCACTTAAAATCCGGAATCAAATTCCTTAATCTTCCGAAATTCAATTACCTACATGGAGGTGGTAATTGAATTCCCGGAGGAAGCCTCCTTCTGGAATCAAACATTTTTACCCAAAATACCCTTGCACCTTCCACCAGTAGCGCACCCTCTCCTTTGTTTCTCCTCCGTCGACTCCTTACACCTTGACCACCACCATGACACCACCCTTACACACTGCAAACCCGAGCGGAACACCGGGCCGAGTCATGTTCTTACGAAACAAGTCCCGGAACGGCAAACCCTTCTTTATGCGAATGTTGCAGACCAATTTGGGGCTGCGAGTCAGAAATTGATTGCTTGGATTGGTGTGAACGGCAAACCCTTATTCCCCAGGGTGTTTGTCAGCGAGGATTTGGTGAAGAGCCACGAACGGTAGGGAAGAAGGATGAGAGAGAACGTGGTTGGCGATGAGGAGAGTTTTGTGGATGAGGGGGAGTGAGTTGAGGCGGTGGAGGGTGAGAGAGAAGAGGATGGGGGAGGAGAGGAGGGAGGATAGACGGTGGTGATGGTGGGTATTGGAGAGGATGGTGTGGGTGAGAGCGTTTTGGTCAAGTGGAACGGCTGCTGGGAAAGACTGGGGAGAGGAGGAGATAGAGGATGAAATAAATTAGGGTGATTAAGAATCTTCTCAAATATGTAGAAGCAAATAAAAAATATTCTTTCATATTAATTTGTACTAAAAGTTTTACTCAAAAAAAAAAATTCTCTCTAAAAAATAAAAAAAATGAAAGAGTAAAAGTTTTACCAAAAATAATTAGCAAATAAAATAGATTAGTTCAGCAGGGGTACTTTAGTAATTATATTAGATTTTATTCCAATTCATATGAATTAGTAAACAGTTTATATAGATCAATGTCATTTCTACTCTGATTCCAGACATTTTTGATAAACAACTCCAACATGAATCTAATTATGATTCCAGCTCATTCCAATTCCTCCTCAATTCAATTCCCCTCAATCTGATTACGGATTAGTAAACGCGCCATCAGAAAATAGAATATTAGTGATAATGTCTGGTGGTTCCTCGAACCACGAACAATTGCAAGAATTGGATTGTCTTGACTATTATTTGAATTTTATGTTTGTTTTTTGCTTAATTGTTTGAATGACAATGAATATTTGTTTTACATGAGTATCGCTTAGAGATGTGATGATGGTGATTGTTGATTTGAATTTTAGGTACCTAATAACATATATAATACAATACTCACGGTACATAACCAAAGCGCAAAACTATCTGGGTGCATTTATTGTACTAGACTATCTCAGACTGAATTAATTTCAATGATTAGGATGGACTGCCTTAGAAAAATAAACTGTACTAAGTTAGTGAAACGTTTGGTATAGTGTCGGATTAAAAAGCAAAATAATGAAATAGCTATAAATGTCGGAAAGAAATGGGGGCTTTTGAGCTCTCAAATATAGAGTGAAGGAAACTTTACTAATTTTCGGACTTTTTGCAACCACAACAGCAGATCTTTGAAATTAGAAAATTGGAAAAACCCCAGATGAAAAGTTCACTGCTTGGATCCTAAAGATCAAAAGAGAGAGTTGTGCTTGGAAAAACCCAAATCGATCCAATTCTCCTGCAGAACTTTGCAATTCATTTTTACCTTCGAACCTCAGTCTTCGATGCCAGCCTTCGAACTTTGGCTTTTGGACTTTTAACCCTCTCCATTGGAGATGGCCCAAGACCTTCTAGTCAGGCCCTTGGTCAACGTGAATCCCAACTAATTCCATTAAAGCTAACCCTTGCAAATAACAAACACGGAACTAGACTGATTTTTAAACCGGTCTAGTCCAGTGAAGACTACCGAGTGCTAACAAACACAACCTCTGATTCCTAGAAGTTCATGTCTGTTGTATTATTTTATTTGTTATCTACTCCTAAAGTCAAATCCAAGACTAAAACATTAAAGAATCTTTAGACGACTTCGAAGCCATTAATATATTATACACAAAATCATAATATGTGTATACACACATATGTACGCCATAGGAACATGTTGTGGAGTAAATAAGCTTGCAGCTTCTTAATACGCGTATGCTGTATATGTCTACATACATAAGCTTGGATGAAAAAAGCTGTGAGTAATCTAAATCTAAGATGGGTCATCCAATTTCTCATGGCTTCCTTCTCATCCTCTTATTTTCTTCCATTATATCTACAAAGCATGCATGCGATCTAGCCGAACGTAACGCTCTCTCCTTATCAATCACTCAGTCTTCCCCTCCATTAAACTGGACTGCTTCAGTTGATTGTTGCCAATGGGAAGGCATCACTTGTGATCAGGGAGGTCGGATCATCCGATTGCAGTTGCCATCCAAAGGCCCCAAAGGAGGTATGTTTCTCTCATCGCTCAAAAACCTGACGCATCTTTCGCACCTCAACCTCTCCCACAATCTGCTTTCCGGTCCTGCGGATGCTGAGCTCTTTTTGTCCTTGACTCGTCTTGAGATCCTTGATTTGAGTTTTAACCTTCTCTCAGGCCAAATACCATCCTCAATCTGTTTTAATTCTTCTTTGGTTCGAGTCTTGGATTTCTCCGATAATGATTTCAAGGGCTTGATTCCTCTCGGACTAGGAAATTGTTCCAAATTGGAAGTCTTTCGTGCAGGCTTTAATACTCTCTCCGGGTTCCTTCCTAGTGATATCTACAATGCTCAAACACTTCAAGAAATTTCATTACCTTACAATAAGATTTTCGGTCCCATTGGTGAAAACATTCTAAACCTTACCAATCTCAGAATCATGGACCTCCCCTTTAATCAGGTGAGTGGCATACTTCCCCTCCATATTGGGAAGCTCTCCAAATTAGAGCTCATGCTGCTTCACTACAACAATCTAGAAGGTCCGCTGCCCCTATCATTATTGAATTGCACAAACCTTATTGAACTAAATCTGGGCTTCAACCGTTTTAGTGGGAATATCTCCGCACTTGATTTCTCGAAACTTACTCAACTTAGTAAACTCGATTTTGTATATAATACGTTCACTGGTATCTTTCCAATAAGCCTTTACTCATGCAAGTCCCTCAAAGCACTTCGACTGGCTACAAATGATCTTGAAGGGCAAATACAAACTGAGATTCTTTCATTGAAATCCTTGTCCTTCCTCTCGCTTTCTGAAAACAGATTCACCAACATTACGGGGGCAATGAAAATACTGATGCATTTCAAAAGTCTTAGGGTACTCCTCCTTTCTAAAACTTTTCAAGGGGAAGAAATGCCGGACGGGAATATCATTGTTGATTCTGGGTTACATAATCTCTGTGTTTTCAGTTTATATAGCTGTCACTTGACAGGTCAAGTACCTGCATGGATCTCGAAGCTCACGAAACTGGAAGTCCTGGATTTGTCTTTTAACAGACTCACTGGTTCAATACCTGGTTGGTTGGGGAATCTTCCAAGTCTTTTCTTTGTACGGTTGAATAATAACTTGATTTCAGGTGAATTTCCGAAGGAGCTTTGCAGACTACAAGCATTAGTATCGCAACATGCTCCAAATCAAACAGCCCAGGGTTATCAATTTGAGTTTCCCATCTACTTCCTACGCAATGATAATTCATCTTTACATTCTTCACAGTACAAGTATCTATCCAACATGCCAAGAGCAATCTCCCTCAAGAACAACAGTCTAAGTGGCAATATAACCTTTGAGATTGGCCAATTGCAATATCTTCAAAAATTGGATCTTAGCGTCAACAACTTCTCCGGCAATATTCCAAACCAAATATCAAACCTCAAAAACTTGGAGACATTAGACATCTCAAGAAATCATCTATCTGGCGGAATCCCAGCATCACTGTCAAGTCTTAATTTCCTGGCTTCATTTAGTGTTGCATACAATAATCTAGAAGGATCGATACCAACCGGCACACAGCTCCAAGGCTTCGGTGCCACCGCCTTTGAGAGTAACCTTGGACTTTGTGGCTCCCCGCTTCCAAACGAGTGCGGACAGATGAATACAAGTCATAATACAACTGAGAACATGGAAGATGTACAAGGCAATGGGAATGAAATTCCATGGTTTCATATTTCTGTGGCTCTTGGTTTCATTGTAGGATTTTTAGGAGTTTGTGGCCCTTTAGCTTTGAGCCGGTCATGGCGATATGCACATTTTCAGTTTCTCTCCAACGTTAAAGATCACTTTGTGTGCTAATCAAGTGTATTTTTCTTTGAGAAATAAAAGATATATTAATTATCCACATATAGCTGATGCATGGCAACAATCTTACTTTCCTAAAGTTTGGATTAGAAACCATATTAGACGAATTTTCAATGTAATTAACGTCATACGTAAAATTCTACCATTCAATGACTTCGGGTTTTGTCAGGATCGACTACTCATGACAACTTAAAAGTCTGATCAGACTTTTGAGCATAATCACTTTTAAGTTTAGTTGCAGTCCGTATAAACTTCCTACACTAGCATTCTTGTATGAAAACTTAAACAACAACCAGGAAGCTTTGCCAGATCAATTTAGGGAATGTGTGTACGTACTTTTTCAGGTATATGATGAACTAGTTTTCAAGATGACTACTTTACTTTTTCATTCCTTGTGCATTAGTAAAAACGAAACGTTAGAATAATAATAATAATGTTGTTAATGTAAACACACTTTAGATACCCATTTCTCATAAGTAAACATGCCGTTAACGTCTCCTTTGCCCCTGGAAAAATTCTCTTCTTGAGGTTTGACGGCATTGTAAGAAATCAGAATAAACCCTTTAACCCAGTAAAACAGTTTAAAGGCAGATCAATTAATTCCAAAGTTCCATGACTTAAGTCCTATGTACCTCATAATTAAGGTCTCTTGTTTCTTATTTTATTCTTAGTGCCATTTCTAAATGCAAAAGACTACAACATTAAAAAAATAAAGACGACTTTGAAGTTATTGTAGACAAAAGCATAACTTATACACCAAAGGAAACATGCGGATGTGTGTAGCGGTGGGCAAGAAACTTGCAGCTTAACAATATTATTCTTTCTGATGCTTCTTCTTAGAGGTGCTTTTCGTCCTTGCTTCCAGAAGATGTCTAAACAAACAATGATTGAGTCATATTTTCGAAAGGTTATGTATAAAAAAAATTATTAATTTATATGTTACGTAGAACCTAAATGAATTTTTTATAATGTATTATTTTGTAAAGTTAGTTAATTATTCATTTAACACGTTATTCTTAAGTTGAGACCAGCCAAAATATAATTTAATTGAAATTATTAATGTATCGGGTATAAAGTTATCGAGGTTCTATTGTACAAATACATGTGTTTAGTATATTTTTACTTCAATTGTCTTAGAAAATAGTGTGTTTGGGGGTAATATATACACTCAACTTTTTGGAACGTTCTGCACACATTTTAATCAATGCCGCATGTAAATGATTTTAGGATATGGGGAAGTATAAAATTTCAATCTATTCTGTAAAATTTCAATCTACAAAAATATCCAGGTTCAATCTTGAATTTAAAACTTTTCAAATTCAGTTTAGTTTGTGCAAATTATGTAAGGGCTATGATTTTATTAACTACATATCCGTATAAAATCAGCCCTCAGTTCTTAGGAAGTTCATCTCCAGCACTCACTATGAAAGATTCTATCAATTTTGGCAGTTTTGCATCAAAGAATTGTCTATAGAACGCAAACAGAAAAAGAAAAAATGGAGAAGAATTTACAAGTCTTTTGCCGACACGCTATGAACTATCTGGCTGACAAAAAATGTTTCGATATCTAGGAAAACAAATGATAAATGCTATCACTTTGGTTGAGCATATAATTATGAAGGATTTGGTGGGGCGGGGACTTCAACAGTTCCTTCAAGCATCTGCATGACATTCTTCGTGGTCGGTCGTTGTGATGGATCCCCTTGAATGCACCAAAATTTTATAACAGTTCATATACTTCAAAAAACAACCAAAATTTCATATCGTATTTAGTTAAATATCCATAGCCTTCCGAAGGCCTGGAAACATTATTTTATACGCTTAAAATAGATAAGATCTTGTAAAATTTTGGTATATTTATTGAGAAATAAATTTTGTTTGATTACAAATTTGCCTGTTTGGATTATCTTGCAATTTGGGTGCAGTATCTTATTAGCAAACTCCTCCATCTTGTCAATGTTTTCTAGTTGCTTATATAATAGGGACGCCGCTTGGCCCGGTGATATTTATTTGTAGTCTTTTCTTTGAGCTTGATGCCCTTTTGTCAACAAACAATTTCTAAACAAGTTTGAAATCCAAGAATTATATACTAATTTATTCAGACAAAACAACGAATAACAAATACTTGCTTTGCTACCTAGCTCAACACTGAATCCCAACAGCTAAATAACGCAAAAAAACTAGCAAAAATCAACTGCAAATCTTTACTAGTGGAATCAATGGAATCAATGGACTTGGAGAAGGCATAAATGATCATCATCTCAATTGGCGTTTTCTTTGGCCTTTTTGGTTTTGGCTTTGGACAGTGCTGCTCCTCATCACCAATAGAAAGGTAATCTACTTCCTTCTGCAACTTTAGTTCCATAGTGTTAAGACCCAAACTCTACTTCTTCATATATTGCTTACAATCTCGCAGTATTACATTCAACAACAAAACAATTACACACCTTTCTTCTTACAGCTCTCTCCCTATATACTAACTCCCACTTGCTGTGCGAGCAATCTCCCTAATTGTCTAACCGATTACACTTCCATCCAATTCTAACAACAATTCTAACAATCTTATCGGATAGCTATCCATTTTGGCCGTACACTTGGACAACCTAGATGGTGCCACTTGGCATCCTAACAATATCCCCCCTTCAAACTGATCATTACACAGATCTTTACAAATGTACAATATCTGGAAATTTGGATTTGAGTTCATGGTAGTTCTCCCATGTAGCATCTTCTGTGGTGTGATTCTGCCACTGCACTAGTACTTCTGAAACAGCAGTGTGACCCTTCTTCACCATTCTCCTATCCAAAATAGCCTTTGGTACATCCTGTAATATGCCAGATTCAGTAATAACCAGTAAGGGCACAGAAGGTTGCACTTGATCACCCAAATGCTTCTTTAGACAGGAAACATGAAAAACAGGATGGAGTTTTGAAGTCTCCGGTAGCTTCAACTTATATGCCACTGGTCCCATCTTTGCCAAGATTTCAAAAGGCCCATAGAATCGGGGATGCAGTTTGTGAACTGAGTGAGGGGATAAAGACATGAACTGATAAGGTACAAGCCTGAGGTACACCCAATCGCCCACCTCAAAAACCCTTTCAGTTCTCTTTTTATCACTTTGAACCTTCATTCGATTTTGTGCAGCCTGCAAATTAGACTTCAATACTGCTAATATTCGATTTCGTTCTTGTAAGGTCTGATCAACGGAAGCAACCTTAGTGGTGCCACTGTCATAAAATGAAACAAGTGGAGGTGGCTGGCCATAAACAATTTCATATGGAGTCATCTTTGTAGCAGTGTGATAACCTGTGTTATAACTCCATTCTGCCCAAGACAACCACATAGCCCATCTTCTTGGTTGTAGACTGCAGAAACATCTCAAATATGTCTAAAGGCATCTATTGAGAACCTCAGTTTGTCCATCTGTTTGAGGATGGTAACCAGAGCTGAAGCACAGTTTAGAGCCTTGAATAGTGAAGAACTCCTTCCAAAATTTGCTCATGAAGACCGGGTTTCTATCACTAATAATGGAATTAGGCATCCCATGCAATTTGAAGATGTGATCCACAAACAGTTGAGCAATCATAGTAGCGGAATAAGGATGAGCAAGTGCCAAGAAGTGAGCATACTTAGATAATCGATCAACCACCACCCATATTACAGTCTTCCCTTTACAAGGAGGCAATCCCACAATGAAATCCATAGAAATGTCAGCCCAAATTTTATTAGGAATAGGAAGTGGATGGAGTAATCCAGGAGGTGATAATGTCTCATACTTGTTCTGTTGACAAATGGAGTAACTAGACACCATTTCTTTAATGTATTTCTTCATACCTTCCCAATAAAAAGATCTAGAGATCCTCTTATATGTTTTGAGAAATCCTTCATGGCCAGCAATATGACTCGAATGATGTTCTTCAAAAAAAATTTCTCTCCAATAGCTTTGAGGACTTATAACAATTATGTGCTTGAACTTCAAAAACCCATTATCCAATTGGTATCTGAGATTTCCCACAATATCCTTAGTTGCAGGGTTGTTGAAGACCTGCTGGATTTTGTGCAATATCCAATGATCCTTCTCCACATGTCTTCTCAATTCATCCATCCACTGAGAATAAGGATATGAAATTGCCAAACATTCATCAGGGTTTAACAATTCTAATGCAGCTAATTCGATACCCTCGGGACTCCTTGACAGTGCATCAGCAGCTAGATTATCACTGCCTTGTCTATAGTGAATCTCATAGTCAAACCCCATAAGCTTGGACACCCATTTTTTTTTGGAATGGGGTATTTGCTCTCCCTTGAAGAAAGTATTTCAAACTGTGGTGGTCAGTTTGAATAATGAAATGGTTACCAACCAAGTATGATTGCCATTTGGTGATTGCATGAACAATGGCTAACAGTTCTCTTTCATAAGCAGACAATTGTTGGTTCCTTGGACACAAAGCTTTGCTAGTGAAAGCTATAGGTCTACCTTCCTGTTGTAACACTGCGCCAATCCCAAAACCTGAACCATCAGTTTCGATTATGAATGGTTTGTTGAAGTCAGGTAAGGCAAGGACTTGTGGTGATAGCATAGCAGTCTTGAGAGTATTTAAAGCTATTGTAGTCTCTTCAGTCCAATGGAAACTGTCCTTTTTTGTTAAAGTCGTCAATGGACCCACAATTCTTCCGAAATGAGGAATGAACTTTCTGTAATAACCAGTCAACCCCAAAAACCCTCTTAGGGCTTTGACAGAAGTAGGAAGAGGCCATTTTGCAATCGAGTCTAGTTTGGAAGGATCAGCAGCCACTCCTTCTTTTGACACAATGTGACCTAAATACTCTACTTTATCTTGGGCAAACGCACACTTCGACTTCTTGACAAACAAGGAATGACTTCGTAATGTATCAAAAACTGTCCTAAGATGTTGCAAATGAGATTCCCACGATATACTGTAGACTAAAATGTCATCAAAGAAGACCAATATGAATTTCCTCAAATAGGGTCTGAATATCTCATTCATTAAGCATTGAAATGTTGCAGGGGCATTTGTCAAACCAAACAGCATAACCAGGAACTCATAATGGCCATCATGAGTCCTAAATGCTGTCTTTTCTACATCATCTAGGTGCATCCTTATTTGATGATACCCTGCTCTCAAATCCAACTTGGAAAAATATTGAACTCCATACGATTCATCCAGTAATTCATCAATGAGTGGAATTGGAAATTTGTATTTAATAGTTATCAAGTTGAGACCCCTATAATCCATGCACATCCTCCAAGTACTCTCTTTCTTCCTTACTAAAATAACAGGGGATGAGTAAGGGCTGTTACTAATTCTAATGAAACCAGATTGTAGCAATTCACTAACACATTTCTCTATCTCTGTCTTTTGTACTGGTCCATATCTGTAAGGTCTACAATTTGGGGGTTTGCTACCACTAATTAAAGGTATCCTGTGATCATGCATGCGACGTGGTGGTAAGGATGTTGGAATAAAGAACAATACCTCATAATTTTCCAGTAATGACTGTAACTCTTGCTGCTGTATAGCAGACAAATTCTGAGGCAAATGTTTGTCTTCAGCTTGATCCATAGTTGTTACTTCCATATGGCACAGAAAGGCTCCAACCATGGTTTCTTGCTGCAGAAGCTTCTGCATCTGTAATGCAAAGACATCCTCGATCTGGTGCAAGGAAAAACTATGACTGGAAATGCAAAACGTTTGAGAACCCTTGGAAAATTTCATGTACATTTTGTCGAAATCCCATAGAATTGGACCAAGCGTTCTTAACCACTGTACTCCAAGAACGATATCGCAACCCTCTAGTGGAATAGCATACAAATCCATTATGCAACTGAATTCTTGAATCTTGACATAAACTTGGCTCAGGGTCCCTTTTGTAGCCACTTTTCCACCATCAGCAATTTTAACATTGAATATATGTCCCGTATCCAATGTATACTTCACTCTCTTAACCAAACTTAGATCAATAAAGTTGTGAGAACTGCCAGAATCAATGAGGATTGTAACTGGACAGTTCTTGATGAATCCTTGCACGCGCATTGTGTTAATGGTAGGGGGTGCAGGAGTGCCAAACAGGGCACATGCAGTAATCTCAGGTTCCTCCGTTTCAATGATATCGTTCTCTTCTTCTTCCAAATTATCAGAATCTTGAACATCTATAAGAAGCAGTTGTTTCTTCTCACACATGTGACCCTTCCCATATTTTTCCTTGCAATGAAAACACAAACCATTCTTGCGACAGTGATCAACTTCTTCAGGGGTTAATCGCCTCACAGAAGGGTTCTTGGGACGATTTTCGAGGGCTGTGGGATTCATTACATTCTGTGAAGTACGTGATTGAAATGTAGGCTGAAATGTATGAGCTCTATGAAAAGACTTCACCTTTAGATCTGATAGCTTAGCATCAATTTGCTGGGCAAAGGATGCAGCTTCAAGGACATTTCTTGGCTTAATCAATTTCACATCATGGCGTAATTCCGCTTTCAAACCCCCAATAAAGCATGATTTGAGAATTGCAGGACTCATATCCGTGGTTCGATTGGATAGTCTTCGAAATTCCACGATATAATCCCTGAGAAGACCTGTTTGCTTCAAGTTTACCAGATTTTCAGCACAATCATCGAATTCTGATGGGCCAAATTGTTGACAAAAAACCCTTGTAAATTCACCCCATGAAGGATATTGAGTGAGACAATTCGCCCACTGGAACCACTGCAGAGCTTCGCCCTCCATATGGAACGATGCCAATTTCACTTTCTTCGAGTCTTCGATAGTAAAGAAATCAAAGTAATGTTCAGCCTTATACACCCACCCCAATGGATCATCTCCATCCACAAATCTGGGGAAATCCATCCTCAAAAATGGTGGTCGACCAGCATTTGAACCCAAATCTTGGCGATTGTAATTGTGATTAGGGTTCATCCCTCCAGGAAAATTGGGGTTCGTTGGAGTCGCCTCAGAAGATTCACCACACGATCCCCCACTGCCCTTCGCTGCAAGTGATTGCAGTTGTAGCAAAATCAAATCTTGACTGGCTTTGATCTCAACTTTGAGCTCCGATTTAAGATCTTCGATTGTGGTTTCAAGATCAGACAAACGGGTATCCATGGCTTTCCTAGAGGCCTGACGCATCATACAACAATGAAGGCTTGAGCGAATCAACGCTGGCTGATACCAAATGTTAAGACCCAAACTCTACTTCTTCATATATTGCTTACGATCTCACAGTATTACATTCAACAACAAAACAATTACACACATTTCTTCTTACAGCTCTCTCTCCCTATATACTAACTCTCACTTGCTGTGCGAGCAATCTCCCTAACTGCCTAACCGATTACACTTCCATCCAATTCTAACAACAATTCTAACAATCTTATTGGATAGCTATCCATTTTGGCCGTACACTTGGATAACCTAGATGGTGCCACTTGGCATCCTAACACATAGTATAACTATGTTCGGCCCCTTCTACTTAGCCAGTCCTAGATTTTCTATCTTTTCTTTTTGCTTCTATTTGTCCTTGTTTTGGAGCTTCGCGATGCCACATTAGGGGAATTGTCGGTTGACTTCAGGTGGGGAATTTCGTCAGTCACCTTCTGTTCACCAGGAGGAACCGGCTACATGAACCTCGACTTGGGCTTCCAGAACGCTGACTTGGAAAACGAAGCTCTCCGGGAAGTGGGTACGGTCGGGATTTTCGGCTTCCTCGGCGGCGGCGTGGGACTCAGAGAAGTAGAGCCAGAGACTCGAGGCTCTGACAAAGTTCTAAAAGACGCTAGGCGCTAGTCGGACGGCGGGTTAGGGCCTAGCGCCTAGGCGACTAGATGGACGCCTAGGGGGCTAGATGGATGCCTAGGCGGATTTAAGTAAATCCACTATATTTCGTGTAAATAAGTGTCTGTTTATACTTAAAATATATATAATTTCATTATAAACTACAAAATAGAATGACATATGTATTATGAAGTATTGGAACATAATGAAAACATGGGGAACAAACATATAGTGTGTGCTCATTTAAGTATTCAACAAGTCTCTTACAATTTATTGAAAAAAATTAAATGCAAATCAAAAGTTATCTATTTTCTGTCTAAGTCGCAACCTAGGCGGGGTGCCTAGGCGGTCTAGGCGGGCGCCTCAGCTGGTCTAGGCGCCCTTTCTTAATTTTCAAACGCCTAGGCATTAATCGGGACGGTGGCCAACCGCTTAGCGCCTAGGAGGGGCTTAGGCGGCGCTAGGCAGGGATTTTTAGAACAGTAGGCTCTGATGGTCCGTAAGCTCGAGATTTGAGTCACTGATTTCGTTACTGTCTATTGTGTATTCTTCGCCGATCTGCGTTATGAAATCGTTTCTGCAGTGATGGTTGTACTAGCCTACTAGGTGGGAGGGAAAGAAAAACATGAATTGTTCATTTTCATCGTCTTTTTATCTTTCTTTCTTTCTTTTTTTTGAAGTTTTTCATTATATAGAAAATATAAAAAAAAAATTCATTATTTAAATATTTTTAATCCACATGATAATATTTAATTAAATTTGTGGACCTAGTTATGTGTCATATCAGCACATAACATAAATTTTTTACGGAAGTATAACGGAATGACTACATTGATTTACAACACCTATTTTCAGAGACTATATTTATCGATTTTCAATTTCAGGATTATCTTGATGAGATGGGTCAATTTCAATTACCATTTGTAATAAAACCCCTTAAAAATACACAGATTTTTTCATACAACAACATTAAGGGTGGAAATTTGTGCTAAGCCCATCATGATTGGTATGTAACTTGCCAATAAAGAGAGTCTACATCCACTTGTGTGGAGAGAAATACCATATTACATACAAAAAGATCAAGTGACTAACTCAAATACAGACATTCTAATCAAATCGATTTCACAAATAAAATTGAGAAAGTATAACCCTGGCCTAGCTGTATAGAAGAAGAAAAAAACAACACAAAAAATAAAAAATAAAAACACTCACCACTACCAGAGCAAACATCAATAATAAAATGCTCATGTTACAATTCAGATAAAGAGCCAGGTTGATGGTATAAAATCAAACACACAAAAGTTTGATCTCTTGCAGTCAACTGTAATTGTGATCACTTAGATAGAACATATAATGAGGATGGATTTGGTGGGACTGAAACTTCAAGGTTTCCTTCAAGCATCGGTGTCACTTTGCTCATGGTCGGTCTTAGTAATGGATCCTCTTGAATGCACCAAAATGCGATCATCAAAAACAGTTCCATGTTCTTCATGTCCTCCTTGGCCTCATCATCATCATTCTTGATTAGTAGGTGCAGTTTCTTTTGCTCATAGCAATCATATGCCCAATCAGTTAGTATCATTTGTTCTTCATCCTGCATGTTTTCTTCATAATGCTTCCTGCAGCAAATAATCTCTAATAACAAAATGCCAAAGCTATAAACATCCGCCTTCACTGTGACAGGCAAGCTTTTGAACCATTCAGGAGCTACGTACCCTTTTGTTCCTCGAAATCTTGTAGTCGTACGAGTTTGGTCCATCTTCAATAGCTTGGCCACTCCAAAGTCGGCAATTCTTGCAGTGAAAGAGTCATCTAGAAGAATGTTTTGAGGCTTAATGTCACAATGTATGATTTGGCTGCTACACTCTTCATGCAAATACCTGAGCCCTCGTGCAGTTCCCAAGGCAATTTCTCTTCTTTGGTACCAGCTTGGCCTTGAATTTCCAAAGAGGAAGCTTGATAAGGATCCGTTCGTCATAAACTCATACACAAGAATTCGGTGTTGTCCTTCATTGCAAAATCCTAGTAGCTTGACTAAATTTTTGTGACTTGTTCCCCCAATCGTGCTCACTTCAACCTTGAATTCGAAATCATTTTCTCTGACCATACTGTCCAATCTTTTGACAGCAACACCTTTCCCATTGTCAGATGCTAAAACTCCTTTGTAAACTGTTGCAAAACCACCACGGCCTAGTTCTTCCTTGAATCCTTCTGTAGCTTCTTTTAACTCCATGTAAGTGAAGCGTTTTAGATTAAAGCCTTGAACAACTGGGTAAAGGTCATTCGTCTTTGCTTGCTTGGAGTACAAGCGAGAAAAAAACAA
The DNA here is from genome assembly GCA_024362995.1 of Heteromeles arbutifolia. Taxonomy (NCBI): domain Eukaryota; kingdom Viridiplantae; phylum Streptophyta; class Magnoliopsida; order Rosales; family Rosaceae; genus Heteromeles; species Heteromeles arbutifolia. Next base: position 1,970,158 of record JANCRC010000005.1, read on the forward strand.
ATAGGTTGTTATAAAAATAATCAAATAGCTGATTATTAGCATGAGCACTGATCCGACGAGGACTAAAGCTGAAATCTCTTTCTTTTTTGAAGTAGAATTGTCCGCTCTTTCTTTGATGAAGGATGTCCATGGAGTACTGTTGTCATTCCTCCCATTCGAAAGGGGAATTCCCTTCTTATAACAGTCCTGCCCATCGTTGGAATAAATGGCAACGGCACAGAAACAGTCATCCAGACAACTCTTCTTGCACCAGTCCTCCTCTACCGGCTGAAAATGCTCATAATCTCCATTAGGCCAATCTGTGTATGGCATTTCTGTAAACACAAAAAGATGTGATTCTGGTGAGGATTCATCACAACTTTGGGGAATGAAGTTTTGTTTGCATCCTTTTCGCTCATCGTTTCTGTCAATGGAGGTGTAACCCTGTGGGCACTGACAAATAGTAGGTCCTTGATTATCATGTTTACATACGCTGTTGAACCCACATGGACCTGCGCCTTTGTCTGCTATTGCAGTGCAAATATTTGGAGGTTGGAACGACGAAGTGGACCAAGCCCTGGTCCCCGTTTCCACAATTGAGCCATTGCTTTTAGGGTAGACATAGTGCCTGAAAACTCCATCAGAATCAAGAGTTGCTCTTTGGTAGTAATCTTTGACTGAAGCCATCTTGTCTGAATCTGATACTGTGTAAACTACGCTTCCGTTAATGTCTGTAACGAAAATATAGCCAGACATGTTAAAGATAATCTGAAAGCCACTGCCCACGGTTTGGGTGGACCAGTAAGCATAGTTAGAAGCATCCAATGGAAAATTCGTTGTATAAAGCACAAGATTTCCGTCGGACTGTAGGTTTAACTGGAATCTGCCCTTTGAGTAATTGGTTTCAGAATAGCTGGCGTAAAGTACGTTGCCTTGACTGAGAGTTTGTGTGGGGAGGATTGTATTAGTAGGATAATGAAAACTCTCCCACAGATCGATTGAATTTTCGTTGGCCAGGACGAAATTTCCAGTGTCAAGCATGGCTGCATAGGCAACCCCATTGGCAGCAGTCTGATCAGAAATGAATTGCTGATTACCCGTTTCAAAATCCTTGATAAAAAAGCCATCCACGGTGAACTCAACCGTGGATCCTTTTTGGAAAAGACTTCCATTAATAGCTGACCAGACGATAGGTTTTTTTGGTATTTTGTTGAAGTAGATGGCGAGTAAGAAGCCACCATCATTTCCAATTCTTCGGAAACCGAAAGCAAATTCCTCAGAAGGTGAGAGCCACGCAGAGTCATCGTCCTGAGCAACGAGAGACGTGCCTAAAGATATATTCTGGTAAGGTTGAGAAGTGGTGAAAAGTGGCAGATGTAGGAGGATAAGTAGAAAGCATAGAGAGTATGTCAGTTCAAAAGCCATGGTACCAAGTGAGATGCATGAGCTAAGGCTGCGACAGTCTATATATGAACATTAGTTTCATTGTATTATTCATGCTATTTTTCTAAATCCAATCCATTGAAAGCATCGAAACATCGTATCCATTGGAGTCATCGACATATCCGTATCCATTAGTCATCGACAATCGCATCAAATCATTTTCATTGAATTATTTATGCTATTTTTCTAAATCCAATCCATTGAAAGCATCGAAACATCGTATCCATCAGAGTCCTCGATAATCTAACCAAATCATTTTCGGCTTCTTCTTTTTATAATTTTTCATGTCTTAACTTCCAATGTAACTGAAAGAACAACGTTATTCAAGTAACTTTATTTGACTTAACAGCAATCTCTTGTTTGTTGTTTAGTTTCCCTGTTTTTCAAAATATAAACGTTCTGCAGGCATGGTTTGGCTTTATCCGGATCATTCAACAAGTCCTTTTATTGTTTAAAAAAAAAAATTTTAAGTTATCTCTGCCCGTGACATATATGTGTTAGTGACACGCCGGATCCCGCTATTCCTAAATACCAGGATAGACACGTGCTGACCGACATCCGAGAGTGACAAAACCATTTAATATGCATGCAATTAATGACGGAAAGCGAATGCAAATAAAACATAAGAATATTAAGAAATATGCAAATGCGGAAACGTGTTCAGAGCATACAACTAATCAGAAATACTACAAAAAGAATATTATAAAAAGGTACGATTACAAAGCAAGGGATCCTACATCGACAGGATTCGAAGATACCAATACGGGGATGCCTCAACTCCGGGATTGTACGCCTCGATTCTAATCCTGAAGGGGGCCCAACACAAAACGTTAATAATAAGAAAACCGTTTTCCTTCTGAATATACTAACCTCTTCTTTTGAAAACACATATAATACTACATAATAGGTTTTTCTCGAAACTCTACATGCTATGAAAACGTTTGTACAATAAAATCACTAAAGTACTCAAATAGGGGTATTATAGTCGCCTGAAGGCATAACCATCACCCGAAGGTGAAGCTATACGACTCTGGGTTACGTCAGAGAAGAAATATATCTACATAACACACCGACATTAACCGTGGTGTGAAGTCTAGAATTATTGTTTGGCTTTCCTTGTCAAATCTTGTAAATTGTACCACACATGCTCTAGATAGATTTAGGGTTCAATGTCACTTTTGGGATCTTGCTGCTGGAAATATTCTTTCAAGAGCTTAACTTCTTACATCAAAGGTTTGGTCATTCATATGCATTTCACGTCATTATTTCCAGTTCATTCTGTCTAGTAAAAAAATTTCAATGCTTTCCAATTTGCTGGGCACACACATTAAGACAGCCAACATGGGTCAACTAACACCTTTTTCCCAAGTGATTTTTATCTTCCTAATTGTTTGTGGACATGACACGTGGCTTTTCTGGTCCTCTTCTTGTCTAAAATCTCAAGCCCTCTTTATAAAGATCATGTTAGGGTTCATTTGGTTTTTGGGGTTTGAGACTGAAAAAGTTTTTCAGAGCTTTATTTTCATCTCCATCTCTCAGCTCTCCTAGAAGCATCAAGCAGATTTTATGGGTAATGTTCTTCATCGAATATTTCTAAATCTATCTTTGAAATTGCTTGCTTAAATTCGTTTTATATGCTCATTTATTTTGGCTAGGAGTTTTACATTTTTAGAAAAGAGTTGATTTTAGCTTTGAGTTACCTCTTGTGTTCTTACTTGAAAACCCTAGCCATAAAATCACACTCATGCACTAAATACCCACATCATTGCATATTAGGGTAGCATTATTTTTGTGATTTTGATTTCTGTTTTAGGTCAAGTTTTTCCAAGTTTCAAATCAGTGAACTGACCTATTTTTTGGATTCTCGTCAATTTCATCTTTCAAGTGTTTAACTGGTGAAACTGACTAGACATCGAATTCAGATTTGCATATCATTATATGTATACTTTGCTTGTTGGTCTCGGTGCCACAAAGTAAAGAGTTCAGGAGGAGCTGCCATCTTGTGAAGACTAGAAATAACACTATTTCGGTGCCATAAAGTGATGAGCTCGGGATGAGCTGCCACTTCATGAAGACCGAAGGAATCCATCTCATGTAAGGCAAGGTTGCATAAAGGTAAAGCTGCTCCATAGATAGGGATCTAGGAATTGAGCTTGTGTGGTCTTTGTATGAACCTTGATTATACTAGTGGATTGGACTCAGTGGAGAGTCCCCAATTTTTTAACCCAGTGGTGGGTTTTTCTAGTCAAAAACTTAATTGTGTTCAATACTATACATATCATTCTTTATGACCAAATAACCATTGCAAGAGATAAAAGTTGTAGGATTTGTTAGTATTGACACGTTGTTAACCAAGTAAACATAACTCAAGAATCAAGGCTAAAACATAACTAAAGATCACACTGTCTTGTTTTAGCTTTATAAGTTTGCTTGGTTTATATGCTTGTGGGCACCTAACAATCTGTACTATGTTGACTAGTACGTTTGACTAGTCAGTACAGTTGATTTCAAAGTTTACACTGCATATTATGAGCAATGAACTGAATTGTTGTTGACTAGGATAACTTGTAGTGAACTAAGTTTGATTCATAGATTTGTGTTTGTTTAACTGATACGAATCTACTCTTAGTTGATTGGTAAGCTTGACTACTCAATCCAGCATGCTTTAATTCATAATTGCTTTGTCATTACTGTTTGCATAATGAACTGATATGTAAATGTGTTCAAGCTTAGGGATTATTGTCGTGAAACTAATCTGGGCAGTCTCTGATTAGTTGAACATATTGGTCAGTTAGGTTTTGCTCCTACAACTGCATTTTTTATGACTGACTAACTGGTAACTAGTTGACTAGCTCATTTGACTAGTTTTCTGTGCAAAGTTAAATTTATATTTGCTGGAGATTCCGCCTAGCACCTGATTTCACGTAGGTAGTGAAGCTGTCCGACACTGGTTTTGCCAGTGAAACTGGGAGTATGTCATAATACCTTATCGCTCCTCTACTGTGTCATATGGCCATAGACGTATACATACTCGTTTTGTGTGAATGTGCTGCATGACTACCCACTAAGTAAGTACGAAAAACATAATCATATTTCTCGTATCAAATCATCGGAGCTTAAAGCACCATAGATCATATTTCTCAAATCCATAATATCTCGAAAGGCGTAAAAACTATAGTTCGTAAATCTTTCATGAAACGTAAATAACAAAATATGCTTTTCATGTATGCAATCCTAGCATTTAAGAAAATCATGTATTTAAGAAGGGGTCCACTCACAGATACTTCGTCACCTAAGAGCCGTTTGAGCTAGAGAGGACAGGATCGCCACTAAAAACACACCTAAGCACATAAAATGACCAATTAGTGAAATCCTACTAAGACGATTGAATTTGGGAAAACAGACGTTGGATTCGGATTCGAGATGTCAAAAAACCTAAGGAGGGACAGCGGGCTTCCCCACGTGCCGCCACGGGGCAGCAGTCCGGGTCACCACATGCCGAGATGGGTAGCTGGAAAGTTGACCGAAAAAGTCGTCGACGCCGCCTTGGAAGGCAGCAGAGCACAATACCTCTGGTGGAGGCGCGTGTGCTCCACGCACCGTACTCGCCGGAATAAGATGGAGGTGGTTTGGTCATGAGGCTCGCCAGAGTACGGAGAGGTGGTGTGGTGGAGCATGGTCTCTTTGCACTTTCAGAAAAAGAGATGAGTAGGATTCAGATGCACACAAATTTGGGACGGGTCGTTACAGTTAGGATTCAAATACACACAATTTTGTGAGGTCCTCCTCGTAATGTATTTCAATGCACTTGCGGAACCATGTAGAGGGCTATGGTGGGCTATAGCCAAGGTGGTTTAGGAAACAAATTCAAATAACCCTACAATCTTAACTTGTTTTAAACATTACTTCTAGTCAATCTAGCTAATGGCTTGCTTCCCCCAAGTGTAACCATAGATTTACTTGTTGAGGATGCTTATCTCCTTAATTGCTTCTTGTAATGACTTTTGGAATCATCAATCTACTATGGTTTCCTTTCAAAAAAAAAAAAAAAAGAATATCCCAGTAGATATTAACTTGGAAGTCCAATTCTTTGTGAGATTTATGGAAAATAGAAGATCATAAATCAATGTAGCAATTTGAAGTGGAAACTTTTGTCACAAATGGCGCTGTAATACCGTACTACTCTATAATTTCTCTCCGGAACACAATCCCTGATTTTCCAATATATATATTTTTTTTGGATTATTTTTCCCAGATTAAAGAGTAAAATCCTAGCATGAACCGATTTCATTATTGATTTGTCTTCAAAAGAAGTTTTTTAATGAATTCATTGTTTAACAAGTATAACTTTAGCGGACCCATGGAAAAAAATTTGGTTTTGCCCTTGTTTCAACGATCCAACTGTTTATTTTTATGTCTTAGTGTTTCTCTTTGTTTTCTTCAATTGAACAAACGAAAAGATGAGTGCAAATGAATTACTTCAATCTAAATTGCAAGGAATGAAATTTTGAACTTAGTCGCAGAGGAAGATGTATTGTTCGAGCCAATTTTGAGTAAACTTGCAGATGTGTCAAAAAATTTATCAGATGAAATTCTCTAATCCAATAGCCTTACAACAAACAGGCTTGCTTAACGCACTAGCTTTGAGTTTTGACTTCTTAATCCGCTTGGCTACATCCACCCCTACCCCCCACACAGGTTTAAGTCTCTATAAATTAGGTTTGATTGATCAGCCCCCCTAAAACTAGGCTCTTTCAACGTTTTGTTACAAATGTGCTAAATTTTAAATTATGACCTTAATACAAGCCTAAACTCAAGGCCCATCCATATCTTTACCAACATTCACATGTTTACCAATATGGGAAGGTTGGTTGCCCAAAATTGTTACTCCCAATATTCAATGTCACTATAATTTTTTTTTTTTTTTGCCAATGATAGATTTTGTTAAATTAGTCACCGATGGAGCTTGAGTCCACGTTGTTATGTAAGGGTTCAACATTTTTTCACCACTGTGGTAAATGGTCACTTGCTCTATGTCACTATATTGAATTACCTAAACATCAGATGGTTTTTACTTGTGAACATATATTGTATAACTTGGTTGTGTACAAATAAAGCCCTTAAAAAGAATCCCATAGTCAACAAAACTTAAGATTTGATTTGAATAAAAAAAAACGTTAAATCTAGTTATCGGCATTCTTTTTATAAACAACATGATATTACATTAAATTCAACTAAATTACGAGAAGAAAAAAAAATTAGTTGCATTTTCTCGATTCCTACTTTAATTATTACTTGTTCATGTCATAAAAATACATTATTTATTTATGTGAATGTTTACTATAATTAATTTTTACATACTCAATTATCAATATCATTACAAGAAATTCGGGTCATTTTAAATGAAAAACAATATTTAATTATATTCATTAAAAACCCATAAAATAAACAAATTTCAGATTTTGGCTTATATGGTAAAAACTGCCCAACTTAGAATGTGTGCATTGACAAATGCCAAATGACTGAATTACTTCTACCCAAAAAAAAAAGAAAATGACTGAATTACCATTTAAGCCACAATTTTAAAACCATCTCGAAAATGAATCGCAGCCGTACACCAAAATCCAACGGTTGAAAATTGAAATAAAAATTTGACCGTTGGGGCCTAACGTTGGTCGCGAGCTTCAAATAGTACCGTTTGCTTCGCTTTTAGGCTCCTGAGTCCTGAGACAAGAAACGCAGAGCGAAACAAAGAAAGAGAGAAAGAAGGTGCCTTTCCATTAAGGAAGTAACTGAATCCGGAAACCGTAGAGGGCGAGAAGGAGATCTCAGCCATCAATGGAGGAAGTCAGAGCAGCGGTTGTTCAACAGCAACCCAAAGGTATTCGCCGATCCCACTGCTGATTTTTTAATGGAAAATATGAATCTTTAAAATTCAAATCCGGGTTCTTTTGATGTTATTTTATCTGGGTTTTGTGGAATTGTTCATTTAGTTTCTGAGAACTATATTTTTCTGGGCTTTAGTAATTTTTTCTGGATTTTGTAGAATTCTTCATTTGAATTTATGGTTATTTGATGTCATTTAATCTGGTTTTGTTGAATTATTCATTTAATTTCTGAGTTCTTTTGATGTGATTTTATCTGGGTTTTGTAGAACTCTTCATTTAAATTTCTGGGTTTTGTAGAATTCTCCATTTAAATTTCTGGGTTCTTTTGATGCGATTTTGTCTGGGGATTATCAATTTTTCTTGTTTATTTTGATCTACCCGTTTCTTTTCTTGTTCATTTTTTGAAATGGGAATGTTGGTTTTCTTCTGGATATTCGGTTTACTGTTGATTGATCTTTAATTCTGTGATTCTTTGTGGGTTCGGTGCTGATTGGGGATTTTTATTCTGGGGTTTTATTTCGTATTCTTTCTTATTGTTGTAGCGACTCAGATTTTGTTTCTCGGAAATCTTCATGTTTTAATGTCCGATTTCTTCGATTTTGATGTGTTTTGAGCTTGTTCTTCCTGAAGGTGGTGATGAACTCAGAAGGAACAGGCGAGTTCTTCAGGACATTGGCAATCGCCCCATCACTAGGTCTCTCTCTCTCTCTCTCTCTCTCTCTCTCTCTCTCTCTCTTTTCCACAAACACACAACCAATTAACTAACGAATTCTTGACTGGCAGGAGTTTTCATGCACAACTGATAGCAAAAGCACAAGAAAAAGGAGTTAACAATGCGGTAATAAAAATTTACCATTATTTTTGTTTTTATGAATTTTGGTTTTTGACTCTTAGAGTTAATTATTCTCATGGAACTGGATTCTATAAATTTTGTAGAACCCTGTGGTGCTGCCGGTACTTGATGATAAGGTAGCTCTCAATCGAAAGCATTTTCCGGCCAAGAAGGTAGTCCCAAGGAAGGAAATTGAAAAGCCAAAAACTGAGGCCGTGGTTGTTATAAGTTCTGATGAAGAAGAAGAAAAGAAGGAACCTGTTAATCGATGCAAGCCAGAAGAAGTGAGGAAGGAAATCAAGACTCTGACTTCGATCCTCACAGCTCGAAGCAAGGTTAGTTTCGATGTTCTTTTGGAATAATGTCTTGAATTTAACTTTGCTTTGTTGGAGTACTGAAATTTTTGTTTGCTGCAGGCTATGGCTCTTGGAGTGAACACCAAGCCGAAAGAAAAGATTGTTGAAATCGATTCAGCTGATGTCAACGATGAATTAGCAGTGGTTGAATACATTGATGACTTGTACAAGTTCTACAAGCTCACCGAAGTGTGTTCTATTTCCTTCCTTCCTTCCTCCCCAATTCAATTTCCCCTTTTCTTATCTTACAAAAGAAAATTTCCTATGCAGGATGATAGCCGAGTTCATGATTACATGGAGTCACAGCCAGACATAAACTCGAAGATGAGATCAATCCTCGTAGACTGGTTGGTAGAGGTTCACAAGAAATTCGAGCTGATGCCTGAAACCTTCTACCTGACTGTGAACATACTTGATCGGTACCTTTCGATGAAGATCATTTCTAGGAGGGAACTTCAGCTAGTTGGCATTAGTTCTATGGTCATAGCATCCAAATATGAGGAAATCTGGGCTCCACAGGTGGGTTTCTTCACTTGTTTTTAGTAAGTTTCACCTGATTCGAACGTTATAATTTATTCTGAAATTTGAAAATGGGGTTTTCAATATGCAGGTCAATGACTTTGTTTGCTTGTCAGACTATGCATACACTGCCAATCAGATACTTCGCATGGAGAAAGCAATTCTGGGGAAGCTGGAGTGGTATCTGACTGTTCCCACCCCTTATGTCTTCCTGTCTCGATACATCAAAGCTTCTGTTTCGCCTGATGCAGAGGTAGTTAATTTTCTATGGTTTTTTAGAAAAACAGAACGAACTTTTAGAACTCCCTTTTTTTGAAAGAAAAAAATAACTAATTTGCTTTTCTTACTATCTTAATGCAGATCAAGAACATGGTTTTCTTTCTCGCTGAGCTCGGAATCCTGCATTATCCGACCATCATTCTGTACTCCCCATCCCTGATTGCTGCTGCAGCCGTCTACGCTGCTCGTTTTACTCTGGATAAGGTTCCTGTCTGGACTGAAACTCTGAAGCACCACACTGGCTACTCCGCAGAACAGTTAAGGTAGTCAAGCTCTTGGTTTATCTTTCTAAATTGGATTAAAAGTTTATTAGTTGTGATTGGAAACAGGTGCATATTTACTAACTCGATTGTGTTCTCTGTCCTGCAACAGGGACTGTGCCAAGCTCTTGGTTGGCCTTCACTCGAATGCTGCAGGGAGTAAATTCCAAGCTGTTTTCCGCAAATTCTCAATGCCGGAGTATGGTGCTGTTGCTCTTTTCATTCCAGCCAAAAGTTTTCATTCATCGTCATGAAGTGTTGCTTCTGAGTCGGTTTACTTTCTGTAGACAATACACCCATATGCTAGTTGAGGTGCTTTTGAGTCGGATAGAAGAAGATTATCCAAACCGTGTATTGTTCTACAATACTAGTCTCTTTCGGTGTGTCGATTTTGTGTAATCGTGTGTGTATATATCCTCTCCTCAGGTTTCGGATTCTTCATAGTTGTGTTGTTGCAACAATATAGGGCTATATAGCCATTTTACTGTGTTCAACTTTAGTTACAATTCAAGCTGCAAACTTTCAGTTTGGATCATGCAATGCAAAATTGCAGTATTAATAACATCTGTTCACTACTGTCAGGATCCCGTAAACAGCTGAAAGTACACGACAGAACCCTAAATCGAACACAATGCATGTTACCACTCTTCTACACCCAAAAACTCATGTGGCCTCTCTGTGCTTTTGATTTTATTGAGCATGTCAACAGCCACATCCAATCAAATCAAGCTTCAAGTCCCGAGTCCCAAGACATGCTCAATAAAATCAAAAGCACAGAGAGGCCATAGGGATTTTTGGGTGCAGAAAACTCTCTCTCTGTCTTCGACAATCCTCCCTAGTTCGTAACACAATGTCCGGTTACCACTGTCTACGACAGTCCTCCAATCTATGAAATCTACTGAAGAAAATACCTTTACTCTTCCTCTATATCACAATGTCTAATTACCGCTGTTTATCAACTAGCGTTTTAGTTAAATTAGAAGACATGTGTCAAAAAATTATCAACGAGAGATGTGTTCATTCTCTCTTCAAAACCAATTTTAATGATGCAAACTTATATGGTATAAAACTGCCCAAAATTCCTTTTGTGGGCCAGGACCAATGCCATACTGAATTACCAAATTACACCCACTAATCGTAGCCGTAGGATAATCCAACGGTTTTGCCCAAAAATAAAAAGCAAAATCCAACGGTCAGGAATTCAAATGAAAAGAATATGACCGTTGGAGCTAACGTGTTCTACCAAGCTTCAAATAGTATTCCCCTTCGCGTTGCTTTCAGACAACTGAAACCAGAAATGCAAAGCACAGAGCAGCAAATCAAAGAAAGAAGAGGGAGAGAAAGAAGAGAGAGAAGGAAGAGGTAGAGAGAGAGAAAGAAGGCGAATTTCCTTGGACGAATCGCTGACTCGAGAGACCCTAGAAGGCGAGAAGGAGATCTCAGCCATCAATGGAGGAAGCCAGAGCCAGAACAGCGGTTGTTCCGCCTCCACCCAAAGGTATTCGCCGGTCCCATTTCTGAATTTTGAATAGACGATTTGAACCTTTCGTATTTTGAATTTCTGGGTCCTTTTGATGTGACTATATGTGGGTTTCTGTTCCCCTGATCATTTGTGGGTTGGGATTTAGGAATTTTTTTCTTTATGTTGTTGAATTCTTTGTTTAAATTTCTGGGTTTTGTAGAATTCTTCGTTTAAACTTCTGGGTTTTGGAGAAGAATTCATATAAATTTCTGGGATCTTTTATTGTGATTTTTTTCTGGGGTTTATTTTGATCTGCCCTTTTGTTTTTCTTTATCATATTTATGAATTTGGAATTCGGAATGTGGGATTTGTTGGGTTTCATCTGTTTTTGTTGTTTACCGTTGATCTGTTATTCTTTGTGGGTTAAATAATTTCAACGCTAGTTAGGGCTTTTTCTTCTGGGGGTTTTCTTTCGTGTTTAACTTCTGATTTCGCAGATTTTCATGTGTTTCTTGAAGGTGGTGATGGACTCAGAAATAACAGGCGAGTTCTTAAGGACATTGGCAATCGACCCATCACTAGGTCTGTCTCTCCGTCTCTCTCTCTCTCTCTCTCTCTCTCTCTCTCTCTCTCTCTCTCTCTCTCTCTCTCTCTCTCTCTCTCTCTCTCTCTCTCACTTGACATTGGTAATGAACTAACAAATTGTTGACTTGCAGAAGTTTTCGTGCGCAACTGATAGCAAAGGCACAAGAAAAAGGAGTTAAAAATGTGGTAATAATCTCTGACCCCTAAGAAAAAGATAAAAAGGAAAGAATCCTTTAATACATTGGCTAATTCATAATTTGTTTTGATTGTTAACATTAATCACAGATTATTACCTTAGTTACTTTATTCTTATGAAAGTTTAGTTTTTGGCTATGGGGGTTGATTGGACCGTTTAAATTTTGTAGAACCCTGTGGTGCTGCCGGTTCTTGAAGATAAGGTAGCTCTCAATCGAAAGCGTGTTCCTACCCAGAAGGTGGTTCCCAGGAAGGAAATTGAAAAGCAAACACCAGCGGATTTGGTGATTATAAGTTCTGATGAAGAAGAAAAGGATAAATCTGTAGAAGGGCGGAAGGAAGTCAAGACTCTGACTTCGATCCTCACAGCCCGAAGCAAGGTGATTTTTCATGTTCTTTTGGCATAATGTGTGTTGAGCTTCTAACTTTTTTGTTTTGGAGTACTGAATTTTAGTTTGCTGCAGGCTATGGCTCTTGGTGTGAACATCAAGCCGAAAGAAAAGATTGTTGAAATAGATTCAGCCAATGTCAACGATGAATTAGCAGTGGTTGAATACATTGATGACTTGTACAAGTTCTACAAGCTCACTGAAGTATGTTGTATTTCCTTTCTCCCTCCCTCCCCAATTAAATTTTCCCTTCTCCTAACTCTTACCTTATAAAATGAAAATTCTGTATGCAGGATGATAGCCGAGTTCATGACTACATGGACTCACAGCCAGATATAAATACAAAGATGAGATCAATCCTCATAGACTGGTTGATAGATGTTCACCGGAAATTTGAACTGATGCCTGAAACCTTCTACCTGACTGTGAACATACTTGATCGGTACCTTTCGAAGAAGATAGTTTCTAGGAGGGAACTTCAGCTAGTTGGCATTAGTTCCATGGTCATAGCATCCAAATATGAAGAAATCTGGGCCCCACAGGTGTGTTTCTTCACTTGTTTTAGTAAGAATTCATCTGATTTCGGACATTATAATTTGATCTGAAATTTGGAAGTGGGGTTTCCGATACGCAGGTCAATGACTTTGTTTGCTTGTCAGACTATGCATACTCTGCCGATCAGATACTTCGCATGGAGAAAGCAATTCTGGGGAAGCTGGAGTGGTATCTGACAGTTCCAACCCCTTATGTCTTCCTGTCTTGATACATCAAAGCATCTGTTTCGCCTGATGTGGAGGTAGTTAATTTTCTACGGTTTTTCAGACTTTAAAACTCTGTTTTTGGTGAACTAACAAAAACTAATTTGCTTTTCTTACTGATCTAATGCAGATGAAGAACATGGTTTTCTTTCTAGCTGAGCTCGGAATCCTGCATTATCCGACTATCATTCTGTACTCCCCATCCATGATATCTGCTGCCGCTGTCTATGCTGCACGTTATACTCTGAATAAGATTCCTGTCTGGACTGAAACTTTGAAGCACCACACTGGCCACTCTGAAGAACAGTTGAGGTAAACCATATTTGGAATCTGTATGTGTAGCTGTGATTGGCGAAACAGATAAACAGATGTGTATATTTAGTAATTTGAGTGTGTTCTCTGACATGCACAGGGACTGTGCTAAACTCTTGGTTGGCCTTCACTCGAATTCTGCAGAAAGTAAACTTCAAGCAGTTTACCGGAAATTCTCAAGACCGGAGTATGGTGCTGTTGCTCTTTTTGTTCCAGCCAAAAGTTTTCACTCATCTTCATGAAGTGTTGTTTCTGAGTCCTGTTTACTTTCTGTAGATGAAGATTTTCAAAACCGTGTATTGTTCTACAATACTTAAGACTCTTTCGGCGTGTATCTTTAGTCATATATATCGTCAGTTTTCATATTTGTCATTGTTGTTGCTACAACAATATAGCCATTTTAATGTGTGTTCAAATTTAGCTGTAAACATCAGTCGTGGTGCAATTTTGTCTTGCAATTCAATCTGCAAATTCGATTTTGATCTTGCAGTACAAAATTGCATTATATTAATGACAATAGTATTATTGATTCGAGTACCAACTGTGATCGATTATCATGAATTTTAATGTTAACTACTGTCTACAACATTCTCGAACCTCAGGATCCCGTAAATAACTGAAGTACACCACTGAACCCTAACCGTAGACAATGCATACTCCAATCTATACAATCTACAAAAGAAAATACCTCTACTCTTCCTCCGAACTTCAATGCTCGTGTTCTAGGTTCTTCCCAACACATACGTCTTATGAACTGCACAAATCGTAAGAGCCTCGGGGTTAAGCGTTTTGCAGTTGTTTCTTGACCACTGGACATTTCTGCTTACGCTGGTACAGATATACAAGTCACCCAAGCATCAGTTGGTCACTTTAACATGACTTGTGACTTTGCGAAATCACGAGCAATGATGAATTCTGAAACCAATCATCCATAAAGTATCAGGCCTCATGGATTAACAACGAAAACTTATCAGTGCTATTGTACAAGGCTGTATGAATATGAGATGAATATGAGATTCATGGTGAAATTATTCATAATTGAAACACTCCAAAGTAATAGATGAATGGAAGCGCAGGTTGGGTCAAATGTTTAGACATCTTCCAACATCGCCAGCCACTTTCCTTCTCGTACGTGTTTATAATTGGAGTAGCGAGTGGAAACCATGTTATAGGATTCTAAAGAATCTTTAGGATTTGGACTACTGAATCACAAAGTAGGCTTTCGAGAATACATACCCTTGTCCCAGCGATGATGGTGCTGTTGAGAGGATGAACTGTATGTACATGTCGTAACTCTTTCTGACAATGGAAGAAACCTGTTTTTCTTATCTTGTTTCTTTACCCCAGAACGATTTTGTGCATCGTCTCTACAAGATTACGACAACTATAGGAGAAGGGGAAAAGCAATTGAAGTAAATGTCACATTTCTACTCTTATCTAACCATCCTTGTCAAGTAAAAAGCGCTATTAGTTCCGCTGAATGTTCATAACAGTACATATTATGTATTTGATAAGAAACGCTGAGCTGCAGAGGCTGATGGTCACATTGCTGTTCTTATCTAACCAACTTTATAATTTCGGTCTTACGTCGAGGTAGACCTGATGGCTAATTGTAGAGTTTCTTACTTGTAGTCCACATGGCTAGGAGAGCTTGAATCGGGATAGAAATCCAAAATATAAATCCCATTGTCAGTTGATGATCCAACCACATAGATCTGCATTAGAAAACATCGGAGTAGCCTAATACTTAGTTCGGTGTAAAAGTGAAAAATATATGACATTTCTGTACAATGCCAGCGATTGTAGAATTGCTACAGGTACCAACGATTGTAATCAACAAATTTAGAAATGGCTTGAAGTATCCAAGCAGCACTGAGTCCTTACCGAATTTATTGGCGGCCATGAAGGTTTTCTCAAATATAACAGATCAGCTGACATACCAGAATCATTTCTATGCCATCAGAATGAAAAGGAAACAATAAAAAAATAGAGCAATTAAACACAAAGTTATAGTGTTTCTGATAACACTTGAATGAGTAATACTTACAACCAAGCAGGCGGAGGACAATTCATATGTGTAACTTGAAAATTGTAAACATCCAAAACACCTGACCTGCAATAAGCGAGGCGCAAGCAAGAAGAAAACGTAGATTGAGTTAGAATCGTGCATCGGTGATTCCTGATTCTATTTGTTCCAGCTCTATCAAAATCCCTTTATATATTTTGGATCATGTACTTCTGTTCAAGAGTTGTTCTACCCCATACATTAAGCACACATTCCTATTGTTTTCTAAGGTAGGTTTCCCCTTTGTTGTAAACCAAATCTCTTGTATTTTCTTAAAAGAAAAGTTATCAAGCGTCCGACGTATTCAGAACAGTATCCCGACTCAATCAGCTAGGCTCATACTGTCAGGCAATTGCAGCCCGGGGCAAGTTTTTTATTTGAAAATTAGCATAAAAAATTAAGCAACAATGTCAATTGATGGCGGGGAAGATGGATCGAGATTTACGGAGTGTATCTCCTTAGAAACAATGTCTGATTGTGCCTGAAAAACAATGAGCATTTGTATGACCCGCTAGCAATTCTATCATGTCTAGTTCATGTTTGTATCTTTATCGATTCAAGTCCATTCACTTTTACTAATTATTTTCTCATGCTAATTTTCCCCAATACACGTATTTTCCTGCATAATTTAAATTTCCAAAATCCTAAACGTTTCCGTTGTAGAAAAATTCAAAGTTCTTGTGAGAGGGATTTGCAAATCCTTTGAATAAGTCATTTGTAAATCTCTCTTTCGTACATTTATAATGTTCATGAAAGACATTTATGCTCCTCCCTATCTAACATTTGGAACGATACTAACTTGGCATCAATTTTTTGAGACTTGGAAATCCATCACCCAAACATAACCTAAAGTTTTTTCTCTTTGAAGAGGGAAGAATCGTTTTAACAATCCAATTGCGTTAGTTTTCTATTGTTAATTAAACGCTCTTAGTTTTATATTGTTAATTAAATGCTCCTAAACAACTTGAAAAGGTCGTCCATTTGATTAATACTTGCATTCCCACCACAGGAGCACCTGTTTGTGGCTTTCAAACAAAAAAAAATCTCTCCAGCCTCATCGTCTGGGGAGTTTTCTTTTGGTTTCCAACAAACTGTACATATGGCTTCTTATTGTTTGATCACATAATGGTGCAGTAGGCATGAACATTGTCGTCACTAAAGAGATGTACAGTATTATCAGCAACGGTTGAGTATAACGGGTCGGGGAAGTATCCGTGAACGCTTTCGTTATAGCCATGCATGAAGTAGTTGTAGGAAGTCGCATACGTAGACTCGTCTAAGTATTGAGATGCGTACGGATAGTATTCGTTGTCGTATGGGAACGGCCAAAATTCAGCCCTCCTCCCTGTTCTTCTCACAACCTTTAACACCTTCCTTTGATCTACATACCCCGTCACCGTCACCTTTTGTGTATCCATGTCTATTTCCAAGCTATCCACACCTGCACGCATATTATCATATACATAATCCAAATATTCTAATTAATTTAGGGAAAATGCAAATTAAGGAGATTGGTGAGACAAAAATGATGAATTAGAAAAGAGATCTTGCCCTCTATTTTTGAAATTGCTTTTCTTATCCTTTTTTCGCATCCTTCGCAATCCATATGCACCAAAAGTTCCACAATCTATTAGACAAATTAAAGAAACAAAAAATCATGAAATAAACAAAGTATATATTTAGACAATATGAGTTAGCCCCTTCTTAAAGGATCCTGACCCAGTTTTTATGGAGCAGCATTATTGGCAGTACCCTATTTGTATCGACAACATATCGAGACGTTACCGACAACATATCAAAACTTCAACATCCAATATCCTATATTAACACAATATCAACACAATATCAATAATATGCATGACATATTAACAAAATATCGAGTATCCCGCTCTGTGAATAGTATAGCGGGATCACTAGCTCTATATGAGTTTTTCTGTGTGTCTGTGTGTGTGTTGGGGGGTGGGGTGGGTTGGGTGGGGTGTGGGGGTGGGGGGGCGTTAGGGCTTAAAGAAGAGCTAGGCAGCACTTACAGACATGGCGTTAGATAAGTGTTTAGACTTTCCATTTCGCCAACCAAACATAGCGCAGGTGGTGTTAATAAACGATGTTCTAGTACATTATATAACATTTTTTAGCAATATATATTGATCCTCTCTCTCTCTCTCTCTCTCTCTCTCTCTCTCTCTCTCTCTCTCTCTCTCTCTCTAAATTGGGCTCAACCGAGACTGAACGCAACTCAACTTGACCCTATTGCTACATGGCCAAGACGATATCTGATAGGTTGCAGTATCTTAATCTTTATCACAAGCCCTGACATTTCTAGCTAAAATTCTTGAAACGAAAAAAGAAAAGTGCAAGAGAATATCGGAATGGCCAATATGTAAACGGTTGTCATTTGGAATATATACTCAGACTGATTCCTTCTTTTGGAATAAAATTATCTTACAAAATTGCGGACTATCTCTCTAATAGTACATGATCATTAGCATGTTGTATTAGAGAGGTATCGAGCAATGTGGTTGAAATAGCAATAGTGACATGCCCGACCCTGATATTCCCGAACATCAGGGTAGGCACGTGCTGACCGACATCCGAGGGTGACGAAAGTCATTTATTGAATGCAAATGTTGAGAACAAGAAATAAATAAGACTTATAAATTTAAATATAATGAATATACAAATGAGGGACGTGTTCAGAGCATACAACTAATTCTATACACTAGAAATGAATAATATAAAATTGAATGAACTAAGGAATGGGTCCTACACCGAGAGGACTCGAAGATGCCGATGCGGAAGTGCCCTGACACCGGGATTGTTCGCCTCGAATCTAAGTCCTGAGGGGGCGCAAAACAAATATGAGTACGGACCAAGTTGATATATACATATATATATATATATAATAAAACAGTTATTCAACATACTAACCCCCAAAGTTTTATGAAAACTAATAGCATAATATGTAATAGGTTTTCTGAAACCCTAGCATGCCATAAAACGTTTCATAAAATATATCTCGTATATAGTGTGCTAACTAGTGGTATCAGTGTCGCCCGAAGGCATATAGAACTCTTCCTTCATAAACTTCCTTCACAAGTATCAATTGCCCGAAGGTTCCTACAGCACCCAACCCGAAGGTCAATATGAGTATCAATCGCCCAAGGTCAATATAAGTATCAATCGCCCGAAGGCTCCTACAGCACCCAACCCGAAGGTCAATATGTGTCAACTAGCTACGCACAAAACCATTGAATATAATATTTCCAAACATAGGTACATATATCTGAAAAACATCTTCATAGTATAAAGTCATCCATCATCTATCCTATAAAGAAGTGTGTAAAAACATGTTCTAAATAGTATATCGCCATCCATCAGATATCCTACAAAGAACATGGGTTCGATAGAAAATATGGTATTCCAAAATATTCTAAGTAAGCATGATAACCGTATAAGGTAAATCCAATTTACTCATAAAACGTTATCTAAAATGTGATCATTAAATCATGCTTTTCATGTATGCATTTCTACTATTAAAACATGCATTTTAGAAGGGGTCCACTCACATATACTTCGCCGCCGAAGAGCCACGCAAAACTAGTGAAGACGGAATCGCCATAATATATGCACGTAAACACATAAAGGGTACCATTAATAAAACTCTAACAAAACTATTGAATTTGGGAAAACGGACGTCAAAAACGAATTCAGGACGTCAAATTACCCTAAAAAGGGTCCCGGGTAAATTTCTAAAAAGTCAACAAAAAGTCAACACGAGAATATTCCACAGAATATTCCTTAATAGAATATTCCGTCAGGTCAAAAGGGGCTGGGTCAAAGGCCAGTTTTGGGCCTAAACTTTGGGCCAGTTATATGGGTTTAGGTCCTAAGGGTTTTTGGGCTTGAGACTAATAGGTTAAGGGCTTGGGCCCGGTTTAGAACTGGGTTGGGTCTAGAGTTTTAGGGTTAATGGGTTTAGGCTTTAGACTAATGGGTTCGGGCTTTGGGGGCTCAACGGGCCTACGGCCCAAGTTCGAAATGGCCCAAAGGCCTAACATAGGGTTAGGGGTTTAGGCTAAAAGGGTTTGGGTTGCCCATAGGGCTGAGGGTTTCCATGGCCTAAGGACCTCGCGGGTCACCAGATTAAACGAAGAAGAAGGCCGGACCTTCGGCTAGAATTCCCAGAGCTCCGATGGAGCTTGATATTCAACCATTCTCGACACTTTTTATCTCAAAATGAAACTAAGGAGAAGGGGAAATCAGAATTTACCATCGTAAAGACAAGCCATGATCGGTAAGTGGTCGGAACCAAGCCTGCAACCCACAGTTTCAACGCCGGAAACTAGAGAATGCTTCCCCGACATGCTTATGTGTCCAACAACATACATCACACTTAATTTAATGCCACCCAACGTAAAATGACGAGTGGTTTCCCAAGGCTTACCCAAGTCAAAGGGACGAGGAATCTCACTGGAGTCGAACTCCAAACAGTAGGGGTACCACTGTGCAGAGAGAGAATAAGAGAGAGACCTCAACGAGTTGGAGATCCTGACGAGGAAGTCTCGAGGGTGGTGGGTTCGCCGAGGCTGCGAATGGTGGGTGGTGGTTGGTTTGAAGAGCTTGCCGGAGAGACCTGAGAGTGAGAGGTCCAATAGGTTAAGGGAAAAGGCACGGGGAGAGGGAAGGTGAGGTGTGGTTCACCTGTGTATAAGCCACGGTGGTGGTTTGTGGTCTCGCCAGAGTAGGTGGCTTGGGGAAAGGGGAT
Source organism: Heteromeles arbutifolia (assembly GCA_024362995.1). NCBI lineage: Eukaryota > Viridiplantae > Streptophyta > Magnoliopsida > Rosales > Rosaceae > Heteromeles > Heteromeles arbutifolia. Next base: position 1,990,245 of record JANCRC010000005.1, read on the forward strand.
TGCAAAGATGGAAGGTGAGGGCTGAGAGAGAGAGGTCCAAGAGTGAGAGGGTTTCGGGGAAGAGAGTGAGAGTTGAGGGATCAGCGAGAGAAAGGAAGTGGGGGAGGCCACGTGGCAGGCAGGGAGAAGGGAACCGGTGACACAAAAAAAGAAAGTGGGCCCCACGTGGCTCACCAATTAAGGCCAACCAAAGCAACATTTTCAAAATCATCCCCCAACTTAGGTGAAATTACAATTTTGTCCTTCCATTTCGTAAAATTCGGGATGGGTTGTCACAAACAGTACCCTTAATTATTTCCAAGAAAGAGTGGCATTTTCGTTGTTATGATTTGTCTGAAGAAAAAAAAAGAAAGAATTGTTGCATGAGATTGCTAGGGTGAAAAAAGAGCTAAACCAAGAAAATACCGACGGGAAAAATTCTTGCAGCATGTATGCAAGGCCGGCCCAGGCCCAGTGCCGGCAGGACGACCATCCAGGGCCCAAAAAATTTGGAGGCACCAAAATTATTAAGCTGGTATATTTATATATGTTTTTATAAGAGTATAAATTTATAAAATTTGGTTTAGTGACAAAGAAATTTAACTAGAATTGGTGGTTTTGTTGTTTAAATTAATGAGGAGGTCTTAGGTTCAAAACACCATGTGCATTTACATTCCAATTTTTACAAATTTCTTTTCATAACAATATAAATTTATAAAATTTGGCTAAATGATCAGGAAGTTTAATTAAAAGTAATGGTTTTTGTTGTTTAAAATTAACGAGATGTCCTAAGTTCGAAATGCTATGAGCATGTTTATTTTTTTTCAATTATTACAAATTTTTGTTTGGTTGTTAATTTATTTACTAGCTAGTAGCTATGTGAGTTGCTATTTTTAAGCATCCGTTCCAATTCAAGTCTAATCTTCAACAAAGAGTAATGTGTAGACTAAATTTTTAGACCAAATTTGCAAATAATATTACCTGTCATCAAAAGGTTTAATTTAATATTCATTCATTACTTCTACATATCCTTAAGGACTCGAAAACATTATTATTTATTTAGTCTTATACTGACAAGGTTAGTAAATAAGAAAAAATGCCTCACGATTTATACAAAAACACTTTAAAAGTTTATATGGAAAACAAAACTCATAATCTATCTACTTGTAAGCCCGAAGTTTTTTGGTTTCCTTCTCTCGATACAAAATAAATTAGTTATTCCGTGTTTCTAAACTATTGAGTTTGAAATGTTTTTCTAAATATAATTTTATCGATGTCTTACGTATAAAAATAAATAATTTTTTTATATGAAGTAAGGGCATATTTTTTGGCGTCGTCCCGAGCCTCAAAAATCTCTAGACCGGCCCTGCATGTACGTTGATCTCCTACGTTTAACAAAGATTGCATATGCTTTTAAGCAACGGTCGCAAATAGTTGTCATATTTTGATATGTACCTTTTACCTTATTCTTTTTCTTCGTTGCATGCATGTTCGTTGGTGTTCAAGTTGAGTAGAGGAGCTTAATTAGTTGATGTGGGCGAGCCAGGAATATTAAATGTGTTGGAGAATAGGATCCCTCTGGTCCAGGACACAGTCGAGAAAATAACTAGTCTGCTCTGATACTATGAAAAAAATTGAGGTTCAACTATAAAAAATAATTGACAATATTAGAGTAGTTCAATTACTTAGAAGCACATGCACGATCTCTCATTTTTCCGATATACGATTGATACTCTCAACATAATGGAATGTGTAGCTTTCATAATCATCTTATTGCATATCATGTTTCAGTATGTGTAGCTTTCAAATCGATGACTGATCATATCTATCATTGGCTGTAAACCAATAACTTACCTTTCATATTCGTATCCCTCAATGCGATGGGTTGAAATATGCTGTCACCAAAATGCTTCTCCTTCCGGATTTAGAATGTGAGCGCATCGAATCTAAAATCAATTGGCAACGCGTGGAGAAGCTCAACTTCATTTATGTTTCCATTACTGTAAATTACACAATGAGATCACCGAAGAAAATAAAACCTAGCTAGAAAATTCGAGAGATAGAGAAAAATGCAGAAGCTGCTGCTCAAACTCTCATTCAGATCTCATCATTCATATGTAAGCCGCTAAGCCGCTACTTGCCTTAGATTTTGTAAGAGGGCTCGTATGTTTGTTTAGCAGGGGAAAGCTTGAACCCAATTCCTAAATTGATGAATATAAGCGCAATTGAAATTTTTGGGGAGTTATACATTTGTGTATTGATAAGATCATTTACTATTTCTTGAAGCTCGATCTCTCCCCCGGATGATCATGTAGCCAAGAGAAACCGTGAACCAGAATAGAAGAGCTGGCGGGGTGTTTGTTAAGGGTTTCTACTGTGTTTGAATCTGAGAGAAAGCTTATTTGCATGAGATGGAAATACTTGGGATTTTAAATTCCAATTCTAGCATTTGCAATTGCAGCAATATTATACACACACACATACTGGCTTTACTATCAGATGAAATTTGAGCAATGATCCTTAAACTTTAATCCAATTGGAGCTTTGGTTCTTGAAAAAATCAGTGACCATTGGTCCCTGAACATGTGAAAATGTGAAGCAATGGTCATTTTCATCAACTCCGTTATATATTCCGTCCAAATTAAGCATGTGCGTGTCGCGTGAGACTGATCTAGTTGTGTCATCTGTTGCGAAACACCATGAGATTGAATCCGAAACGTTCCCCTGCCTTGGAATCCTCTCAACCAACTTCTGGGCAAGCAAGACACAGTAGCGGCATCACCTCTATCCGCGACGGATACAAAGATACGTAATTTAACTCTGATCATAGTTGGATCAGTGCTGCTTAGTAGCCTATTTTGTTGTTACTCGCTTCTACCACGGAAAAGCAAAGGTGAGTCAACCTTATCAAGTCACGAATCTGAAAAATTTTACTTACAAAGAGCTAGAAGACAAACGGATTCGGGGAAGAACTAGGCCGTGGTGCTTTTGCAACCGTTTTCAAAGGAGTTTTGGGGTCTGATAAGGGGAAATGTGTTGCTGTCAAAAGATTGGACATTATGATTAAAGAAATTGGCTCGGATTCAAGGCTGAAATGGGCGCAAATAGTAGAACAGATCACAGGAATTTTGTCAAGCTACTAGGATTCTGCAATGAGGGGGAGCACCAAATTCTTGTGTACGAGTTATGGGCAACGGCTCTCTAGCAAGCTTCCTCTTTGAAAGAGTGTAGGCCAAACTGGTACACAAAAAAGGAAATAGCATTAGGAATTTGCGAGAGGGCTCTTGTATTTACACAAGGACTGCAGCAGCCAAATCATCCATTGCGACATTAGGCCTCAGAACATACTTCTAGATTACTTTTACACAGCAAGAATTTCCGACTTTATTTGTACCATACTTGACCAATCTCGAAACTACTAAGCACCGGTCAACATAATACCGTCAAAGATTCAAAAGAGTTTCCCTCCAATCAGGCGGCCAATCACAGCGCGACACGTGTCGACATCGGAGGCCAATCACAGCGCGACACGTGTCAACATCAGAAGTCAATCACAGCATGACACATGTCAGTGTCAGAACAAAGCTAGAAACTCTCTTCTATAAAAGGAGATCATTCTCCCACAATAATTTCTAATGTCATTTGTACTAAATCATTCACTAGAACTCACAAAATGAGAGCTTGAACCTATGTACTTGTGTAAACCCTTCTCAATTAATAAGAACTCCTCTACTCCGTGGACGTAGCCAATCTGGGTGAACCACGTACATCCTGTGTTTGCTTCCCTGTCTCTGTCCATTTACATACTTATCCACACTAGTGACCGGAGCGACCAAGCGAAGGTCACAAACTTGAAACTTTCTGTTATACCAAAGTCCTCACTGATTTTGTGCATCAACATACTTCAAATTGGCCAAGCTTTTGAAAATGGACCAGACTCAGACTACCACAGGAATCAGGGGAACTCGAGGCTGTGTTTCTTCCAAATGGTTCAAAAACATGCCTATCACAGCAAAAGTCAATGTTTCCAGCGATGGCATTATGTTGCTAAAGATTATATGCTGCAGGAAGAACTTCGACGACGAGGATCACATTCACAAGCTTCAAGGTTTACTCTAAGTCGTCTAACAAACTATAATCAATTATAAACCAACACGTGTAGGAGAAGCATATGTTAAAACTTAGGGACTCACTAGAAATTTGTGCCTACGCATTACTTCGAATTGAAAATTAAATGAAAGATTATGTTTGAAAGATATAAAAGTTAAACAACGACGACCAACCCACATGCCAATCCTACCAGAAGGAGCTTATCATAATTCTAAGTGAAACAGAGGTGAATAATTCCAAGTGAAAGGCCAACACAGATAAATTTCCAAGTGAAAGGCCAACACAGATAAATACTTGTAATCCAGCCCAATTCCATAAACCCAGCCGAGTGGCAGTCTTGTAAATAAACGAAATGCATGTATTGTTACTCTAGCTTATGAACAAGATTCCGCTCACCCAATCCGAGCCCAAAAGAGCAGACCAAAGGAAAGCCCAAAACCGAAATGATCAATGGCACAAATGTAATTAGATTGAAATCGAGGGTCCATTCCATATGCAACATGAATAGTGCAATTTCTTTTCCAACTTTAGACTTAAGTAATATGCCAGAATATTCTCATCAAACACCATTCCAATTATTAGTACCCCTCCCACCCTTTCCTTCCTTGTTGATTTTCCACGTGGCAAAATTTGGAAATGTTCAATATTGAAACATGTGAATGCAGAAGGAGGAGTTCCTCTGACTGAAAAAAAACAAAAAAACAAAAAAAAAAAAAAAAGACAGAGGAAGGCATTAGGTGTCACATGGCTGCATGTATTTGGTGTGCAACAAACAATGCATAAACAAGCACGTTTTTTATTAAAAAAAATTCCCACCAGAAAGGGAGGTGGTGTGGAATTGGTAGTATTGGAGGTAGGGTCTGCTTTGTTTGGTGTAAAAATTAGTTTCCAACTTAAAATTTTTGAGATTCAAACTTTAAATTTCTTAATTACAAATAAAGAATAATACTACTATACCGTAATACTAAATGACTGATGTATTCTTATTAATTAAACTTTTTTGAAAAAAGACTTAATATAAATTTGGTGATTTTGAAGAGTTGCTTTGTTTGGTGTATTATGATTAATTAAATATTTTTAGCAAAATACTTAGGGGTTGGGAATTGTGACCAACAATCTGTTTAGCAAAATACCAAGAAAGCAATTGTGAGTCCCAACAATCAACTTTTCTTCGTTGCATGCATGGTCGTTGGTGTTCAAGTTGAGTAGAGGAGCTTAATTAGTTGATGTGGGCGAGCCAGGAATATTAAATGTGTTGGAGAATAGGATCCCTTGGGTCCAGGTTACAGTCAAGAAAATAGCTAGCCTACTCTGATACTATGAAAAAAGTTGAGGTTCAATTATAAAAAATAATTGACAATATAGGAGTAATCAAATTACTTATAAGCACATGCATGATCTCTCATTTTTCCGATATACGATTGATACTCTCAACATAATGGAATGTGTAGCTTTCACAATCATCTTATTGCATATCATGTTTCAGTATGTGTAGCTTTCAAATCGATGACTGATCATATCTATCATTGGCTGTAAACCAATAACTTACCTTTCATATTCGTATCCCTCAATGCGATGGGTTCAAATATGCTGTCACCAAAATGCTTCTCCTTCCGGGGTTAGAATGTGAGCGCATCGAATCTAAAATCAATTGGCAACGCGTGGAGAAGCTCAACTTCATTTATGTTTCCATTAATGTAAATTACACAATGAGATCACCGAAGAAAACAAAACCTAGCTAGAAAATTCGAGAGATAGAGAAAAATGCAGAAGCTGCTGCTCAAACTCTCATTCAGATCTCATCATTCATATGTAAGCTGCTAAGCCGCTACTTGCCTTAGATTTTGTAAGAGGGCTCGTATGTTTGTTTAGAGGGGGAAAGCTTGAACCCAATTCCTAAATTGATGAATATAAGCGCAATTGAAATTTACTATTTCTTGAAGCTCGATCTCTCCCCCGGATGATCATGTAGCCAAGAGAAACCGTGAACCAGAATAGAAGAGCTGGGGGGTGTTTGTTAAGGGTTTCTACTGTGTTTGAATCTGAGAGAAAGCTTATTTGCATGAGATGGAAATACTTGGGATTTTAAATTCCAATTCTAGCATTTGCAATTGCAGCAATATTATACACACACACATACTGGCTTTACTATCAGATGAAATTTGAGCAATGGTCCTTAAACTTTAATCCAATTGGAGCTTTGGTTCTTGAAAAAATCAGTGACCATTGGTCCCTGAACTTGTGAAAATGTGAAGCAATGGTCATTTTCATCAACTCCGTTATATATTCCGTCCAAATTAAGCATGTGCGTGTCGCGTGAGACTGATCTAGTTGTGTCATCTGTTGCGAAACACCATGAGCATGAGATTGAATCCGAAACGTTCCCCTGCCTTGGAATCCTCTCAACCAACTTCTGGGCAAGCAAGACACAGTAGCGGCATCACCTCTATCCGCGACGGATACAAAGATATGTAATTTAACTCTGATCATAGTTGGATCAGTGCTGCTTAGTAGCCTATTTTGTTGTTACTCGCTTCTACCACGGAAAAGCAAAGGTGAGTCAACCTTATCAAGTCACGAATCTAAAAAATTTTACTTACAAAGAGCTAGAAGACAAACGGATTCGGGGAAGAACTAGGCCGTGGTGCTTTTGCAACCGTTTTCAAAGGAGTTTTGGGGTCTGATAAGGGGAAATGTGTTGCTGTCAAAAGATTGGACATTATGATTAAAGAAATTGGCTCGGATTCAAGGCTGAAATGGGCGCAAATAGTAGAACAGATCACAGGAATTTTGTCAAGCTACTAGGATTCTGCAATGAGGGGGAGCACCAAATTCTTGTGTACGAGTTATGGGCAACGGCTCTCTAGCAAGCTTCCTCTTTGAAAGAGTGTAGGCCAAACTGGTACACAAAAAAGGAAATTGCATTAGGAATTTGCTAGAGGGCTCTTTTATTTACACAAGGAGTGCAGCAGCCAAATCATCCATTGCGACATTAGGCCTCAGAACATACTTCTAGATGACTTTTACACAGCAAGAATTTCCGACTTCAAATTGGCCAAGCTTTTGAAAATGGACCAGACTCAGACTACCACTGGAATCAGGGGAACTCGAGGCTGTGTTTCTTCCTAATGGTTCAAAAACATGCCTATCACAGCAAAGGTCAATGTTTCCAGCGATGGCATTATGTTGCTAAAGATTATATGCTGCAGGAAGAACTTCGACAAGGAGGCCTGAAGATCAAATGATTCTAGCAGATTGGGCATACAATTGCTAGGAGCAAAACAAACTGCATTTGCTGTTCCAGAATGACGATGAGGCATGGAAGACATCAAGAAGATGGAGAAGTACGTTATGATCACAATGTCGCGGATTCAAGAGGATCCACCACTGAGACCCACAACAAAGAAACTAACAATGATGCTCGAAGGATAATAAATTCAAAAAAAACTCAAAACGCCATTAAACACTTTCTTGTATAGATTCACAAACTAGATTGATCAAGCAAAAGATCGCACTTTGGTCGAACCAACAAAAGCAGGAATAATCCAGAAAATTAATTCAGCTTGAATAACAATTAGTCAATTAAGCAAGCAACTTAACAAACACATGGAGTGCATAATTCAAACCAAACTTTGATTGACCATAGATCTCCCAAGATCTCAACTTTACATATCAACTTCCAAAACCCATTACAAATCATAAAAACCCCATTACATTCTGCTGAAATTCAAAACCCTAAGATATGGGGATTTCTTAAGCCCTCTCGCCCCTAATCCTACGAGCAAGCTGGATGTCCTTGGGCATAATGGTGACCCTCTTGGCATGAATGGCACACAGATTGGTGTCCTCGAACAGCCCCACCAAGTACGCCTCTGCCGCCTCCTGGAGCGCCGACACGGCGCTGCTCTGGAACCTCAAATCGGTCTTGAAGTCCTGTGCGATCTCCCTCACCAGCCTCTGGAACGGCAGCTTGCGGATCAGAAGCTCAGTGCTCTTCTGGTACTTCCTGATCTCCCTCAGGGCCACGGTTCCCGGCCTGAAGCGGTGAGGCTTCTTCACTCCTCCGGTCGCCGGAGCAGACTTCCGAGCAGCCTTAGTTGCCAGCTGCTTCCTTGGTGCCTTTCCTCCGGTGGACTTGCGAGCAGTCTGCTTGGTACGAGCCATTTTGGAAGATGAAAGTGGAAGACTGAAGGGTTTAGGAAGCGTTTGTTTCTCGGGAAAATTGGAGAGATTTTGATTTGGATTGGATGGAAAATGGCGGAGGCTTTGAGGGTTATTTATTTACTGTTTGGAGAGCAGAGGAATCGCGGGAAGTTTGAAATTTTGTGTTTTCGTGTGAAAATTTTGGAGGAGCGGGCCGCGGGAGAGTATGAGCCGTTGATAACTGTGAGAATTGACGGTTGTGAGTGCTCGATCCGTGGCACTTGGATTTCGCCAATGGGAGGGTGGGTTTACCTTTTTAAATATAATTTTTTTGTTGGTTGAATAACCTGGACAAGTGATGATTTTTTAGGAATTTATTAAGATCAATTTCTTCTATTTGTGGGAAATGAGATTATGTGGGTGGTAGTAATTTTAAAATTTATATTAAGGAGGTAAATATTGGTCACAAAATAAAAATTAATGTTTGCCTTAATTTCTCTTGTCAAGGAAAATCAAACTTTATATGGAGTTTGATTTTCCTTTCTGAAATGAAGGTATCCCATTAGCATAAGGGATTGGTTGGCTCAATCACCATTCTTTGTGAGTGTAAACCACACGCCAAAAACAATAAAGAAAAGAGTGTGACTGACTTTAGTCTGGCGTTAAATCCACTCAGTCACAAACTCGGGCCTCCGGCCTGAGTGACGAGTCTGACGGTGCTGGGCTCCTCGATAGCCCGATTGGGGTGGAGGACTCTAACAATAAAAAAGAAAGCAAGATAACAAATGAAGAACCAAAAGAAAAGTAATCATACCCAACTGCTAGAAAGTGCAAAATCATGTAATCTAAAGGAGGACTCTCCAGCAGCATCTCTCTCAAGCATGACCTCTGATAATCTCTCACTCACACCTTCGCTACTACTGCAATCGAACACTTCTTATGGCAGAGGTGGCAATGGCATAATTGCTGGTGGGGAGGCACTGCTCCTAAACCTAGTTTGGCCTCCGCTCGAAGAAACCGCTGCTCGATCCCAGATGAATATATATATATATATATATGAAGTTTAGGTGAAGTGCATGAAGAAAAATAAAATGTTTCAACCAAAGTTGCCTAGCACCAATTAGGTATTGGTCATTTTCAACAAAGAGGAAGTCATGAGGTCTCCTGACTCGGCGAACTCATCTCATCCGCGAGTCGGATGCGGACGAGAATGGAGGTGTCCTTGGCCTTGAAGGATGCGTGGAGGATCTTCTGTACACCGCTCCTTCCGTTCTTAAACAGCGACTTGACGGTGATGGAACTTCCAATACGAAGTTCCTCGACGATGTCTCCGGTTGGGAGCATGTAGCCGGTCCACTCGTCAGCCTTTAACTGCCTTTGAGGCACTCGATGGAAAGCACCGCGGGTGATTTCGACTCTGGTCGGGGAGTCCGAGCTTGGTTGCAGCGCTCTGTCCATGGTCATTAGCTCTTGATGATGCGGTGCGTTCCACGCTTCATGTAATAATATGTAAAAGGCCGAAATGCCGATTTAGTCCTTAAACTATGATGTCAGTGAAAATTAGGTGTCTGAATTATTTTTTCAGTGAAATAAGTCCTTAAATTCATTAAAAATTACCAATTTCATCCCTACTATTATATTCAAAGTTATTTTATCTAATTTTTTTGTCAACTTAAGTCACTTTACACATTTTTTAATGTAGTACCCTCAGGATGCGTTTGTTGCACCAGATTATCTCGGACTGGACTAACTGCAGAGACTAAACTAACTGCAGAGACTAAACTGGATTGGTTTAGACTAGACTAAGCTGGACTAGCTTAGTAAAGCGTTTAGTGTAGTGTCAGGACTAAGGAACAGACTAATAACAAATTCTAATATTATATTATTTAATTCATATTGATTAATATTTTACATTATTTAATAAATATTTAGTATTATTTTATTATTACTTATGTCTATTTTCTCATTCTAGAAACCTCCTTCCATTCCCAATTGTGTTTCTTCCGTTCATCCCTTCCATCTTCCTTAATATTCTCCGCCCCTCTCCCTCTGTTTTCTTCCTAATTTTTCTTCGTCCCTCTCCCTCTTCATCTCCATCTTCTTCTTTTGTTCTCTGTTCATCTCCCTATTTTCTTCCTTTTGTTCTCTGTTCATCTCCTTCTTTTGATGAAAGAAATTAACATCAAAATTAAACCCAAAAGTTGTTCATCTCCCAACTTCATAATCGACTGCAAAATCTTCACAATCAAACCACAAAGCAAGAAAGAGATTGAAAATTTAGGAGTTGGGAGCGAGTTGCATGTGCGATTGCCCCGAAGGTAGAAGATGGGGGTTGGATCTAGTTTGTGTTTTCTGAGTTTTTGGTTTTCTAGGTGCTGTGATTGAAAATTTCAAGCTCACCTCACTGCAGATTTTTTGGGTTTCTGGTTTTCTTGGTGTTATGTGATTGAAAATTTCAAGCTCATCCCACTTTCAGATTTTTTTTTTTTTAGGTTTTCTGAGATTTTGGGTGTTGGATGTGGTTTTGAAAATAGAACATTTGCAGATTTTTCTTCTATTTTGTTTCGGTTTTGCCGGATCTGGTCTTGAAGATGGTTCTGGGAAACGAGGACGAAGTATATGGATGTGCGAAGCGAGATGGGGGAAGCTAAGGTCTTAGCAATTTGTCCGATTTCGGGGGGTCTCGCTAAGCCCCTTTAGTGAAGTGTTTAGTCCAATTTAGTCCGGGCGAGTCCTATTAAAGTTAGGCCTTTCCGTAAACAAACACGGGATTAGACTAAAAGGTAATCATGTCCAGTCCAGTGAGAGCTAAGGAGGTCAATCAAACACACCCTCATTTTCTCGCCAAGTCCTTAACATTTCATGTAGGTTACGAATCTATTTACCCTCTAAAGTTAATTTTATACACTATTTCTTTATAAAAAATTATCAATCTACCCTCCAATGTATATTACATGCAAGTAATGTGACTTAAAATGACGAAAAATTGAATATAATAGCTTTGAATATAATATTAGGATGTAATTGGCAAATTTTATAATTCAAGAACTAATTTTTTTTTTTTTTAAAGTTAGAGACCTAATTTTCACTCAGATGATAATTGAATTAAAATATTCTACTGTCACTTCATTCTAAAATAGGGAGAGGGGAAATGGATTGGTAAAGGAGTAAAAAGTCAATGAATTTGAAGGGAATGAGAGGTTTTGGGGTGTCGTGATTTTGTTTCACATTCAAAACTCAATTTCTACAAACTTTTTCTTCCATTAAGGAGAAATTATTCAAAAATGTTATTTCTACGCATTTCAGTTAAATTTATATTACTTTTTTATTTTGAGAAACCCACTTGTATCGATAACTTTATATTTATTAAATAAATAATATAAAAATATTATAAAAATATGATAAATGTAATATTACTTGAATTTTTACGCTCACTATACGGTTTAAAAATAAAAGACAAATAAAAGTGATACAATAATTTTATGCGCTCACCAAAAAAATAAAATTAAAAAAAAGAGCAAATTAGAGTAATAATATAACGACGAGGAGGAAAGTGACGTCGTTAGAGTCGGCTTGCAAATAAAACAAATTGAGAAAAAATCCGCCAAAACAGAGGTGGATTCTCGTACGCCAGTTAACAATTAGCAGCCAGAAATATTCTGAAAAATTTGGAATCAAATGGAATCTCCATCTCCATGGGACCATAGCCCTCCATATATTAATTGGTGGCCGCAAAACCCCTAAAAAATTCTAGAAATCCTGTTTGGTTCCCGGGAAAATTGAGCTGCAGAAAAAGGTAAAGGAGGAAGCTTTCTTTTCCACGTTTCATATTTCACTTGAATCAATCAATTTTCCATTTTATATGTCCCTTTTGGGATTAGGAAACTGCTCGATTTTAGTTTTGGTATATGGATTTTTTAAAGGCGAGACCTTTGTGATGGTTTGTGCTTAATTGTTGTTTGAACACTAAATTTTGAATTTGGGGTTTTTCCAAATTTAAGAATTTTGTGATAGTTTATGCTTATTTTTTTTATCAGAAAACTATTCAATTTTGAATTTGGTTTTTTGGGTTTTTTTTTCTTTTCTAAAAACTTTCAACCTTGTGATGGTTTATGCGTGTTAGTTATTAGATAACTACTCAATTCTGAATTTTGGGTTATGCCTCGTGGAATACTTGGAGCTACCGGAAGATTTGGCGCAAAACCGAGCGCACTAGCGTTCTAGGATTCATATGACGACCACATTTTAGTTTGATAAGGATTTATTGTTTTTGAGAACTTTGTGATAATGTATGCAGTTAGATAATTACTCAAATTTGAATTTAGTTTTTTGGGTTTTTGTAAAAGGTGATATAGCTTTGTGATGGTTCAAGTTCTGCGACCATGCTGATGGTGTATGCTTCTGGAGTTATTACGTATTTAGATTCTGCTCATAATTTTCTACAGCATGAGGCATCATTACCCTGCAAGACTACCCATGTGAATTTCTTGAACAAAATCTCAATTTGTATTAACCCAATTGGAGCTCCTTGTAACTCTACACCCTCTGCTTCTTACTTTTCGTGGAGAAGTCGAAATCAGCTAAACAGCCCCAAGAAATGGCTGGTAAGTGTTTTCATTAGTGTCTTTTGTTTAAAATTTTGAAAGAAGAAAAGGGATTTTGGAGGTTTGTATGAGTGTTTGATGTGTATTACTATTATGCATTACAGTGCCGGATGCAGGATTCGATTCCATCAGACGATGAGTATCGATCATCGCGCAACATAGCTATCAGTTTATTTAGGCGATACAGGAATGTGGTCGACCGTGGTGGAGGAGGTGCCAACCTAAAAGTATATACAGAATTCAGTGGTATTTTTGTGTGTTTTTCTTTGTTTAATTTCTTTCACAACTGATGTTTAATTTGGTTGATCAGGAGTTCATCAGTGCCGGGGTGAATGCATATGCACTGGGGTGCACTGACGAGGGATTAAGAAAAGAACTTGTTGATATGAAGGAATCTGGTGTTGAAATTGAAGGAATGCACAGCTATGGTGGAACCACCAGTTTGAAATCCAAGATTGCATCAGAGGAGGTAAACTCGCTCATTCGTTATTAACTTGTACCATTTGTCAAAATGCAACTATTGTAGCATATGTTAACGCGTTATCTGATTGACTATAAGGATTGGAATATGAAATTTATTTCCCGACTCCGATGATCTTTGTGATCTATTGACTAAAATTAGTGCTAGTCATAGTCTAGTGTTGGAAATGTGGGAAGCAGGAAATGGATGTTAAGGTTTCTGTTGGTTTACTTTTCGACTGTTGCTTCTTAAGGTGAATGATTAATTAAGTGGGATCCGGATCCCCTTTTCCATCTTTTCTTCACAATGCAGGTTGATGAGTGCATTCTGTGGTTGAGCATTATATTCATCACCATATTGTGTACACCACAGCCAACAATAGTTAGATGGTCATCCACACCTCCAGTGTCGGACGAAGAAAGACTCAAATGGAAAGGCTTTTGTGCACTCATAGCAAATGCGTATTATGTGAGAGGAATGGCATGGTAAGCTTCTTTCAGCATATTCAATTCCTAACTCAATTGCTCGATGTTATTACAACAAATAATCAACTTCCACTTTGAACGTTTCAATTTGCTTTTGAAGCACTTTAAACACTATTTTCGTGCAATATAAATCACTTGTGAAGGTTCAACTCTTTTCTTAAAACTTTTTTTCTTGAAGGCTTCCAGTAAAGACACTTCAACTAGAGCAAATGGCAGTGGTTGGACAAGCCGAGGAACCATCAGTTGTTGCAAGTCGAATGCGATTAGTTTTTAGCACGCTTGAGGTTAGCTGAATATAGCACATTTTCCAAGTAACTAATTGAGAATATTTTGTGTTCAATATCAGCCCTTACCCTTGTGGTGGTTTCTGTTATATAGTCTGCATATATATTTGCTGTAATACGTTTTTAGATTGTATCGAATCAAATTACACTCTGCCCTAGAATATGTGATGAGGAATTGATTGTGATGAACAACGAATTATTTGCACGTGCAGGTTGTGAGTCCACAATGGCCTAGAGTATAGTGGTTCAGTTTCAAGAACAGATTATATGCTGTACATTTGTGGTATGTAAATCTGTATAGCTCAAATATTTTCCACTTTAGAAGGAAATACTATAGCCTCATGTTCGAATTTTACTTATGAATGTGAAGAATGTCACTGTTTTTGTTCAAGTTATTTGTTCACGTGCAATTTCAGAGGTTAGAAGGGTTGGCTTGCATCACAAGTTTGTGCTTTCACCTTCACCCTCACTCTCCTTCTACCCACCTCTCTCTCTAAACCCAGCCCAAAACCCACGATCACTAAAACCCTAGCCGCCAAACAAAACGGCCCGCCCTCCTTTCCTCCACCTTCCTCACTGCCACCATGGACACCGAAAATACAACAAGATTTGTGTTCCAACCTATTGCTTCTCGTCTGATCATCTGATTTGCTCAATCCACCAACCTGGGACACAAACCCCGACACCCAGATCGCAATTCAGGAGAGGGGGCAGCGAATTTGGTAGCTACTTATTCCCTTCTAGAAATCCTTCATCTCTCTGTTATCGTGTCAGATGCGCAGAAAGGGACGATGGAGAGAGAAGGGTAGGATTGCCATAGAGAAAATTAATAAGATCTTCCATTGAAGGAGCACTGTCACATTGTTTGATTAAATACAAAACTCTCTGCACTTATAATATATATCTATATATATATATATATATACTAGCTAGAATCTTAAATCTTACTTCAAAGTATCGTCCAGGTTGCATATATTGTTGTCCAGATCAACGTACAAAAGGTAGACCTTTTATTCATCATAAAAGCAAGGTCAACCTTTCTATGCCCATGTCTTTTGTGGAGTAGCATCCTTTCGTGCAGATATAGAACGCCTTCGAATGATCTTTTTTGAATCCCCACCAGCTGATATCGGTCTTGGCCTTGAAAATTGAGTGGTATTCGATCTTTTGACAGGGCTCATTGGTTGAGAATTTTTGCTTACCGAGTGTACTTGCCTTGAATTCATGGTGATCTCTTTTAGAGGATTCAGTGGTTGGGATTTTACGCGACTGTCAGTTGGTTTCACCTTTGAAGTTGAGGCTTTTTGGGGCTCTGGTTTCCGAGTTGTTGGAACAGGGTCAAGGATCTGAGGAACCTCTGGAGTTTTAGCAACAGGAGAAGCTGGTGATCGAATCAGCGGAGAGCAGTCTGAATCGGAAGATGAAGGGCTAGTGGTACTATCCATATCATAAACGAGGTTGTCCATCATGTGCGGAATTTTTCTATCATCATCATGAGCGTTTGAGGAAGAGAAAGAGGGTCTTTGAAGCCTTGTAAGGTGTACTACCTGCATTGAGATATATACGAACGAATTACTCAAAAGTCATGACACTTTCGTTTCCCTAAATTCTGAAACGCCATGTCTTATTAAGCAACTCCTTTACCTTTTGTTCTAGAACTACCATGTCCCTCTTTAGTCTTGTAATCGTCGAGTTCTTCCTACGTATTATGTCTTCTAACTCCGAAATCCTCTGCCATGAATGATAAGATTAACAGTGATCAGTCTACGACAAGATTCGGCAATAAAAGAAGGAAACGAGAATAAAAGTGGGAGGTTACCTTTGAACCGGCACTTGCAGATGACTGGAGTAAAGTGGTTAGCTCCTGTATGGTTCCATCTCTCTCTTCACGATCCTTCTTGAGATTGTATATGTCTTGTTCAATAGCTAAGGTGTTTAGCTGCGGAAATCACAACGAACTACATCAAGAACACGAAAAGTGATAACTTAGAAAGAATAACTACATGCTAGCTAGCTTTACAATGACAACTAAAGTCTTGAAGGACATGCAAACCTCCCCCATCAGAGCAGGGGAACTTCGAACCTACATGGCCGACATCGTTACCATGAATCTTAAGCTAAATTGAGTTTCAAACATCCCCTACCAAACCTCAATGGAGAAGTTTTCTTCAAACATAGATTTAACAATTCACCTTCTTCATATCAGTTCCTTGACAAAGATCCAATGTTTTGAAATAGTAATGTCGATAGGAAATTTAGTAGATACAACGCGTTCCATTACCTGGATGTCTGCAGCAGAAGTGACACTTGAGGCCAAGTCTGATAAATCTGACATACGGCGCTCCTCTTGCTCTTGTACATTCGGCAGAGACATTTTATATAGTAGTATCCGATCCCCATCGGAGGCTTTCTCAGCATTGTTATCCTGATACCAAATCAAGAGATCAACAAGATTCAAGATTTCTGCATTAGTACAAGATAACTCGAAACAACCTATGCAGCGACACGGAACAAATTCTTACCACCAACCCATTTGGAAGGTCACGATGTTGATCACAGAGCCAACAACCACAATCAACAAATTTGATTTTATGGGAACCGAAAGATTCGTTGCGTTGCAATTCTCTGCTTTCGGGGGTGGAAGGAACAAGAGTTCCTGAGTGATCCTTAATGTTATTCATCTGCTCGCAAAGGCTGTCAAGCTTCTGCTGCATGCTTGATAATATTTGATCCTGGTAAACAGTTTGATACAAGAATTTAAGTCAATAAATTATATACTTCATCAACTGAAGGTTCTCAGCATTTAACAGAAAAACGTATTCGAATTCAGTTAACTCGAAAGATTGATAATTTACTCAAAAACAATATCAAATCTGATACTTTGGATGTGATGAAGATTATTATTTGATCAAATGCATATGAAAATAAATAAAATTCAAGAAAAAATAAAATTTAAATAAAAACAGACCCAATTATTAATATAACTTGCGTACCGGAACAACTAAAATAAATATACAGAGAGAATCATGCATGAAATTTTCAAATTTGGAAAATTTATCGAAGAAAACGACTAAAGATTCATTTTTTAAACAAACCCAAATCAGCAATTTAAAGAGAAAATTGAAAATTTAATAAACCCAATTTAATCAAAGCTCAATGATGACAAACCCTAAGTTCCACAGATTTTTTCAGCTGCGAAATGTGGCGGTTTTTCTTCGATTCGGCAGCGGCGACGCTTATCACGGCTACGAAGAGGAACCTCTGGAAGGGGCTGAACAGCTCCCAAGCCGCGGCTTGCTCTGGTCTCAAGCCACCCTTAATGGTTCCAGCCGAGCTGGCCTCGTCGGCATTGACCATCCGGCCTTCGAGGTTGACCCAGGCCAGCTTCCGGCAAGCCGGTACGGGGCGGCTCCGCTCATTGAAGCTGCTGGAGAGGCGGCGCGAGGAGGAGGGCATGGGGATTGGGGTTAATGTGACCCGAGCCGCGCTGAAGCCGGCGAAGGGGAAGTCTTGGTGGGATACTTCCATGGCATTAAGGGCGGAGAGGAGAGAGACGCGACCAGGTTTTGAATGCCAAAGTCCTTTTTTTTTGTTGGTATTTGATTCAAATGATTTTAAATCGAGAGGGAAACCACAATAACCGTTTGGCCAACGTCCCTCTTCAAACGTTGGGATTTTTCTCCTTTTTTCTTTTCCTTTTTCTTGGGTTTTGATTTTCTTTAAAAATTAATATTTGATATTCTACTTATGTTATACAAAAAAAAAAAAAAAAAAAAAAAAATTGTATACTTAAAATTTAATATATTTTTCAATTTATCAAGAACAAATATTTTTGTTTCTGGGGTCCAAATATATTGCTAAAATAGTTTTTTTCTAATACAACTAGTGACTAGAATCAGTTATTTAGTCGGTTAGTTTGGTAATTTAGTCATAATTGTAAAGGAGTTGTACGCAGATATATCCTAATGGCTAGAAGAATTTTTTTTTTTAAGGCCAAAATCTCGTACTAATGGAGAATATCAGATGTTACGAGATACGAATTATCCGGCATAATTGGAATAAAAATGAAATACGAATTTCCTAATCAGACTCAATTTGGTAGCATTCTTAATTTTTTTTTGCTTCTTTTTATGATTTGCGTAAAAGAAATTCAAATATCTATGATATACAATTACAAAATAAAAGTGATTTAAGGGTTTGGGGAATATTGGTCGCAATTGATAGTTTGGAGGGAGGGCAAGTATAACAAGGTCCAATTTGAGAGAGCATTTGCTAAAGTTTTAATAAAAAAATGTGAGTAAAAAAGCAATTAAATGTCACTTCGTACTACGGTCTAGTGGTATTCATTTTTATTTGTAAGTGAGAGTTCTTAGGTTTAATTCTCGTCAAAGGCGAATTTGGATCATATTATTGCTAGCCCATTATGAGACTAAGCCCACCCCTTCCCTCGAATATAGATAATATAATTTGTTAAAAAAACATAAATGTACTTGAAAAAAACAATTAAATAGTTATTTTCTTCTTCTTACCTTTATTTATGGGGCTTAAATAGCCATACCATTGGGCTTTAGCCATGTAATCTTTTTGGTACAAGATAGACAAAAGCCCAGATGTGGTACAAGACAAAGGCCCAGTTAGCTATACAAATTTGTCTGTCTCTTCTTACCCTCAAGTTCGAAATCATCTCAGTAAATTAAAGTTTTTAGAATAGGAGATCAATATAAAGAAAATAAAAAAACAGAAACTCCAAATAAACATGTACCTAACCTATGAGATCTATGTAGCTTTAGTGGAGCCATGAAGGGGCCAGGTTGATCCCAGACTCTTTCTAACAATTTTTTTTCATGCAAAAAAGTTTAGTGTTATGTTTATGTTTTTCAAGATTTTTTGGTAGGCTCGAAGCCCCAATCCAACGGTTTTACTTTAATTTCTTTCATCGGGTTTAGTTTGAGGTTGGTGACTTCTATAGACTTCATACAATCCGTTGCTTTGAGTTTTGAGGAGGACTCTAGTCTGTGGACCAGTTGAAGAAGGGAGGAAGAAAGTTACAAACTTGAGGTTTAGGTTTAAGGAAGAAGATGATGAGAACGATACTATACTAAACCCAAACAACAATAGTCGGTTGCTCACCATACGACAGAGTAATTTTTGTAAGATAAGAAGAGCATTTCAAATTGAAACTTTTGAGCCCCTTTTAGACTAAGATCCTGACCCCGCCATTTAATTTTTTTTTGTCCTAACCTCTTTCTCAATACCAGAAAGTGAGAGACTCTTGAGATAAGACCCCAACCTTGAGATGGCACTGGGCCTGTGATTAGGAAAGGAGGAGTAAAAAATTATGGATTTAATACTGTTTTTTAATTTTTTTCAGTTACTTGGCGGCCTTGCCGACGTTAATAGAACTTGACAGTAGCAGTCATGCATGCATGTTACTTAATATTTTTTTTATAGGGATTCAACCTCTCTGATATTTCAATGGTAATTAGAGAGTAGATTCCTAGCATGCTCTGGGATATCTTATTTATTGGGGGTTATATTTCTGTAGTAAAAAATTCAATAACTAAAATCTAACGACAGACCAAAAATCCTGATAGATAAGATACACCGAAAAATAATAGATTTTTCAATTAATGAAGGAGGTTTGTTTTGGTGTTTTTATCAAACCAAGTTTACAATGCCATTCTGCATTGACTAGTTTGGGAGGCTGTAGCTTCATCATGCAGCTGGAGAGAAAAAGGTCCCCGCTTAGAAGACAAAGTTCGTTAACTTCATGATTCCAACTAGTACACCTACATCTCTCTTTGTGATGAATTGAGACCCTATCTGAACCTCTGTTTTCTGAGCCGTCAAACGCAGAGATCCGGACCACTCATATAAAATCATACGGTTCCTATTAGCCCATTATACTAGCCTACTTCACACAAATTAAAGGTCTGAATCTCTTTCTCTCTCTCTTGAACGGCCAGAATCTCTGAATTTACTGGTTCTGGATTTTGAGATCCGAAGAGAATCTCGATTCATGACCAAATTTTGCTAAGAGGAATATGAATCTATATATATAGTGGCATTCTGTGCTTCCACAAGGAATAAAAACAAGTAGAAAGCAATCTTTCGATGGGTAAGGCAATGCAATTTTTGGGAGGGACATGACATAAGATATGACATGGCAACCACTTACATGCAGAAGACAGTGACTCGTCCATTTGATCCAGCTTAGGGCTGGTTTGGTATTGCTGTGCTTTGAAAAAAAACTGCTTCTGCTGTGCTGTGAGAATAAGCAGCTGTGAAATAAAGCAGTAGAGTGTTTGGTAAACTTTTTTGTAAAAGTGCTTTTGAAAAAAAAAAAGCAGTATTATAGTGTTTGGTAAACTTTTATGTAAAACAGATGTGAAAAAAAGCCGGTTTTTCAAAGCTGGGTTTTGCAGCTTCTTGTTTTTGGCTTTTTTTCACCCAAAACTGTGAAAAAAAGCTGAAGCTGAACGTTTACCAAACACCAAAAACTGTCCCAGCTTTTTTTCACAGCAGCTTTTTTTAAAATCACCTCAACCCCAAACTGGGGCTTACTATAGCCATTCGTTCTTCCAACAATCGTACTTCACCGAGGCATCCAACCTCCTGGTTATGAAAGCAAAGTTGAAAAGGAAGACAAAGTTAGATTAAAAAATAAAATAAATTAAAAAAAAAAAAAAAACCCACTCATGTTTTTGCTAGCCTTCTTATGACACAATAACACGTTACGAGCATGAACAATAAAATAAGTATATGCGTTGAATTTTCTTGGGTCTGATTTATGATGGACTGATAGGGATATAACACGTTAATTAAGGGCTGGAGTTAGCATTCGTTTACAAAACACGATAACCACTCTTTATCTTTGTGAAATGTGTTTTATTCATTGTTTAGTCTATAACTTAATTGGATTCTTATGTCACATGTTTGTTGGTGAAAGGTTGGACATTTGTTATATGTATAATGTACTTGCCTAAGCTTTTACGGTAGTTTAAGGTTAACTAATACTTGATATTATTCCATAATATATTTTTTAGGGAACTTTAACAAAAAGCTCACAGTACTGTTCACTTTAACGAAAAACCATATTTTTACACTAAAAATTTAACGAAAAACCATATTTTTACACTAAAAAGTCAATCGTAGTACTATTCACTTTACCCTTTATTTTGTCCTTATCGTTAAAACTCAAAGTTTTCAAGCATTTTTCATTAGTTTTCCTTATTTTTTAACATATATTCGATAATATTTTTTATGTTGGAGTTTTCTAAACCCAAAAGGAATGGGAAAAACCGAGTAAACATGTGAAACACGGCACAACCAACAAGATTTATAAAGGAGATTGGATTTATATATTTGACGATGACAAGTTAACTAGTTAAATTTGAATTTAACATAATCTCACACGACATGAACATCTCATTAGAACATTACACGTCGTGACATGTCTAGTTCACCAACCCTACACAACCAAAACAAATTTACTATAACGAAACAAGAACTAGGAGTGGTCCCCTTGTTGCATAGAACAAGACAATGCCAATAAAATTATGGTGCCAACCATGTTACTCGTACATAAAATCTGCAATTCTTTGAGGTTCAACTGGTCCCCTATAGTCCATAATATTTGTCGACATCCTAGAGGTGCCTCAACCATTCAATATTTCATACAACAACAAAGCCTTATTCTAGTGCGTTCGGTTTATAACATCAAAAAATATTTTTAAAATGAAATATTTGAAAGTCAAATGAAATATTTGAACCTACATTATTGAATCCAAATTGGGCAACAAGAACAATTACCATCTTGAGTGGTTGCAGTTTGATGACTAAAAATAAAAGCAAAGAGAAAATGCTCATTTAGTAATCACGGAATCTTTAATTTGCTTCACTCATTCTTCACCCAATTATGCTAGAAAAAGCATGTTTGCCTCTAGATATCGCCGTGTTTTCATTTTTTGTGTTGCATCCTCAAACAACTTCGCATAATTGGCGTCTCTTTTTCACGTAAGTTCGTAAGGGACTACAAATTTGATAAATTGCTTGAGCTCCACGAATCGAGATCCTCTCTAGATCTCATAGTTAGGAGCCGACATAACGAAAAATCTAGACCACTCATTTCATCCATGGCCCTCATTAGCATATCTCACTAACCCACCTCACACAAACTACGAGTTCAGATTTCTCTCTCCCTCTATTAGACAGTTCGGATTATTCGGTCCGCTCCGGACTGCGAGATTCAGAAAGGATCTGAATTTGAGCTCGACAACTGTAAACACGTATTGTCACATCTTAACAAAATATTACTATACAGCTTGCATTCTATAAATGTCATCGGTGGGTTTTGAATCTTACACATCAACTTTTGGCACCCCCTTTTGCTTCTTTTCCTCTCCACCCACTTAATAAATAACCTAACTGTCAATTTTTGTTCAGTATAAAAGAGAACCCCAGAACACTACAGCTGCTTTCTATCTTCTTTTCCAACTTCTAATGGTTCTGTACATCAAAAGCAAAGTCCCCTCCCACACTTTTGCGTTGCTACTGCTGCTTGTTTGAGCAAGTACACTTGGCACGATTTTCGGAGAGCGTCTGAAAAAAAATTAAGAGAAAAAGAGGGACATACCGATGAGTGAATACATTGCAAATGCAAGTCACAAGTGTTTGAGCTCAACAATTTGTTAATTTTCATGATTGGATTCCGAAAAATACCTGGACTTGAGTTTGAAGGTCTTTAATGTACTCAACAGCCAAATCCAACATGTCGGAAGTGTGTGCTTGCTGCAAAGTAAAGACCTTAGAATCTTAGATGTTTTGAGTCTAGTGTACTCGCTAACTGGTTCATAGATCGAAAAAGCAAGTGAAGATTTTACCTTGTCCATGTTTGGTACAAGCTCTTGCAGTTTCCTCATTCGTTCGCTAATTCGGGTTCTTCTCACCTGACCAGAACAAAAATAAACATTTTGAGCATTTTAATTTAACATGTGCAAATGAAGCTTTTCGTTTAACAGTGTTTAAAGCAATAAGAAGGGTGTACAATGTGTGATATTGAGACACTAAAACAGTACCCTCTCAGCAATGCTTCTTGGGTGTGTGGCGCAGCCCCGCTTTGCTCGAATCTTACAAGGAACAGAATCTTGGAACTGTAAAAACTTTTCAATGGCAGCCATCTCTGCGGATGTTTTTGGCAAGCTCAAGTGATGAGCTAGAAGTGTAGGAGGATGATTTCCGGCCTCCACATCCTGCATGACAGTAACGAAAACTATCAGACACTAGATAATACACAACCAAGCATATTACTTTTTAACACAAATTTGGTACCTGAGTTTCAGATGGACTTAAACCACTGTATGCTTTCACATCGTCATCCCTAAAGCCTGTATCATCACCCAGAATCGCAGAGTCATCCCATGAATCCATTGGGAAACCAGTCACATAATTGTTACCACGGCCATCCCCAAAACCTCCAGCATCCTGACTATTCGATCGCATTCTTTTGTTCCCAATTTCAGAAATCGGACTCATTAGCCCCGATGTAGATGGTGGCCCTGAAGAGAAATTTTTCAACCTGCTCGCAGAAGAAAAAGATGCTTCTTCATTAGTGCTATTACTTGCTCCGAAGTCCCCCATTCCTCTCAATGCAGCATAGCCTGCCACTGCCAAATGCTAAGTATCATTCTCAAATCGATACCATCTTTTTTATTTCGAATCTAAACTAAGACTAGAATCAAACAAACCGAAGAACCAGAACTATTAAATCTTTCATAAAATGTTCGGTAGGTTAGATTTCGTAAGCGACAGTTATCACTAGGTCACTTTATTTCCAACTGATTTATCAGAATGATACACAAAGTTCATTACTTTGCTATACAAAATCAATCAATTCAAATAACAGAAAGCAAATATAATTCTGCATATGGTGAGAAAATTAAGCATCCAAAAACTGAAAGAAACAAAAATCTACCTCACAATAATCAAAATTTACTTGATTTAGCACTTATACCTTTTGGAATTCATCAATGCTGAAAAAAAGAACATACCATCAATGTTCATATTGGAGAACAATCCAGCAGGCGAGCTACTATGCCGAATGAGATTGGAATTCGCGACACCACCACCAGTTTTCATAGAAGGCAAGTGACTTCCCCCCATTGAATAAGCTCCTTCATTCAAGTTCTGATTAGGCAAAGGCGGTTTCGACGACGGCTGGTAAAATCCTTGAGCAACAGATGAATAGTTATTCAAATTGCTCTGCTGCTGCTGCTGCTGTTGAATCACCCCCACTTCATCATCCACCTTAGGCACCATAAATTGTGGTTGCTGATTATTAATCTGTGTTTCAACTTTGTGTTGTGATGCAATTTCTTCTGCTCCTCCACCACCACCTCCTCCTCCGTCACCACCACCTTCACTAGCCAGAAACCGGGCGAAAATCCTCTCGGTTTCAGGGCTAGAAGGCCGATTGAACAAGGGCTCACAAAGCTCTGAGTCCAAAATGTTTGTGAAATATGAGCTGGGAGCTGACCGGTAGCGCGTCAAGCTAGAGTTCATATGCTGCTGGGGTTTGTCATGAGGCTGCTGAAGATCTGATTCCATTGCTTCTTTAATTCTTCAAATTCTCATCCAAAAATCCAAACTTCAACAAAGCAATAAACTCCTCCTTTTCTATTTTCTGACCATAATCAGATCAAATCACAAGTAAAAGCTCTGGCTTTATCCCCTGCAAAAATTCTCAGAAAACAAAATAAAAGAACCCAACTTTTAGATTCAACCCAAGAATCTAAAGCTACCCAAAAGCCAAATCCATGTAATTCTTACTCGAGTTAAAAGATATATTGATTCTGCTATAAAAGTAGCTTCTGAAACAAAGAAAAACTGAGGACAGCAGACACTAAATAGTACCATTTTTTCACTATTCACTGAAAATTTCTCACAAATCCCAAAAACTTCCCAAAATCCACCAACAACTTTCCTATTCCTGAAATCTCAATCACCCAAGTAAAGAAGATAACATAAGAAATCCAAACAACCCACTGAAATCAAGCACAATATCAGATGACATAAGACAAAACCAAGAATATAAGCATAACAATATAAAAAGCAAACCTTTACACACACACACTCTCTCTCTCTCAAGAACTTTGAAAAATCTCTATCTCTCTCTCTAGAGATTTGCTTCTTCTTTGTCTACAGTTGCTGATGCAGGTTCTGGGCATGGAATACTAGTGACGGTGGCGGTGGAGTTCTCGTTGATGCCAGTGACAGTGACTGTGGAGAGATAAAAGTGAAATCCACAACAAATAATAATAAATAATAATTTAAAAAAAAAAACATTTTCTTTCCTCTTCCATTTAGTTCAGCCCCACACGAGTAACTGAGGACAGAAAATCTAGTCTCTCAGATTTATTAAGTTTACATTTTTTACAGGACCATATTGCCCTCGAAGACTAGCCATTATTACAGAAGAACCAATGAATTCTAAGAGAGAAATGGCTGCATAATGAACGGAGGGGCAGAACCATAATTATCAAAGCAAGAGAAAAAAAATGGCTGGATCTTGTATACGTTAGCAAAACACAGAACTGGGGCTGGGCTGGGGTTTGTAAAGAGCATACTCTAATCCCATTTTTAGCAGAAAAGCTAGGTTTTCTGGTGCGGAGGGTGACCACCAGGTCATGGACTATATGCTGCCCCTTGTGAACGTTTGGACCACAACCACTAGTATTGTGGGTGTTGTTTTCGACAGAGACAACTTAATTGTACACGCAGGGAAGGGAACTTGGGGTTTTTATTTTCGGGTACAAGGAAACTTAATTTGGACTTTGGGCAACTATTAGTTTCATTGACATACAGACTTTGTAATTTGTATGGTATACAGATGCGTGTGAGCAAAAGTATACTACATGTATTAAAAGCTAGGCATGAGAAGAGAAGTGTAAGAGAAATAAAAAACTGGTACATAACCTATTTGTAAAAGTACGTTGTTCTTATTTCGCTCATTTTTTACATACGAAGCAGACCAAGTTTGCTTTAGGTTTCATACTTCCCGTTGCTATTTTCCGTAAAAATTGACCACTATGCTTCTCCTTACGTAATAAGTGTATTTCAAGTTTTGGGATTGATGTGGAATCATTTGGTGCGGGTTTTGATGCATTTCTTCCCAGTTTTGCTCTTGTTTTGGGATTGATCTGGAATCAATTAGGTTTTCAGGTTCCAGTAGTTCGCGTTGCCAGTGTATGCAATTGATTCCAATCCCATTACTGCTACAATGGAAATTGTAGCAATATTCATTTGGTCTTCTCATTAACATGATTTTCGTGTGGGCAAGATGCTCGAGCAAAATGCCTCAAAGAGGTTGAGGCAGGCATGGTGGAGCCAAGGAAACTTTATCGTCACTTTATGTATACTGTTGAGCCTAGCTTTCTTATCACACCGGTGGTCGTACTGTAGAAGAATCATAGTTTCTCTCAATTTATAATTGCCATTCTCTTTTTTAAGTTTTCTTAGATCATATTAGCCACAATGTTTTGTGGTGGATATGTATAGTAATATATCATATATGTGGATTTGCTTTTACCCTCATGGTGGTCAATATGTGGGTCTTGAGATTTCATATGAAGCAAAACGAATGGCTTATTTCTTTGTTAAAACTGTTGTTAGATTAGATTTTGATTTTGACCATTTGGATAAGTACATTAGTATGAAAGAATATATAGGATTCGTGTGCAAACGTTTTTAAAATGTCTGAAAGTGTCTTAGGAGAAAATATTTGTGGGCTTTAAAAGCATATGAAGCGTTTTCTATAAGAAGTACTAGTTATGCGTTTTTTGTAGGAAACACTTCAAATGTTTTTTCAGGTTTCACTTGCATTTTTACTAAAAATTAATTCCAAAAACATTTTCATAAAAAACGCATCAGCCAGTTTAAAAACAATTTCAAACGAGCAAGTAGTTTATATTTTGAATACGGCTATTCATCATACCATACACAACAACAACAAAGCTTTATCCCACTCAGTAGGGTCTACTATATGAATCCTAAAAGGTCATTGCGCTCAGTTCTGTATCACGTTTTCCGTTAAATCCAAGTACTCCAAGTCTGTTCATCATACCATACACAAAGTAACAAAATCAAAATCAAAGTTAAATCAAACAACCAGAGTTTAATACAAAATATTCATCTCGTCGGTTATAAAATCCGAAGTTATTTGTGGATGTTAATCAGAGGCAAGTTACCTCCTCCAGTTCCACAGAAACCCAAAAATTAATTAACATCCTCCATCACTTTTGGAGAGACTAAATAAATAATGATCTTCTATTAGATTCACAAATCTGGAGGACATTATTTTTCTTGCTTAATAATTCATAGACTATTATTTTTCCTTAATAATTCATGACGTGCTGCAGAATACAGATTGTGGGAGTTCAAGGTTAATGTTTTCAAAACAAGTGACTACTTTCTTAATTGGTTTTTGGTGCTTAAAGAGAGGATCTTTCTGCTATTTTTAGTGGGGGACCAATGCTGCCCCGAGGAGTCTTATACACATAGAAAGATGCTCATATTGGCACATGGATTTTAATAAGTAGGGGCAACCCTCGTACTAACAAACAAAATTATGGCGCTAAATCGGGTAATGTTAGGAAGGATAATTTTTTAGACCAAATTTGTAAATTATATGACATGCTGATTGATAATTGAATTATTACTTAAGTGTTATTAACGTGCTTATATATTATTGATGACAAATCACATAGTTTAAAATTTTGTCTAAAAATTTGATCTACGTACTATTACTCCGTTAAATCGAAGATACATATGCATTATTGAGTTGAATTTTTATTAAAGTCGTTGATTAAAATTTAAGAGAGATCAACCATTGATGTTCTTCCCTTCATCTAATTTCTGTGTTGGTGTATTAGGTTTCATCTCAATAATTAATCTGATCAAATTTGCAGTGCACTTATCAAAAGCTCAAAAGTTAATGGTTCAATATTATCTATCGAATGCAAGCTAATTTTGGGTTCACTAGTTGATTAATATATAGGAATCCAAAAGTGGGTTTGGCCAAATTTGTTGTGGTGGTAGAAAATGTCACATGTAATTAGCTCATTAAACTAATTAAAACGTGTTTAGAGCTTATTGCTTGGATGAAAAAGTACAAGGTTAATTAATTATTACGGATCTTACAAAACGGGCAGTCCATTTAACCTAGGTGCTTCATTTTCTATTGGAAGAGTGCATAACTGAATGGATATATAAGCTCACACTAACCGTCAATTTGAGATACAATTTGGAATTTTTTTTGGGAGGTATCGGGAATGAATTGGAATGTAATAATATAGATTTATATAGATACATTTATATAGATACAAGGAGATTCCAAAATTGCGGAGGCTTGGTTCGATCAAGTCGCCGAGTATTGGAAACAAGCAATAGCACTTACTCTTGGTAATTATATTGAAGCACAAAATTGATTGAAGATTACAAGGCGTTTCAAATCAGAACAGTTGATTATTCTTATACTAATCTTCTTAAAGGTGCTTATGCACGTAATCATATTAAATTAGCATTTGATTTGAGCCAGCTTATCCGTGATTAAGCTTTAATTAACTAAGCTTCAGATCTTGATGAGATTAATCAAATCACAAAGTGACAACATAGTTGAGTGGAGACTAAGGAGCTGTGCATCATAGTATTGGATAATGTTGTATAATTGAATGGAGATATTTTTTTGTTTTTTTTGGAAAAGCAGTAGAGAATTAGGTAAATAAGATGTAAAACATTTCTACTCATCTTCTAATTAGTGTCATAACATATAATGGCATGTGATGAATGCTTGACCCACCACAAGAATAAATAGTCTTCAATCTTCTATATATTCTGGGTTTACTCCAAAATTCATCACATAGTGATGAATGCTTGACCCACCACAAGAATAAATAGTCTTCAATCTTCTATATATTCTAGGTTTACTCCAAAATTCATCACATAAGTGAGAAAACGACCTGATAAATTTAAGCTATTATGAGTTTTGGAGTTTATTTGGACCAATGTATTTTGAAAGATGGCCACTTAATTAGTCCTACGGTCTAGTAGTATTCTTCTTCACTTGTAAGTGAGAGGTCTTAGGTTTGATTCTCGCCAAAGGCGAATTTGAACCACATTATTGCTAGCCTATTATGAGGCTTAGCCCATACCCTCTCCCTTTCCCTCCCCCTTAGTATAGATAATGTCATTTATTCATATATATATATATATATGTATGTATCTATATATTGAAAGATGGATGTGTAAATGAAGTGGTCAAATTTAACATATATTTGTGGTATTTTGTGATAGGTTTACTCATTTCAATAAAAAATTATGATATTCTTTACCATTTATACGTTTGTTAACACACAAGAAAAAAAAAACATGAGTATTATGACTCGTATTGCAATCCGTAATCTCAATCATGAACATGATTTTCATTTTACTTGAGGCAAGGGCGGATTCAGCAAGGGGCAGAGGATTTAGCTGGTCCTTCCAACTTTGGCACTATCCATAGAAGACCTAAGTGTTGCCCCTTTTTCTTTTTAACGGAAAGAATTTATTTTGTAAGCCTTAGTCGAATTCGTTTTTGTTCTTAATTAATCATATATATTATAGTCCCCACACGTTCATTTATAAAATAAAAACCTCATGGTGTTCGCACATTTGCCAAAGGTAAGGAATTCATAAAATGAAAGGCCATCGTGTCCACACATTTGTTAAAGAAGACATTTCTAAATTGGAAGCTGACTTGATAGTTGATGTATTTGAAGTTGCCCTTCTTTCGATTTCGATTGAAATGAAAGTGAGCTTGGTTATCAGACTCATGCATCAAACAGAACTTTTGGCACCTAGGGAGTGAGGTAAATATGCAGTTGTATCTT
Source organism: Heteromeles arbutifolia (assembly GCA_024362995.1). Taxonomy (NCBI): domain Eukaryota; kingdom Viridiplantae; phylum Streptophyta; class Magnoliopsida; order Rosales; family Rosaceae; genus Heteromeles; species Heteromeles arbutifolia. Next base: position 2,020,233 of record JANCRC010000005.1, read on the forward strand.
AGTACTAACAGCAGCTAGATCTGTAACTTACAAGGGGAAAAATGGTTGTGAAGTTTCTCTATTTTATGTTTAACATTCTTAAGAAAACAGTATGCATTTTCTCGTACACTGATTTAGTTTTATTGCTATTAGTCGTCCACGCATACGTAGTGGATTTTTGGTCATGGAATGATATAAAAAAACTCGTTGAGAGCAGAATTGAACATAGTCAAATGTCAGGGAATGATATAAATAAAATACGTGTCCTAACAAATGAGGTATGCAGTTGTTTCTTAGTACTAAAAACTAAAAGATATGTAATTTCAAAAGATTATATGAGGTTAAGGTTAATTAAAGTTTCAAATTTTATTAGTCATTCACGAGTGCATGAATGATTCTTAGCCTCCTATCGATAAAAGACTTGTCATGAGACACATTTTTAGCAATAAATGACTAAGGTGGTGAGATTAGGGTTGCATAAAAAAATATAAAAAAAACCTAAATAAATACATATCATCGAGCGCCCTCAAGAGGCAACTTATACATAAATATGCTCCAAGTACATTACAAGATGTGGATTAGTAATATAACCTTTTGGTGTCTGTTGTTGTAGGTTTTGGTGGGAAGTGACTAGTGAGAGAGATGAGAAGAGAATAAATTGTGCATAAAGTGGTACGGGGAGAATGTAAATCCATTGGCCACGGAATTGGATTGGATTATTTAAAGGTAAGAATTATATCAAATACAATATATCATTACCAAAGAGCTAATCTCGCATAATCTTTCTTCATTTGAAAAAAAATAGTTACAATACATGCATTGTTGGCTGAGTGATGTGGAGAGCAGAATCGAACACAATCAAATGTCACATAAACAGATCCTCTCCCAAAAATGAGCAGACCAACATGAACACTTTAAATAGTTGCTCCTCATGGCACCTAGGTATAACTTTATTTCCCTTTTTTCTCTTTATAATTGTATTGTGTTTCTTTTCTCTTTAGAATTGTATTGTTTCCCTTTTGGAGTAAAGGCGGAAGGCTATGGCTTTTCTGTTTGGAGTACGGGTTATGTGGCTATCAGGCTTCACTTTTTCTGCCAAATTTCACATGAAGCCATTGGGCTTTCCAATATTCTTACTCCGTCTATTGACAACGTACTTTTGCCTACCTTCGTTGATTAACATTTTGATGAAACTATATCCTGCATTGGAAAAGTGGCAACTAAATTCAAATACCCATATGTTCTCAATTAAAAGTCCAAATTGGGATATACAGAAGCTAAGCAACCCAACTTCCAAATTCCAATGTATATAGGTCATTCTAGGGCTAAGGAACCCAACTCCCATTGACCCATGAAAAACCAACTTCCAAATTCCAATGTCATCATTTTTCATAGTGGAGGTTTTCACAAATTTGGAGAGAAGTTCACGAGTTAAGGGAATCCAGGTGTTGGGTGATGTAATCTAATTTAGTTGGAAGATAGTTCTCAAGGGCATCTTTGGTAAGTTGGTTAGGTAGTTTTAGTTAATACATGAATCAAAAGTATGGGATATTTTCAGGGGTATCTTCAATAGATTGGGGTAATAGAATCACCCATATTTTTATCATAACAGATGATGCAATATGTTTTGCTTTCTCAAGATCATTGATCAAGTAAAGCTATATTGGAAGAGAGATGATTTTGATTGAATCTCTCTCTCTCTCTCTAAATATACAGTGTAAATTGCTTTTTACCCTTTAAACTATTACTCTAGTTGAAATTCATTCATGAACCATTTTTTGGTAAATTAACTCCCTTGAAACAATTGAAATTAGCCAATCAACACCTCACTGTCAGATTCGATGAAATTTCATTCACTTTGCTAGCAAATACTAACACGTGATTCACTTTTGAGACTAAAGTCGTGTTAGTATTTAACGGAAAAGTAGATGAATTTCATAGGGGGTAATTGGCTGATTTCAAATAGTCAAGGGGGGTTCATTTACCAAACAAATAGTTCATGGGTCAATTTCAACTAGGTAATAGTACATGGAGTCTATATGAGTTAGGATCTAGAACACACACTTTTGACACACATTTTTGTGAGCCCACTCCGTAATGTATTTCAATGATCTAACTACCTATCTTTTATGTGTTCCGACTACCAACAATACCAAAATTTGAAATCATATGACTGTCGGGTTAAATTTATTGTCTCTTTGTAGAACCGTATTCATCCATTAATTTCCTTCATAAAAAATGAATATCTTAGTAGTTTTGGATTTGTCTAATTTTTTGCAATGATGATTTATGAATAATGTACTAAAAATATAGATGGTTCATATCATTGAAATAGATTACGAAGTGGGTCCTACAAAATAATATCAAAATGTGTGTCAAAAACGAGTGTCTCATATCCTAACCTTATATATATATAGGTATATATCATGTTAGATTGTTTGGCAATAGTACATTACCCGTCAGCTACCTGAATATTGCTAATGAAAATTGATGGTCACTTGTTCTTGAGTATTGCTAGTAAATTACTTAAATTGACATGTTTATGATGGACAAAACCTCTCATAATATAGATTCTATTTTAAAGGCCTAAGGGCCTAATCCAGCTTAGCATCGGTGATGGAAATATGTTTTCAATTCCCAACCCGAAAAAACAAATAACCAAGAAACTCAAATGCATAAACAAACAACTAATTTCAAGAAAACCCTCAACAAATTCTTGTAAAAATTGTCATAAAAAATATTTTTAAACGACAGAACATGAATGCGTTCCTTAAGGACCAGCTAATTAGGCCAAAAGAAAGAAATTAGAAAGAGAGGAAATAACAATGAAGCAGGTAAGGGGCCTAAAAATTGCGCTTGTTAGAGCAGTTCCACCGGGGAACTGATAGGCCAGCACCCAGCCAAAAAACCAGCTCGGCACCCAGGCTATCCACTCCAGCCGAGCATTTTGACCAGCACCCAACCCAAGCCAGGCAAGAGACCGGCCTAAAATCGACAGAGGAAGGAGACGGCTCATCTGACGCCATGCTAACGTCATGGCTACTGTCTCTCTCATCTGGAACCCCATCCCGATCCCTGGAACCCCATCAACCCCCTTTCCCTGATAAATCCATATATTCAACACCATGTCCCCCTTCCAAATCGTGATCTTCCTGCAACTCGGATCGTCGTCGATCCGTTGATTAACTTAGGTCTTCCTGCAACTGGAATTTTTTTTTCGTTTTATATATTTTCGATGAATTTTTGAATATGTAGGTGTTGATTTTTGGGGGTTTACAGTGTGCGTAGGTCCATGATGGTGGGTGTCCATGTTCAGAGTAGGGTGGGTTCGACGGCGTGGTGTACAGAGAGAAGAAAAAAGTGGGAAAAGTGGGAAGAAGAAGTAGACGGGAGTCAGAGAGAAGAAGGAGAAGGGAGTCAGAGAGAAGAAGTTAGAAATTAAAAAATCAAATTATTATTTTATAATAAAAATTAATAATATTTCAATAAAATTGACTAGGCTATTTTTTGTTAGGGATGGAGATGCTTTGACCTATTACTGTTCACTGAGGTCTATTACTGTTCACTTTAGTGAATAAATGTGCTGCGTGCTGGCGCAAAGTCTTTAGGGGTGGACTTGCTCTTAGGGGCATGTCTTACGCATTTCACATGAAATTCCCAAGTATCTGGCTCAACCCTCATGAACACGGGACTTCTTGTCCTAGTCCTGTTGTTGACTGCCCTAGATACCACCCAAAGAAAACCATTTTTATTTACTAACATATTGATTAATTACTACAGCACAACAACAACAAAGCTTTATTTTACTAAATGGGATCAGCTGTATAAATCATAGAACGCCATTGGGCTAAGTTTTACGTCAAGTCTTCTGTTAATTACAGCAAAGCCTTATTTACTAACATATTGATTAATTACTGCAACACAACAATAGCAAAGCCTTATTTTACTAAGTGGCGTCAACTGTATGAATCATAGAACGTCACTGCGTTCAATTTTACGTCAAATCTTTCGTTAACTTCAAGTACTCTGTGTTGTTTCCTAAAGTCTCTTTCCAACTTTTCACGTTGGGCTGTGGTGGCTGTAAAGAAACTGTGAAAAAAATAAATTCATTTGGTTGGTAGGGTTTGTGGTGATGCCAAGGTATACATAAGATCATCGTAATGGTAAATGCGAGAATAATGGTGGTTCTAGGAGAAGGGATTTTTTCTTTCTTTCTTTCAATTTTTTTGTTTTTTTGGTCATCTATCATATGGCTGGTAAGCTGCAAATGCGAGAATAATGGTGGTTCTAGGAGAAGGGATTTTTTCTTTCTTTCTTTCAATTTTTTTGTTTTTTTGGTCATCTATCATATGGCTGGTAAGCTGCACAAAATTACACCTGAACATGAAAATAAGATTACATTTACATTTATATAATTATATCTTTGTTTGAAATTAATTAATTAGTAAAATATGATGATCTTCCCAATAAGCTTCTGGTGGAGTTGGAGATCTCTCGCACATGCACACCACATGCATATATTCATACATAGCTAATCATACGATCACATCAGTAACTAGAGAAAAGGCATGATTGTAGTTTGGTCAATCTAAATTCAAATGTTCGAAAGAAAAAATAAAATAAAAACAAAATACAAGATTTCCTTCATGCGTTTGAGCTGTTACTGCTAACCCAAAGACAAAGAATCCAGTTAAACCCTTTTCTTGTCAAATATATTGATGTTTATATAAAATATTGGATATATATCGATACAAACTTTTTTTTTAAAGAGATGCAAACTATTTTAATTGGGTACTAATAAACAGTTTCTTAAATCATTTTTCTAATTAGATTTGGGAAAAGGAATAAGCAATCCCAACTATATTATAATTATCTAACATGCACGTCGGCTAGTTTTGTCAGCTGTCAGATTATAATGCAAAATTTTAGGAGAACCAAATCCATATGTTCTTATATTTCTTAGTCGTTTCATGTTTCCCAAAAACGAAACGAGGATCTTCTGGATAAGGTTCTTGATGAAGTCAATTCAATTATAATCTAATTCATTGTTGGTCAAATAAACATGATAATCTCATTATTATTTTGTTGAAAGCTAATGAACAACTTATTATCAAAGAAAACGAAGGAGAGAGTAACTACAGATATAGAGGCTCTCCTCAAACAGAGCGAGAGAGCGACCATTATCAGAGACAATAGGAAGTGTCAATATCAGTATTGCAAGGATATAATTAGGTCAATATTAGTATTACAAGGATATGATTAAGCAATAATTTTGTATTAACATCTTTTTGACGAACTTGCATATGACGACACTCATTTGGCAAGGAAATTTTGTTATGAGACATCACAAAGAGGTCTTCATAATCCTTTGTCAGGGGAACATATATAATTAGTAATCCTCTCAAGCCACTGCAACGTCATGAGAGAGAAAGACTGCACCACTCTTTGATGATCTTGTATTCGTTTGCAAACAATCCCTGCTATGAGTCACCTTCAATAAACGTCAAATTTCCTCCTTATAATCATTTTTCAAGAGCACAAACCATAAATCCACCAAATTATATTTGAACAACTGTTGCTGATCTATGATCCGAGATTGAGCAGTAAGTTATAACCGCTACAAAATCCTCTTCTCGATATTGAGGAGAGAGCGACTACAAATATGAAAGTTTTCATCGACAGAACAAGAGAGGGACCACTACAAAAAACAAAGAAAAAGAGAAGAAAGAAATCAATAAGTATTGTCGCCGACGTCAAAGCTCAAGGTGAACAACATTAGGGTTTTTTGGTAGATGAGCACAAACGTACCGGCTTAAAAGGGAAGCTGTTTAATGTACTACTTTATTTGCAGGCTCTGTACACATCAAACACACACTCACGTGCAAAGGAAGAAACAATAGCAGGTCTTTTTACTCTTTTAAATAATGGTACCGAGTTCCTTTATTGAGTTCCATGCATACTGTTCTCTCAATAATTGGTGCAGTGCAATCTGGTCCATTACCTACCTATTCTCCTTTTAGATCATGAGCTTTAGCCTCTAAACCAATGATTCTATAAGATCTACAATGGGGAAAACTATAAAACATACTGAAATGTATAGCTCATGCCTATTTTCAGGAAACGACATTCTTTGAAGGGGATTTTAATAGTTGGAGCAAGAAATACATATGATACGGCACCGACCAAGATAAATGTTATGTACAAATTTTAGATTATACATGTATCTCCTCATATAATCAATAGATTATAGCTACATGTGTTATAATTCATGTGAAATTGTAACCCTATGTCGGGCATGTTTTGGGATATAATTATGATTAACAATATCACATAAAAAATTACTCATTTTTAGGATGAATTATAGTGATCTCAACCAAATTAAACCCAAAAGCTTCCAGCCTACAAAAAAAAAAAAAGAAAAAAAAATCAGCAGCTGGAAAATCAAAATTCTTGGAAGAAGAAAAAAACAAGTCTAAAAATGAGCAAGCAGTTACAACATCAATCTGTATTTTTTTTTTTCAAACGATAGGTTTTTTTGTTAAATTAGCTACCGACATGGTTCGAACTCACGCCGTCATGCAAGAGCTCAAATCAATTCCACCATTGTAGTAAATGACCACTTGCTACAACATCAATCTGTTAAGACGATCATCATTGTGCACAAGTTGTTGAAATCTTTTAACTCAAAGGTTTGGGGCAGGAGTATCAACGACAAGTCGTGCCTGAAGATATGTATAGATATGTTTTTCTCTTTGGATTCAGCCCTAATTAAGAAAAGAGCGGTAAGTATACTCTACCAGTGAATTTTAAAGTCTCGTGTTATCATTTAGGATAAGTGTGTTCTACTACTGAAACAAGCAGAGCGTTAATATCTCAAGTCATTTATAACTATATGGTAAAGTAATCAAACAGTAAAATAAATCAAAATCATGAAAATCTAACTGGAGATATGCATGCTTTTCAAATCTTTCCCACTTCCAATCGACATAGTTTTTCATTTGTTTGAAATCCTCTTAACGTGAACCAATAACAATGACATGATCATCCTCATCCACATGCAAGAGAAAACGATGGTCCACAGATCATGATCGTCAATCTTAGCATGGGCCTGTTTCTACTGTTTGATGATAGGGCATTTGGACCATCCAATGATGTAAAAACCCTATTTGAATTGCCTCTATACATTTTAATGCACTTATTGATCATTTGATATAATTGACCACTCTGAAACTAAAAACCAAATTGGGTATTCTAATTTGGGGAGACAAAGATTCAGGTACTGGTAGGGATAATCTAAAAAGACCTAGCTATCATTCACATCTTCAAAACCCAAATTTTGGACAAAACTAATTAACCTTCTCCTAACTCAAGCACATTAGCACTAAAAAATTCATTGAATTTGATCAAACATTAAACATGTTTTTGCTTCATCTCAATTAATGGAACACAAGAAACATAATAAGAAGAAATTCAATAGTCTAGGCTAGTGAAATTTTGACATGCATTTGTTAGCTTTCAATATTTTTTCAGGCCGAGTGTAACAGAAAATAAACTTAAAATATTCAATTTAAAGTTCAAATGGTTAAAAGAATAGTGACAAGGTCGGTATTAATTCGTCTATAGTGTCATGATCATCAAAGCATAATTGCAAAGACAATGACAGAAAAGGGAAGCGCTCATCCAATCAAGTACAAAAATCAGATTGCTTGGGTGTATATATTATTCCTTTGTCTTGTTTTCCCTCTTCGATCTACCTGTAGTTTTTCACTCTATAAAATGTTGCTTCGTGAAACTTGTCATCTCTGGCTGTCCTCTCCTAATTACATTGTCTGCATTATTAGTGTGGTATCTACTAATTAGCGAGACTAAATATATGCTTAGGTTTGGAGAACTTCTCAAGTTTTTGGTATTTAATTTCTTTCTTTTCTGCACGTAACTAGGAGTATTATTTATGCAAATGAGGTTCCAAGTCCGAATATTCATCACGCAATATCACTGGTATCAAGAAAAAGTTTCTTTCTCTTACAATTACTTTGTTCTGTTCCATGCATACGGCCAACCTATTCGATGGAATTAACCTCAAAGTCAGATGTTATTTTATGCAGATACATCATCCCTGACATAAAATTTATGAAAAACCCTAACATTCTCTCTCTCTAAACTTGTGTAATGTTTTAACCTATATATTTATATATGGACCTCAAGCTGCCATGTGCTCCAACTCTCATCGTACTCCCAGCAAAATTTAGCCAAAGCCCCTCCCCACCCTTATCTTCTTCCTCCACCCACTCTCATATGCCCCCATGTTGAGCTGTATATATTTCAATTATTATTTTTAGGCCCCACCTCAAGCCTCAAATTTCATCCACACCCCTTCTGATCATCTCCTAAATCGATCATATATAAATGTTAAATACTATCCAATACTATAAGGGTGCGTTTGTTGCACCGGACTGTCTCGGACTGGACTAGCTTCAGGGATTAAGCTGGACTGGCTTAGACTAGACTAAAATAGACTAGTTTAGTGAAGCGTTTGGAGTGTCGGACTAAGAAGCAAGATAATTAACAAAACTCAAAAATTATATTTTTTTAAAATATATCTAGAATATTTATATTAATTCTTCCTCTCTTTTTTTTTCTTCTAGAAACCCTTTTTTTTTAATGCTCTGTCTTCTCTGCCTCACCACTCCCCCTTTTTTCTCCATCCGTCTCAATCCTCTCTGCCTCTTGATTGTTTCCTTCAGCAAGCTTGGCCTCAACATCTGTTGCTTTCATGGAATCCCGTTTGCAAAAAATCAACCAACGAAACACCTTTCAAAATCCCATTTCCTTTCATGCAATTCCCTAGTTCTTACTAATTGCCATTCCATTTTCTTTTGTTTTCTCTTTCAATTTTCTCACCAACCAAACACCTTTCAAAATCCCCAATTCCAAATAATACACCTTGTCTGGCGTACCAAATTCAGATCATGGTCCGCTGAAAACGAGAGTCGAAAGTTGACTTCCCGCGAAGGAACACGACTGGTGGGGGAAGAATCAGCGGAAGCGGGGTGGTTGGTAAGTGAAAATTAAGGGCGTTTCTGAGAGAGAGCGATGTATGTATGTGTGCGATCTGAGATACGAAAAGACCCAGATGGTGGAAGATCCCAAATCACCGAACCCAGATGAAAAAAATCCTTATTTTTGAGGATTGAGATCTTGTAAGTTGGAACGAGGCACAAGGTTTGGACGAGTCATAAGCATCGCGGGGGACTTAGCAATCCTGTGATATTTGGGGGGTCTGGCTAAGAACCTTTAGTGAGAGAGTCAGTCGGAGCGATTCCGACTTAATCCCATTAAACATAATCCTTCAGCCTACCAAACATGAGACTACAATAATAGCTAGTCCAGTCCAGTCCAAGGAGAGTTAGTGAGCCCAAACAAACACACCCTAATTTTCCCCCAATAGTTACCTAATCATGAGTGATTCTACATATTAAAAATTTATTTTAGTCTTATCTCCGACAAAGTAATCATTTAGACATCTGAATGTATTAAATATGTAGATGGTTAACATGTTACTTGATACTCACTTTGTCCATTGTTCCATAAATTTAGATATATAAACAATCCGGTTTCAATGCTTCTTTTTAAGATGATCTTTTAATGAAGGTTTAGAAATTGAATGATTTTGGTTATAAAATTTATCTAGTAAAGATATATTATTTGCAAAGAATGGATATGTACATTCCTCATGAAAGGATGCAAGATTTAACCTTATTTCTTTCCCAACTAGTTCATGCGTTCAGTTACCTAGTATACCTCATTTACAAGCCATTACACATATTCATAGTTTATCTTAACCTCATTACCTAAAATAAATACTAATATGAGTACTAAATTATCCATCTCTCTCTCAAACTGTATCAACTATTTTAATCCTTACATGTTTGTCTGCATGAGTTCTTCAAATCTTCAATCAATAAAAAACACACACACATCCACACATTATGTATTTTCAAATATCTTGTACATAATTGCATTATTATAATATGTTGTGTGAATCAATCTTGTGATGTGGCAATAATACAATGAAAATTTGAGGAAGCATAGGAATTGAAAACGATACTCATTGTCATATATACTCCAAGTCTTGAAAAGTGCAATCACCCAACACCTAAGTCAATCAGAGATTTTTCAGTGTGTTTGAAACACAGATCAACACATTAAGTGTTATAATACAAATGATTAGATATTTAAGAAAAAAATTAAATTCTAACCACTTGTATTACAACACTTATTGTACCAGACGGATAGATACACTAAGTGTTATAATACAAATGGTTAGATAATTAAGAAAAAATAAATAAATTCCAACCACTTGTATTATGACACTTACTGTACCAGGCCATGTTTCGCCACATGAAAAATTTCTCCAAGTCAATCTAGCTAATAAACCCTAAATACCCACGTTAGGGGCAAAACCGTCACAAAAAATTAATCTCACTGTATATATATAAACACACTGAGACTCAGTAAGTTCATGCCCATCTCCTTCCCTCTTATCCCTGCTTCAAGTTCCTAAACCTGACAGCACACAACTCAACACACATCCTTACTGAATCTCACAAACAAAAACATAAATACTTTGTAAACAAACAGTGAGCAATCCTTTCGAAAAATGGGAGCTGTGCGTCTTTACTTAACGGCGATGGCCATTACACTCTTCGCAGTTACTTGTGCCGTTCAGGGCTGTCCGCCTTCAGACCGGGCAGCTCTGCTGGCTTTCAAGTCGGCGCTCCACGAGTCGAAGCATGGGATCTTCAACTCGTGGGTCGGTACCGATTGCTGCCACAACTGGAAAGGCATCAGCTGCGATCAACAGTCCCGCCGTGTTGCCGACATAAACCTCCGGGGCGAGTCCGAGGACCCGATTTACGAGAAGTCCCACCGGACCGGGTACATGACTGGTACGATCTCCCCGGCCATCTGCCGCCTCACCCGTCTCTCCAGCGTCACCATCGCCGACTGGAAGGGAATTACCGGCGAGATTCCGAAATGCATCACTACGCTCCCTTTCCTCCGAATCCTTGACCTCATCGGAAACAGAATTTCCGGGGAGATTCCTTCCGGTATCGGACTGCTACACCGTCTCACGGTTCTCAACTTCGCCGATAACCTCATCTCCGGCCCAATACCAGCCTCGCTCACCAACCTCTCCAGCCTCATGCACCTTGACCTCCGAAACAACAAAATATCGGGCGAGTTGCCCCGAGATTTTGGCCGACTCGGAATGCTGAGCCGGGCTTTGCTGAGCCGAAACTTGATCACCGGTACCATCCCGAGCTCGATCTCGCAAATTTACCGTCTCGCGGATCTGGATCTTTCCTTGAACCAGCTTTCGGGTCCGATTCCAGCTACAATCGGCAAAATGGCGGTTCTTGCAACGCTAAATCTCGATTGCAACAAAATATCGGGTCGTATACCGCCCAGTTTGATTGTATCGGCCATTAGCAACTTGAACTTGAGCCGAAACTCTCTTTCGGGCCTGATACCGGATGTTTTCGGGCGGGGATCCTACTTCACGGCGATTGATTTGTCGTTCAATAGTTTAAGGGGCGATATCCCGAAATCCATCATTTCGGCTTCATATATCGGGCACTTAGATTTGAGCCACAACCACCTTTGCGGGCGGATTCCGGCCGGCTCGCCGTTCGACCACCTTGAAGCGTCGTCTTTTAGTTACAACGATTGCTTATGTGGCAAGCCACTAAAAACTTGCTAGCTTAAAGATAGATTGTGAAGGTGTTTGTATTTTATATTATTGGTGTGTTTACTGCGCTTATTAACGTCAAATTTTTCAAATTTTTATCGAACCTAAACGTTGTTATGCGGATTTAGGTTTAGCTAAATTGATAAAGCACTGTGCTTCGAAAGTTTGCATTCTACTCTCTGTAATTTAAACTTATTAAGTATTGATATTCTGTCATCTGTTATAATGTTGTTATTACGACAATTTTAGTGTTTATTGTTTAATATGCACGTAATTTTGCATGAATATATGGACAGTATTTGGTTGGGGCCACAATTATGTTTGACTTGTGACTAACAAGGGGAAGGGCAAACTATGTCGACTCATTTCATGCAAATTGATGAGACCATCGACCAAGAAAATGCAAAACGTTCTTTAGGAGAAGTCATCTTCCAATTTTGTAAGTGGAAAAAAGATGAAATAGTGGTTTATTTTTATTTTTATTTTTGCTTTTGGAATGCCAATAATTGAAGGAAAGCTGTTTACAGGATTACATACCACTTTTGAAATTCGAAAAAACCCTTTTGCATGCATTCATTTTAAAAAGTTTTCTAACCCACTAATTAACCTTTACCCAGTGACGGAGCTAAGTTTTCAGAGGAGAAATATTCAATAGGACAACATACTTGATCACGTCATCATTTGTTTGATAGTTTACATAAACAAACGAGTCTTTTTGCATTTCGGTTTCACTCAGTTTTACACTGGTCTCACTCTCGTAAAAATTGTTTTACATGTTACCAAATTAGACTGCCCTATTAACGGATTTGTCCTAGAGATGAGGCCTCCTAGACAAGGAGAGAACCGTGCAAGATGGACCTTCTAGACTAATAGGGAACCTACACTTGAAACAGGAGGGGAAACAGAGGACAAATAGGAAAATTAGGGATGGTAAAATGGGACCTTTCGAGGGAAAAAGTATTACAAATTCATGAAGTCCTTGAGGTTAGTTCAAGTAATAAGTGAAAGGAGAAGTTATATGGGTAGGATTAGGATAACTCATTAGATTTAATTAGAAAAGATAATTCATTAGATTTAACGTACACTGCACTTTGAAAGAAAAACTAAATGCCAACTTTTAAATTTTGTTCAAGTTGAATGTAAAAACAAATTAGTCATGAAAGAAACAAATGTAAAAACAGATTAGTCATGAAAGAAACTTAACATTTTCAATCCCCGCAAACAAGTAGGGTGTCATCGTCTTATAACATCTGATTCCTTTAACTTGAATAAATTTGAAAATGAAGCGTTCATTTCTCACTTCAACAATTCTCAAATCTAATGAGTAATCCAATAAAATCCAATCCTAAGCACAAGCCAAATGTGACAACAAGCCTACAACTCATCTATCCACAAGTTTCAGCTGGCACTCTACCAAAATTAACCAGTAACCTTAGTACAACCCATTTGACCATTTTCACAGTTGTTGACATAAACAAATCCATTAATAACGACTCATATGAAACAGGTTAACGTCATGTAGTGTTCCTTCTAATAATGCACATACATAATAATACATTATTAAATGAAACACTACAGTGCGGCAATCTCGTTATTGTAAGTTGCTCTCATGTACATTTTTCAGACTAAGACTTGATATCAGTTTCAAGGATTCAAGAACATCAAAACAAGACATCACACGTGAAGCATTAGTGAGAGACAATGACTCTCCTAAAGCCCAGCTGTACTATTTACACTCACGAAGAGGGGTCCGAAACGGTGAACAGTGTACGTACTAACTGTGAACGCGTGACGTGTACCGGTTGCCATGTGACGAGATAAACATATCAATTTATTTCCAGTATTTCTGATAGCAGATGTCATATGATCTCGTGCTGCCAGCAGAAAACAGTAATGGCCACCTCACACCAAAAATATAGCCTTTGAGTCGTTGCAATTAAGGTAGCATCCAGTGGCGAAGCCACGTGAGGGCGAGGAGTGGGGGCCGCCACTCCCCTCGCCGGAAAACACAGCCCCAGCGCAGGTTCAGCCCCTCCCCTCCCGGAAAACCCAGCCCATCCGCTCCCTGTCTGTTCTACGGTGAACTGGTCTGCTGCACAGCGGAAGGTTGGGTGGAGGGAACGAGGGTGGATTCGACGGAGGAGGGAGGTTGGAGGAGAAGGCTGCAATGGGGAAGAGAATGAATACCGTGATTATGAAGCTTGGATTTTGATGATTTCAAAAATAGATCTTTGGCTGTTTTGATTAATAATCTTTACAGTTAATGATTTTGAAAAAATAAATGGGGAAGAGAATGACTGGAGGTGAGTCTCCAAAGAAGAGAGGACTAGAAGCGGGTCTCCGGAGAAGAGAGGGATTCAGGGTGGGGTCGCCCGGAGAAGAGAGGGACTGGAGGTGGGTCTCCGGAGAAGAGCGGAGTGTGTTTGGTCACATGTTTTAAAAAAGAGTCGCGTGTTTGGTTACAAGAATAGCAGAGTGCTTGGAAAAACTTTAAAGGGCAGGTGTTGTAAAATGGTTCCTCCACATAAGAAGTCAGTGAAATTGGGTACTCACTGTTGAGTACCCATGTATTGTTGTTGGGAAAATATTAAATAGACATGTGTTATAATGTTATTAGGCCACCTGTTATATTATTCTTTTTTTTATCTTCTTACCCCACCTTTTTTTTGTGGTTTGTTAACCCATTTCGTTTTTTTTATTATTATTATTACATTATCTATATATATTGCATTAATTTTTTAAAAATAATGTAAGTATTGTTTAATGCTTATTTTACGATAAAAGAAATTTATTTAAATCCATCTAGACTCCTGCCTAAATCTTGCCTAAGCGCCTAGCTGCTAGACTCCAGTCCGTTGCCTGACTAGTGCCTAACGTTTTTTAGAATCTAATTCTAACCAATTTAAGCTTCTTAAATGGCTTTGATATTACCACTTACAACTGCTTTGGTAAAGAGACTGTTTTATGTTATGAATATTGACTAAAAACTTTGCACTCTCCAATGTGAAAGCAACCGCTTCGATTGAACCTTACACTCTTTTGAATTTCGCCCCTCCTCTCGGCAAATCCTGGTTTCACCACTGGTAGCATCTGAGGTTGAACCTAATCATTTCCCAAGTTTCTGGTTTTAAGAGAGTCAAATGCTATGTGTAGCCGTTTAATTCAAGAGCTAGATCGTTTAGTTGTGTACATTTTGAATCTGTGGCTCAAAATTCTCTTCATGCTCCTCTCTGGAATACTGTCATTCTTTGTTTGTTAGTCTTGTCCTAAATGAGTATCGTACTCGATATAAATTTCCTAATGCTGTGTTTGTTGTTCTTCTCCAGCACATTAAAAAAGAAGGCGTCCAATGCCATAAAGGAGATTTGGAAGTTTGGTCAGAAGGCTATGGGAACCACAGACGTCAGGGTCGATGTGAAGCTGAACAAGTTAATCTGGAGCCATGGTATCCAAAGTGTGCCGATGAGGGTTCGCATGCGCATTGCCTGGCAAAGAAACGAAGAAGAAGATGGCAAGGAGGAGCTCTATTCTCTAGTAACAGTCACCGAGGTTCCTCCAGAGGGTCTCCAGGGATTAATTAGGCACCACGGTCCTCGATGAATCATAGCGTCTCTGACTGTAGATTGTTGGTAACTTGGTTATCGAGTAGCCATAATTCCTGTAACTCAGATTCTAAAGCAGTATCTATCTTTAGTAATTCATAACTTTAATTCTTGTTCTTTTTTTTTTCTTTTTTTGGTGTGAGGTGGCCATTACTGTTTTGTGCATTGACTCAGAGGCTAAACGTAGCTTTAGCCAAAAGCAATCTCACAAGACAGAGCACCAAACCTTAAAACTCTGGCAAAACCATGAGCATTCTGTCCCAGTTGCTAACTAGCAGGATTAAACCATTGAAAAGTTTTAGGTTCTTGAAAAATAAGCCCCTCAAAACTTCAATTGATAGTAAAAAACACTTGTGTACGTGACCGTTATTGCACTACAAGTGACGGGTCTCTTCTATATTATGATTCCTGAAGTTTATCTCAAACCCTAAAACCCTAAAACCCTAAAACGACGACGATAAATTTCAAACCCTAGGTGAAACCTATATGTAGAAAGGCCCAATGTCTTATTAGGTTTTTCATACTAAGAAGGGCCCGTTTAGAGCAATTGGGCCCATTCTTTTTTCTGGTCTACTGTAGTGTTGGAAATAAGTCCAGGTCATCACGCCACGCTGCGAAGGTAAAATTGAAAGTAAAATAGAATTTTGGATACACTAATCGAACAATAACTCGTATGCGAGTTACTATTTACTGCCTTTTTATTGCTTGTATTATATTCCACTGATTTTGTTTTTGATTAAAAATTAGAGCTCGTTTAGATGTGCTTTTAAAATAACTGAAAGCGTTTTTAAAGAAAATGTTTATGAGTTCTAAAAGCACTTTAAATGCTTTCTACAATAAGCATCAATTATGTGCTTCTTTCAGAAAGTACTTTAAGTATTTTTTCAGGATTTACTTGCATTTTTACTAAGGAATGGTTCTAAAAACATTTTCATCAAAAACGCTTTCAGTCATTTTAAAAACATATCCAAACGAGATTAGTTCTATTTGTACTTATTTTTCACGTTAAAAACATGATCGGCGTTTTTGGTGTTCTTGTTTTTGTTGTATTCATATTTATGTTCTTTTTTTTTCACATAATTTAGATTATTGGAGTGATTTTTTTTTTCCCCAAATAACACAACAACGTGTTAACTCACGTCCAAGATATTCGCTTTTTGTTTATAATCTTTTTAGTCATCTAACCATGACCAAATAAATAGACGAACATGGCATGCATGATTTAATTTTCTAATTCCCAGCCAATTTAATATAGAATTAGCTTGGCTATCAATGGATGGGTAGGAGTTCCTCTTCAAGATGGTTTGTTACCAATTCACGAAACTTTGCGCTTATAACCCAATTTGTTCATAATATAAATTACTTTGTAAAGATGATCTCCTGCAAATATGAAATCGTTTAGTCATGGATAAAAAACGAATGATCGGATACAGTAAAAACATCAAGGAAGTTTCGTAAACTAGTCACAAAATATCTTGAAGAGTTACTCCTATTCAATCTTAAGGAGCCAAGCTTTCATCACTTTCATCACTTTCATATTTCACACTCTAAATATTCTTCATGAATAAGAACATAAAGCTACAGTGATTATTTCTTGGCATGGATACAAATGGTCTCAAGATAATTACTAGAATAAATAACCTTTTTTTTACACAACTTCTAAGCTCTGTGATCTCTACTAAGATTCCTGAATGAGTAAATTCATCCCGCCCTATGTGCAGAAGCAATGAACGAAACTGAAGCAACGAATGCCATCCCGAGAAAAACCATCACAAACAGTTTGTTTATTGAATAGATCAGCTCCAGCTTCCACAATCCGAACCCTACTTATCAGGTCAAAATGTTGAGATAAGCGGAATAAGATTCGTCCTTGAAGGTCGACAATGGCGCTAGAAGAAAGTTCCTTGGTGTTCCTTTAGCAACAAAGCTGATAGGATGATACTGGTTTATTCCATTGTTCATCACAAAGCTGGCTGCCTGATTGAATCCAGCGCTCGATGACTCTG
The DNA here is from genome assembly GCA_024362995.1 of Heteromeles arbutifolia. NCBI lineage: Eukaryota > Viridiplantae > Streptophyta > Magnoliopsida > Rosales > Rosaceae > Heteromeles > Heteromeles arbutifolia. The sequence goes on from JANCRC010000005.1 coordinate 2,037,572, forward strand.
AACTGCAGACGAGCTTCAAGTCTGCATTCGCCTCAACTTGTTCGCTATACACATAGCAACCTTTGTTGCTTTCGGACTCTAAGGATACTGTGCTGTTCTTTCCATCCAAACCTTGAACCAAACGAAAAACTGAAGTGTCCCTACTAGTGGACATGTCTGCTATACCGAGGTTCTTGTCTTTCCCTTGCTGCACCACAACCTTTCCTGGAAGATCAAACAGTTCTAGCACGATTGATTTGCCTATAACATCATTCGCTGAAGAGAGTTCTGTGGACATGTCACTTATAACGAGTCTGAAAGTGGCATGATTAGCAGCATCAGTGCCAGTTTCAGGAAACTTGTCCAGTCCAATTGATTCGTTTAAGTTGGCCATGACAAAACTTGAGCTTCCGAACTCTTGGGATAAAGAAACCAAGAAGTTATTATATGAGGAAGGGATTGGAGTTATCCAGTCCGAAAGAGACCTAACAGAGCCAGTATTAATGTCCCAGTTACCACTAGTATGAGCCGCAAGCAGATACGGACCATAAAGAATTGCTTGAACCAAAGCATACTCAGGCCGATCATCTGAAATTTGAAGGATTTGTCAGTTATGTAGCATTCATAAAAGAATGTTTTGGTTACCGAAAGGAATATACTATAAACTACCTTTAATAGCCTCTGTTCTTAGACTAATGGGCAGCTCAAGGGTCAAAATGTCACCAGGACTCCATTTTCTTGTGACAGTTAGGAAACTACCTGCTTCACGAATACGAAAATAATATCGATTAATCCTATAGTTTGCACCCAAAATCAAACGCAAAGAGGTTCGAATGAATGTTCAACTGACTCCAATTGCAGAAATGGAGAGGAAACTGTGAGTGTATCCCTCACCTGGAGCTGGAACACTCAGACTTTGACCATTCAATGCTGCTTTTGCACCATTTGAATCTGTCCAAATTGGAATTCGCAAGTTCAACGTAGATGATTTGCCTGTCCCCTGCATCATTTAGATCCAGTATAAAAATTCTATGTTTGACTTACAAGGGCACAAGACAAACTGACGCTATACGTGTTTGTTTTAGTGAATCTATACCGAAACATACACATGTTTGTTTATAGACAAGGGTGACCCTTTTATAGGTTTCTAAATGAGTGTATAACACTGGAGGATGTGTTTACGATGTCCTTGAAAGTGTTTCACAAATCCTAATGAAAATAAGAGAACTGCTGGGCGTATCAGAGAAACAGTAGAAACACAATTGCAACTGAAAGACTAAGCAATAGGATGGCAGAAGGATGAATTGTGAACATCGAAAGAGATAAAAACTTGTCTGATAATGATAATGTCAATGTCAATGTCAATGTCATACATACCTCCGCTGAAGAAAATGTTAGCGCGACTCTAAGGTAAGGATCCCATGAATTGACATGATCAACTGTCTGATTAAGCGCTATTTGTCCGGATTTCCAATCAAGGAAGCTTGAGATATACTGGATAATGTAAAGAGCAGGAGCTTCATTCTCCTCTTCAAAATATATGGAATCTCCTAGCTTTGAGAATGATTCAATACCTACAAGCATTAAGAACTTAGACAAAACTGACGGTCGTTCACAGTGCTTACAGAAACAAGTCAAAATGCAATCTAAATTTTTCTTCCATCAGAACAAATTGAAAATGAGAAGGCACGTCATTACGATATATAGATCACGACGATTTTAGAAAGAATCTGAAATTCCCTTGAAGGGAAAGGTAAGAGGGACAAGAAAATCCCAATAAATCTCATACCAGTGCCATAGCAGCACCAGAAAGACTCGAAGGGTTTTCCCCAACCATGGTAGCTTCTGGCCTTGGAATTTCCACGACCCAGTGGAAGCATGTAAATCATGACTCCAGGCTCTGTCCCTCTTTGGATGCCTAGCACGCCATTTGTCAGAGCTCGCTCGTAATAATCCGCATATGCTGTTTCTTTGGTCCATCTAAACAGGTGGCGAGAGACCTACAAGATCATTGAGATGTGCTAAAGTAGCAGCAGAAACAAGGCCTTTATCGTGCATAACAACAAAACTCAAACGATAATGATGAACTTATACACCACACAAAATTATTTTCATTTCCCATAGTTGCAACTCTTTCAACAATAGACTAAATTATAACCGCTATCGTGTAATATATAAGGTACGCCAGCACCAGTTCTAGCTTTATGAAATGAAATATACTTGAATTTAAAATCAATCAATCAACTTCCCGCACAACTTAAAAAAAATCCATCAGCCTTGAGAACGATTACAATGGGCATACCTTCAGCATGTTATAAGTTGTGCACGACTCCTCGTTCTCAGTTTGTAGAGTGCTCGCCAACCTTTTAGGGTTGGACCTGTTCACAAGTTGAGGAAAGCAAATCCGAACAATTCAGGATCCGTGTTAAGACTTTATAAGTACTTATCCTCAAAGTAGTACTGGGATTCAGGCAAAAGGAAGAGCTTATTACGAATGAGCTGAAAATGAAGCATCAATATCTGAATTTTAGTACCAGAACTCGCTCACTGATGTCCCTCCGGTTGCATAGCTGTGAGAAGAGTTAACAACGTTCATAAAGAAAGTACTCATTTCCTGAAAATTTCAGATTTTTTTTATAAATGTCAGAATAAACAACCCTTCACTAATACTAATGATCTAGTCACTAAGGAAATAGAAAAAATGGTAATCGAAAGATTAAAAACAAAATAAAAAACACAAGAGCAATACCATTTATAAAAAGATAAGTAACATCCATACAAACTCGCATGGTGATCGTGTGCAAGGGGGAAAAGCCGATTTGTTGAGCTCAAAACATTAAACCGTAGAAAGGATCTTAGGTTTTGTTGATAATCGTTGTTCAGATGCTCTAAAAGATGAATAAATCATTTACCTTATAAAGTGGATCACCAGTGACTTCATATCGCATTTGAGCACCGATAACAATTGGGATATGCGTGTTAGCGTGAAAACCAGATATGTCATCAGCCTACAAATATCAAAACTACTTGATGAGAGGGATTCCAAAAGATAAGGTTCAGAGAAGCTAGAAATTAGCTGTCATAGCTGGTGTTTACCAACGGGAAGAGAAAGGAAAACAAAATCTGCAAGAAACCTAGGGTCAAGCTAGACATACTGAACCGAAAATAATGGTTACCTGCACTGCCAGCACTCCCAGAAAACATGGTTTGTCGAAAAGATGAGCCAACAATAAATGCTTTGCATCTCCCTGAGCATAGTAACAAGAAAGGTCAATGCCACAACTCTAATGTTCAAAATACTAAAAGTCTATCAAGTAGTTCACATATCAATGGAAACTAGAGTTCTGATGTGGTTGCCATCGAAATAGTAAATTCCATGAAACTTCTACACGGGCTTTTTCCTAATGTTTAGAACGGGGCATTTGACATACATGAGCAGTGTTATCTCCCAAATAGCATATTTTCAAAAACAAAAAAAAGTCCTAACAAATAAGAATGGTAGTTCCTACTACTGCTAATTCCAACAGGTCAAAGACAGAATTAACTGTCTGCACGAAAAATGAATGATCTAAAAGATGAGCCAAGAGTACATTATAATAAATCTTACATACCGTTATAGCATATAGCTTATAAAGAACATCATTCATCCCACCAGTTTCTTCATTGAGTGCAGTATAATGCCTTTCTACACTGTACTTAAATATCACATTCTGAACACGGTTGTAAAAATACTCAACCATCCATGTGACCATTTTTAACGCTTGAGCATTATCAGCAAATGTATACTGATCCAATAGGCCTGCCAATATCTGTCGAAGTAGACAATTCAGAAAAGCTAATGATGCATCCCTTCGAATCAAAACGAAGTAATGGCAATAGATAATAAACTAAGTAGATTCTACCTTGTGAATGGTGTAATAAGGAGCCCAGACAGGCTTAACAGCTTCAAATCGATCAAATTCTTCAGACGGAAAAGCAGAAAGATATCCGCTGCCAATTTTTTTCTGACAAAGAGAGAGACTGTCCACTATTGCAGACATTTTATCGTTGAGGATCTGATTATGAGTGCTAGCCCACATTTGTGCTGTTGCACTCAAGTAATGCCCTTCAAAATACAAAAGCAAGCCATTTATACACCACCACACAACCCGAATTTTCAAAAAATAAAATCGCAATTGAAAACAACCCCATTGCTGATTCAGTTATATATCAGAGACCAAGGCAGTAGAATGTGGAGGCAGGGAATGCCTCTATAGTACATCATCCATCCCCAAAATAATCGGAACAATGTGCAAGTGTTCTCCAAACTAAAATTGAGGTAAACACAGTCACATTGTATAGATATGAGAAGACAATATCAATGAGGAAATGTATTAACATGTGAGAACAGAGAAATTACACTAAAGCTATGATCAAAAGGCTTAACAATGTTGACAGAGAAAACAAAGGGAATGAGTTAACAAATAAGACTAACCTACGAAATGACCCCGAAGCTCACAAGTCGGGTCCTCCCAACCCTTATATGGTGTTCCAGGGGTTGGCAAACCCGCTGTCTGACGAAAGTTCCAAATTAAACTATCTGAATCCAACATCAATAAGTACTCCAAATTTGTTTGCTGTGCCCTTCCATGTTGTGAAGTTGGATGTAACCACACATCATGCAATGACACTTCCTTAAGAAAACCTCCGGAGGCCTCAAAACTACCAGAAGTTTTCATTTTCCGGTACATCATTCCCCATTCAACTTCATCTTCTTCCCTCAGTATCTTTCTTGGGAGAAAATCCATCCACACCGAATCATCGGTAGGTATCAAGTGGTAGTATGAGAACATTTCCTCCTTGAGTGTCTCATTGTGGGAAGATAAGAGCTCATACCGATAAGTATGCGATGAAAGCTGAGTAGGGATGTTTGTACATTCCTTCCCCGCAGCAAAACCACATAGAAGAAGGATTACAAACACAGCTAACAAATCAATAAACACAAAGCCCTTCATTTTCATCAAAACCCCAGATTAAAATTATCCCAATGCGATTGAAACCAAGTAAATAAACACCAAAAACCCCCCCACTAAGCAGTCAAAATAAAAAAATCAAACTTTACCAAAACCCAACAATTAAAACCACTGGAAGTCACAAAATGGTCAAATTGTTAAATTTTTAACAAAAACCCAACAAAGAAATTCTCTGAAAGTCACAAAATTCAATAACATTAGAGCACAAAGCACCAGAAAACAGGCAGTTTGAGCTCAAAAGTCCAATTAAATAAAATCAAAGCATTTGTTTTTTGGCAAAACCCAGAAGACAACTCACTCCAAATTCAGGGAACAACTGTATAATTTATAAAGGAGAGAGAAGGAACAAGAAAAAGTTAAGAACAGAAGCACATGTGGGAGTGAGAAAGTGAGAGGCTAATCTTGTATTTATACACACACAGAAAGTCGAGAGAGAGAGAGAGGCTAGAGTCCAAGATTGCAAGCTATATTCAAAACGAAAACCATCCCGTGAAAGCTAGGAAATGGTCATTATTTGGGTAAATTTAATTTGGAATATTTTCACAGAGCAATAATTCTACAGAATATATATATATATATATATATATATATAAGCGAAGGTTGGGGGGTTGATGGCCATCGGAAATGTCTCCGCGCAGGAGAAGAAAGCAGCACTAACAGATGGCCTTCTTTTCGCTCCCTTTTCAACTGAAATTTCAACCGTTTCCGTTCCGTCCCTATTTATTTATATTTTTTTTATAATTTCTATCCTTCTGAACTTTTATTTTAGTCAATTATTTCTCTATTGTTTGATTACTCAAAATTACATGAAAAAGTTTTATCCACATATTTGTACTTAAGAGGATAAAAAATTCATTTTATTTACACTTAATAATTCACAATTCAAACCTGCACTTTCTTTTCCTTTTTGTGAAAGGTTGTGGACTTTTTTATTTTTTTTATTTTTTTAAGAAAAGGTTTAGATGGAGGGGTGCCCACCCCATCCCAGAATTAGGGTATGCCATAAATTTCTTTAAAGACTTATAGAGAGGGTTTTAGTCTCTCCTTTGTATTTTACAGATTGTCGACAACAAAACTCAATCTAAACTTTAATTTAGAGAGGAGAACAATCTTTACTACAAAATAGCTTTCATTATTTTTCATATATTTTGGCTGTTCATGTGGTGTGAATAATGTCCATGTCCATCAACAACCATGCTGTGAAAAAGTCAAGGGTGCCTCAATAGTTCGAAGATAAAAAAAGACAAGAGAAAGATTAAATTAATTACATTAACTAATGATATTCTATCACAATGCTAATCAATCAATCAATCAACAATTTCTAATTTGGGGAAAATGATCCTCTTCGAATTCCTTCTACCAAATCCACTAAGTTCGAAAATCCGAATTATTGAAATTTGATCCAACGATTAAAATTATTATAACTTTTAAAATGGATCCCTATTTGTAGCCATTAGATCAAATTTCAATGGTCTGAATCCCCGAACTTGGTGGATTTGGTGAAAGGATCTGAAGATGATCCCTTTCCCGAATGGGGTGTGCTATCCCCACACCCTTTTTTACTTCTACACACCCCTTGTTAATTTCTACCCGTTGATCTTCTTCAAATCATCTAATCTGATGGTTGAAAACTAAAAAAATGTAAAAGAAGTAAAAAATGATGCGTGGATATCACAACCCTTCCCGAATTTGGTAGCATGAATGTTGAATGGTCAAACAGATGATTCCAATCATCAGTAATATTGGTGATCAACATAGGAATGGAGAGAGATTAAAAAATGATTAAAAAAAAAAGGCACAAAAAGAAAGGTAAGTAACATTATGTAAACTTCTTATTATGCTCAAATTTGTTGAAGGTATTTTTGCAAAAAAAAAAAAAAAAAAAAAAAACGGTTGAAGTGGTTCTTGCAAAGAGGTCAAAATTTTAAAGTTAATTTCATTAAAAGTGTTTTCAATCTTTTTAAAAACACTTATAAACGAGTTGTATAATTATTTAGGTGAAACAAACATTTATTTATAATTATTTATCCTGCAAATAGTTTCAAATCATGATAATATCCAAAATTTCACATGTCTAACAATTATAATAGTATTTTTCTTTAATTATAAGTAATAAGTGTTAGTTTTGAATTTCAAGAATGATGAGTTTGCAACCAACAATATTTTCATCAAAAACGTTCCCAACCATTTTAAAATCATTTCTAAACGAATCATGTGCATAATATGCCGTTATATTAAAATAAAATCACACGTCTCCGTTTCAAGAATTCATATTGGCAGTATCCTTCATCTTACAGCTGTATTAATCTCAGAAGAATTGATGTGTACTTACTTCCAAGGAATTTTGCTTTCATTGTTGCATCACAAGATTAGGATCTGAGGTTATTCCAATTTGTAATTTTCTCTTTTGTTCCTCTAGTAATTGTTATTTGTTGCATAGTCCTTAAAAGACAGAATAAAATTGAAGTGAATGTTTGGTCTTTCTCACGTTACACCAAATGAGAAGTTTTAGTGTAACGAAAAGTTTTAGAACTCATGTTACACCGAAACAAGAAGTTTTAGTATAACGAAAAGTTTTAAGTCTTAAAATTTCTCGTTTCAGGTGTAACTGTATCGTCCATTGAAGGAGAAATTTTTTGATGTGAACAAACGATTACATCAGTAAATATTTGCTATCGACCAATGATTGCGTATTGCCTAAGCAGTAGAATCACTGTGAGCTCAAAGTCATGCACTTTCTTTTTCTTGGATCTATTGCATGTGGAGGGACATTTTTGTTGACCAACTTTACTCATGCGACATTTTTTGCAAACATGAAGTACCGACTCCATTGTCTTTTGATTTTTCTCTCATCTGCTAACAAGTTGCAAAAAAATCTGCCATCTAAAAAGAATTAGATAGATTATATTTGATTTAATAGTCTTGTCTTCATTTGAGTGGACGAGGTTTCAAGTTCGACTCATATAGATGTCGAGAATGATACATATTTATAATGATCGTTCGATACTTAATTGTAACTAACTCAATTATGGTAGGATAGTTTTGTTGTAGTATTGCGAATGCGAATGTAAAAGTCTTTGTCAATATCCAATCGTTCGACAAAAGAAAATATAATAATAACAACAAAGCCTTATCCCAATAAGTAAGGTCGGCTGTATGAATTCTAGAACGTCATTCGATTTGGTTTTGCGCCAAATGTTTCGTTAGCTCCAAGTATTCCATGTCTTTTCTTGAATTCTCTTTTCAATTTTTCTTAGGTCAGTCTCTACCATTTTTGTCATGAGCCTCCGTTTCATTATTGCATCTTCTAGCCGAGCATCTACGGGTCTTCGGTTCATATGTCCAAACCATAAGAAGTGATGTATAGATATAGGAAGAACCTAAAAAAATCAAAAAGTGATATGTAGATATATTTGAGTCGCAAGTGATGCATAGATATAGGAAGAACCTAAAAAAATCACGAGATCATGTGGCACAGACAACTCATCCTGCAGGTTACGGTTACAGTCATTACCTTTGCTTTTGCTTATGCAATGATATAACCTAGTGGCATATATGATATATGTATGTGTGTATATAAAGCGATATCGCGGGAAGAAAAAAAAAATCCGAATAGAGAACTTCGCGTGCATAAATAAACGTTCTTAATCACTTGACCAGCAAGCTCCTCGAAAACCCTTATCCGAATAGACCTGGCCTATTCCTATATGCATGACAGCAGATGGATTGTTGCTCTCGTTTGCACTTTGCATTGCTTACAAGGCAGCTGAGGATCCTGAAAACGATAAGTAGTTGGTTTCTAATGTTTTCAAACAAATAAATTTGCATTTGCTGACAAAATGTGGTAGTTGGGATCATTCCCTACTCAAGGGGAAAGATGAGGTGTGATCATGTGAGCAAAAATCTCTGAGCAAAAATCTCTACTTTTTTTTCAGATAAATTGAAGATTGAATAATTAAGATAAGGTTTGAGGATGTGATCTAATATTCTAGTGGGGCATTGAGTTCGAAACTCTCTCTTTTGAATTTTCTTCCCTCCGCTAATAATAGCAATTTTTTTTTTTTTAAATTCAGTTAAAGTTTCAATAACATTCCTTTGTACCTTCGAAATTTAAAAAAATAGGGTAATGGGGACGGATCCGTGACATCATTTTTTTTACACAACTTTTGACACACATTTTGTGCAGCCCACTCGGTAATGTATTTAACGATCCAAACCATCTATCTTTTAGGACTTCCCTCAAAGATCATATATACTAAAAATCACACAGATATGAAACTATATGACCGGTGAATTAAAGGTTTAGAACTCCTTTCTGAAACCATATAAACGGTTTAGATTTTTGAAATACATTATGAAGTGGGCTCCGTAAAAATTTTGTCAAAAATTATGTAAAAGAGTAGTGTCACGAATCAGCTCTGAATAAAATTAAAATAAAGGCAAAAGAGTTGTAGCTCTTAGAGCTCTCTTAAGTTTTATAATTGAAGGTAGACCTCCAAAACTAGTCCATTGTGTACTTGGCTGGGGAATAACAACAATGACAACAAAGGAGCAATTTTTGGAACATGAACTGAGGCTTAAAATTATGCACGTCATGTGGGTAAGACATGAATATCGACATGAAAGAGACCATAACCCGGTGAAAGCTACAAGATAACGGGACCATCGATAACCCTAGAAACAATATCTTAAATAACTCTATAGCTCCAAAAATAAATTAAAACAAAAGGTTACAAGCCACTTAGTATTACGGTCTAGTGGTATTCCTCTTCACTTGTAAGTGAGAGGTCTTAAGTTTGATTTTCGCCAAAAACGAATTTGAATCATATTATTGCTAGCCCATTGTGAGGCTAAGCCCACCCCTTCTTCCTTAGTGTAGATAATATCGATTGTTAAAAAATAAAAGGTTACAAAATACTTGAAAATTACCTTATTTATGTGACGTGCTAAACAGCATTAAAAAGCCAAATAAAAACTCTTAGTTAAATCATTAAAAAATGGTTTGGTTTTTTTTTTTTTCTCACCGTTTTATTTGAAACAACGTATTATGGGCTTGAATTGAAGGAGGGTAAATTCATAAAACTCAATTATGTTTTTTTGTCGATTTACATCAATGGAGTTGCAGCACAATCTGATTCGCTAACTAATGTACAATGATGAGTAAGCTGCCGTTTGACCCTTGAACTATTACTCTTAAGATAAAGTCATGTCAGTATGTGATGGCAAAGTAGATGAGATTTTATTAACTTTGACGGTGAGGGGTTAAATGACTAATTTCAAATAATTGAAGTGGTTAATTTACCAAAAAAATGGTTCAAGGGGTCAAACGGCAATTTTCCCTGTAATGATATCTAAGAAGAGTGCAAGGGTTATAGTGTTGTAGAATAGGTGATGTTTACCGGGTACATTGTAATTCCATCAAAATCAAGTGACTATTAGATAAAAGTAAAGTTTCAACTACAACGAAAATGGAGAATTAATACAAACTACTAAGCATGACATTGAAGTGATTGGTTGAGCCTCATTGTAAAGTGTTCTATTCTGTCCACCGCCAATGATACCATTTGATATGCGGGGTCACGTTAATCACATTATAAGTTCTCAAGTTAATAGGGCACCCCACTCACTATGAATACGTAGCATATCATTACAGCTTGCACCACAAAATATATGGCAATCCAGAAACTGCAGAGTTCAGTCAACTTTTAACGAAAGCTGAAACTAAAGAGTAACTTGAAAGGTAATGGAGCTGCACAGAGTGATTATCATGTTCTCATTCACTTTCAAGTCACCCAGATTTTCATAGGGACCATGGGAGGGGGAGAGAGAGAGAGAGAGAGAGAGAGAGAGAGAGAGCTCCAAATTTTCTTAGAATATTGCTCATACAATGTCAAAACTGGAAACTAGTACAATAATTATGGAGAACTTTCACGAAACGCTCTTGGTAATATTCACTTTAACGAAAAACCATATTTTTACACTAAAAAATCAATCCTCGTACCATTCACTTTACCCTTTGTTTTGTTCTTATCGTTAAAACTTAAAGTTTTCAAGCCATTTTCATTAATTTTCCTAAGCTACAGACATTAGAACTGGCAAAGAGCAAGACCTAGTTATATGATCTACACGGGCATTCCTACAACCATCTGTAATAATATTCCACCAATCGATACGAGGAAATTTTCAACTCGGGAGAACCTCTTCCTTGGTAGGAGTATCCGGCACTCGAGGAGCAGAGGGAGGAAGAAACCAAATATCCTGGAGATAGAGCTTGGCAAGCAAAGTTTTGAGGGGGCTGATATCAGACCAGAATCAGTCGAAAACAATATAACCTTACAACTAGAAGCGGAAGTAAAAACATCATATTCTTAACATCATATCCCAAAAACGTGATACGTAGTTCCAAGGCAGTAAACAAACTTTAATCTCTCCTCCTCCGCTTCTCGTGTCTTTCGTCCCTCTTGCTTTCACTCCTACGCTTCTTCTGTCTTTTGTCCCTATCACTTTCACTTTCAGAAGATGATTCTGATTCTGATTCTGATTCAGACTTGGAACTAGTTCCCGAATCTGATGAGCTAGAGCTCCCAGATTCTTCATCTGATTCTGAGTCAGACACTGGTTTTTGTTGTTGCATAATGAGTCGTGGCATATGCTTCAAGTACTCACGCAGGTTCTCGGTGATGCCACCAAGCCCAATGGATGTGAAAAAATTAATGGCAAAGCGGGTGTTCTTGGGATTATCCTTTGGGAAAATAGAATCATAAGATTCCTGCATTGCTGGATCTGTAAGCCGCTCATTTAGCAAACGGATGCCAAGATGCTCTGACAATTCCTACACACCAGAAACAATAGAAAATCACAACTGTGTACAATATTCTTTAAGAAACAATCGCTAGCAAACGGATGCCAGGATCTGTAAGTCAACATTCTCTAAGAAACAATCGTCAGACAAATGAAGTAAATCATAACTCAAGAAATTAGCCACAGAAACAGCTGTCAATTGGGTAGGTAATGATATTTCAAACCACTAAGATTCAGAAAATAAACACAAACATGAACATAAGTCCTACATCATGTTATTCAAAACAAACTTTACATGGAAAAGGATTCATTAGAGGCAGAGGTCACTAATGATTGTTAGCAAGACCTCAACCTATCAGATACATTTGTGATTCGAACCTATTCTTGACCAAGACCAACCCACATTATATATTTATATCTGCTGATCTTTTCGTCTTCTTTTTCTCAATCAGACTTTATCATTGTCAATGAGTTAAAAAGATTTGGAAATAAAATAATTATTTCAGAGGCAGAAGTAAACTAATAATTGTCAACATTGTAACAAGCAATGGTAGGCTTCAGAAAACAAAACAGAAATGTAGAAATATCAAATTTCTCTTTTGTTACCTGGAAAAGGATCTTGATAAAAATACGAGAAGATGAAGTAGTGTCCTCTTCAGTCAATCGTATATAGGCCAACACATGCCAAGGAAGGGCGTCTGTGCCGAGTAAATGGGCGAAAAACTTTGCAACATTCCGTAACTTATTTGTCTCAAGCCGGTGGATCATGGAATACTGTTGCACAAAGCATTTCTCAAAATTTTCCTGGTGGACTTTGTTGATCATGCAGAACCTTTGCCCCAAGAGACCATAATACCGGAGGTAGGTTCTTTCTTGACTGCAGCATTCCAAAAGCATGACACATAGTTCCATCTGTAAAAGGTCAAATCAAGACGATTGTTTCTTTTTTTATATGAGAAATCAAGGTCAAATAGTAAAGATTATCATTCTTCAACAAAATTGAAGGTCAATCAAGATAAATACTATATAGTCATAGAGTTTCAAAAGCTTTGTTGTTAAATTGCTGCACTCTTGAGTCTAAACATGATTCATATATTTGCAAATGTATTCAGTTTCTATTAATCTTCATATTAGGATAATTCAAATTCACATTATAAGACTCTGGTTAACAGATTAGCTGAGCACAAGCAGTTTTTACATTGATACTAATATTTTAGTTCATTCAAAGCATGGCACAAAGACACATCCAGTTTCCTAGTTATCATGTGGAATAAGATAACTACATCATGCATGACTTGTATCACTCACCTCTTGACCAGGCTCAAGTTTAATCTTCAGGAGCTTATGACCCGCCTCCTCAAAATCTACACTGGACATGATAGTAAGATAGATAGTTCTTCTAAGATTCACAAGATTTGTCTCTGTCTCGTCTCTTATCTGCATCTGCTCCTCATCCTCTTCCTCAGATTCATCATCATCATCGTCGTCGTCATCGTCACCATCTGACGCTACATCAGAACCTTCTTCATCTTCAGAATCCTCACCAAGTATGGTTTTCTTCAGTTCTTCATAGCGGTTCTCGTTCTCAAGGAAATCAGGATCGGCCTTGAAAAGATCTAAAAATGAAGACAAATCAAAACGTTAACATCTCTAACGAATATAACCGTAGGAAAGTAGAAAATCTATGAATAAATCAACATCATAAGACATACCAAGGGTAACTTCTGAATCTATTTTCTCTTCAAGAGAAATTTCATGTGTCAACTGGTCTTCCTGCTCTACAAGGTCCAGTTCTGGACGAACAGCTGGGTGCCCCTGCAAATGGATATGAAACATTAAATTGTAAGCTCTCGGAGTTCTTTGTTGCTATATAGTTTACCATCACAGAGACAAATAGACTCAAGGCACGAAACCTGAAACTTCGCTTTCCGTATTGCAAATAAGTTTTCAATCAGATATTGAACTCTCTTGTCTATTTCTCCCTCATGAAGAATTCCACGAAAGCGCTCAAAGATGCCTGCAAAAGTTACAGATGATAAGAGCAATGTCAAACAACACCCTGAAAAAGAAAAGGAACTATGGACCCTATGCAATATAAAGTTCATGATAATTGGGACAGTGGAGTAACCAAGAGCAGAACCCAGGTCACCAGATCGAAAATGCACTTCAAATACCATGCAATTCAGTCAATTTTACATGGGTGCACATCTGTCTTACATATCATCAAAATTATTAGTAAGATGCAATACATAATAAGCATGCGGAAAAAACAACTGAAAAACAATTTGTATAATCTAGCTATGTAAAACTTTCAAATATTAGTAAGATGCAATGCATAATAAGCATATAGAAACATATTGATCATAAACACGTAAATCATATTAATGAATAAAACCCAAAAAGCACATAAATGCTACCAAATCAAACAGCATACCCACCGTGCAACCCTTTAGGTGAAAGGTCCTGCAGTAATGATCCACACTCGGTGACAAAGCCAACAGCAACTTCAACACTGTCATCCGTAGGGTTCTCCAACAGAACTGTGAGCAATTCTAAGGCAATAATCTCATGAGCCACTTGCTGGTTGACCAGATGAGCTATAAATTTAACAGCAGCTAGTAGTTGCGGCTGATCACAGAGTCGAGCCAATTAAAGAAGAGGATTAGAATCAATATACGTAAAAGATATATTATGTCTTCCAACACTTTATTAAACAAGCCAATGGCCCTCGGGCGATGGTGCTGTGAGAACTCATCCTTTCAAAAATGAAAGTGGAGGCTGAGTCGAGGGCTCAATACTCAGCATGTGTGGGCATGAAATTTCTGAGAATAAACACAAAAGAGTGGAAGTAAAATAACAAAGCATGGGAGAAAAAACGCACCTTGTCATTCCGCCTAAATGCTCTCTTAAGCTGTAAGACAATTCTTCTCAACAAAAGTTCACCAACCTCAGGAAACTTTGTGTTGACAACAGCAACGAAGGCTGCAAACACATCAGTGAAACCTGGAGATGCCATCTGGGATTTCATACACGAACGGCAAAAGAGGCCCCTTCCACGAATCAGATTCTCAGCAAAAATTTCAGGAATTATATTTTTTATGTTTGCAGCATTGACCTTGTTCACAAGACCATTAATGCTCTTTCGAAGGGCATCCCATGTCAGTCGCTGATACTGAACGCTGCTTTTATCTTCAACCTCTTTCATCATACGGGCCAACTTAAATGGGGGAATGTAAACCCCACCACTCTTTCCTGTAGTTGCCACGTCAGAGTTCATTTTTCCTTCTGGCAACCGTCCTTGAGGTATTGAATTTCCATTATTTTCCCTCAAACTTCTATCTTCTCCTTCTCGTCTTTCATCTTCCTGGTTTTTATGAGACATTCTCTGATCATCATCTCTTTTATCCTTTTTCCGTTCTAATGTTCTATGCTCCTCCCTTTCATCCTTGCGCTCTGAATAGTGACGCGAATCTCGGCCCCTACTTCTATGACCACCATCAGTATCTACCCCTCTACGTTCACTCTCACGCCTATGTGGTTTCTCCCTTTCATCATGGTAACTACCTTTTTCCCATTCTCTACGCCCATTCTCAGACTTTCTTTCATTCCTTTGGCTGCCCCTGTCTCTCTCTATCAACTCCCCTTCTTCATCAGAACTTTCTCTGCCTCTGGGATCCCTCTCAGTGGACTTTTCCCTGTCCACATCTCTACGACGCTCATCATGACGCTTAGTTCTACTACTATGACGACGATATTCACCTCTGATATCATCATCACTCGACTCACTACCATACCTTCTAGCCATTATCTTACGCGGAAGAAAACTTTACTAGGAAGTCAAAAACCAACTGCCCACAACAATTTCCAACACCCGTCACTCCAGACCCAAATCCCTGCCATAAATGACACCACACAGTTAGTGTTCGTGCATACAGTAGTGCCAAAAGATCCAACACAAGTATAATGCATATAATTCACAATGAGCAATGTTAATATACGCTGTATGCTTGATTCACTTAATTTCGATGTGCCGTAATCACATCTTCACAATTTCACATTTTCGGGTGTTCTAATTTCACTAAGACAAATCTGAATTTTTGCAGTTACGAAAGCCAGAAAACAGTACACAGGGTTAAAGGATCAAAGGTGCAAATTGAAATCCTTGTTTTTGAGAACAATTAGAAAATTAAAGTCCAGAACTCTAAAGAAATTAAACGCCTTTTGCAGAAGAATGAAACCCTTAATCGCTAAATCATGAAATTATCCAAAAACCCTATATCGTAGAAAATTGAAAATTGCAGGTAATCAAAAGCTCAAGAATTTTACACAGAAGCACTAACTTTCAAATAATTAAATATATAATTACGGGAGAAGCGATACCTGTGCATGGAGGTGCTTCAATGGAGGAGAGGGAGAGAGAAGCTCCGAAATCGGGAGGAAGAAGCCGCGAGTAGGTTTTTAATTTTTAGTTGCTTCGGCCACCAAACGCTTGAGAGAGAGCGTGAGGGAACGTGTGTTTTAGTTTTTTTTTTAATTTTTTTTTACTTTTATTCTGGTAAATAGTTAATTAATTAACAACATGGACTCCAAACATGAAAGGAAGGAGAAAAAAGCCCAAAAACAAATAGAAAGCCCAATGGTTGGTTTTTTCGTTTTCTAATTTTTGAGAAAGCCCAATAGATATATCTTTCTTTTGTTGATAGTCTAGGGCCACTTTGGTTTGAGGAATGACTTCATTGGGTACGGACTTCCTATGCATATTATTAGGTTTGTCAATTTTTTATACGACTCGTTAACTCAAAACGTAAATAAAACGTTCTGAGTCAATCTGTTAAAGATTCGGGTATTGAGTTACCCGTTAAGAACCTGTTAAGGAGTGGTCATTATCGGTTTACTTGTTAAGAACCCAATAAGATAAACAGGTATGACATGAAAACGACATGAACACAACTCGTTTGTTAGGTATATACATTAGGCATAACAATTTCTTGCATGACTCATTAACCCAATACGAAACGACACGACATTTAACTAACTGGTTCGTTATCAAGTCACTTGTTAAGAACCCTTTAAGATAATGAGTTTGACACGACTCGTTAAGATAACGGGTATGATACAAACACGACCTGTTTGACAGATCAAATGCATATGCATAGAATTTGGGAATGAAATAATGTTTTTCCTTACTTGGAAATGTTGGGAAAAGGTAACTATATTTTGATTAATCTTTCATTTCTAACTTTGTTTATCTTGGTCTAGGAGAATGGTGCTGATAGTAAGTAGAGTTGTGTAATGCTAATAAAAATCGGCGTTTTTTATGTGTTAGTTTATGTCATGTGTGGCACTTTTTTCTCCCGAGCTTTGTTCTATGTGGTTTTCTTTGAGACAAACTACCTACCCTAATGCCCATGTTGATATCGAAAATATTCCTACGTAAACAGTTGTATATTTCCTACAGGAAACTAGCTAGTGCTAGTTACTTTCAAGTTCCTAAATCTCAGAGACATTCTTGCAACCTTAAAACGTAGACTAACAGCTGTTTATAACAATATTCTGCTAGATACTATTTTAGGAATGAGGATCCTCGCCGGATCCTCTTTGTGAGGATTCTGGAAATCCTTCAATAACATTTGTTCATTGTACATTGTGCGGTTAGAAATCTTTGTATATTTTTTTATTTAAAATTGAATATAAACAGTACCTGACGAAAACTGACCGCACAATATACGATGAACGGATATGATTGGAGAATCCTCAGGATCCTCACAAAGAGGATCCGACGAGGATCCTCACAAAGAGGATCCGACGAGGATCCTCTCTCCTATTTTAGGCCTAGAGAATAAATTTGATTGACATGCATTTGAAAGTAATTAAATTTTGAAAGATAAATGTTAAGGAGACTCTTCCAAAAATTGGACCCTTCATGAACTCTCTGTCATCTGAAGATTTAACGTCAATTTCCGTGTTAATGTTAGAAAAAATTATGTCAAAATATGAGGTGACTGGGAGGCCATAAAGAGTCTCACTTTTAAGAAATCCCCTTAACATTTGTCATTGTTAAATATTCTAACAAGTTGTGAGCTGGGCTGCACTCGCATGCACATCCCTCCTCGAATCAATTTTCTTTTTTCTTTGGACTTAATGCTAAAGAAGTCTAAGTTACTTTGGTTTCTGCTTCCCCTCTTGATTGGAATTACTTTCGAGTTATATAAAGGAGACCCAAGTTTTCACATAACTATTTCACTAAAGCTAATTAGAAAGCTTCCTTGGCAAGTGTAAAGAATGTAAAGTGTGATTCACTACGAATATTTTTACTTTTCTCTTCTTGAATGAAAAGCCTGCAAAGAAATTTTTCTAGGTATCAGGAACATAACGTGATGCATTATATCATGTTATAATAAAAATAGACAATAAAGTTAATTTATTCAACTTCTACAGTATATTGATAATTTTACGGATTATAATTAAAATGAAATAGTAACGTCATTTGAATGCGTTGAATTACTCTATTCTATGAGATATAGTAACGTCATTTGAATTCTTATGGCTGAAACATTTGTGGAGAAGATAAACACTAGTCAAAGAAAAGCTTTTAGAAGTGGGTCATGTCTGCTTTTGTTAAGTTGAAAAGATAGCCTAAATATAAACGCTTTGAAAGTTGATTAATTCTACTTATTAATTGAAAGACCTCTCATAACCCTAAAGTTGATTTGAGAAAGTTCATTTATAAGAGAACAAACATCGTTAGTCTAATTTACAAACACACTAAAAAAGGGAAAGGTGTTTGCCAAACGACCTCTGATGCATACGTCAAAAAAGTAGTAGAGAGAAAAAAGAGTTATAAGTAATAAGTGGCGATTATCGTTTTCTCTTATTAACTTGGTTATTTATAGGGAAGAAACCCTAACGACAGCTGAGAGGGGAGATTGCAGAGCATACTAGGTCATCTTTGATAATGTAGACACAATCCTGCCAGCTAGTAGTAGTCCTAAAGGTCCACGTTGGCAAGAGCATAGGTGCAGCGACACCAAAAGGGAGACTTTGGAGAGTCGGTACCCTGCCACTGTTGGACAAGGTATGGCCCGATGGCAAAACTTATTATGAGTAGCCTGGAGAGCCCATGTCTGTTAGTGGCATAAAAGCCCAATTACCTTATTAGGGCAAACTACATCTTATTCATTTAGTGTATTTTGTGGTCTACGCAAGATGACAAGAATAAAACCCTCATGGTGAGCATATAGTCCACATATCTTTCTTGTATTGGATGTGGTTGTTACATATCTCCACAAAAAATTAATTGTTGTTCTACGGAAAGGAAACCTAATTTTTTTTCCTCACTCAAAACCATCATGGTGCATTGTGGTACTATAAGATATACCACAGTATTGGATGAGATGGAAAAAGATATAGATATATAGGAATTATTGGTGATCATCGTCACGTTCTAAAAGCTTTTTTTTGACTATAGTCTAAAAGCTATAAAGCTTCCTTAACTTGAGTATGAGTTTTTCCCCTTAAACAACATACAAAATATGGTGCAATTTGATACTATCGGTATATAAAGATTCCATGTTCAAAGTCAAAAATAAAACGCATGGTATGATGCAGAGATAGGCTTCCCATACCTGTAGCCATGGTAAAGGTAAAAAATAAAAACAAAATAAAAAGAAGGAAAGTAAAGGGCAAATCCATTGTGCAGAGAGATTTTTCAGTGTGACCGTCACACGAGGTGGTATACCACGTGTCCCTATATAAATGGTGGATTATGTGTGTTAAAAGGTTAATAACTGAAAAATTAAAATTTTCCACCACTTGCATAAAAACACGTGGTGTACCATCTGTATTCCCGTCATAACTAAAAATTTCTCCATTGTGCAAAGGCTTTACCAAGTACATTTTCTTTTTATTCTTAGCTGAAAATGAGATATTGTCTGCTAGCGTAGCCAGGGTTAGACCTAAAAGCCTCACTCTTGCCCTATTCATGCATGGCCCGAAAACCAGGTTGTTTTTTAGCGCGAGAACAGTTCCTAATAAAAACGCAGATGAACCAATTAACCCTAGAGCCTAGAGGTAGAAGACAAAGATTGCACTTGGATTTCAGTACTCATTCAGTGTTTGGGGCCTCAAAGTCACAGGAGCACTAAATTTACTGACAAATAATATAATATATGTTCGTGTTGATTGCATGCTAAATTGACATCTGATTCCAGCATTGCTTGTTTGGTTTCAGCACCAGATGCTATCTACTGTCAAACAAGTACTGACATTGTATATATTTTGATTCTTTTGTCGTCTTTGTTGTGGATTTCCATTTTTTGTAATTGCTCTACTGCTGTGGCTTTGTTTTTTTATATATAATTCACAGGAAATCTAGTTCGATATTTTTCTGCTTGATGTGATCTTCCTCTACCCTACTACATCTCTATAATTTATGTGTGCGTATATTCAGGGTAATGACAGGGAGAGTATTTTTTTTTTTTTGGGGTCAAAGATAGAGAAACATTCATAAAACAAAGTCTTGACAGACAGATTACAAAGTACGTAATCCTAAAAAGACTGAAGTATAGAAAGAAGACGTCACTTATGCAAACAAAGCATAAGTAATAGTTCTTCCCTGCAACAATTGTAAAATAGTACATAAATGAAATAACATAGAAGGCTTTCAACCCATAAAGAAAAAAAGATCCTCCACAGGAGCTCAAACAGGAGAGGCCCCAAGGCGGCTGGTAAGGCCATCTCCAACCGATGGCTGGCCAGAGGGCTCGTTTTAGCCCTCTGGCCCTCCAAGATTCTCCAATATATTAATATTTTAATGAACAGTACATGGCCATATTTGCCTCCGTTTCCAACCGAATGCTAAAGGGCCAGAGGGCTTGTTATAGCCCTATCACAAAAAAGGGTCTCCAACCGAGGGCCAAAGGGCCATAGGGGCAAACATAATTTATTATTTAAAAACTACAACTTAAATTCAAATCCAACGGCTAAGTGATGTCAGCATGATGTCTTGCTGTCGAGAAAATTTGGACTCCATCATGATGTCTTGCATCATATTACACAATATGATAGTGGAGGATGAGCGAGATGGGTATATTGATGGAGAGTCCGATGACGATTAAGAAGATCCAAATAGGTCAAGAAGGGCTCTAGCAAAAATATATGATGGGCCTAATTTGCCTTTCAATCCAAGAACTGGTAGTATCTCTATAAATGAGTACATGAGGCGCTATAAAATGATATGTTCTCGTGCCACAAATAAGTACCTACAACAGGATCTTGTTGCACATCTTTGGACCAAAAGAAGCATGGAATAGGCGTTTAAATTTTATGTTGTTAAATGTTTTTAAAAATGTTGTTTAAGTTTCATGTTGTTAAATGTTTTTTTATGTTGTATAATTTGTATGTTGGTTAATGTTATTTAATGTTGTTTCATATTGTTTAATGTTGTTTCATGTTACTTAATTTAATTTAATGTTGTATAATGACTTAGGAAGTTATAGGAAAAAAATATAATTTAAAAAAAATATGAAACAAATTTTGTGAAATAGAAGTTATAGGAAAAAATGGAATTTTAAAAAAATATGAAACAAATTTTGTAAAATAGAAGTTATATGAAAAATTTTGTAAATAAAAAATAATAATAAATGACACACCCCGACCTGGAAATCAGGGCGTGCTGGCCATCACGCCCAAAGCGGACAATATCGTGCTACGGTGGTGGAGCGGGCCCGGGAAGTGATCCGCCCCGGGTTGGGATGTGACAATAAAACTGTAAAAAAAAAAAAAAAAAAAAAAAAAATTCAAATGCAACCGCTATTCAACTAGCCGTTGCATTTGAATTTGTACTTAAGAACCGATAGGAATAAAAAAACATTAAAAAAAATAGCTAGCCCGGGGCTGGTTGGCTGGCCGGAAGTAGCCAGCCCTCTAGCCTTCCAGCCCTCTCGGATTCCGTGGGGCCCTCCCAGATTCTAGAGCTCTCTGGCCTAGCCCTCGGTTGGAGACGGTTTTCGGGCTATTTTCGACCCTCTGGACCGTTCGGTTGGAGATGGCCTAAAGATCTTAGAAGCCTAGGTGGGAGATGATTAGATTATTACTTAAGTATTAATTAATATGCTTATTTTTTATTAATAGCACATCACATAATTTGTAAATCGATCTAAAAAATTGATCTAGCTAGCATTGTTCATGCACAAATGATTGATGTAAATATGTTATTCTTCTTTTCCTCTTTTATATTCTTTTTTTCCCTTTTTAACTGAAAAAAATACACATAATACACACTCTCTCATCAATTACAAGGTCTTGATTAAAGTAAATTCGAATACATTTAATCATGGGTGAAAAAATTAATTCACATTTCATAAAAATTCAGATACTTCAGAAAGTTCAAACTTAATGATAGTGTGTAGGATTGAGCGAACGCGTGTCAGCTCAATATTTGGTTGATTATACGTTTGTTAGAGTTGGTTAAGATTGGTTTAGCAAATTAGCAGTATTGTAAGAGAATATAAAACCTCTCCCATTTTTCATAGATTAGTCCTGGTCATTAGTTTAGACCATTGACTTTTATGCCACCTATGCAAACTTGCCCTAGATACGTTAATTATTTATGTAATTCCCGTTTTACCCTAAGCTCATTAAGGTGATAAATTAATATTCCCTTCAATTTTATAGGATTATTGGTGGGTTAGAGTACTAACCTAATCAATCACTTAAAATAAGGCAATTAAATTTGCTACCATATCATGCTCGTGAGTGCTATCAGCATATAATTCACGCCTCTCTCATTTGGTAATTACATTTCCATGATCAACTTATGCAAGAACGACCATTACAAGTTTGCTTAGGGATATAGTGCCAAGGGAATTGAATATGAGGAACAGAGGAAGACAATGAAGATCGGTAGATCGTTCAAAGAGTTATATATGGTAATTAGATAAAATGATGGTTGGTGTTTATATGGCTTCCAACTTCAACCCTACATTGAAGTTGATAACCGGATTCAAACCTTGTGTTTACTGTGTGCGTAGGCCAAAACGACGATTATTATAGCGACTACAGCGTTTCACGATGATAATTTTACACCAAACAAAGTAAATGGAAAGGAAAACGGAAGAGACCAATAATGATTTTCAAAAAGATTGCAGCCAACCCCATACCCAAAGCAAGAAGCCGAAAACAGAGAATTTTTCTTGGATTTTTGCTCTAGACAGCTAGGGTTTTACTAACGATTTGATAACCCTAGCATGTTAGTACACATGAAGGACATTTTCGACTTTTGACAGGCAAAATTGATCAATTAAAAGATTAATGAAGGACAGTTTTGACTTTTCACAAGCAAAATTGATCAAAACAATCCTTAAAAAGTGTGATCAAAAGTTCAACACATGTCAAAACATATCTATTGTGGCGAATTACCCCTTAAACTGTCATTAGCAAAGAACTCACTGACAGATTCACTGTTACAAACTCCAAAGCATATTATCTCATCCACCACCACTATATATGTTAGTGCAAAATCCTCCAAAGACAATTACCACTGCCATTATCTTCTCCTCAGAAAGTTTGCAGACCACCATTTTTAAAAGCTAACTATTTCATCCACTTGCTCGCAAAAGCTGAGTTGCAACAGTGCCCAAAGCTAGTTTTATTGCACACGAGTGGTCCCTGAATTATCGAAAAAATAATCGATTCGGGGTTTTTCATATTTTCCCCCATTATCTAAATGATATTCAATGTTACCCTTTGAGGGCAAGTCTTGTGATAACAAAAATATTGTTCATTTATGATTGAAATGTAATAGGTCAAGTCACGGAAATAGTTTTTTTGCACAAAAATAATGATATGTACGATAAACGTTACTATGACCTTCACAAAACAGAAAATTTTGTTAACTTGAGGTCGTCTTTTTTATATTCAATTGTACCCTTTACGCCTTCACCACCAAACGGTTCATGCATGGATTTACTGGCTAGATATTCAGCTGGTGCCTCACTGGCTCTGAATATTATTCTAATTTAACCCTAATTCTCGGCCCACCAATATTTCCTTTTCAAATTCAAAATATTGCAATTTTTATTCACAAAGTAGTAATCATTACTAATACGGCTCTCTATTGGGCGCCATGGATTAAGTCGTATGAATTGCTTGGTAAAGTTGGAACTAAGACCATAATTTACTAATAAACCGCGTGATTTAAGAACACTTTGTCCCCAAATCATAACATAAGCTCTCACCTTTTTTGTGTCCAAAGTGATCATCTTTATACAAGTAACCTCTTTGCTAGTTTATTTGTAATCTTTATACAAGTAACTAGTTTATTCGTAATCCTTATACAAGTAACCATTTGAGAGCTTTGACACACAAAAAGCTTGCTCTTTTGTGATCGAAAGGTCACAGGTTCGACTCGTGAAAAAAATCTCTTTCCAAATCAAGAGTAAGGCTGTGTACGATAGACATTCCCCTCTCCATCCTTGCAAAACGAAGAGCCTTATTGGGCTAGAGTCGCTCTTGTTTTTATCTTTTGGCTTAGAGATACTTCAACCAGTATTAGAAATGAATAAAAAAAAATTACAAATATTTATAAAGATATTTATGACATGTCAATACGCCCACTACAATAACATGTCACTGTAATAGAACGTCACAATTCAATATCAAACTCATAAAATCTACTTCTAGACGAGAAACAAGGTTTTTTATTTATGATATAACCGATATCCCACAATAAATTCATTTAATTATAAGAAGAGAAATTCAAATTTAGGTACAAATGAGAGAGCACACTGCTATAACCAATCACTTGGTTAGTCCAAGTTTACAGACCATAAACTAGTAAAGTTAATTCTGCTGAGTCCAAATTTACATACTATAGAAACAAGTAAACTAAAACAATATAAAAAGGGTAGTGTTATTCACACACCTCTTTATATCTCCTGCATACTCTTGTTAAATTTAGTCCATTAATTTTCTTCATTTCATTCGATTCGACAGCTAGAAATTGAGAGGAGTGTGTGAAAGGTAAAATGGGTGTGTAGATAAGATAGCACCATTCTAAAAAAAAAAAAATCGATCAATTTAAGCAATCAAAGCCAATGAACTTGAGCACGTGCAAAAGGAATGGCCATTCATAATTTCTTGTCCAACTATATATAGTTTCCTAATTATGATGAACATCGGTTAATTACCATAAGACCACTCTTCACGGAACAAAACTAGTTGTTACTATAATTATCTTTTTGTTAAGTAAAATGATGTCGATTACAATTATTGACCCTACCAATAACTTTTCACTCAAGAAAGACGTGTTTTCCATTGTAAGGTAATTAATCAAAGCAAGTTAAAGCTCAAGTTAAACGAACCTTGCACAAAGGGCTTTCCAATTTCAAAACCAACCTTTTTTTAACTTTACCCATCTTATCACCACTTCCTTTGCACTCAAACAAAATTTCGTGCGTGAATAATTGAATCAACTGTGACGTTAAATTAAAGAAAAAATGCTTTAGAATTAAGGTGGATTATGCGATGCACCAGTGTTTGAACAAGTATATTGAAGTTGTCAAAATCCAACTATTTCTATACTTGTGCATCGTAGTAATTTGAAGCCGGGAGTTCGATTAATGAGAGTTTATTCATTCCGCTTACGCAACAACAAAAATTTGAGAGCATGGCAAACACGCGCCGTGGCAGAGTACAAAATACCCGGGAAAAAAGGTTATACACCGTTTTGAATTCGTATATAGTACAAGTCTCTTGCTTTTTTTTTTTTTTATTGGAATCTATAGCTAACTATAATCTATTGCTATTTAAAGTTACGGGCATCTACCGTTATACTATACAAAGAGGATACACTTTTTTTAGTTACCGTATTTCTTACACATGCAAACTCACGCAAGTGCTTCAGAACTCCGTTAGTTGACAATCCGGCGACGGCGGCACCGACGGGGGAGACCGTAACTTTTGAAAATACTCCCTCACGCTCACTCCCCCTCCAGCCGTTGCTTTCTCCGTTACGTCACCATCCTCCCGCGACGGAATGCACGGTGGCCGCGAAACCTCCGTCAGCAGTTCCCACCGGACCCCGCGAAAGAACTCGTGCTCCTTGATCTCGCACGCGCCCCGGTGGTACCCTAGCCTCTTGATCGGGTCCTTGTTTAACAGCCGCTCGATCAAGTCCGTTAGCGCCGTCCGCTTCCCGATAAACTCAGGCGTCTTCGTCAGGACGTTCCCAAATGTCTCTTTCCGATTCTTCCCCTTGAACGGCGTCGTACCGTACAACGCCTCGTAAGTTAGAATTCCGAGGGCCCACCAGTCAACGGCGAACTCGTGGCCCTCCCCGCGCACCACCTCGGGGGACACGTACTCTTCCGTTCCGACAAACGAGTTCGCGCGTTCGCCGTCCGAGAAACTCAGCTTCCGTCGACTCATCGGGCTGACTCGGGCCGACTTGGCCTTCTTCAACCCCTTCCCGCTGCCGCCGTTCTTGTGATTGTCGTTTATAATCGTGATCCAACGTGTCAAGTTCCGCCGGTGTTTGCGGCGAATCTCCGGGACGTCGTTTTCCGGAACGGAGTCGCTGGGCTTGGCGGTCCGGTGCTTGAGGCTAATCGAGAGGTCGAAGTCTGTGAGTGTCACGTGACCGGATTGCTGGATGAGGACATTTTCGGGCTTTAAATCTCGGTACGCGATTCCCATGCTGTGGAGGTGATCGAGCGCGCAAACGATCTCCGCCAAGTAAAATCGGATCACGGCGGGGGAAAAAACGCGGTCGTTTTGCCGGTAGCGGAGGACGTTGAGGTCGCCGCCGGAACAGTAAGGGACGGCCCATCCCATGAACTCGTCGGACTCGAAGGACCCCATGATGGAGGGCAGAAACGGGTGCGGGATCGGGGCGGATAGTCGGGTCAGGACCTGTATTTCCCAACGGGCACGGCGCTCGGCGTCAAGCTTGGAGCGGAGCGCGGACTTGTCAACGACTTTGAGAGCGAATGGGCGGCGGGCGGAGGGGTCAGATGATGGGTCGTGGACTAAGAAAACGGTGCCCATTGCTCCCTTGCCTAGGACTTTGAGGGCCCTGAGGTTTTCGAGATCGAGCTCCGGCGAGGTTTCTGTAGGTAAGGGCGAGTCGTCCATGGCTGGTTCTAGAGAGAGAGAGAGAGAGAGGAAAGAGAGAGAGATGGTTGAGAGCGTTGGTTTTTGGCTTATATAAGGAGGGAAGGAGACGATGCGTGTTTCGTTTCTTTTGGTTTTGGTTCCTTTTTTCTTTCGTTTTTATGCTCGTATTTTTGGGTAGTGATTGATTGGTTGATGTATCTGTGTGTATTTTTAATTTTTTGTTTTAATTCTTTTTTGCGTTCTTCTAGTCCAGAGATTAAAATAGTATGCATAGACGGATGTAGTCAAGCTGGTTAGAACGGAGAGTGAGATGTATGTACACTAAAAATCGAATTTTTTCCTCTTAATTTAATTAAAATATCAACTTTTACATTCAATGTCTCAAGTTCAATTTTTTATTTTCAAATCTCTGTAAATAAAAAAGAATCACTTGAATTGAAAGAAAAAAAAATCTATAAATAATGTGCGTAGTGAGTTTACACGTAGTTATACACTTATACCTACGAATTTTAAAAGAGGTTCAATGCAGATTTGCTGAGTAAAATCTATATTTGTCTTACAAAATCAGCTGTATAGTATTGTGCTTAACTTTCAATTTGACCACTTCTGCGGTTAAATCGCAATGCTTAGTCTTTTTGCTGTCGAAAATAGAAATTAGTGAGTTTTTGCATGCATTGCATGGAGTTACAAATCTAATAATCCTTATTTGTATTTTAGGGTTTAATAGTAGACGTGAAAATACAGAAGAAAATTCTTAGGTCTTGTTTGATCGAGAGGATTCACAAATTTCTTATACTTTGTCCAAGTTATTTTTAAAGAAGAATCACTGTATAAAAGATATTTTAAAGAAAATAATGATTCACAAATTTTTACTTTGTCCAAATTAAAGGTTACTCGTGAATAATAGTTTGCCCTTTTAATCCTACCATTTTTGTTGGGATTGTAAGATATCTTTTATTCATGAGTAACCTTCAACTTAGACAAAAATAAGAGATTTGTCATTCATTTATTCCGTTAAAATGCTTTCTATATAGTAAATAGTCATATATCCAAATCAATCATCTCTATTAAACGAGCCCTTACAGATTTTGTAAGTAATATGCCTTCATCAAAAGTTAAGTAAGAACAAAATAAGGAGAGAATCCAGCTATAGTTCTCACCAAAAAGAAAAAAGAATCCAACTCTAGTAACCTATAAGACTCAACCTTTTTCTTTTCTAAAAGCATCGCATTTTTCTGTTCATCCATTGCTTTATAAATCTACAAGTTTCTTTTTGTTGATTCAATATGGTGGTTCTTAAATTTGTTACTAAAGTAACAAATTAATTGTAGCAACTTCGCACCAACTCTTCATGACCTTGGTAATGTAGTAGCTATGGAAATATAGTGTAGTAGATATGTATAAGGGCTCACAAATTCCTTGTTAATTTTCTTCATTTGATTTTCTTCAATTTTTTCGATCCAACGAAAAAAAATTGAGAGGGGTGTGTGGGAAGTAAAAAGAAGTGTGTAGATAGCTAGCACACCCCATGTATAAGTACCTGTATCAATATTTATTTATTCGTTAATGAAAATGTATGGAAATATTTTGAAAGGAATCAACAAATAAGATATCATAGTGCTTGATATACGATAAATAATTTCAAGTTTAAAATAGAAGTGTTATACTCGTGTTGGTTAATTTGGCCCGTTTCATAGCACATCACGGGATCAACATTCGTATCACGTTTGGCATGAAAGTTGTATCAGTAGTGCACTGATCAAGTTTTATTCATCTTTATCACGCGTGTAATGTTGTTTTAACATAAGTTACACAACTTACTTCATGCATTGGACACCGCAACTTAAATAACTAATTTTGAAACAAATTTTTTTTTTCAGACCATAAATATACAAATTATTTTGAAACGATCTTTTTTTATAATTAGGTCATGCTTTGCACGTAGATTTCTACATATTACGTAGGATTCCAAAGGGGGCCAACTTAGGTACCAAATATCATCTAATTTCGGCTGTATTTATATACAAATAATTGCACTTGGTGCTTGTACCATTACAAATATAATTATTCTACCAAATTTATTAGAGGTCTTAGTGTAATGAGTTGGTTAAAGTGGATGGGAGCTTTTCCCCAAGAAAGCAAAAGAAATGAGGACACACGTGTAAGACATAACAAAAAAATGCATAGAGCCAAACGAAATGACAAAGAAAATTGTTTGTACGTACGGTTCTCACATGGGAGCTGCCATGATCTAAGGCAAATTCTCAACGTGCACTCTATTATTTATAAGCTTCTAGGGTTTGTTGTTGGAATGTCCTCGGTCGCCACCTTCCTATTCTCTTACTCATTGCATTAATTTTTGAAATAATACATTCTTTATACTTTATTTACGGAGGAGTAACTTATAATACAGCATGAACTAATTATCTATACATTTTTCACAAAACAATCTCGTGATTTGAACAGCTCAGTTCTTAGGTCCTTATTTTTAGATCATTCTTGCAAAAGTTTCACTCAATTTGAAAATCTCATAATCGGTTTAGACTATATAAATATTATATGGGCGACTATATGAGTGGTTAACTTCATATAAGTTACTAATTGAATAGCGCTTGAGTTTATGTATAGACAATAGATATATTATCTGCCTTATTAAATTCATCTAAATTAAACTCTACTTGATTTAAAAAATTTATACTCTCTTTAAATTATGTTATTTTCATTTTTAATTAAAGTGACATGTGTGCTACACTACCAATTAATATTAGATAAGATGAAGACCTTTATTAATTAGTTAGCCGACGGTTAATAATTTGCTTAGAGTAAGTTTGATCAAATTTAGGGAAATGTCGTATGTCGCGTTAAGGTTGGGTGCATATATTAAGGACTACTCTTCCTGAACTTTGGCTATATTAGTCACAAGTCAAGCTATGCCCTTGTCTTTTATGTTGTTCATATTTCTTTGGGGGGCCTTGAATTTGACGTTCTTAATTAGGAGTGTCACATAATATAAGGACATAGAGAGACAATGCGCATGAAATGTAGATAGGGACAATGTGTATGTGTTTACGTGTATTTGCTTTCACCGATGGTTGTATTAAAAAGGTATTTACCTTTGGGTGAGGGAAAGAATAGATATCAGTCTAAGAGGGGGTTGGATGAACTGGAGTGCTGTTCATATACCTATTTTTATTTTTCATACACCTTTTTAATTTTTGATCGTTGGATCAAATGAATTTTAGAAGATCAATGAAAAAAAAAATTAACAAGGGTATGTAGGAGGTAAAAATGGGTATGTGAATAGCTCTATCCCTAGTACTTATCAAAAATGAGTATGCAAGGTATCAATATTAGTTCAATACCTAACATTCTATGTTTATTGACACAAAAGGAATTAAAAGATAAGTGAGTCCTACTGTTACAATCTGTTACCTCACAATCATGAATAATCATGTATCATATCACTTAAGAAATGTAGTTTATCTCACACTTGAACAATACGTAAAATTTTGATCTATGACTTATCTGATTTCAAGTATGTAAACATGCTCCAAATTATGCGTAAGATAAAAAAAAACTATCGAAATTTTGGTGACAATTAATATTAAAAGTATATTTACTTTTATATTGATTTGGAGGTTGCATATGTTGAGAAATGATTCCCATGTTGATGGGAGGAGAGAACTTGCACAGGCTTATAAGTAAGTTGGGGTACTCTCCATAATGCCAATTGGTTTTATAGTGAAACCTCAACTTTCTTCATGGTATCAAAGTAGGTTGTCCCACTTGTGAAACCCAAGGACCATATGTGCTCTACATCACCCTGTTTGTGTTGTCTACGTGTGGCCTTTTGTGTTGTTCAATTATTAGGCTTGAAAATTTGCACACGTGAGGAGTGCGTTGAGAATGAATCCGACATTAATGAGAGGAGAGACCTTGGATGCGTTTATAAGTAAGTTCAGCCACTTTTCATATTCCCAATTAGTTTTTTTATGGAACCTCAACTTTCTTTAACATACAATTTAATTATTTTTACTATTGATAAGGACTTTATAATTTAGGGTTATACATATTTGACCATTATTGGACTGATGAGGTTAATGACAGTGATGATGGTAAGTTGATGACTAGCTATTATATACTTCAGCTCAATGGACTCGAGACCTCTACGAGTTGTTGTATCTTCGGATAAGGACACTATTCAACCATGTACAAAAGACGAATCTTCTCTTAGGATGTGTGTTTGGATACCTCAAACGGATAGAAAAACATATTATGTGTGTCAATGAATTATACACATCGGACATGATATATACCTATACGAAGACCAAGAGTTACTGGCTAGTAAGAAATAATAATCCCAACTATATATACACAGCTAAACTCTAAAGGCATGTAAACAAAGAAGTATGTTCGCTCCATTTTTTTGGGGTCAACCTCTTCAAATGATATAAAAAAGGAAGTCTAGTTAAAAAATAGAGGGAAATTTGGCATGACTTGTAACTTAAGGCATTGATTTTACCATCACAACATTCGAAAGATTGACTTGATTTATCATATTATTGCTGATTTAGGGTGCAAGAATATTAATCTCACGTATCACTTGTTTCTTGCTAATTCTATTGTGGGAGATTAAAGGGACTTACGTACTTTGTTACTTCAACATCTTAAATGGTGTTTAGTATCATGCTTGCTGAGCCCAGTTTCTGATAATTCATCGCCAGATGGCTCTTCTATCCAATAATCACTGTTCAGAATAAGATCACGCATTGGTCATATCACAAAATAATATATAATTAATATATATGAGAGTTCCCATCCCTAATATCATCAAAATATTTTGTGATAAAAAGTTGGGACAAAAATGATGATGTTGTTGGTGGTAGACCATGCTGGATCTAGAAAATTTATCACATACGTGTGTTCAATTGGCTATCGGCTTTAACATGTTCATCTTCATCCAACATTCTATTCATATGCAAGTATACAAGCCTTTCACTTCCAAATCATCATTCGAGAAAGTTTTTTCGTAATGGATAATGTAGGTTCAAATAAGTACTTGTGACATGCAAAGGTTGATGAAACCGTAGATTGTTCGTCTTTTACCAGTTTTATTCGACATCAGTCCATAATTTTTTTCTCCACATTTCCATTGTTAACTAGCTTTCGCTAACTAATAATTAGAAGATCATGTGAACTTTCAGATCTGCTCTAACAAAAGAAGAGGAATTCATTAGACTATTAATTAATATTTATAATCACGTAGATTAACTGAAATATAAGATTTTTCTTTTTGGTTTAGTAAAAATTTATTATCTAATTAATTTATTCCATGCGTGTATGATTTCATTGAGAGTTATTTCATGGGCAGCGCAGTTATGCTGGCATGATATAGGGAATGAGATCCATTCCGGAACTCTCTGTCTGCAGCTCGCGGATCAGTTATATTACCATACCTGTTTATTTGGATCCGGATAAATAACAAACAAGAGTCAAAGAAAAGGCAGTGATTCAAATCAAGATTTATATAGTAGAAATTAATTATCTAATTAATTTATTCCCTGCGTGTATGATTTCTTTGATAGTTATGTCATGGGCAATGCAGTTATGATGGCATGCTACAGGGAATGAGAGCCATTCCGGAGCTCGTAGACCGAGAGATCTAGATAGTTTAAAATAGAGAGAAAGAGATCCATGCCATTCAAATTTTGGATTTTTTGTAAAGTGGATCAGTGAGATAGGTTAATGGGGATCGTAAGATTGAAATTGAGTGGTCTGAATCTCTTGTTTCGTAAGCTTCGAACACAGAGATTTGAAGTGGATCTCAAACCATGATATAGAAACCAATTCTTTTAGGCTGAAGGGGGGTTGTGTGGGGTAGGGATGGCAACGGTTCGGTTTGGGGACGTAAATGATATATACATCTCCATAACCACTAAAATTAACCATATCCATACCCGCAAATTAACCATGGGGTATTATCCATAGCCATACCCATCGGATAATGGATTCCCCATCGGTTAACGGTTATATCCATCTTCGTCAATACAAAAAATATATTCGTACAATTGACGCATGATAATTTAGTAAATATTATTTTCGTCATTAAATATTAGATGTATAAAATGATTTAATAAATGGATCTTGTGGAGCATAAAATTAAAGCTAAACATTGATAATGTTGGCTGATCTTTGATATCTCCCATAAGCACCATTGAATTTCATAGATTTTGATTCATATCAAAACTTTTGAACTTTCGCACAAAATGCAACTCACACAATGCAATTTTTGTATTCTCAAGGTAATGGATTCGGTGAATAATAAATAAATAAATAAATAAATATATATATTATAATACTTTAATATTATATATAATTATATTATATATTATTCGGTTCGGATTCGGGTACGGATACGGATTGGGAACCTCTATAACCATATCCAAAACCATAACCAAATAATATTTACGGTTTTTCCCCATACCCAAAATATACCCGAATTTTCATACCCAAATCCAATCTATTCGGACGGTTATTCACGGGTATCGGGTTTAACAATTAGAATTGCCATCCCTAGTGTGGGGTGAGGTGTTTGCTTGTGTTGTGAGAGAGAAGGAGAAATTATGATTTGATTTTGATGTTAGCCGCTCGCCAACAGTAAACAAGGAATTCTTTGGAAAAGGATCCTCATATATACCTAAAACCTACCCCGTGCAATCCAACTTTAGGTTACACAAAATCTTTGTTCACTGTTTTCTTTTTGGGTTTATCTTTTGTGTCAGTATATGTTGAGAACACTCTAACCCCACCCAGAACTGTTTAAATCTCCCTTATATAACACTATAACCCCAACCAGAACTGTTTAAATCTCCCTTATATTCCTCCTTTGAAGTTTCATAAGATGTGTTCCTGTTGGCCAACATTTGGTGGGAGAAAATGCAACTTCCACCACCTAAGCTCAAAGTGAAAGGAAATAAGAGAAACTACTTATTATATTCCTCCACCCATGTCAAAGTTTGGAACATATGTAACTTTAAAGAAAATGGCTTTTGATACTTGATGATGCCCTTGTCGGCCATGATTCCACCATCAAAAGAAATCCATTTTCTTTATTTGAAAAACCTTGTGGAGTGTTTATATATAGAGAGAAGAATTCTTAATTGTGCCTTGACTATTATTGCTTTTTGTGATTGATTTCAGTAATCAGAAGTAAAATACAAGTAAGAAGCAGGGGAATTGGTGAGAGCTAGACCATTACCTAACTATTTGCGTGTGCACGAATTAATATTACAGTACGTAACACACAAGTGTAAATATATGGGAAGGATCCATGACACATGTTTCAAGCACAAGTTTGAACACAAATTTTAAACCATTACTTGAATCGGAAATTAACGTGTGGGGCGGGTTTTCTTAGCATTTCTCTAATTTTGCATTGACAACAAAATTCTGGAACTCTTTTAATTAAAATTTAGTCTCTCTTCAATCTCATTAATTGTTTTCATTAACTCTCACTTTCCTATTTAACTCTCTCTCTTATTTTTCAGTTTTTCATTTTGTTTTCAATTTTGTTTTCCATCTTGTGTTATTGTAGACATGCAAATTTCTGTAAAATAAATACTCACCAACACATTAAAATCTCTTATTTTTCAATTTTTCATTTTGTTTTCAATTTTCTTCTCCATCTTGTGTCATTGTAGACAAGCAAATTTATGTGAAATAAATACTCACCAACACATTAAAATTTCGACATGTAAGGAATTATCTTTGTTAATTCTTTAATTAATTTTCATTTAAATCAATCAAATTAACTGATTTAAATTAAAACAAGAGTAAATTGTAGCAATGGTCGCTTAACTTTAACTCAATTGGAGCAATGGTCCATCAACTAAAAATCCATTACCATTGGTCCTTTAACTTTAATCCAACTGGAGAAATGGTCCCTTAACTTTAATCCAATTGGAGCAATGGTCCCTCAAACTTTAACCTAATTGTAGCAATGGTCCTTCCAACATAATTCATTTTGACAAAATTTTGACGAAGTTGACGAAAAGGACCATAGATACACGTTTTGATTAGTTGAGGGACCCCAATTGTAGCAATGGTTCTTCCAACATAACTTATTTTGACAAAATTCTGACGAAGTTGACGAAAATGACCATGGCTACACATTTTGATGAGTTGAGGGACCAATGGTAATGGATTTTTAGTTTAGGGATCATTGCTCCAATTTGATTAAAGTTGAGGGATCATTGCTACAATTTACTCTTAAAACAAATGAAATGAAAGCCAAATTGGGGGAGATTGGCCCAATCAAGATGGGTGCATTTTTGCTCACCCACATTAACTGTGGTGTATGCTCACCATACACTTTCTAGGCTGTCATGTGTCCTCCCACTCAACCATAGTTAACTTTTGTAATTTATTTTAAAAAAAAATTTCAAAAATTCAAAAATTAAAAACTAAACATAAATAAAATTAAAAAAACCCAACAGTCGCCAAAGCAACCGCCTATCCCCTAGGCACTGACCAACCCTTCATCTCTCTTGCTCCCTTTTTCACTGTGTCCCTTTTTCTTCTCCATTGTTGTTTATTGCATCTTCACCAACGACTGCTCCGCTTGGAGCCATCATGATCAAGTTGTACAGAGAGATCATAGGATCACAAATCTCAGGACCTCATTCAACCTGCAAGCAGCAATAGAAATGGCTATGGAAGAAGATGAAGTAGAAGCACATCGTCTGGTGGGTGGGCCTATGCACCACTTACCATCTCCTCCGTCATCGTGTTCGAAAATCGCCGCTAATCCTGCCTCTCTCCCACCTCCACAACATCATTTGGGGCTTGTTGGGCAAACCTTCCCTCAATTTTGCTTTTTTATTTTCTAGGTTTTGGGGCTGAGGGAAGGTGGAACAATTTCGATGCGGCGGAGGGACGAGGAGAGATGGGAGGAAGGAGGAAGGAGGAAGATAGGGATGACACTGTTGAGATAAAAATATTAATTAAAAATTAAAAGGTAAATGCTAAAATAATGATTAAAGCATTATAATAATAAAATTTTAATAATAAATGATAATTTGAATCAGGGTCAAGTAGGAGGACACATGGCAGTCTTAGAGGTGTGTGGTGAGCATACACCACAGTTAATATGGGTGAGCAAAAATGCACCTAATCAAGATGACTAAATCAAGGATGAAATGTGATTGATTTATTTGATGAAGTCAAATCACAAATCAAGTCCAAATCAAGTCTTGGTTCTTTCGTTAATTAGTCAAGTTCGAAATCAAGACCAGATCAAGCTTCATTCAATCGGAGAGCCTATAAATACAAGGCCCCAAGACAAAGAAGGGTCTCCCCTAAAAAACACAGTTTCACACTCAGACGCTCAAACTCCCAAACATTCTACACACTCAGAAGCCTTAAGAAGCTCTCTGCATTCTTTGCCATACTCGTGAAAAACCATCAAGCACCACTACACATGTCGTTTCTCTATTGCCACAAGTCAAACCTTTGTGGCGTTCATTGGTTCGAGAGTAAGTTATTGCAACCCTCGGATCAACCATCCTACACACACTTTGCAACCCCGGAGATCGAACTAGAGGATCAAATTTTGTATCAAAGATTGTAATCCAAAATTTTTGCATTAATACAAATATTACTCTATACACGTATTCTTGTTTCATGCATCGCAAGGAAATTCATGTTTACATTCATATCTCTTGGAATGTGCTGTAAAAAACAGAATCACGTCCCATTTATATAATGTTGCACAACTTAGCTAGGTTAGTGCTTCCAGGAATGTTCCATTTGATTGAAGAAAAAAATGAGTCTTTTTTTTTTTGGCAGCCTAGCTATAAGCCACATGCCTCGTAATTTAAATAATGTGATCCAACGCAGTTTTTTAGGTCCATGCTAAAGGTCATGCTAAAAATCATAGGATTACTTTTATTCATATACTTTAGTATCTAATATTTTTTAGCAGTGTTGCAATTATTTTCGAACGCGCTCTTGATGAGATAGTGATTTTGGAACGTTCAGACCATAGTCGACCTGTGCTTGATCAATTGTCAGAAAATGACGAGAAAAGTACTGAAATATGGTACAGTTATTTTGCATGCTTACCCATGGGGCATGCCGATTCTCCAAAAGTCGATCTGTTGTGTGCAGCTAGTTGCATCCAACTCGTATGCTTTGAGCAATTTCATGATGGACAAAGAGGATAGTTTTTGTACGTTTGTGCTATACACCCTGCGCCACCACACTCTCACTACTGGAAAAAGGGGTGGAGCTAGCTAACTTTGCTTTTGGTAGCCTTTTTCTTTCTTTCTTTACGTTTTTGTTTTTTTTTGGGTATTTAATTATTATGGTTATTATTCCTTACAAAAATTATTATGGTTATTATTGTGGAGGTTGATTACATGAATGAATTCAAGTAGAATATCATTACGAACGATTAGGAAAGATTGCCAGTGGAGTACAGAGAATAATGAGTCTACATGTTATCTTATAATATGGGTACATATTTTCCTAATTTCTTTTCCTTTTTTTTCCCAATTACATATTTTCCTAATTTCTTTTTCGTTTTCTTTTTTTTCCCAATTATTAAAGAAGCATTGGCATTATGATTTCATTCTAATAATTATTTTTAGCTCAATGACAAATTTTTTAGCGTATCGGGACACAATCCAGTACAGCAAATGTAATAATACAATTAGCTGAAAAATCTCTCTAGTTTGATAATTAAGTAATAGCTAGGATAATCTCTACATATATTATACTATTAACAATTTGTAATACACAAAAACACACACACACACACACATATACATACCGAGGTGACTGTAAAGATGGAGGAAAGGTAGGTAGGTATGTATGTATAAGTGATTAGAATTTCCTTTCTAATAAAGAAATAATAAGTTGCTTTGTTATTTGAATCTACAATACTTCAAACTGTACATAATAAGCAAGGATTTTGTTTTATTGGTAGGATTTTGTTTTGTAGTGCAAACAAAGGTAAAGGCAGTGTAGGGTTTACAAATGTTCAAACCATCCAGTATGTCATAAAATTCACATATTCCAAACCTTACATCTCAAATATAGAGTATAACCCCTACTAATTAATTTTGCATCAGTTATTCTAACTTTGCAAAAAAAAAAAATTGCATCAGTTATAGTGTTACCTATACGATAAATTTTTAGTGTGGCTGGGTGGTACATCACATTTCATTATGTAAGTGGAGATAAGTTTTATTTTTTAAGTGTCCCTCCATTTGTATAATGACATGCGGTGTACCTCATATTTTGGACACATTGAAAAATCTCTCTACATGTACAACTATACTTTAATTTGTTTACGTACATAAGTCTAAATATATTTATATATATTTTTCCAATCATTATAAATTAGTTCATGTTCTTAAGTAGTATCTGTTAAGTTTGATTCCCTTGCTTAGTCCAACTTTAGACTTTATCATCAATTTAATTCTTCTTAAATAAGTATATACCAACTCAGTCATGCACTTGGTCAGTTGATTGTGTAATCCGCAAGAAGGCGGCCTAAAGTCTATGAAAACTTGAACGTGCATGATTAATCTTTCTTTGATGCTACAAAAAGTTTTGACATTGTCCAAAAATTAGTTACGTGAAGTGTTGTGCAGCTTGTGCTCGTCTCTCCCTTGTTTTTTACTCTAAGATTTTTGTATTAATACCAAAGTATTATTCCACCCTCTTTTGTAGGAAAAAAATTTGCATATCATATGAGTATATTGCTACGGTGGCGTTTGGTGCCAATAAAATAAAGACATGTGTAAATTCTTTGAACAAAGGTACTTGTTTCATTGCTACGGTATACCCGTATTGTGTAAGTTGTTCTTGTTAGAACTCATATGTGAGAAGTGAGTCAAAACACCTAATAAAGATATGAAATAACATGACTAAAAGGAGATAAAGTAATGAATGTTATACATGTTGATCAATGTATAATATAAGGTGAGAAAACTATAAGTATTGTACAAAATGATGTAGAGGACAATTATAAGGAGTTGGAAAATTGAAAGTAACTGCAACCATGATAGGTGGAGCAGTTACATCCTTATAACAAGGGTTTCGACACCCTTTCTTGGGTAAGTTACAAGGTACTCATAGTGTGAATCACTACAACAAAAATGGTCACTGCGCACAATAAATTATATGTGCCCTTTGAGGCCAAAAAGCACTAACAATTGTGCTCATAGACCAATAGCAACAATGCAGCTACTATCTTTGTGTATGCGCCCTCTATGGGTGTCACCATTGCTCAGAGGGCATGATACTGAGTTCTGTGCTCATGATGTCAGCACAAATAAAGGGTGTTTTGTGCCTACGTTCTAACAAAGTTGTCAGAAGACTACCTTTTCCAGCCATGTTGGCACTTAAAATGTAATTGTGCCTGCATGAATTAAATATTAAAAAAAAAATCATAATTTGAAAAATTGAAACTGAAATTGAGGTTTTTTTATTTTTTTATTTTTTTATTTTCATAAAATGTAGAAAGCCTACAATACATTCTCAATCTCACAAAAATATATTGTAATGTTACATATTTCATCTCTAATGCAAAAAGAACTTGAAAGCAGACATTTTTGGATAGATGCAGCTTCCCCAGCAAGCCTTGCACCTCATCGAATCTCTGCTGCTCCATAAACGAATTAATGAAGATGATCATCAGGAGAAGATCTTCCATTTCTGTTTAAGTATTCCTTCAAATAGTTTTTCCCTATCCTCCTACACAACAACATTAGTAAACTCAATAATTTAATGATTATAGTAATGTAAAACAAGATAATCTTAATACATAAGAATAGAACCTCCAACAATATGCAATTGAAATATAAGTTTTTCCATTATAAGAGCATCACTGTACCTTGAAATTCTGGACATCATTAGTGGATAAGCAAGACAAAAGTTGATTCTGCTTTGTAGTAAGTTGCTACTTACAACAACAAAAGTTGATAATTATCCTAAATAATGTCATTTTGGCCTACAAGAGATCGCAGACCAAGTCACATTTTCACCAAGGATGGGAAGTTCAACAGTTGGAGGGCAAACATATTTCATAGTGGTCAGAGAAAGTAAACTTTAGAAAAAAAAAAGAAATGTGCAAGTTTTATAGAGGATAGATGTACACATGTCTCACCTGGCTTGCAAAAAGGAGAACTACATTGACATTTTCTTTCTTGTAATTTATCTAAATGTGGTTTTGTCACCATTGCAACCCGATCAATGTATGGCTCAGTATATTTCTTAGCTTCCTGCCATAACGCAGAAATGCCATAAGAAAGAATTCCATCCACCAAATCCATATATTTAAAAAGTTCTCATGAGGGGCTTACGTGAATGTAAGGATCTGCCATATTTTGTGCCTTGAAAACAAGTGGTCCTATAGAACTCTTTGATGAACGATATACATCAACAGTTTTTGCAGTGACTAATTGAATGTTTGGTTCAAGATAGGCTTTAAATTCCAAAGATTGTTTCTTCAACCTTGGGATCCAGTTCTTCAAATTAAAAGAGGAAGAATTAGAAAGGTTGCCAACTTGGTTCAATATCTCAAATAAAAAAGTTGACTGTACACTAATTGTTTAGAAAAGAGGAAGATGTCAAACACCAAAGCTGAGTCTAATGACTTCAAAATTTATTAGTAAGATAGGCTCTTGCTGCTTTATGCTCATCTTCAAAACTCGAGTTTTGAAACTCAAATTTTGCCACTTAGTCCCATAAAACGCAACTTGTGTCTCACTTTGTATTTTGTATTATATGAAGAAGAGTTGGGGATAACATACTATTCTAATTCTTTCGACGATGATCTCAGCCCAACCCTCACCACGAGCTTTCATTTTTAAGGCCTGAGGACAAACAAATAAATGAATACTTGGCTATTCCAGTTTATTCACCTGGCAAGTGAACATCTTTATTGGAGAAATTTAATGAATAAAGTTTGGAATGTCACAGACACACCTTTTCAATTCCCAGATTGAAGGTTGGTATTCCAAGCTCATTCCAATAAGTCACAATGTACGTCTGCACATAAATACTTTGTCATGAAATTAGACTGACATTGTTATCCAACTAATCTGCGTGAATTTACCTGAAAATAGTCTACATGAACTCCAAATGTATGTGGAAGCCATCCTCCATGGACCTGATCATGGGTCACATCAGGATTTAACTATTGGCAGTATGGTGAACTTAATTTTAAAGTACTTGTAAATGGTAACAAGAACATGATACGCTTCACTGTTATTCAAGCTTAAAAGTTTGCATATGATTAATAAGAGACGGGGCCATAACAGAATCCACCTTTAGGCAATTGATAAATTTACTAATTGACTAGTCTCACTAAAAGAGGTAAAGACACAAGAATTAAACCTAAAGTGATAACAACAATGTTGCCAACAATAGCAGGCATTAGAAAATTATAGCATTACCATTTCCTTACCTCAGTCAAATCTTCAGATATCGAAGAAATCCCAAACTTCTCCTCCACCATTTCTTCCTGAGATATCAAAAAAATTAATACCATGTAGCAATTGATAGTTTCAGGTAGCAAATAAACGGACAACAAACTTCTGCAACTTGAAGATCATGTTCAGTTTTCCGAATTCCAGTCTTCTGTTCATCATTTACTTTTCGAAGCTAAAAAAGAATAGAAAGAGAGATTAAATTGGCCAATTAAATTACACTAAAGTCTGCTTTCACAAAGAAATTTTGCACCCATGGAAAATTAAACTTGATTACAGATTGTCTAGTTGTATACACCATGTAGGACCTTGATCGCATAACTCCACAAATGAAGGGATATCTGATCTACAACTCCACATATATTTAAAAGCTTTCAGAACTAATCAAAACAATTCAAAATAACATCAAATCCTAAGAGAAAACAGCTTCTCTTAAAAACACGTGATTACTAAACGAAATAATATTGTATATCCATGGCACCTGAACAACCAACACACGTTTACAAGTATACAATCGTACTTTAAAAATGAAATGAGATAAAGATGAAAGCACTAATCATCATCTTCCTTTTATTCTCTCCATTCTCCCTCCAAGTCGCCGACTCCCAATTCGAAGGCTACAACGACGAAATAAATGAGGACAACGACGACTACTCCTCACTCCCTCTTTCGAATTGCACCCGCCTTTTCCTCACCACCGCCTCCCAACTCGACTCACCTTCCCTGATCTCTCCCTACCAGACTCGAATCCCAACCCGATTCCCGATTCGGACTCACCATGCATCCATCTTCCCAAACCTTCCTTCACCAGCTTCGAGTATTGAGATGAAGATGAGTTCGAATGCCTCCCACTCCAACTCTAGAAATTGCCCCTCGATGACCCTGTAGTTACCAAAACTGCGAATACTTCCTCCGATTTCGATTCCAAACTCTCTGCCGATCCCAACCCCCCACCACTCTGAGATCCTTTCTTGTGGAGATCGTGTGCGGATGGTTCTTACCAAGGTTTTCTGGCGACAATGG
This sequence comes from Heteromeles arbutifolia, assembly GCA_024362995.1. Taxonomy (NCBI): domain Eukaryota; kingdom Viridiplantae; phylum Streptophyta; class Magnoliopsida; order Rosales; family Rosaceae; genus Heteromeles; species Heteromeles arbutifolia. Next base: position 2,079,999 of record JANCRC010000005.1, read on the forward strand.
AACTCAAGAGCCTCCACAATTTGATCTGGGGAAGGTAGTGAGATAAAGGGGGTTGGAGAGAGACGGGTGAGAATGAATCTGAGGGAGGAGAGTTTGAATAGGCTGAGTGAGTCTGGGTGAGGCTGCTGCTTTTGAAACCGAGTGGGTTATGGGATGGATAAAAACTAATACTTAAATATGACTTTGTGTCCAGACTTTAAACGAAGACACGAACATTGTGTCTTTAAGACTAAATGATTTAAATACTACTAAATCAAAGGGCACGAAAATACTTTTCGTGTGTTTTTAAATTAATAAAAAAATATTATTACTGATATTTATAAATAGTGACACGATTTTTTATGCTAAAAAAAATGATTACTAATATTTATAAATATGATTTGTTGTGGAATTTGCTGTTGTATTGTTCGAAGCAATAGACGAATGTGATGCTGGAGATTCGGTTCCAATTCTAACTCCGCGATGTCGCCTGTCCCTCATTCTCAATGATGTAGAACTTGATCAAATTCAAAAGAAACACAAGTGTATGAAGCAACCTTCCATTTTTCATAGACAAATTAGTAAAGGAGTGTGGACGTTTTATACTAGAATACAGGCACAAATCCATAATTGTGCCAACATATTGTTTTGCTAGAGTGATTTATTATTTATTAATATTTACTGGACACAATTTCTAACATCAGTGTCATAAAAAATATTTTATAATTATTAAAATATATTGTCTATCTAAAGACCCAATGAAAAGTAGACTGATTTATTATTTATTAATATTTAGTGGACACAATTTGACACACCCGAACCCGTAGGTAGGGCGTGTTGGCCGGGTATGAAAAGGGAAATTGCAGAGTATGTAAGTAGGTGTATCGTGACGGCCAGCACGCCCTACCTACGGGTTCGGGTGTGTCACAATTTCTATCATTAGTGTCATAAAAAGGAATATACAATTATTAACTCATTTGTCTATCTGAAGACCAACTAACTTTTGCACGGAGACTGACCCTAAGGGCATAATTGTTGGTTATGTGTCACTGCAGGTAGGACTTTTAATACAGTAAAAAAAATAAACACTTACTATAAAACCAAAAACCATATCACCAAGTATAAAAAATAAACCTGCAGGAAGATGACAATCTAAAAAGAAGTTCAAAAAGATATGAATCTAACAAACATTCATTAAACCTGGAAATCATCCTTTGTAAATCTTAAACACGCCACTTAGAACTACGGTGTAGTGGTATTCTTCTTTACTTGTAAGTGAGAGATCTGAGGTTCGGCTCTCACGAAAAACGAATTTGAACAACATTATTGCTAACTTATTTTGAGGCTAAAATATTGCACAATAATAAACAGCTTCATACCATTATTTACCACAATTTTATAAATTTTAATTATTGGTGTGCTAGAGGAGGTAAAGACAAACGAGAGAGAACATATAGTGCCTTTGACAAATAATTTTTATAGACACAAAATGTTTTTATAGACACAAAATGTTTTTTGTGCCCATTTTTCAGTAAAAAAAAAAGTTGTCATCTGACCCCACTCGGCATGGTTTTCGTGCCCATTACTGTATTGTGTCTGCATTTTTTAACATTGGGCACAATAGATGGTGCCCTCTATGGAATGAGAACTGTTTAAGCTTTTTGATGGTCAAACTGACACAAAATTCTCAATTGTGCCCTTTGTTTTGTACCCAAAGCTCATTTTGGTTGTAGTGAATGCTCGTCCTATTGAGAGCAAGAGTTCCAATGTTTCCAAGAGAATGAAAGGTCTTAATCACATCTTAGACATCATGGCTTCATCTTCGAGTGAGTACCTTCCATTTCATTGATTGTAACCTGATGCATTTGCAGGAATTAGGGTTAGTAATACTGCATGCATTTATTACAGTACGTAGTTCATATGTAGTGTTGTTAACGATCTCTATATGCTTCAGTAAACATATATATACATCAAAAAGGGCCTTCAGTTCTCCTTTTATAGGTGATGTACTCCTAATTGGACTTTGGAGTACAACGATATATTTTACATTAGGAGAAAGAAGGAGTTCGGCTAAATCACACAATGAGCAACCTAATTGGACTTAACTAATCAAGATTTGTTTAATTAACATTTTGTTCAATGGGCTTATATCAAAAGGGCTAAAAGAGCCACACACTAGCTCTCTCGTTCGGCTGAAATATATAAGCCACTTGACAAAGCCCAACCAACAACACACGACATATTCAAAAAGGACTTCTCTTGTTGATCTCTTACATGTTCCAAGTGATGATACATGTAACAACTAAGGAAAATTCGAACTTAAATCTCTTTAAATACATATTAAGAAGAAAAATATTACTAGATTAAAATTAATCGATATATATATATATATATATATATATATATATATATATTCCGTATTTAGTATCGGTACATAGACAATATCTAAAAAAAAAAAAAAAAAATAACTGCATACTTTGTTCGTACGTCACGCATATATATACATATTTTTATTTATGGAGCTTGGAAGGGGACAATGGTTTCTTGTAATGTTCACACATGTAAGCTAATTAGACCATTACATATGTGCTAACATACTAATATATATATATATATATATATATATATATATATATATATATATAACAGATCGAACTAAGTAATGATGAACTTATTATCCCAAAAACCATTGTATGGAAAAAATGCACGGTTATCCCATAAAAACCGGATGGTCATGCATGCAAATGTGGAGTAGTTGCGCTATAGCTATGGGTTTTCTTTTTTTGTTGAAGACTCAGTCACTGTCTCCAACTCCATCGCATATTGTTCATCTTCCTGACCTTTTCCATAACAATTTGTCCACAATAATTTGTCTGTCACGGCACTCAGAGCTACAAAATGCACGCAACGAACTGCAATATCGCATCAACAACAGGTTAATATTTCACTGATTAAATTATAATTATCATATTTGTTAGTATTAAGCACATTTTGGGTAGACAATTTATGTATTATCATCATGTTTTAGCTCTCTTTTTTTTTTTCAAGCAGAAACTTGATTAATTTCCATGTATTAATTGTGTATACCAAGGAAAACATTTGTTGCACCAATTTCCCCATATTTTCTCAGCAACCAAACACAACAATCATTCAACCATCAGTTTCAAACAAGCACCCAATCTTCCCTCAACATTTCTCAGAAACTATGTTAGGGATATATATATATATATATATATAGAGAGAGAGAGAGAGAGAGAGAGAGAGAGAGAGAGAGAGAGAGAGGGGCGGAGCTACAGGTACGCGGTCAATGGCGCCGGCATGGGATATTACCCTCATGCTTAAGCAATTGTCTTTTTAAGTTTCAACACCCTAAATTAAATCCTAATTTCGCCACAGTATGAAAATATAAATGCACAGTTTGAATCTATATGTGAGAGTTGAAAAAAAAAAAAAATCTACAACATATATGCGTCTGTTCCCATTAATTTTCATTTAGCTAAAGAACTAGATAAGTAAATCCTAAAAGAATAAGTAACTCTCAAAGACGCAATTACAATTGCACTTACGTACCTGTACATATAAATGTTGTCATTCTCATCAAGGATCTTCTTACAGTAGTTACATCTATCCAAGAAATTTCCAGTATGTCCTTGATCGTTCTCCTTCATATAGGGCGACGGCAATGTCATAATTGCCGACTGAGGCACATCATCGTCTTCGGTGAGAATCTTCGTCGGATAGCATGATGGCTTCATTTTCATCCGCAGCTTCGGTGGAGGCAACGGCTCATTGAGCACATTCATGTCGTCAAAGCTTGTGGAGGAACGAACCAAGCGCAAGCGTTTCCCTGGCATATTGGTGTAATTTACTTTTGGGCTTAGAGAGAAATATAGTCTTTAGAGAAGATTGCTCTGGGGAGTACTGTTGTTGGAAATGGGTTGTATTGGGAGGTATATATAATCACAGTTGGTTCTTCAACTGTGATTATATATACATTTACATGTGTTGTTATATATTTACAGTGTAAGTTTCGTGTTAGATATCGGTTGCGAATTTGGTAGGTTTTATTTAACTAAGAGTTGTGATCCCTAGGTCAAACTTACTAACTGTACATAAAACTGTAAGTGTTAATTTTGTTATAACTAATAACCGTGGTCAAACAACACAAACTAATAAACGATCGAGAGGTTTTGTTTTTGAAAGGTTAGTATTATAGGTTGTAATTTTATTATTAGTCTAGAAATACACATTTGGACCCTTATTGTTTTTTCTTTTTGTTTAATTTTATTGAAGTTATCTCTCTGAGGCAAAGAAAAGAACCAATATTTGGTCAGTTCCCCACCCAAATCACAATCTTTTTGATAAGTTGGTGCGCAAGATATTCAATTTTGTATATTTTTAATTGGCAGTAACACGCTCACAATATTACAATTCTCTTATTCTTGATCCTTATAATTTTGGATTAAACATGCACAAAATATGTAAAGAGACCAAGAAACCTCATTGATTTCTAGCTAACAAAATATGTAGTTAAGCATTAATTATCACTTTATCTAGTACTACAATCTAGTCGTATTCTTCATTACTTTTAAGCAGTAAATTTAAGATTCAACTCACATGAATGGTGTAGAACAATCCCCCTCCTCTTACATGTAAAAAATCGTTGTATACAAACAACATAAATTATCACGGAAAAAGAATGTAAGTTCATTAAACATGTGAAAGTTTTTCATATGATGCGGATTGCTCTTGTTAAGCAAAAACATATTTTCCCGTGATATATGATTAGCACCAAAATTCCTTCTATTTTTCCACAATTCAGAGGCTGGGCCCAATTGTTGGGTACAACAATATCTCAATAATACGTCTCTATTACCTCTAGCTATTTTTTTTAGGAAAACTAACGAAAAGTTATCAAAAAATTTAGTTTTAATGAAAATGAAAAAATAAAGGTGTAAGTGAATAAAGGTGTAAGTGAATAGTATCAGAAGTTTGGAAAAAAAAAATAGTATCAGAAGTGACTTTTCAAGATAAAAATGTCATTTTTGTTAAAAGTGAACAGTACCGGAAGTGTTTCATTAAGATTCTTTTTTTTTTTCTGTCACAAAATTAACGTGGTAGCTAAACCCCATCATATCAAACAGATTCTTATATTGTGAGACCCAAAACAAGTTGTAATGATTTTGGTTTGCGTTTTCCTCATCCATTTCCATTTCTCCAGAAGAGATAATTAAGAAGCATATTATCAAGGGTTAATTGGTACATTATTCTTGGTTATACAGGTTCTACAACAACAAAAACAATAATCAAGTCTTACTCTATTAAATGGGGTTGGCTGTTATAAAATATCACTGCGCTCAGTTTTACACCAAATTTTTCATTAACTCCAAATATTTCATATCTTTTCTTATAGTCTCTTTCAAAGTATTCCTAGAACTTCATCTACTCCTTTTTACTTGAGTCTTTGTTTCATAGTCGCATCTATAACACTTTAATGGGAAATGTATGTTCTATTCTTGTTACCAATTGAGTTGTAACAATTATGGTCACTACTCCATAATATAATACAAATTTCATATGCTCAAGTTGAATCAATCGATGAGAAAGTCAAATTTGAGAAGATTTCTTACTCCCTCCAATCTAGGATCCTAAATAATTTATCAAGAGCTACCATATACTACTATTACTAATGTTCTTTTATTTTAAACATGTGATTATAATAAGCTCCTAATTAGGTTGCAGAAAACAAGAAAATGTCATGCACATGCTATATATATTGATATCCTATTAGATCAATAGATGATATTTTTAATCTTTAATCTTTTACTTGCCATCGATATTGAGAAGTTCCCATAACTTACGAGGGCTTGTCGAGGGCATGCAACTGGCTCTCATTAATTAGCTGTTCTTTTCATATATTAGTGTCAACATAAAATTAATCTATATTAGAAGCATGAAATGCACCAATATTTGCTGTTGCGTGCCTCTTCTTTTTGAAATACAATTTGATCAACTGCGCGCTTGTTTTGTCATGGTTCATACTCCATGGTCTATAACTCACTTTCCTGGCCATGTTAGTTGCGGCAGCTCACGTGTGCATCGAATGGTTTTTTGAATCATTGAGAAGTTTAACGATGCGAATTTCGAATCTCTAAATAATACACATACAACAAAGGAGCAGCCCAAAGCCTGCCCTTTTAATAGCAGAGAAAAGAAATGCTAAGAAGACTCTCTCCGCTAATTTATGTTTTTGCACAATTCTCATATCAACATTATAAAATATTATGCAGAAAACATAAAGTGATGGAGAGTTCATGGAAAGTCTCACTTTAAGAGTCTCTTTAGCATTATCTATAAATATATGAATAATGCTATGTAGACCAAATTGTTAGACCTTGGTCTCCCTATCATTACCCTAAGCATATACAAAGTTTATTTAATTCCCCAGTATGGAATGCACACTCCCAACAAACAGTTTTAATAAATTTGTGAATGAATCCTTATAAGTAATGTATTCAAATTATGTCTTCTAATTAATGAGGATATATCTAGGGTTCTCTACCATTACTATTTGAATTAACTTTTGGGTGAGACCATACCCTCGGTACATATTGTAACAAATTCACTTTATATGTGTATATAATTATTTATTCTATCTTAATAAGAATAAGTAGTTTTCCAATTTAATACATGAATTAATAATAACATGTGACATTATATTACCATATAACAATTTCTCTTGTATAGAAATATTAATGCACAAAATCGGGTGGACTGGAGGAACATTTCTTTTATATATGAAAGAGAACCGACATAGCTTTTCATATCCATTCTCACATACGGTACCAAATGTTGATGCATAAAATCGGGTAGACCTTGAGTCCATCTAAAGTATGGTGTGAGGACTTTTGCAAGGGCACTCCGGTCAAAGCCAAAGTAATTAAGTATCGAAAGGCACCGGTGTGGTAATGGCCGTCCTAAGAGCCTCTGATACTTAAGCTATCAAAGTATGTTTAAGGTGCCACGTGGGAGTTTAGTGGTAATATAGTGTTGAATAGTAAATGTAATTAACCTTTTGAAAGGAGTAGAAGTTACCCCTTGTAGAGGCAGAGTTGGAGGAGATTTCTTGACTTGACTAAGATAGGAATGAATGCACTTAATGTGGTGTTGTCACTTGTCGCATGATTGGTCTCCAAGTTGGAGGGAAATCTCCCATTAGTTATGCAAGCAACCATGTGTCATGGTTCTCACTTATTGTGAGGTTATTACGAGTGACATTATATTACCATATACAACTTCTCTTGTATAGAAATATTAATGCACAAAATCGGGTGGACTGGAGGAACATTTCTCTTATATATGAAAGAGAACCGACATAGCTTTCCATATCCATTCCCACATACGGTACCAAATGTTGATGCATAAAATCGGGTAGACCTTGAGTCCATCTAAAGTATGGTGTGAGGACCTTTGCGAGGGCACTCCGGTCAAAGGCAAAGTAAGTATCGAAAGGCACCAGTGTGGTATTGGCCATCCTAAGAGCCTTTGATACTTAAGTTATCAAAGTATGTTTAAGGCGCCACGTGGGAGTTTAGTGGTAATATAGTGTTGAATAGTAAATGTAATTAACCTTTTGAAAGGAGTAGAAGTTACCATTTGTAGAGGCAGAGTTGGAGGAGATTTCTTGACTTGACCAAGATGGGAATGAATGCACTTAATGTGGTGTTGTCACTTGTCGCATGATTGGTCTCCAAGTTGGAGGGAAATCTCCCATTAGTTATGCAAGCAACCATGTGTCATGGTTCTCACTTATTGTGAGGGTATTACGTGTGCTTCAATAGGGTGCCTCAGCAAGAACCCTTTGACGAGTTCACGAGGCTTCCTAGTTGGCCGATACTCAATGATTTTGGGGTCGATACAATATGTTGCAAACAAGAAAGAGGAAAAATTATGTGACAAGAGCACTTATAATGGATGATTTTCTTGAAATCACCCTATCAGTTAATTATCACATAAAATCTATATATGAAGAGAAATGTTATTGACACTTTAAAAAAGTCAGTTTGCACTCTTCATAAGTGTATTTTTGTTTCAAAATACATAAAGTTTCAAGTGTAGAATGACTTGCTTAGAGTGTCAATAACAACATCCTATCCTTATAGCTAACTATATAATATCATATCTAAACAAAATTATTATTACATATGAGTTGTTTACTCGCCTAATCTTTCATCATCCTCATTAAAAAAAAAAAGAGTAAATATTGCTTCAACAAAAAAAGAAAAAGAAAAAGAAAAGTAAATATCGCTAATTGTGCTTCCAGGGATCCACATGCAGATGTAAAAGAGCCATTTACAAATGTTCAAACATGCATGCCTATGGCCCCATACATGAAGCTAGGAATACAAACGTTCCTTGCAAAAACTGGCATCATACACACGCACATTATATGGGATAAGAAGGGTTGCAGACCTCAAAAGGGGGGAAAACATAAGTAGTAGATATGTAATTCTAGATTGGTGGCAGATGATCGGATATTATATGTTTTTCATTGTTCCAACTGTATACATCGATTACATCCATAAGGATGCCCTATCCATAATATACTCGAAATTCCATTCATCACCTCAAGTTGGTAATGTCCGCACCTTTTATGCTTTCAAAACTATGATATTGACATTCTTCTTCTGAGAAAATCAGTGAACTCAATAAACTATGCTATGAAAGGAGAAATGTTGAGGAGACTCTATCAAAGTAAAATTCTTCGTGAAATCTCTGACACTTTATGTTTTTTTCACAATGTTTTATATTGTTGGCACAAAAATTGACGTTGAACTGTGAGGTGGCAAAGAATCCATAGAGTCCCATTTTCGAGAGATTTTTCAATGTGACCGGAACATGAGATGGTACATCACGTGTTTCTATACAAGTGGTGAGATTTTTGTGTTAAAATATTAATAACATAAAAAGTAAAATCTCCACCATTTATATAATAACATGTGGTGTACCACTTGTATTACAGGCACAAGGAAAAAATTTCTCCTCTGAGAGAGTTCCCTTAGCATTTCTCATATTTATAAGGAGTTGAGCTATTTTTTATATTACCAATTAATTTCAGGATATTGTTACTGACACTCCAAAAATCTCATTTTGCACCGCTCACAAGTGTATTTTCTTTTCTAAATAAAGAGTTTGAACCAAAATGAAAATTTTGGAATGCCAATAACAATTCCCTTTGAGAGAATCTCTATAGCATTTCTCATATAAGAATATGTATCTAAAGTTTTTGGATTATTGGAGAAAATCAAAACACTCAAACCCACCACATTTTTTGGACTGAAATATAATAGTCAAAGAATATTGTTGTGGCAGCATTATTACTTTATGCTTTGGATTGGAGGTATCTTAATTTTAAGGGATAATTTGTTTGAGATCACAAAATATTTTAACATTAGGATTGAGTCCATCAACACTTTATGCTTTTAAGGAGAGACCAAAGAAGAGAAAGTAGGGGTCAATGAAGAAAATGTTTAGCAAGTAGTATTGACCTTAGTTCGAGAGAAAAATTGTTTCAATTGATATGAGTTAAAGAGGAAAATTATTTTTCTTGACTTGTGCTTAAAATTGAGGTGATGATTAACTAATTATGAAATTATTTATTAACTTAAATCAAATCTCCTATAATTTTGGTTCACAATTCTGGCTGTATTCATCTATTGCAAGCACACAAGTAGTTGTTTTCAACCCTAACCGGTTTATGCGATTAAACAAAGGGATTAGCAAAAATGAGAAATTTTTCAGTGTGTCCGAAATATGGCTTGTACACTAAGTGTTGTAATAGAAGAGAATGCTTTGAATGTGTTAATTGTATTGTTCTCATCCTGAGGTATATATAATCATGTACAATCTTACTACAATAAGGAAAGAATAATTATAAGCAATCTACAACCTAAATTAGGAAACCAAATATTACAGAAATCCCAGAATTAAAGGGAAATACTATACAAGTCAACACTCCCCCTCAAGTTGGTGCATATATGTCACACATGCCCAACTTGTCCAAGAAACTTGAGAACTTGTCACTGGAACCAGCCTTTGTGAGTATATCAGCCACTTGATCCTCGGTCCTAATCAGGGGCAATTCAATTACTTTTTTCTCCAATTTTTCTTTAATGAAGAACCTATCAACCTCCACATGCTTCGTCCTATCATGTTGTACTGGATTATGAGCGATATCCCAAGCAACTTTGTTGTCACAAAATAACTTCATCGACGAACTATGGTTGACCCCCAAATCTCGTAATAGAAACTTAAGCCACAAGAGTTCACAAATACCAAGAGCCATAGCTCTATATTCCGCTTCTGCACTCGAACGAGCTACTACATTCTGCTTTTTACTTATCCATGTTACTAGATTACCACCAACAAAAGTGAAATATCTTGATGTTGAGCGTCGATCATCTACCAAACTCGCCCAGTCGGCATCGGTATACCCTTCGATTATGAAATGCTCATTTTTCTTAAACAAAATTCCTTTACCTAAACTTCCCTTCAAGTAACACAATATCCTCATCACCACACTCATATGCTATTTTCCTGGATCATGCATATATTGACTGACTACGCTCAAGGCATGAGCAAGATCAGGTCTTGTATGTGCCAAATACATCAATCTCCCAACTAACCTTTGATATCTTCCTTTGTCTACCGGTACTTGATTCTTGTCCAGACTTAACTTCGTTCCTTCAGCCAATAGAGTTGCTACAGGTTTACAGGCTGGCATCTCGATCTCCTTTAACAAATCAATGATATACTTTCTTTGAGACAAGAATATCCCAGACTTGCCTCTTAATACCTCAATCCCAAGAAAGTATTTTAGAGATCCAAGATCTTTCATTTCGAACTCCGTAGACAAATACTTCTTTAGAGTCGATTGTTCAACTAGGTCATTCCCGGTAACCACCATATCATCCACATATACAATGAGTGCTGTAATCTTTTTATTCTTTCGTTTCAAGAACAATGTGTGATCCCAATTGCTCTGGCTATACCCGAATGCCTTCATTAATTTAGTGAACCTGCCGAACCATGCCCTTGGTGACTGCTTTAATCCATATAATGACTTATTTAGCTTACATACCTTACCCTTGTTCATATCTGTTCCGGTACATCCCGGTGGAAGCTCCATATAAATTTCTTCAGTTAAATCTCCATGTAGGAATGCATTTTTGACATCGAACTGTTGAAGTGGCCAGTCTAGGTTCATTGCCATGGACAATAGAACTCAGACATTATTGATCTTGGCTACTGGCGCAAAGGTGTCCGTGTAATCTATGCCATACTTCTGAGTGTACCTCTTTGCTACTAGTCTTACTTTAAAACGATCAACTGTTCCATTTGTTTTGTATTTCACTGTATAGACCCATTTACATCCCACAGGTTTCTTGCCCATTGGTAAGTCCAATAGTTCCCAGGTAGCATTCTTCTTCAGTGACCTTAATTAGTTCCTCATTCATTACTTTTTTCCATCCAGGCTTCCTACACACTGTTACGAATATATACAGTAGAAAATTGATTCACAAATGACTTATTTGATTCAGACATGTGACAGGTGGACACATAGTTGTTTAATGGGTACCTCACTCTTGAGTTATGGGTTAGTTCGCTCATTGAATACTTAGTTTTACACTTAGGGTCTGCCTTATAAGTGGGTTTAGGAATACCACGATTATTTCTTTTCGGGAGACTACGGAGCGGTGGTCCATCTAGCGTAGAAGACGATTAGTTATGAGAATCACTGAGAGACGAGTTGGCACAAACTGTTTCTTCTACAACCGCGGGTTCCAACTGTAAGGGGACCGAAAGGGCCATGTCTCTTGCTATCTCGGACTCGGCAGGAAGCTGATGTGCAACAACAACCTGCTTGGAACTTGGCTGCTGTGCAGTCGACACGGGTTCGGTGGTAGGCTGCTGCACAGTAACCTGCTGCTCAGAGGCTGGTTACTGCACCGTAGCTTATTGCTCGGCGACAAGCTTGCAGTGGCTTGCCGTTGAATGGTGAGTGGATGCACCTTAGCTTGCTGCTCCGTTCCATAATCAAACATACAAACTTTATCATCATGAAACTCCCCCTAAAGTGAGGACTCAAAGGAACCAAAATACATCTCCGTTTCATGAAAAATGACATCGGCAGTGATAAACATTTTCTCAGTTGGAGGGTGATAGCACTGATAGCCCTTGTGAGTAGTAGCATACCCCATAAACACACATCAAAAGGCTCGAGGTTCAAGTTTGTTTTGCCATTGTGAAAGATGGACGTGGAAAAAAGCCACGCAACCGAGAACTCGAGGGGAAAGGTTAGGGACTAGCGGGCAGCTGAGAAGAGACATAAGAGTCTGAAGTGGTGTCTAAAACTCAAGGGTACGAGAGGGAAGCCAATTAATAAGGTAGACAGCAGACGTGAGGGCCTAACCCCAATAATACAAAGGAAGATGTGCCTCAATAAGAGAAGCACGAACCATTTCTAACAAGTGTTGATTCTTCCGTTCAGCCACCCCATTCTGCTAAGAAGTATATGGACATGTGGTCTGATGAACAATACCATGCATATCAAAGAAAGAGCGGAGTTCAGTATTAACATACTCGCCTCCATTATCACTTCGACCCACCAGAATTTTCATATTGTATTGTATTGAAACCATTTTGTAAAATTTTTGAAAGGCCATACTAACATCACTTTTCAATTTTAGCAAAGTAACCCAAGTCATTCTCATACAATCATCAATAAATATGACAAACCAATGAGCTCTACCAAGATAGGCAATTTTGGAAGGGCCCCAAACATCCGAGTGCACAATCATAAAAGGAACAAAACTCTTATTTAAACTTGGAGGAAAAGAAGTTCGATGGCTCTTAGCCATTTCACACACATCACAATTAAATTGAGAAACATTGTTTTTTCACATACAAACTAGGAAATCACTTATGCAAATAACTAAACGAAGCATGGCCAAGAAGACGGTGCCACATCCATACATCGGACCCTTTATTATTCTCGGCTGAAGTCTCATTCACTGACAGTGCTTGAGTGAGTAATCCCGAGTTACTGGAATTCAATTCGAGGAAGTACAGCTTCCCTCGTCTAATACCATAACCAATCATCTTCCGCGTTTGGATGTCATTCAATACACAAAAATAAGGCCAAAACACCACCAAACAATGTAAGGCAAGGGTTATTTGGGCAACTGACAATAAATTATAATTCAAGGAGGGAACCACAAGAATAGTATCAAGTTTCATGGTATTAGAATGGGAAACCGTGCCTTCCCCAAGGACTGGGGTAGCACAACCATTAGCCATATTAACCTTGGTGTGGGTAGAGTTTTTTAGTGAGGGAACCTGTCTAGAATCACAAGTCATATGTTCAGTAACTCCAGAATCAATTATCCATGTATTATTCATAACAGAAGTAGAGACATTAAGTGCCTTACCATCGGTACCTGTCGCGGCATTTAAAGCTAATGCTTTGCTTGCTACATTCGCTGAATCATCCTTGGTTTCTACAACAGAAGCTCGAGGTTTGTTAAAGCGAGGGTCATGTGTCTTATCCTAATTCTCGGGATACCCAATCAGCTCGAAGCATCGGCTTTTGGAATGTCCCGTCATACCACAATGAGGACATTTACCCTAAGGACGATCACGACCGGTTTGGCCAATTCTTGACTGCCCAGTTTTATTCTCTGACCTACCTCGGTTGGTGCCGTTGGAGAGGCCTCTGACCTTGGCTGCCGTTGAAGAGGCATCTGGCCTTGGCTGCCATTGCAGCCGGTTCTGAGCTTTGGCCTTCAATCTTCATAGCTTTCTTGCGATCTGCTTCACGACAAACATACACATAAGCAGTGTAAAGTCTAAGTGGTGGGTCTTTGCGCAATATTTCTCCATGAACCTGATCAAACCCATCATCAAGCCCACCAAGAAACAAATACAACCTTTGTCGCTCGGTTGTCTTCTGGAAAATCAGAACATATTTTTCACATGCCATGGCCACTTTGTTAAATTGGTCTCATTCCTGAAAAATCTCTGTCAATTCTCCAAAGTAACTAGCCAAAGGCCGCCCATTATGCCTGAGACGTGAAGCTTTCTGATTTAATGAATAAATTCTAGCCTCATCATTCTCATCAAAATAAGCAGTCTTAAGAGCATCCCAAATCTCTTTAGAAGTTGACAATCGAATATAACGTTTCATGATCTCTGATTTCATTGCCGACAATAGCCAACTCTTAATTCTCTAATCTTCAGAGAACCGATAATCATATTTGGGATCATCCTCTGCAGGGGCCTTAATGGACCCACAAAGATATCCCATGTTCTTCCTTCCACCAATATCAATTTGAATAAGAGGAGCCCATAAATCATAGTTCTTCTCATCCAAAACCATCGTAATGTTGAAGCTTGAATTATCCGACAGAATCATGATCAGAGCGATAGCAGAAACGATTTGGTTGTTCTCGGCAGACATCTTTCACAAAGAATAGAAACCTGTGCAGCGACAAAGGTACTTGGGGCAACAACAACATACGTTGCTCAGCGTAATTCGGGGCAGAAGATCGGGACACAGCAACAACTTCACATTGCTCGATGTTCGTCGGAGGCACAACGATGGTGCTGGGCACGGCACAGTAACAAACCCTGTTAGGGTTCGAAATTTTCTTTCCTTTTTTTACGACCTGGCTCTGATACCAAGAAGAGAATCTTTGAATGTGTTAATTGTATTCTTCTCATTCTTAGGTATATATAATCATTTACAATCCTACTACAATAATGAAATAATAATTAATGAAATAATAATTACAAGCAATCTGCAACCTAAACTAGGAAACCTAATATTATAGGAATCCCAGAATTAAAGGGAAATATTATACAAGTCAACAGTAATATAATCAGTCGAAAATCCTTTTTTGAATGTCCAACAAATATTACACTTGTACAGAGTCATGTTTCCAGCACACTAAAAAATCTCTCTCCCAAAAATATACTTTGCCTTTTCATCAAGTGCTTCATTTCGAGGCGACAGGAGCACTTTCCCGGCGTTTCCTCCCAACATCTGGAAAAAAATATTTTCTATGGAACCTCGTGACCTTCTTTGCCCTAAAATGACCTTATTTACTTGTTCACTTTCACCACTATGCCCCTGCCTTCCAAAGTCCAACTCTTCGTTTTTCTATTTTTGCACACCAAGTAGAGCAATGCATGAATTTCATCATCACTGTAATCCAACGATCCAAAGATAATTTGGAAAGTTGATGGATCCCACAATATTTATCCACCTCTCCTATAAATCCCTATAAATCTAGGTGTGCAACAATGCATGCACATGCTTGAAAATTTTCAAAGTTGTCTTAAAATTTGATAAAACATGTACATGCGCAGAACCCAAAGGATTGATCGTAGAAATTATTGAAAGCCAATATATATTTGCTCTTACAAAATTTACCAATGAGAGGACTTGCATAATTTCATTATCTGCTTCCCGTGGAGATCCAAGTACAAATCATCTGGGAATCGATGTTAATTTGGACCTTAACCAAAGAAAAAAAGGTTTGGAGCTGCACTTTCTTCATTGATTATAGCGGCTTATTTTCGAAGCCAAATGACTAGTTTTTTTTTTTTTTTTGTTGTTGTTGTTGTAACGCTCATCGATATTTTTACACTAAGGGATGGGGAGTTCGGCTAAGCCACACAATGAGCAATATAATTTGGTATCGAATTCGCTATTCACGAGATCTAAATGACTAGTTAACTAGTTAATTTTAACTTGTTAAAGGAAACAATTACGTACAGTAGAACCACGACAATATAATTAATACCCGATAAATTAATAACCTCGATTAAATAATATTTTTAGGCGGTCCCGACTTAGAATAATGTGCTAAATTAATAATTCGCAAAATTTATAAGATAATACATTACAAAAATCATATAGGTCCCACATATAAATAAATAATTTTCTGATACATAGTGCTTATAATTCGAATATGAGATCTTCCTAAAAATAACTTACATTGTTTGTTTCTTCTTAAAATTGATGTCACCTTGGATCTCGTCTCTAACTTTTCTCAACATGATAAGAAGATCTAATGTGGTTTTCTCATACTAGAACAAAAAATTATTCAATGCCATCACCTCTTTTAGAGATACTCAGAAGACCGCTTGATCGTATTTAATATTGTCCCTTGACTCACTTCCAAGTTAAATTTTTCTAACACCCTTAGTTGTAATTGTTTTTTAGTGTTACCTGGATTATCTTTGTTGTACTCGCCCAATGCTTTACGCATTTCATCAGTCATTGTTGATTTCTTTACACCGTTGAGAAGTGTGACATCCCACATCGCCCAGGGGAGTGATCCTTAAATGTACATTCTCATCCCTACCTAGCACGAGGCCTTTTGGGAGCTCACTGGCTTCGGGTTCCGTAGGAACTCCGAAGTTAAGCGAGAAGGGGGCCAGAGCACTCCCATGATGGGTGACCCACTGGGAAGTTGCTCGTGAGTTCCTAGAAACAAAACCGTGAGGTCGTGGTGGGGGCCCAAAGCGGACAATATCGTGCTACGGTGGTGGAACGGGCCCGGGAAGTGGTCCGCCTCGGACCGGGATGTGACAAGAAGCCTTTGTTGTACGTATGTGTAGTGTTACTATGACTTTTGTTTATTTAAGTTTTTGCTTGGCTAAATGTTCATAAAATGAAATAATGCAATACATTGAACAAAGCACAATCTATTTTTGGGAAAATAAGTAGATTCATGAATTTTACTCGGTTAAACAATGTAGAATTGTTAATTTGTAAAACGAGAAACTAAACATAATATATAGTGTTTAACAAACTAAGGAATACATTGATAAATTAATAGGTTATTAATTAGTTTTTTTTTTTTTTGCTCAAGAAAATAAATAGTTATTAATTAACTGTAAATTAATAAATCATTAATTTATTGATTTTAATATTCTCCTAAATTAAAAAAATTATTAATTTATAGAAGTTTAACTGTGATGGTAAAAATTGGGTTATTAGTCATTCTTTGGCTATTATGCATGATCCTAGTAAAGCCTTTATCTTTTCCAAATGCATTATTTAGAGAATTGTCGTACACTTATATAATCATATTTCTCTTAAAAAAAATCTTCCTCCTCTCCTAGCCTCTTTTGCAAAAATAAAGAGAGAAAATGCACCTGGCCTATTTTACAAAAATATAGGAGGAATTGAAATTAAAAAATGTATGATGAAATTTTTAGAATGTTAATAACAATTTTCATTATTTATGATTTTATTTTGCGACGAGAAAAATACTAGAATATTTCATTTGTTGTTTGACATATTTGTCATTGGCATACCAAAATAAGTCATGAATATTTCAGTCTACATATGGTGGACCTGAACATGGTGGAACAATTGAATTATTTGTGGACTCGAACTGGTTTCAAACAACAAAACTACTCTTAAAAGTGAATATAATTAAGTCATGGTTTAACTTGACAGACCAAAATTTTACGAGCGTATATCGCTATAAAGTTCCTCAATCAATGACGGATTGAAATCTAGATAAAATAGGGCGATATTGGAGGAAGGATATTGGGAGTAGAATTGACATGAAAGAGGACTGAAAAGCAGTGAGTGGGAATTCAGATATATGAGCACGAGTTGGATCAAATCATCGTAAGGGAATGTTATTCACTACGAAAGAAGAACCTAAACGAAAAGAAAAGGATAAAATAAAAGTAATGCATGCTAGGTAGAGTAATTTTTAAATCAAATTTACAAATCATGTGATGTGTCACCAATAGGAAATAAACAAGTTAATCAACACGTAAGTAATAATTTAATAATCAACAACTACGTCATAAATATGATTTACAAAATATAGTTTAAATAGATGATCTTCCTAGCATTTTTTTTTTAAACGAAAGGAGCGAGGTACATCTCATATCAAATCACCGCAATGAAATAATATTCACCGCGAAAGAAGAATCTGAAAGAAACAGAATAATCTTCACATCCTCCAGCTCTACTAAAGCCAGTTTTTTTTTTTGGATGGTGCTATTCACACACTCATTTTTACCTCTCACACACCCTTATTAATTTTAGACCATTGATCTTCTTCAATCATTCGATCTGATGACTAAAAATTGAATGAGATGTGTAAGAAGTACAAATGAGTGTGTAGAAAGCAGTGCCCTTTCTTTTTCATTAGAGTGGTAGAAATTTCTTCTTTTCTCAATTTTTAACCTTCCTTCTTTTTTTCTAATTAGTCCACTGATTCATTAGGATTGCTAAACAAATAAGTAAACATACCATTAATGCATGCTTATCGATTTAGTCGTTGGAAAGTTCTTGAGCGACACAACTGGTACCTTTTCAAATCCTCTGATCATGCAGGCTATTTTCATAAAACTTCTACAGTACTACTCCAAATTAAGATTGTTCCAACATCATTCATATCCATTATCCAGCATCCACATAAACACAAGAAGAGGAGAAAGAAATAAACGAAAACAAAAAAGGTCAAGTTTCGACTTTGTTTTATTTTCTTGGTCATTGTTTCAACTTTATATTCTCAGAGAAATAAATGGAGCATTAAAAATTAACTAAAAATAATGGAGCACTAAATGCAAATTAAGTAATGGAGGACAGTGTAGTAAAAGCAAAAGATTAGATAGGCATCGTGGTTATACCAT
The DNA here is from genome assembly GCA_024362995.1 of Heteromeles arbutifolia. Classification (NCBI taxonomy): domain Eukaryota; kingdom Viridiplantae; phylum Streptophyta; class Magnoliopsida; order Rosales; family Rosaceae; genus Heteromeles; species Heteromeles arbutifolia. The sequence goes on from JANCRC010000005.1 coordinate 2,098,707, forward strand.
GGTCAAAGCTCCTTCTGTTTTTTGTGTATCTGTGTGCAAGCATGCAAACGGGATAATTGGCTCGCCTGGCTGCAACTAAATTCAATCTCAACGGGTCTCAATCACATAAAAACAGCAGACACGTGGCACACAGAACTTGAAACGCCTTGATGCTAAGTTATGCACCACCATCTCTCTCTCTCTCTCTGATATTAACCCTCCCACTCCACATTTTTCAAGAAGATAACTGAGAGAGAGGCGCTGTTAATTTCTTGAAATTGCATAAAGTTTAGATCTTCTTTGCATTTTGTTTCAGGTTAGTTCTTTAGCTTGTACAAAGTAAAATGTAAAAACGAAGCTACGAATTTGGTTTTTATTTTTATGATTCATTTCTTCATTTGCAGTCTTCGGTTGAAGGGTTTTTGATCTTTTTTTTTAATTAGTTGAAAGCGATAGATGTGGGGTTGTGCCCCCTTATTGTGGTGCAATTCAGTCAAATAGGAATATATTTATGTAGGAGAATATGGCGGGAACTGTGTCATCATCAACAATGGCAGGTGATTTTCTTTATATTTGTTTTTATTTTCATTTTTGTAATTTTTGTTTTTTTCAGTAGCATAGTTCTGTGGCCAAAAGATTCTCACTTTTGGTACTAGTGAATGAGTACTAGTGAACCATAGTATAATCTGAATTCTGTAAACTCTCTGAATATGTAGTTGATCGGCGGGAAAAAGACCACCAGTGATTCAACTGTTTAGAAAGCAGACTCTCTATTCACCAGAAGTCATATAAAATTTAAATAAATCCAAAAGTTTTGAAAAGGTATAAATTCTTCGCAGAAGATTTGCTCCTCCTCCTCCTCCTCCTCCTCCTTCCCCTTTCGCTCACTCTCTATCATATAATATGAGATTTATTTTGTATCGTATAATATTTATTTGATAACTATATATACATCTCTCTGTAATGAATGCATCAGGATGTGGTGTTGTGTTCTTATACACGTATACATGCTTGTTTATCAAATTACACACGTGCAATGTGCAGGTGCTTCCCTTAGGTTTTCAAAATTCCAAAAAAGAGAGAAAGATTAAGTTCCTTTAGGTGATGCATGTTTGTGTGCTTTCAGGAATTTTCTCATTTTGTTGAAACCTCACATTAATAGTTGGCTGTCACTTGTGTGCCAAGTGATAGTACTACAAATTAGAATTCTCCCTGTAGAATTGTTTAACGTGTTAAATGAGTAATCTTTAGGTGTACTTGAAATATCGACATATGGTATTACAATTTCACTCAAATTATACCACGTTTTTTATTTTATTAATATATTCTTGAGTCTAGAGACTTATTGTAAACCAACCCATGCCTAGGAAAGCATGTCACAACAACCCTATCTCAATAGTATCCCTTTTTTTAGTTATAGTTGTTAGAATAAACAAGTATTCAATATAATAACCACGAACATAAGGATTGATCAAGTAAATCACAAATCTTGAACCATGTAAACAAGAAGCAAATAAGATACAAAACGTGTTGATCGAAGCATACCTGCAGACATGTTTGTGGATGTAGACGCCATATGTATTCTGCACACAACCTTCTTCTCTCTGCAAAGCACAATACTCTCCAACTTATAGGCTATTGGAACAATAGGAGCGATCTCTTTGTGAGAGCAGGGATTGTGTTTTTATACTACAAGTTCCGGACTACCGATAACAATCCTACAAGGAATATGAAACTAAATCCTTGTATAATCATGAGTACTAAACTCATGTCCCAAAACAGAGCTCTAATCCAAAACCAAATAGGATTCACTCTCATAAACATATTGAGACTTCTTTATGTTAATCCACAATAACTTAACCCTGTGAAAACATACTCACATTCCAACAATAGTATCATTTCAATCAGAAGAAGAAAAGATCTGCTAGCTCTTGTATATCTTTTACTAGAATGTATGTTTTGGTCAGTAAGGGTGTGCAGTGTACACTCTACAATCCACATGATACTGGCGGAGGCTAATTAATTGTTGGTATAATTTTTAATTAGTTTAAAGACCTTCAACATTTTTTTAACCTGGGCGCTTAACTGGACGGCACAACACTATACAAGCTTCTAACTGTAGACAGGACATTAGCAGAAGATATTTAATTAGTAAATATCTGCTTCCACCTTTTGACGGATACGCAAACCAATTTGGTGGTCAACAGAATTCTTTGGGGAAACCGAAAACTAGCTAGCGAGATAAATCCTTCAATCTTTTCTTAATTTTCTTTTTGGGAATCAATCCAATTTTTTAATAATGAAAGAAGCAGAGAGTTTGGTGAGATTTTTTTAACACTCGAGCAATCCTTACTCCTTAGCCAAGTCCTTTTTAATATTAAATATGTCGGATTTTTTAGGTTTATATATTGCATGTCCGTACACTCACGTCTTTTACACATGCAGGACTCGGGGATCCACAAATTGGGTTTTCTTTGGTAGTGAGAGCACCCCAATCTTGGCAGATCTTCTCTTCTGATTTAAAATGGCTTCGATCACCTGATCAAAAATCTCAGTTCTCTCTTATATATATCCCTTTGTAGATAAATGTAAAAGAAGAGAGAGAGAGAGAGTGAGAGGTCGGTTGGGTTTGTACAGATATATCTATAATCTAATTAGTTTAACTTTACGTAGAGTGTCGATTTGAGAGTGGGAGATGATTTGCAGAGTGTGGGAATGCTGGGTTTTCGGGAGTCATTTGTTGCACTTAACGAGGTCGAGAGTTCCAATAAACCCTAGTGGGTAGAGATAAAGGAAGATAATTTTAGAGAGAGAGGGTTTGGTTGGACTTTTCCAAGTTGGAATTTAGGGTTTGTCTCAGTGCAAAGACTGAATTGGAGCTCGACTTGTATTTTAGTATGACACTCGTGTCTCTTTAATTTAGTTTATGGTGATGAAGATAGCAAACGCTATTTACAATTAGAAATATATATTTATATAACTATTGTGGTAATACTTGATTCTGAAGAGTTCGAATGTGGTGTTAAGAGTCAGATCAGTCAGAGTTAGACCAGCCTAAAATGACCACTGCTAAAGGGGTGACAAACATATTTTTATATAATAATATAGCTTGTTACTTAATTTGTTTGTCATTGTTTTACACATAGAGTAAGACTATACCTACCCTAGCTACCTAGTTTATGCTAATTCATATAAGTATACCTTGTATCATTCTCAAGATTTTCTCTTTTCAGCCTCTTACCCTCCTCTCCTCTCTCATCTTCTCAAAACTACATTCTTCTCTACACATGAAAATCTAGAGATAGAGAGAGAGAAAGAGAGAGAGTTGCTGCTTCACCAATCACTCTTTCAAACCCTAGCTATATATAGTCTCCTGGGTAAACATCTATATCACTTGTTCTCCTCTCTGGCTTATGAACACCGCTAGCTATAGTTTTGGGTTTCTTTGAATGTTTATTATAACATTTTCCATTTCCTTGTGCAGGAGAGGTTTTTGAGTTTTTGGAGGAAGAAGTTCAATCAAAGCAAAATGGGGTCTATGAATTCAAACAACTGGCTTTCCTTTCCTCTTTCTCCTACTAATTCTTCCTTGCCATCACAACTCCACCCTTCTCACTCTCATCAATTCTCTCTAGGGTTAGTAAATGAGACCATGGACAACCCTTTCCAAAACCAAGGTAATTCTTTTTTCTTTTCATGCATAATATCTGTCTTTTTTTTCCCTTTTTCTTCTCTCAATCTCTCTCTCTTCTCTTTACTTTGTGAATTTATAGAGTGGAATATGATTAATACTCAAGGAAGCGATGAAGTTCCAAAGGTGGCTGATTTTCTTGGCGTGAGCAAATCCGAGAACCACTCAGATCTTGTAGCCTTCAACGATATTCAGGCCAACGATTCTGTCTCCGACTACTTATTCCCGAGCAACAACATAGTCTCTGTACAAAACACCGTTGTAGACAATTCTAGCAACTTTGATTTCCAAGAAAAATCCAACAGCCTCCAATCGTTGACCCTATCAATGGGAAGTGGCAAGGGTTCTTCAACATGTGAAACCAGCACCGACAATACTAGCATTACTACCGTGGAAGCTACCCCAAGGAGGACTTTGGACACATTCGGACAAAGAACATCTATTTATCGTGGTGTAACAAGGTCAATTTATACACCCATTTTTGTTTTCTTTATAGAACCTTGTTTTCTTGGTCACTAGGTGATTGAGGATTTGTGGCCATTCACTCTTAGATTTTATATAAAGAACTCATATTAAAGCACATTTCTATTTATTTTCTTGGTCACTAGGCGATCGAGGTATTCTGGCCATTCACTCTTAGATTTTGTATCAAGAGCTCATATTAAAGCACATTTCTATCCATTTTCAACCCTTATATCAAATCTAAGAATAAGTGACAATGCATTCCTTGGTACCAGGTGACCAAGAGAACCCTTCTTTCCTTGTATACATTAACATAAATAATTTGCATCTGTAAATATATAAATAAAACAGGCATAGGTGGACAGGAAGGTATGAAGCTCATCTTTGGGATAATAGTTGCAGAAGGGAAGGACAATCCAGGAAGGGCCGCCAAGGTATTTATGCCCTATTCTCCTACCGCTAGGGTTTTCTGTGTTACATACACCAAAGTATATTTTTACCCCAAATGTGTCACTGACCATCATTATTCCTTGATCTTCATCACGGTCGTTGTTGTTTCGGGCGTGATTTTTCCAGTCTACTTGGGTGAGTACAGATTCTAACTAGCTACAACTTGTTATTTAACATCCTGAATTCTTAAAGTTGATGGTTTTGAATGTTTTTTTAAATGAAAGCAATGTTTTTTTGGCTTATTTTAAACAGGTGGGTATGACAAAGAAGATAAAGCAGCTAGGGCTTATGACTTGGCTGCACTAAAGTACTGGGGAACATCTACTACTACAAATTTTCCAGTAAGTTTATTTATGCCAAAAAAAAAAAACGAATTAACGGTTGCCAATGTGATAAAAATAAAATAAAGGAAAGAAAACGAGAGTTGTGTTTATATTATACATGGCTCTTCGAGTAGTTTTATACTATTGCTGCAGATCAGTAACTATGAGAAGGAGGTGGAGGAGATGAAGAACATGACAAGACAAGAATTTGTGGCAGCCATTAGAAGGTAAATGAAATAGATAATGTATATTTCCCTAATTTACACCTTTTTCTGTTTCAAGAATTTGTTTCTTTTGTACTAGAAGGTCTTAACTTTTCTTTTCATTTAATTAAACTTTCAGGAAAAGTAGTGGTTTTTCTAGGGGAGCGTCCATGTATCGCGGAGTTACAAGGTACACTAAACTAGCTAGCTAGGCACGCTTTGTCTCCATGTCTCTCTTCCTCTATCTCATTGCACGAAACAAAATCTTTGTTCAGGCATCACCAACACGGACGATGGCAAGCAAGGATTGGCAGAGTTGCCGGCAACAAAGATCTATACTTGGGAACTTTCAGTATGTCCATGCATACAATACAATTATTGCGTATTTATATCACACATATACAATTCCATATACATATATGTATGAGTAATGCTACATAGACCAAATGTGATGTGTCATCAATAGGAAATTAGCATGTGTTAACCAACAGTACTTAAGTGATAATCCATCTATCAACAATCATGTCATACGATTTACAAAATATGGTTTAAATTGATGGCTTCCCGGACATTACCTTGTATATATATGTATGTATACGTATATGTATATGTATATATAGTTATAACATAAATACTCCCTTGAAAATATATAAGATTATGGGATTCATGCAAAGCTCAATTAGAAAAGTTAGTAGCCTCATTTTTGGTTGATAGGTACTTTTTTTTACTTGTATAAATTAGTAATACTTCTTGGTGTAAGATACTTTTTGAAGTAAATGTGGTATGTGACTTTGATCGATTGAACTCTATATAGGTACTGAGGAGGAGGCAGCTGAAGCTTACGATATAGCAGCAATAAAATTCCGAGGCCTAAACGCCGTAACCAACTTCGACATGAATCGATACGACGTGAAGAGCATTTTGGAAAGCAATACTCTCCCCATTGGAGGAGGTGCAGCAAAGCGTCTCAAAGAGGCTCAGGCCTTGGAATCTTCTAGAAAACGGGAAGAAATGATGGCTCTTGGCTCCACGTTTCACTATGCGGCTGCCGGAGCTGCCAGTTCATCAACCTCAGCCGTTCGTAATTTGCAAGCGTACTCTTTGTTGCAGCCTCAGTCAACCTTTGATCAAAATGTACAACAATCCCAGCCTCTACTGACTCTCCAAAACCATGACATTTCTCAGTACACCCACCATCATGACCCTTCTTCATACCAAAATTACATCCAAACCCAGCTTCAGTTGCACCAGACCCAGCAGCAATACCAGCCTACCCAGCAATTCTATAATAGTTATGGACTTCAGAGTACACACCCAGCTTTGCTTCAAGGTCTCATGGACATGGGTTCTTCTAGTGTGATGGATCACAACACTGGGAGCTCTAGTGGGAGTTATAGTGCTGGAGAGTATTTAGGAAATAATGGAATTGGGTTGGCTTCAAATTCAACAGCAAACAATGGAGTGGGTTCATCAGAAGAGCTTGCACTTGTGAAGGTTGATTATGATATGCCTAATGGAGGAGGGTATGGGTATTTTTACAATGTGGAGTGACTGAGGGTCGATATTGAGATTTTGTATGACTAGTACTTTTGTGATCGGGAGGACTTAAGGATGGTTAGAGACAGTTTACTATTCCTTTTTTGGGTGATTTGAAGTAACAGGAGCTGATTTTCAATGCAAACTCAAGGAGCTGGAGGACCTTTTATTTTGTTCTAGTATTTTGCTGTTGTTTTTTTGTCGATCGTTACATTGAAGTCTGACCATAAATCCCGTTGTGGTAAAACTTGGTAGGATCAGTAGAATATGGGTGCAAGTTGAAACCCTAAATTTTGTGTGCATAAGACCTATTGTGCAGCTGCTGATGTAATTCTCCTTGTGTTACCGGTAGGCCATTATTTCCATTTGAGTTTACTCCACCTTGTTTCAAATGCAAGTATTGTATATACGTTTATCTTAACCTTCTCCACCGAATTATTGCATAGTGTAGCGTGAGAATGTGATGTAAAAATCAGTCTAACGTCGGAGAATAAAGAGACTTTGCATGAGCTTGTAAGAAATATGACTACTAATGACCATTTGTTTTAGGGGGAACTTCAACCTTTTCAATAGTATCAAATTGGATTTTCTTACATGTGAAGCTAACGGCCGCATGTGTCCATGTATTAGGCTCAAAGATTCATCACGTGGGAGGAGAATTAGTTAAGAGCATTGTACGGGCTTATAAGCGCACTTGCTACTCAATTGCGAATTGGTTTCAAACTACAATCTCAATAATATTACTAAATTTCTAGAAAGACAAAAACCAACAAAATAGATTACAACAATTGTTTGAGATAATTATTGCGAACTGATTTTAGGATAAAAGCTCACTCAATTGCACTCTATTCCAATTCTTAAGTAATTGTTGGTGTGGAGACCTTATATCATCACATGAATTCAAAAAAAAAAATTACCATATCAAATTGAAATCCAAAATACATACTTTATATCATCACATGAATTAAAAAAAAAAAAAAAACCATATCAAATTGAAATCCAACATACATACACCTTTGTGTATAGAAATTAAAGATTTAGAGTAAGAGAGAAAACTAACCCTCAAAGGCTTTGGCGACAGCAGACCCTGATGCCTACAGAGGTACAAGATCAAGACGGATGATAACGATTTGCACTTAGTATAGATGATGAGGAGAGAGGAGGAAGATGAATGTTGGAAAGGAGCTGAGTTTTCCAAGGCGATATTAGACCCGCCTGAGTTGTTTCAATTTCTTTCTTTCTTTACGTTATGCAGGTGGAGAGGAAGGCAGAACGGGAGGGGAGAGAAACATGAAAAGAAAAAAAAAGAAAAGGGGTATATACTTGATCCATATCAGAAAATTTGAGGTTTTTTTTTTTTTGGGTCAAATTGTAGATAATATTCATAAAACAAGTTCAAAACGGACAAAGTATAACGTACATAATCCTAAAATGGATTGGCATACAGAAAGAAGGCGACACTTATGCAACTAAAACATGAGTAAATAAAGCATGAACAAAGATTTTTCCCTACAACAATTACATGTGGAGGATTTTTTTTGTCGGGTTGAAATTTGAGTTGTTGGATTTATTCTAGTTTCATGAAAATCTAACTAGTCCAATTTCATGAAATTTGAGTTGTTATTGGATTTAGTCTAGTTTTATGTATATGCCAATATACATAGTACCTACAACATAAATTGATTACCTGTAATGAGGTAAAAAAAAAAAATTAAGATACGAATTAAAAGCAGGAAAAATGGGAACTAATACTTATACTTAATTCTAAAATTGAGAAGAAGATAAACCTATAATTGGTCCACTTGAAGTATTATTTTTATTAAAAATATCAATGTGCTTCTTAATAAAAGCACTTTTGAGTCGAAGTCCTTTTTAATAACAATGTCCAGAGGGCTTTTGGGTCCTTCTACACAATTAATTGGGCCTCAGGCAAACATTTAAAGGTCCAAATGGACAAGCCCTTCATTTTCGGGCCTCAAATTTTCTTTTCAATTCTTTTATATATTCTCCAAAAGAAAAAAAAATCCTCTCAATTTCTTGATAAAAATAAATAAATAGAAAAACCACAATTTTAAAGCGGCGAGTGCGAAAATACTACGATGCTAGAAATCCATTAACCACATCCCCAAGAAATGGAAGAACCATCAATTTAAAGAGGAGGGCAATTCGTGCAGGCACAAGAAAAAAGCGATCCATCAATCGCTTCGTCGAAATTTGATAAATAGAGTATTTAATATTGTGTTTAGGCTTTCATTAATTTCACCGTTGAGGTAAGCTCTCTGCTAAAAGCTTCTAATCCATCCTTTATTTCTTTTTTCATCTGGGTCTTTATTTTTGCTAGATTTATGTTTTTTTTTCCCTGTGAATTCGAACTGAAATTGGAATTACTGATTTAGGAGAAACAAATTGATTAGTTTTTTATATGCGTGTATGTGTTGGTCCTGTTCTTGATTTGTTGTTTTTTTTTTTTTTTTGCTGTTACTGCGGTGAAAAAAGTTCATAGATTGCTGATTCTGGAGGACCGTTTGTGAATTTTATCTGAATTTGAATAATTTTTTATCTGGGTTTAGAGTTACATCTGTGATTTGTTGTTTATGTGGTGAAAAAATTAAAATAGGATGGCTTTATATTTTTTTCATGAGACTTAATTTGTGTTTGACATTACAAGGAAGGGTGGAGGAATTTTGAGATTAGGGTAAGTTTTTAGGAATTGCTTTGGAGCTAAAGGTTGTTGCTTGAGAAATTAATAAGCTTTTCTGAGACCAGGTTTTGGGTTTTGAATTCTGCCCTTTTCTTTGTAGGAGTTTAAGATTAGGATCAATGGTTTTGCCTAGGGAAAAACTTGATTTGTGGGTGAGATAGTATTGGGTTTTGTGGGATGTTCACCCTGCTTTGATGATGAATGTTACAGCGTGGTGTTAGATTAAAAGTAGGACGCGGGTGCAAAGAATATTAATTTGTTTGTAGTGAACAAAAGCCGGTGGTGCTGCGTTTTCTCCAGCTATAACTACTTGATTCTTTTAGTTTTCAGCTTGGTAGTATATTTGCTTATGATGCCCATATGTAGGCAAGTTTGTAATGTTCATCGTGGTCTTGGAATTCTGGTACAACCCTCAGTTTTTTGTGTCTTGCGTTCTTCACAGAATCAAAAGTTTGTTTTTGCTCTTTTCAGATCCTTCAATTCTGATAGTTTTTTTAGAAGAGTTGTAGCATCAACTTTTGCATCGTTAGTTGACATTCCTCGTTGATGCATATCTAGGTAGTATTTCTGCATTTGCTTTTAGCTCTAGAGATGTGCATCAAGGAAGATGGTAGTCTAATAATTGCGTAGAGCAAGTGTCACATATTTGTAAAAGCTTTACAATCATTTACCATTAAGAGTGTAAAGGAATGCATAATGTAAACGAAGTGTCTGCCGTAACAGTTCTAATAGGAGTTATTAACCTAAAAGCCTTTAACTAGTGAAAAGTCTAGATGACGAGCAATCCAGAAAGTCTTGTCGTTTTTCGTTGGTTAGTCATTTGACGGCATTGGACATCATCTATCCGTGTATTTATAGTTCTACCCAGTAATCCATACAAATTTTAACTTTATAGTCTATCTCTGATCTAGCATTTGATATTTTGAAAAGTTTCTGCTGTCAGAGTATTGTTCATCTGTCACTGTAAGATTGAACATCAAGCAAAAATAGGTTATTGTAGTCTCAGCCTACTTTTTCTAGTGGGTTTAGAAACAACCACATAGTACAAATTAATTCGGTGTAAATTTTGAAAAAACTCCCAAATTAAGAGCATTGTCATCATGTAGTCCCAGCCTACTTTTGATTGGTGTTTCCCAATTGCATGATTGGTATTTTTTTTTGTTGTGGTCTGAATACTCCTATCAATGGGCTTCATTCACTGCCCAAACTGTCATTGATTCGAAATTGTGCATAGTCAAATTGCTTGCAGTCAGGTGCGTTGGCTATGATAACCTAAATTCTTAGTTTACGCTCTCTCATTTCATTTATGATATTTCACTAGCTGAAATTTTCTACTATGTATCACTATGTTTGAGAAGTTGAACCATATTTTATGATCTTACTCTTTTTTTCTGGGAACTAATATACTGTTCTCTTATCAGGACACCAAGTGACAAAAGAGATGGTGAAGGCATACACGCAAGAGTACACATACAAGCACCCATGGGACCGGGTGACTTCTGCATCATGGAAAAAATTTGCTGATGCTGAAAACAAACGCACGCTATCACACATCCTTGAAGTTGACACTCTGAACCACAAGCTTGATCCCAGCACAGGAAAGCTTTACACCACACGTGCTATCACTGTCCATGCGCCAGGACCATGGTTTGTCCGCAAAATTGTTCGCCAGGATGTCTGCCACTGCGTCGAGTCAACAGTTGTGGATGCGCAAGCACGATCAATGCAACTCACCACCAATAATATTAGCCTTGAAAAGTTCATAGAGGTGGAGGAGAAAATCAGGTATGATCCCCACCCAGAGAACCCTAATGACTGGACATTATGCCGACAGGAGACAAGCATTCGAATCAAGCCGTTATCAGCATTGGCATCAATGGCCGAAAAGGTTGAACAACGATGTGCTGAGAAGTTTGTGCAGAACAGTGCCAAGGGTAGAGAGGTCATGGAGAGGATATGCAAGTATCTTGAAGCTGAATCTAAAGGGATTTCTATCTAACCCGGACCGGACTTTTGTAGTGTTAGGTCATAGGGCTTGTGAACCCTCTCAAAGTAGAAAATAATAGAAGCCGGAAAGAGTGCAGAACCGTGAACTATTTTTTAACCGTTGAATCTCTCGTCGATCGAAATTTTGATACAGAATGCATCAGTTTTGCATCATACGTAGTTCAACTATTTGTTCCTTTTGTTGGATGATTTGCCCCATTCTATATTCTTATGTACAATCCATAACTTTTCTAACTGCCCTGTTTGAGGGAGCAGTCGAACACGAAACCTCGAGTGCAAAAACCGTGCTAAAACAGATAAAACCGTACGGAAATCTAAATATTTACGAACATGCATGAAAACACGATGGACCAGAAAGGAAGAGTAAATAGATTTATGCTTGGAAACCACATCAATACTTTACAATACAAGATCCAGTGACATGTACTAGAAGAAAGAAATGCGATATAAACAGCGCGTAGACACATTACGATGATTAACCCGAACCATGTCCACCAAACCGGCACAGACTACTACTTGAAAAGACACGAGGCAACACATAAAGTTCTCCCAATCACAACAAATACAGAGTTCTTCAGAGTGCAGAGATGCCTAGATCGCCTTGGCACCCCAGTAGGTATAACATTTTAAAACGGGAAGTGTTAAGATACCGCTGCAAACTCTGAAGCCATCTCGTGGATGAAAACAAGCATCAATTTCGAAAATGAAACTTCACTGCATCAGGCTTTAGATTTTATCGAGCTTCTCAGCTTTTACGACAGGGTTGGCTTTCGCAATAGCATCGCGTCCAGCAGTGCGATAATCGTAAGGGCAGTCATGTTTGTCTGAATAACGATGTACTGCACAAAAAAGGTGACCACACCGACAATTGAACCCTGTTAATCCAACCCGCTTGTTGCAAGTGTTGCAACGTTTTGGGCCCTCCGGCTTTGGCTCACCAGACGACCCTGAACCAAAGGTAAATGATGGTTGCGAAGAGAGAGTTTTTGGCTCCACTGGATGGGGTTGAACATCCACAGTAGCAGCCGCAACAGGAGGCTCATTTGCATTGATGCTTGATGTTCCGTTGACAATGCTTCCAAAGGATGATGCAGCAAGCTTCGCCTGCTCCTGTTTCAACATCATATCCTTGTGACACTTGGAACACATATTCATGGTAGCCGCGCTTCCGAAAAACCCACAATTGTTTACACACAAAATAGGACCTTCAGGGGCAGCTTGACATCCAGTCTCCTCGTGCTCCATTTTTTCAACTTACCTGCAAAGAGAACACCTGAAAACCAACAATTAATGGGGAACAGCTTATTAAGAGTGAAAACTTACAAGTCCGCCACACACGCAACCAAAACAACAAACACATGAAAAACTCAGCAAACACGCCACTTATAATGAAAATAATGCTCGTAGTGTAATTTAATGCTGGTATATAAGCAATGAAAATACTAAATTTTTGTTTGAAAGGCAAAAGTTGTTAAGAATGCATACGATTCCATGCTACTTAATATCAAAGAACGTGAAGTCAGAGTATTTCATTCTCTTTATAATTTGCACACAACAACTCATCTTTGAACAGAAAACGTTTAGATTTCAATCCAGAAAACCGGTAGAACATCACTAACAACATCCAAAGATGTTAAAACTGTAAAAGGCTTATTGAATTTGCATCATATGATCATATGCTTGTAAATTCAATAAGACATAAAAATAGAAAACCGCTAATTGAGATACAAAAATCAGAAGCGAAATCTTTATTATAATATGCGAACGGACATTCGTCATGCCAACAAGTACAGTAGTCAAGCTACATAAACACCTATCAACCAACTGATGGCAATTACATACAAAAAATAAAATCTATACATTATAGACCACCTGATTTGTGCCAAAGTTCAAACTCAACCCCAGATTTATGGCCAATTAATAATTACAATCTGCCTAATACCGGACCTTTGACTCGCGAACTTTAACTAATCAATCATCCAAATAAATAATCCAAACCCCAAATTGCAAATTTACAGAAAACCCATTGAAAACACCTGGAATCAACAAAAAACTGGGTAATCAACACAAAAATCCCCAAGTCCCAAATTTACAGAGAACCCCTAAAAAACACTTCAAATCTACAAAAACCCAAACTTGGTCAGATATACAAGCACACACACATATACATATGCATACGTCCAAAATTGCAAATTTGCAGAGAACCCTAAAAACACTAAAAATCAACAACAAAAACCCAAACTTAGTCAGCTATACAAGCACATACACACACACGCATATATATACATGCACAGAAACCCTACCCTGTTAAAACAAATCTCTTGAAATTGAACCTACCGATTCCCGAGCTCAGAATCGCATCGGACACGAAGTCCCTGTTCACCAAAAATCCAAGAATTACAATCAGAGTCAGCAACCGAATACGAAGATCGAAGGAAGCCCTCGATCAAAAGCAGAAAAATTGAACCAAACACAAAGAAATCAAGCAGAAATCAAAATTAGGGGATTTTCAAAACCCTAACCCTAGCAGATTTTGGATCGCCCGAGGAGAGAGAAAGCGAGAGCCAGCCAGAGAGAGAGAGAGTCGTGTTACGCTATTTTCCCTGTGCGACGCTCCCGTGCAATTTAATAACGACCGTTGCTATTATGAGGCCGACGTGGCGGTTTCCTATTGACGGGAGGTCCTACCCCCGTCGGCCTGAAATTCCTCTTTTGTCCCTCTTCTAAGGTGCTAATAACGGTTTTGGAAAAGGTTAGGGAACTATGGTGGTGAGGTTAGGTGTAGTGGTCGGTTAATCACAATGGTAATGTTTGAGATTTTCTTTTCCAAGTCAAAATCAATAATTTGGTTGTAGATTTTTTGGTTGGACACCAAACACATTTTAGATTTGATAACATGAGTATGTTTAGAGCAAGGTTCGAAAAAGTACTAGTCAGGCAACAGAAAGAGTCCAGGTAGATTTTTTTTTAAATTTAATTTAACTTATTATATAATAATAAAAATATATAAATAAGTGATTGAATACTTAAAAATAAAATAAAATCATATGCATTCAGACTTATTTTACAAGAAAGAAAGTCAAAAGATCTTTTAAAAGAAAAATTATCTTCAAATCCTTAATCTAAACACATAAAATATTGAATCACCTACGGTCTCACCTAATTGTCTCGTAGAGATTTTACCCATTTTCTAAACGTCTGGAACTTATTCGGACGTTGGCCTCTACCTAGTGCCTGGGTGGTCACTTAGGCCGTTTTTTAGAACGATGTTCTAGAGTAAGAATTCGTATTTGCAACGAAAAAATATACTAGTGATTAAGAATTTAATTAAAATGTAAACATGTCTTTTCGATCGCTAAAAAATTGTATGACTAAGAGTACATGTCAACTTTTAAATATAAAACACAAATTCATGGGTTACATAATCACGACTTTATTAAGGGCTTATGAAAAAGTATATTAGAGATTTTAGGAAATAATATTGTCTTGATGAAATTTTTTTCTACTGGCAATGTACCTTACACTAATCTACATGGCATGAGTAAAGATTCGAGCTCTAAGCAATGTGACTACACCCACATGTGCTGTTGCAACGACCAATTTAGTTTCAATAGATTTATTATTTCTAGGAGAAAACTTAACAATTCTTAAGCAATTTTGATGATAGATTGAAAATTAAACATAACATATATAGTTGGACAACTGCACACAAACTTTATAGTTTAACTTCCATTTGGTTGCTTATCATTTACTCTCAAACTATGAACTGCATATGATGGGTGACACCTCAACCACATATATTATGGTAGTGATGATGATATCTATGGAACCTCAAATTGCAAGCAAACACTGCCTTTACAAATTTTGAACATAAAAAGGTTTGCAAACCAGTCACTAATGAGTTCTATTTTTTTCCCTTTGCTTTTGCCTCAAATATTCTCTCTTTTTTATACTTTAAAACCTCATTTGTGTTTGATTTAAAGCATGTCTTTCAGCCATCACTTTCTTTTTTTCAGGTCTTGTCTAGCTAATCTTTAAGCAGTACTGCTGTCTTGATTACTGTTAGTCATATGGTTTCTCCATGATTCCTTTTTATTCGACTTGCATGCTACTCTCTTGTGCTTCGATTATTTGAAGGTGGTTCATGGAACTACGAATGATAATGTGGTATCAAAGATGGAAGTGACGCGGTTGTAGAAGAGGTGTTTAACGACACACACCCTATTTAGCACAACTTTTGGTCTCGGAGTCAGATTTTGAAAATTTCTCTCACAACCTTTGGTATTCCAGAATTCTTTTCCAAGGGTGACTGTTCGTAATCCCTAATCCATAAGTTCCTCTGTGTCAGGAAGATTATAAGTAATAGAGCAAATTGGGGGAGGAGTTTTTGGAACTGGTTTCTTGTTCTTCACAAATTTGAGAAAAGGAGGTAAGAAAATCGTACGGAAGTTTTTTCTTTTTGTGTTCCTTCTTGCAGATGAATTTGATAGCAAATCAAAATTACACAAATATTGCTCAGTGCAAAGATTCATTGGTGGAAAAAAAAAGCTAACAATTTGCCAAGCATATGTTATTGTCTTTCAGAAATTTTCTGCAACCTCCATTTAATTCAGGAAATGTCTTCTTCCAGATTAGATAGTTAAAACTAGATAAGATCTATAGAACATTTTTTTTCTGGCCCTGCTATTGCTATCTGTCTATTACCTCCACCCGTAATAAGATCTATCAGAACATTTTTTCTGCAACCTGCTTTGTGCTTGCATTGCATTCTTTGGTTAAAATACATTTGGACCATATCATTAACTTAGCTGCAATCTTTTAATTGGAAAAATCTCATACTTCTTTGATAAAAGGAAGAGATAATTCTTCGGAGAAGATCATTTGTTGAAGCAATGGAAACACATGCCTTACCGAAGAAACCAAGACCGGCTTTCTACAAACACCATTCACCCCTTTAAGACAAAACATTATTAGGATTCATGCTAAGTAAAGCATGGCCAACCTTCCATTGTTCCAACTCGTTGCATTAGGCAAGTATGTGGACTTGCCCAATATTGCAAAATTTGATATGAATTCGCTTATATGTATTTTCCAACTACATGTGTCATTGGTCAAGAGAGTTTTCTTATAGAAAAACCCTACAGCAATAAATCAGATATACGATCTCTAGGTTACGAAATTTCCATTGGCGTGGTTTTAGTTAATTTAGTTGAGCATAGCAAATTTGTAAACCTAATCGACCTTCCTACGAATGAAAATCTGGTTTTATAACAGCTCGTTGCAGTTAGCTTCACATCTATTTGTTTGTATAAAAGCATAAACATAAAGTGACACTTCCATGTCATAGAAAAGTTGAAGAGAAGAAGATGATCTCAGTTTTCTCCGGTGGAATCTCATCAATTAATTCACATGATCAGCTGTTGATCACCTCCTCCATTTCTCCATTCCCAATTTCTTTTCATGATATTTTGAATTGGCAATAAAATAAAACACGAAACTATCCTTTTCTTTACATGATTAAATGACTAAGTTGTTGATATAGTATCGATAAGCCGTCAATAACATTGGTAGATAGCAAGCCAATAGCAGAACATATCATTGTGTTTATCGATATACATCCACATTATCTATCGATACAAACTTCGTCCTTTTGACAAAAAAACAAAAGTTTGATAAATAATATTTCGTGCGTGTGTATAATATCGTTAAACTATCGATGACATTAGTAGATAGCAAATCAATAGTAAAAAGTATCATTGTATTATTGATATACATATTACACCATTATCTATCTACATAAAGTTCATCCGTTTATATATAGTTGGACCATGATTTTCTAGGCCCATGACACATGGCACTTTAGGTGGCAAGAAAGACCAGAATGCCCATAACCTATGAAGTGTAGTCAAACAGTCTTAGTCTGACAAGCTAGGCTTAAGCCCATTGAAAATATTACTTGTGTCCCAAGTAAGGAAATCCTAATTCAAGGCAATTTAATTAGGATATCTTGGGATTAAGCAACGTAATCAGAATCCTAGCAAAATTGGATATATTATCCTAGATTCCCTCCTAGATAGTCTCTCGATTAATTGGAATTACTCTCCCTACCGGGACTGTGAAGATCTCTATAAATACCCTAACTTGGGCATTGATCAGTCGTGTTGATCGACAAAATTAATCAATCACAACTGAAGATACATCTCTCTTATATTCTCTCTATGCTTAACATAGGCTCATTCTGCATCCAAGCGGTCTACGCGCATACACGTCCATGGAGAACTCATCTCTTTAACGGCCAACCATAACCTATTCACCAAGGATGGTTCATGATGTAGCACACATCAGACCATTCTTTCTTAGAACTACACTAGCGGTTTGATTCTTCTTCCCGAAGATATGTAGGCATTCTGATCTGGATTCAACCACACCCCCCAATTGTTTGACCATGATCTCTGGGCCTATGACACGTGGCACTTCGGGTGGCAAGAATGGCTGAAAAGCTTATAGCCCATGGAGCGCAGTCTAAGAGCCTTAGTTCGACATGCTAAGCTTAAGGCCTATTGAAGATCATGTGCAATTAACCTCTTATTCCCCTCACTGAAGATCATGTGCAATTATGACTAGATTTCGCCTCCGTCTAGGGATATGCACGTTTTTAGTTCCAACACCAATCAACCCCATTCACCGGATATCATGGACAATTCTAACTGAATTTCGCTTCCATCCGTGGATGTGCGAGAATTTAGTTCCAACATATTGCACTAATTAAACTGGTGGAATTGCAAATGAAGCAAACACATGATAAACAAAGAAAGATTAATAAACGTAGCCAAGAAGAATAATATGAGTAAATAGCGTTATAGCTTCATTTATTGGGGAACATATTAATTACATGCACACACCCTAATTAAAAAGATGATCAAGTACTTCTCTCGTCCTATTTTATCACTTAATTAACAATTTAGTTCAAGTAAATGGCCAAGAAGGACAAGAGTGAAGCTCCAACCAGAGATCCAACGGCGTTCATGTTGCTTCCACTAGGTGCTGGAGAAGAAGCTCCAGGGCCAGCTGCGGCTGCAGCAGTGGGGGTGCCAGCGGGGGTGGCTGCAGCGGTTGTCGCTGCGGTGGGGGTGGCTGCGGGGGTGGCTTCGGCGCCCTTTACAGGTTCAGCGTTGGCGGCTGTGGCGCCTTTTACAGGTTCAGCAGCCATTGCTGCGCTTATGCAGACAGCAACTACGAGGACAACCAAGGCAATATTCTTCATGGCCATTTTGTGGGTGGCGTGTGGTCGGTCGAGGGATCGAAAACACGCCTTGTAATCGGATGTTTAAGAATTTAGAGTATTGTATTGATCTCGTAGTAGTTTGTAGCTGTCCTGAGGAAAATAGGGAGAGCCTGGGGTTATATAGCTTTGGAGTTTCTAACTATGGAGGAGCATGTTTGTTATTTTTGGAATAAATCTGTTGGGTTTTGTTTGAGGTAGGGAACGGTTCTTAGGTGCGTGTGCTTTGCATGAACAACGCCGCCTATAATGGTATAACAAAATAACAAATGAAATGCCACATGTATAGATTAAATAGTTTAGAGTGCTCCCCCTACTATCGAGTTATTTTGTTCGTATTTCTATTCTTTTATTATAGAGCTTGTTTGTGAGTGCTTTAAAAATGATTGAAAATACTTTTAATAAAAATATTTTAGAACCAATTCTTAGTAAAAATGCAAGTAAATCTTAAAAAATTATTTAATGTGCTTCTTGTGAAAGCACTTCAAGTGATTTTAGAACCCAAAAACATTTCATCTAAAAGCGTTTTCAGTAATTTTAAAAGCACTTCCAAACGAGCCCATAACGTGTATCTCTATTCTCCCAATATAGCTTGTATCTTAAAACTGCAAATAAATTAATTAAGGGTAAATTACATTTTACCTCTTCAGGTTTGGTGTCAATTTCAATTCCTTACAATATCTTTAAAACATTTCAATTTCATACATTTACTATCATTTTATTTCAATTTCATACATTTACTATCATTTTATTTCAATTTCATACATCCGTTAAAAAATCCGTTCAGTAATCTGTTAAGTGATGACGTGGCAAATATGGAATCCACATTTGTGCTGACGTGGCTGCCAAATTTATGCCACGTGGCAAAAATAATAATTTTTTATACATTTATAACTACTACTTCCACCCGCCTTCAAACCACCACTTGAATCCAGCAACTCCGAGAACCGCCACACCTGCTTCGAATCCCTCACGGACTTGACCGTCGTACCACCACACTTAGGAGCCTGGTCTCTGACCCTCATCCATGCCTAGTACACCATTCTAATCACAAATCTTTCAGAAGAACAAACGGTTGTGATGGAAGCCACGAGCGCGTTTGGATGTGGATAAGAAGAAAAGAAGAATTCCAAAACTGAGGGCAAGGTTTGCGACCAGGTGAATCCAAAGCGGCGTAATCGCCGTTGTCGTTGCGGTTTTGGTGGTGAAAGGAAGGGACAAAGGTCGGGGAGGTGGAGGGGGGTTGAGGGGGAGGGGAATGGGGTGGGGGGTTGCGGGGCAATGGGGTGGGGTGGAGGGTTGCGGGGGAGAGGGAGGTGGGTCGGGAGGGGGGAAGATGGGTTCTGGTTTTTTTTTTTTTTTTTTTTAATTTTATATAACTTTTCTTTAATTAATTATTTTTAAATGTATAAAAAAAATTTGCCACATGACACAAATTTGTCAGCCACGTAAGCACAAATGTGGCAGCCACGTCAGTTCTTAACGGATCAATGGATGGAAAATGTAACGGAGATACTATATTGAAATAAAATAGTAGGTGAAGTATGAAAGTGAAATGTTTTAAAGATGTTGTAAGGAATTGAAATCGACCACAAACCTGAGGTGGTAAAGTGTAATTTACCCATTAATTAAAGATGGTTTTATTGATGGAAGATATTATTGACACTCTAAAAAATCATTTTGCACTTCTCAAATTTATTTTTCTTTCTAAATATACAAAATTAAAAGTGCATATCTCATAATTTGTTAAACAAACCTACATATTGAACAAAAATGCACATTTACTTTTTAGTTAAGGGGATTATCTTAAAACACTCACTTAACATACCCAAACTACTCTCACACACACCCTCTTCATGTAACACAGTTCTGTAGTGTAGGATACAATAGTCTTGCTCTCTTAAGATCCTCATTTTGTAGACCTGTGAGGACCAAATGCATATTCGTCACAAGATTATATTAATTTAGATCCAAAAGTTTAAAATATTTGACAATACTTAATAAAACAAAGCCAACTTAAAATTTATGAAAAAAATAAAAAAATAAAAAATAAAAAATAAAACTCATTTTCTTGTTTTGTTTTATTAAGTTGTCAAACATTTTATACCTTTGAATCTAAACTAATATAATTGTGTGACTAATATGCATTTAGTCCTCACAGGCCAGGTTCTCAAAATGAAAACCTTAAGAGAGTAGTACTCGACTACTCGGGTACAACAATACTCATCCACCGCAATATTGCAATATTTCAACAAACGGTGACTACATATACCTTGTATTTTCAATACAAAACTACTAAAACTAAGTTCAAGTATTCGGTTGCCTGTGACATAAACTATATAAATATGTAAAGTTCTGCCAAGATATTTTCGCGTGGCTTTACCTTGTACTTTCCGCGAGGGACTACTAAACGAAGTTGAAATATCCATTCCTTATGACCGAAACTATAGACACACTTTTTTTACATCTCAACCGAAATATCTTCATGTTATGGTTGTTTTGTCTACCAAAACTGTTTCGTGGTTTTTAGTTTGGCCATTAGTATGACACTGTTAAACCTGATGTAAAATGAAAAAAATATGAGTCGTGCCTCATGTGGAGGGTAGGTTTAATTACTTTGTTCAAAATGAAGCAATGTCTCGTGGTTTATGTGAAGATTGAAGCAGTAGCTTCAATGGAGGCTGTTAAGAAATCAGACTTGCAGATACAGAGAAGAAGAGAGAGAGAAAGACTTTCTTGTATTTCTTGAGTGTTATCTTACATTTCTTACACCTTAGCCATATATGTATTGCTTACTGCATAAGCTATTATTCTAACAAACTAACAACAAATTCTAACAACCAACGGATTCTAACATCCTTATAACTTCCCTTGGATCTTGTGACACTTGTCATCATCTAGACCCTTAAATTCTCTTCACTTGGATTCTCATCTTTGTGTTTGTTTACACTCTTACATCCCCCCTCAATCTCATGCTCGAGGGAACTAAGCATGAGATTGCCACAATGCTACTGGAATAAAGGTGCAGATAAACCCTTTGTGAGTATATCAACAAATTGGTCTACAGATGAAACATGTTGCACTTGAAGATCTCCCCTTGTAACTCTTTCACGAACAAAGTGATAATCAATCTCGATATGTTTAGACTTTGCATGAAACACATGATTGGTTGATAGAGAGATAGCCGAGATGTTGTCATAGTAAATCATTGGTGCTTGATGAAGAGGAATGTGTAAGTCATAAAATAATTGTCTTATCCAAGCTATTTCAGCTGCTGTAATAGCTAGAGCCCGATACTCAGCTTCTGTGGATGACCGCGACACAGTGTGCTGCTTCTTTGATGCCCCAGAAATAGGATTGGATCCTAGAAAGATTACAAACCCTGAGGTAGATCTTCTATCATTTGGATCCCCGGCCCAGTCTACATCACTATAGGATTTAAGATGTATTGGCCCTGGTTTAAAGTGAATTCCATAATTTGATGTGCCCTTAAGATACCTGAGAATTCTTTTGACTGCAATGACATGAGACTCCATATGATTATGCATGAATTGACATGCTTGATTCATAGAGAAGGCTATTTATAGCCTTGTAAATGTGAGATACTGAAGGGCTCCAACCACACTTCGGTATTGATCAGGGCTATGATATGATTTTCCATCATTTTTTTAGGAGTATGTGATATGGCAAACATGGAGTAGCACATGGTTTGCAATCCTGCAAATCCACTTTGTCAACCAACTCACCGATATATTTAGACTGAGAAACAAATAATCCTTCATCTGTGTGACTAATCTGCAGCCCCAGAAAATAATACAGATTGCCTAAATTTTTCATCTCAAACTCTATAGTGAGTTCTTTAATTACTTGAGAAATCAACTGAGACGAGCTTCCAATTAATATAACATCATCAACATAGAGCAGTAATACTACAATGCCTTGGGTAGAATATTGGACAAATAAGGATGGATCACCCTGTGAAGGCTTGAATCCCAGTAAAGGTAGAAAACTGGTGAATTTGTCATTCCAAGCTCTTGGAGCTTATTTAAGCCCATAGAGCGATTTTTGAAGCTTGCAAACATAATTTGATGGATGTTGTAAGCTTTGAAATCATGAAGGCTGCTCCATATACACTTCTTCTTGTAAAAAATCATGTAAGAAGGCATTTTTCACATCTAATTGCCGTAGTTGCCATTTGAACTGAGCTGCTAAAGCAAAGATGAGTCTAAATGTTGTAGGCTTAACTACATGACTAAATGTTTCTCCATAGTCTACACCTTCCTCCTGACTATAGCCCTTTGCTACAAGCCTTGCCTTATACCTTGCCACAATACCATCTGCATTCTTCTTAATTCTATACACCCACTTACACCCAACTAGATTTTTACCACTTGGAAGTGGAACAAGGGACCCATGTATTTTGAGAATGAAGTGCAACTACCTCTTCCTGCATTGCATTTTGCCATTGTTGTACTTTAGAAGCAACTTTGAATGATTTAGGCTCTTAGAGAATTGACTGAGAACTAACACTGGAAGATAAAGCTCTCCTTTTGATAATACCGTTCTTGGATCTTGTTACCATATGATGCACATTCATTGGTATTGGAAGAACCACATAAAGTTGTTCATGTTGGAAATCAGGATCCACAGGAACTTGATGATGTGTAAGTGTGTTTGTTGGTATTTCAATATGAAATGAGTGATTGGAACTAGGACTTAATGATGAATGATTGAAAGGTTAGTGTGCAGATGCATGTGTTTCCAAAGAATCTGAAGCTCTAGATGCAGGCAAAGAATTTGAGGCACTAGATGCAGTCAATGAATCTGGGGTACTAGATGCCTTTGTAGATATTGAATCTATGATATTTGATGGAGATGCATGAGAATGAAGTGGTGATGTGACTTGATTTGTTAATGTAATGCATGGCACAGATGGACAATAGTGCAGTGAAAAAGATGTGATTGTAGATTGAGAAGGTTTGGTAGAACTTGAAAACTGTTTGTATGGAAAAACTTATTCATCAAACAAGACATGTCTAGATGTATATAGTTTATTTTGAGCAATATCTAAACATATGAAGCCTTTGTAATTTCCTGCATAACCCAAAAAGACACATGTTGTTGTTTTTTGTTGTAACTTACTAGTGTTATATGGTTTTAAGAGAGGAAAATATGCACAACCAAAATTTTTGAGATGAGTAATATTGGGAATTTGTCCATATAACATTTGATAAGGAGAATTCATTTTTAAGGTGACACAGGGCATTCTATTGATTAGATATGTTGCAGTAGCACAAGCATGAAACCAGAAAAGATTGGGTAATTTTGCAGTTTAAAGTAGGGTAATTACAGTCTCTACAATGTTTCTATGCTTTCTCTCAGCTAAACCATTTTGTTCAGGGGTGTATGGATAGGATTTGTGATGGATAATACCATTTTTAGCTAGAAAATATTGAAATTGAGAACTGGTATACTCTCCACCTCCATCACTTTGTAGAACTTTTATTTTGGCAGAAAACTGAGTGCACAAAAAAGCATGAAATTTGACAAATATAGCAAACACTTCTGATTTATTATTCAATGGAAAAATCCATGTAAATCTTGTACGTTCATCTATGAAGATTACATAGTATCGAAATCCTTCATATGACAACAAAGGGGCAGGTCTCCATACATCACTATGGATGACTTCTAGTGGATGTACAGACTTGGTTGTAGGAAAAACAAAAGGTAACTTGGTGAATTTTCCTTCTAGACATGATGTATGTGTCAAAAGATATAGAGACTTTATTTTGATGAAGCATTGCAGAGGTGATTGCATTAGATGGATGTTCTAGCCTTTGATGCCATAAACTTGTGCTAACAGGTTATGCAAGAAAGCATTTTTGTGATCGAGATGATGCAGATGATGGCTTCTGATTAATATGAAAATGAATAGGGTAGTAGCCAGCACTACACAGCCCCTTGAGAAGGATTGTCCCTGTGAGTTTATCCTGAACCCAAAAAGAGATATCATCACATATGAACCTGCATTTATTATCCTTACATAGCTGATAAACTGATAATAGATGCTGAGATATTTTTGGAACATGTAACACATTCTTCAATATAAGACTATGAGTAGAAGTGTGAAATTTTAAAGTTCCAATGTGAGAAATTTACAAACCTACACCACTTGCTGTGGTTATTGTGTCACTGCCTTGATATGGAATCGCCAGTTCCAAGTTGGCTAGCTCAGAGGTCATATGTGAGGGTGGTGACTTACCTTGATAGTCAAAATTGCCTCTGTGATAGCACTGAATTGCGGAATGACCAAATTTCCAACAAATTTGGCATTGAATCGGAGACTGAGAACTTGTGACTAGCGTACTGTGTCTCTGAAAGCAATCAGCTGCAACATGCCCTATTTTGTTACAAATTTGGCATGTGGGAACCTCAGAAGGATGATCTAGACAATAAGCTTGAAATGGTCTTGGAGCACCAAGAATTCCATGACTTGTGTTTGGTGGAGGATTATAAGGCCTTGGTCCAGAGTAATATGATCTGCCTCTTCCTTTGCCTATGAAGTTATTGCCTTTGTAACCTCCATAACTTGAGGAACCTTGATAATGACCACCATTGTTGTGAAATTGACTGCCATTATTATTGTAATGACCCCCAAAGGTGTGACCAGAAGAAGGTAACCCACTACCATTACTCTTATAGTTTTGGTCATTGGTTCCAAAGCTTGAACCAAATTCAACAAAATGCGAGGAATCTTGATCAAGAACTAAAGCTTTCCCTTTGCTGATTGCAGTACCAACCACCATTGCAGAACCAAAAGATGTTAAAGACTCAAAATATTGACCAATTGTAGTATATTTTGCCAACAATTGAGACCTGAAATCCTTTAGTGAAATATTGTTCTCTCTTCCTCTTTTGACATATCTAAAGGTATTGAATTCTGCAGGAAGACCTTTCAGGGCAAAAATGATTATATCATCATCATCAAAATGAACACTTGCAGCTGCAAGATGATCCCTGGCATCCTTGATCTTTTGCAGATATATATAAACAGATTCAGACCCTTTCTTGATGTTTTGGAGTTCAGTTTTCATCTGAAAGATCGTAGCTTTTGTAACTGTTGAAAATCTTTCAACAAGATTAACCCACATTTCATGAGAACTTCGGCTTCCAATGACGCAGGACATTGTCGTTGTAGACAAGGTTGCAATGATTAATTGCATAAGGACACGATCGTGCATCTTCCAGATGAGATAATCATCTTTTTCAATCCCTTCACTTGTAGAATCTTCATCAAACCGTGGAGGACATTTTCTTAAGCCGTCCACAAACCCCATAATGCCATGACTTTCGAAGATAAGTGTGATCTGAAAAACTCCATGTAAGGTAGTTAGAGTCATCGAGCTTAACTATAACGGATGTAGAAATGGTGGAAATAAGACCGGTGATCGGAGACTGAACAATCTTTAATTGATCAGCAGTCACCATTGTTGATGTTGTGTAGAATTCTTTCACTGAGACAATTTATCGAACAGTTGATATGCAGAAAAGCAAAGCAATTTCTTGAAGCTCTGTGAAGATCGGAAGACGCCAATTGTTTTTGTTTATCATAGAACAGATTGCAAACTAGAGGGTAAAGAAGAGAAAGAAATGCTTTGATTGAGGTGCGGAAGTGCCAGGTCGATGCGGGGCGATGATACCATGTGAAGATTCAATGGAGGTTGTTAAGAAATCAGACTTGCAGATACACATAAGAAGAAGAGAGGGAGAGAGAGAGAGAGAGAGAGACTTTCTTGTATTTCTTGAGTGTTATCTTGCATTTCTTACACCTTAGCTATATATGTATTGCTTACTGCATAGGCTAGTATTCTAACAAACTAACAACAGATTCTAACAAACTAACAACAGATTCTAACAACCAACAAATTCTAACATCCTTATAACTTCCCTTGGATCTTGTGACACTTGTCATCATCTAGACCCTTCAATTCTCTTCACTTGGATTCTCATCTTTGTGTTTGTTTACACTCTTACAGTTTAGGGTTTGATCAATAATATGATATTGTCTGCCGAAAGATCTTCATCGGCGTGTGATTATATGCACCTTTAGTGATTAAGGTTTACTTTGTTCTACAACGAAGGAGGAGAGCAAGTTTAGGAGCTTGAAGAAAAATAGTCTTGAGATGTAGGTTCTTACGTTGGATTATTTGTGGTGCATGAGTATTGAGAAAACAAAGTTTTATGGTCAAACCGAATTAATGGTTCCTATGGTGATATGGTATTCGGAAGATATTTCATGTGATAAACAAATTAGGATTTGAACCCTTGCGGTGAAGATTGTTAGCAAATTTAACTCAAAAGTGAGATTTCTGTCAAATCTCAATTAAAAGTACGGATAAAAATGTCCAACCACTCTTTCTTTCTGTTAACCTTCTTCTCTCTTCTTCTCTCTGTCCTCAACTCTCTGATCTCCAGGCTCTCACACATTTATTCTTTCTGTTAACATTCTTCTCTTTCTCTTTCTCTTTCTGAATCTCGCCTCCGTCCACCAATCGATGTGCACAAATTTGATTCCAACATATAGTACTAATTAAATAGCGGAATTGCAAAATGAAGCAAACAGATGATAAAACAAAGAGATTAATAAACTTAGCCAAGAAGAATAATATGAGTAAATAGCGTTATAGCTTCATTTATTGGGGAATATGTTACACGCACACACTCTAATTAAAAGATGATCAAGTACTTCTCTCATCCTTTTTTATCACTTGATTAACAATTCAGTTCAAGTAAATGGCCAAGAAGGACAAGAGTGAAGCTCCAACCAGAGATCCAACGGCGTTCATGCTGCTTCCATTAGGTGCTGGAGTAGAAGCTTCAGGGCCAGCTGTGGATGCAGCGGGGGTGGCTGCAGAGGTGGTGGTGGCTGCAGCGGGGGTGGCTGCAGAGGTGGTGGCTGCGGCGCCCTTTACAGGTGCAGCGGCCATTGCTGCACTGATGCAGACGGCAACTACGAGGACAACCAAGGCAATCTTCTTCATGGCCATTTTGCGAGCGGCGTGTGGTCGGTTAATGAATCGAAAACACGCCTTGCAATTGGAGTGTTAAGAGGCTTGTAGAAGTTTGTAGCTGTCCTGAGGAATATAGGAGGGCAATGGGAGGTATATATAGCTTTCTATGGAGGAGGATTTTGTTATTTTTGGGATGAAATCTGTTGGATGTTGTTTGAGGTTTGGAAGGGTTAGTACGTACGTGTATGGTTTTGCATGAACAACGCCTACATGCATGGGTATATAACAAACTAACAAATTAATTAAGTAATAATATCAAGAATATAGGAGGATATGACCAATATTTATACGTATTTTGTACCATTGTATGTGAAGGTAATACCATGCATAATTACAGACTGAAAAACACAAGAAGGGCCACGTTTTTGTACTACTTTTATATATGTACCATCTAATGCGTGGCCAAGGATTTACGAAGGTGGAGATTGAATCAGATGCCCATGTGCTATTGCGAATGATTAACAAGAAGATTGAAGTGGATGCTAATTTTGGAATGTCTTCTGTTAAATATTGATTCTTTGGTGAAGCATATTGGAGATGTCAAAATTGGCTTTCTGTCGCGGGGTAGCAACCTGGCTGCTCACATGGTTGCTTTGTTTACTGCCAAACATGGTGGTCAATTTGTATGAGACGAGATAGGCCATGAGTTTTTATTTAATATTTTTACTATGAATGTAAACATTTCGATTAGATTATAAATAAAGTCTATCTTTTGACCCAAAAAAGAAAAACATGTGGCCAATGATTATCTAATACTTAAATCTGTCAACAATAATCACATTCAAATTGGATCGGCCTAATGTGAATACGTTGATAATCAAATTATCGAATTCATAACATTTTTAGATCATCAACCTTAATTTATCAAATTGAGAACTATTAAGCATCAAATTCATATAATTAATTGTGGGATTCTCTTAAGACCTAAACAAATTAAATCCTTAATAGTATGTGCTTAATTTTCTTGAAATGTTGGTATAGTTCTAAATACATAAGAAAACTAGAAGTCTTTTTTGAAGAAAAATTTGGATAAGTGTATCCAATCACATCATTCGTAAAATATTTATATCAAACATCAAATTATTGTATTTAAATCTCACTGGACCTCACATAATTTCACTCAGTGTGAGCTCTACCATATTTACTCCCATCTTTAGGGGTGAATCAAGAAATCTTTGATGTGAAAACAAGTAAACATTTTCCTTCATTATCTTTTCTTTGGTAAAGCATCATTTTTGAAGTTTCTTTACTCAACGGTCTAGATATTGCCACCCCATACAACAAAGACAACAACCGACCAATATAGCCGTTATGGGGACCACAAAAGGAACAAAAGGCTGACACGTCACCTTCCAATCGTGGGGTCACAAGACATAACGGGAGAGTAACGTTACCATCCTCGTACTCATATTTTTGTTTGAAATGTTTCAAAGTTTAATTACAAATAATTCTAAAATTAAAACGGTCTATAAATACATCTCTCAGTCCCTCACCTTATTCACTCAGCCTTGAACCCAGAGACACATCAGAGAGACTCTCTCTCTCTCTCTCTCTCTCTCTCTCTCTCCTCTTACAGTTCGCTCAATCCATTCTTTGTTCCCTCTCCAGAAATGGCGCAAGTTAGCATCTGCAAAGCTGTGTTCTTGATGGTAATCGCCATTGTGCTCGTCTCAGTTACAGCTCAGGATAGCGCGCCAGCACCATCACCGGCATTGGACGCTGGAGCCGGAGTTCCAGTGACCATTTCCGGCGCTTTTGTTTACTCTTCGTTGCTCCTCTCTCTCTTTGCACTGCTGCGGCATTAGGGAGATTTGAGACTTGGATTGCTATTTAATTATTGTGGTATTTTCTGTATCCTTTTGGAGATGGATTTCATCATTTGTTATGGTTGTTATATTGCTTCATCATAATATATAATACAGTACTGGTCTGAATGTGCTATTTTTGGCCTTCAAATTTGCATTTCTAGCGCCAACGGCCGCAGTCTAGCGGCCATGGCCATCTCTTTGGCCCGATCTGGCAGCGCATACAAGTCTCAAAAAGTCAGATCGGTATTTTGATTAACCACTTGAAAACAGTATTCTACCAAGTAATTTGAAGTTCAGAAGCTAACTTAGACGCAATGCCTACTTTACATTTGACATGCCTACTCACAAGTTCATAACCTACGGGCAAGTAACAGCAGAACTTGCAGCCGCAGTCCACTCGAGAATGTTAAAATCAACCACCGTATTCATATTTCTAACAAAGGCAATGGTGTCGTGTAGGGGAATTCTTACTTGAATTTCCCATTGCGTAGACCAATAGCAATTCTAACTTCTTGTCGATCTCAAATATTTCGGATTTTTCTGATCCCCTACAAGTTTAGAATCGCCATTGGTCTCGACAACAAGAAATTCCAGTATATGGCTACCACAATTTAGCCAGGATACAAGAATCTCCTACACAGCCTTTGCCATTGTTAGAGCTCAACCAGCAATATATAACTAATCCTTAAAGGTGGGTTGTCGAAAAAAGCAACCACCGACATCCATATCTTGATGAATGATTTCTAAGTTCTAACCAATAACTTGGCTTGGTACTTCTAGAGTTTCAAGTTCGGGTTGGACCTAAGTTCAACTTCTTAATGGCAGGTGGTGCCCAGCCTCCATCGTACAAAGTGCGGGAAGCTAAACCTCGGACATTTAGAGGGTAGGAAGTTAGGTTCTATAAAGATGCACACTCACAAATTCTGAGAAGTAGCTTAGTGTGTAATCCAGACTATGCTCAAACAATTCATACTAATACAACACAACAAATGCTTCAAAGAAACCAAAATGTATGCCATGATAACAAACTGTTCAGACAATTCATAACAAATCAGCGATCCGTGTTGCTAAAGGATCTTGAATGTAACACAAAGGAAAAGAAACCACATTCATCTCTCTGTTCTCAACAATATAAAACATCTCGAATTGAAATTCACAAAGTTATCAGATTCATACAACTCCTGTAAAGAATTTCAATTTCGCTGTGCCGCCATTCCCAATTAATGGCATTATTGAATACTAAATCGAAATGAAAAACTAAAGAATTCAACAGTGAAATTATATCACTACAACAAGAAAATTCGAAACTTTAAAGCCTCAAATTTCCAAAAATTCAACTATTTTCCTAAGCATCAATGCCTATTCCCTCACCTAAAGATCAATCCTTTTGAATCAATCATCCAACTATGATCTATCCAAGTGTAACCCATTTCTGCAATCATGTATACTAAGAAAATCAAAATATAACCGAAAAAAGATACAAAATTTAACTCATACCCATCAACTACTCGCTCTTAGCATCTTTACCATCTTTAGCATCTTCACCGGCACCACCACCGGCCTCCTCCAGCTTCTTCTTATTCTTCTCAATCGCGGCGGCGACTTCACCAGGCATGTACTTCTCGTCATGCTTGGCCAAAACCTCGGTGGCGGCGAAATAGCACTCGCCGGTTCTCGCCTTCTCCGATATGCTTTTCGTCGAAACCTCCTTCCGAATTTCCTCCGTGAAAGGCTTCACAAATCCCTCCACCACCACCGAGTGACCCTCCCGGAACAAATCGGGCAATGATCCCTTGTACCGGACCAAGATATCGGTCATTAAATCGGTGACGACGAACTCCATCTCCGGCGAGGAGGACGGCTGGACGACGCTGCCTTCGAGGACCAGGCCGCCGACCCGGAACTTGCTCTTGCTTGGGTTTGCGGAGTACTTCTCGATTGCGTCGGTTGGCGTGACGTAGAAGACGAGCTGGTCTTGGAAGCTGTTGAGGACGATGACGATGAATCCGGCGATGCAGCTGAAGGTCAGGGCGTAGGTCCACAGTCGGCGGGTTTGGAGCTGGCGGGCCCGGGCGCCGATGTCGATGGGTTTGGGGCGGGTCGGGCCGCGGCGGACGGTGGAGAGGAAGCGGAGAGTGAAGGGGATGTGGGGATTTGATGGAGGGTGGAGATGAGGGTTGGAGAGTGGGGAGAAGATGGACGTCGAAGAGTTGATCATGGGGCGGAGGTGGATCGGGGTTGTGGCGCGGAGGAGGTGGGATTTGAGCCGGAGGGCGATGCGAGTGGCCATTTGGATTTCCTTTTTTTTTTTTTTTTTTCTCGAGAAAGTGATGGAAACTTAGATGGGAAAGTGAGGGCGGTCGTCTAGGGGTTTAGAGAGGTATAAGAAGCAGCTTCGATCTTCAACTGCGGCAGGGTTTCTTATAAAAAAAAACATTTTGTTAAATCATTTTTTTTTTTTTGGAAAACAAACATTTTGTTAAATCATTTCTTAATATAATTACGTAAAAGTTCAGAATTGCGTGGAGCCATACGGTTGAAGACTTGTCGTTGAAAAATGAGGTTGTCAATTTGGAATCTCAATTGTTGAACGCAGAAAATTTTTGTTTGGTTTCCAACTTAATTTAACACCGTTTTAATTGTCAACCTTTTAACCGGGACAACAAATTAATTCTCAACTTGCTGAATTCTATTAAGATTTTAAAGTATTGTGATTGAATTATAAATTCATGAATTTTGAAGGAGTTGAATTGATTTTTATAGACTCTTACGTGAATTTTTATAGAATATGTGAGACTTTAATCAGAAATTTTAAAGGAAAACTAATGAAAATGGTTTGAAAACTTTGAGTTTTAATGATAAGAACAAAATAAAGTGTAAAATGAATAGTACTATGATTGATTTTTTTAGTATAAAAATGTGGTTTTTCGTTAAAATAAATAGTACCGGAAACTTTTCGTGAAAATTCCCAAATTTTAATCATTTAGACAAATTCTCATCAATTTTAACCTTGATCAATAAAGGCATATGATAGTATATTTTTGCTACATTGTTAATAGTCATTACACCTTTTTTTCCTTTTGTTTGGTCAATAACCCTGGTTTTTTCACTTTTGAATTTCTTGGGCTGCTTTTCATCTCAGTTTCCATCTCTGGTCCACCCTCTTTCTCTCCATCTCAAGGTTATCATCCAAAATCAAAGGTAGAAACCCATATCCAAAATGACATGTACAACCCCATTTTCAAACTCAGAGGTGAAAAACCATGGCATTGTGTTTGGTTGTTAAATGATGGGAGGGAAGAACAAACTTGTTGATTGTTCAGTTAGGTTGGACGACTCGGATTCAGTTGTGGCTGAATGATTGGAATTCAGAATTGGAGTGGAGTAGCTGAACATAAAGATGAAATAGGGAGACTGGATAGATAAATTTTATGATGGTGTGAGTTGATGACGGTCATGTGGTGGTCGATCATAGAAACATGACGATAAAAGTAGCGGTGGACATGGTTAATATGATATCATGACGAGAAGGTAAGAAGAAAGAAATACAAATCCATCAAAATCTTAGCGGGTGTGGCAAGATTTGCTATGGCTTAATTTACACTATGGAATTCAATGTAATCCACGAAAATCCAAAATTCTTTAAAATCAATGATTTTTTTTTAGTACATACGGACTTTTAAGAATTCATTTGAAATCCTTATTGAATACACTAGCATTTCTATGAATTTTTATAAACTACTTTAAAATCCTAATTGTATATCTTATTGTTTTGAGAAATTCATTTAACATATTAATTAAGCACGATAGTTGACACGCCCCGATTCCGATATCCCTAATACCAGAATAGGTACGTGCTGGCCAACACACGAGGGTGACGAAGCCATTCAAAACATGCATGCCAATAAAATATGTGATTAGAAACAAATATACTAATGCATAACCGTGTTCAGAGCATACAACTAATCAAGAATAATGTGAATGAATTACCATAAAAATGTAAGAATACAAGAGTGGGACCTACACTGAGAGGACTCGAAGATACCTATGTAGAAGTGCCCTAACGCCGGGATCGCATGCCTCGATTCTAACTCATGAGGGGGCGCAAAACCAAAAGGGTGAGTGGACCAAAGTTTATAATAATAATACTAATAATAAGAAAATCCTTTTCTTTCAGAACATACTAACCCCCTATTTTGAAAACACATATAGTACTACATATAGTAAGTTTTCCAAAAACTCTAACATGCCATGAAAATCATTCGTAAAATAAGTATGTGTAAAACAATGCTCAGTAATGGAAATATCGTCGCCCGTAGGCAAATCCGTAAACATTTGTAAATCACATCAATGAGGTACTCAACTAGGGGTATCATAGTCGCCCGAAGGCAGTACATGTCCATCACCCAAAGGTGAAGTT
Organism: Heteromeles arbutifolia; assembly: GCA_024362995.1. Lineage (NCBI taxonomy): Eukaryota > Viridiplantae > Streptophyta > Magnoliopsida > Rosales > Rosaceae > Heteromeles > Heteromeles arbutifolia. The sequence continues at coordinate 2,132,643 of JANCRC010000005.1, forward strand.
GTACGACATTAGGTTACACCAGTGAAGAAACATGGTAAGCCCCATTACTCGAAGATGAAGTTGTACGACTCTAGGTTACGCCAAAGAAGAAACATATAACATCACACACCGACAGTAGTCGTGGCTAGTGAAGCTATCTGACACTGGTTTCACCAGTGAAGCTGGGGGTATATCATAAATCTCCTCAACCATGTCCTATGGTCATAGACGTCTATATACCCGCTCGATAAGCACTGAAAACATACCTCAAAAATCTCATATCAAATCTGAAGCTTAAAAGCTCAAAGCCTCATTTCATAAATCCATGATAATTCACATCTGTAAATCCAAATAAATCACAATCGTGAATCCATAGAGGCTCGTAAACGAAAACCCAATATTTCATAACCTTTAGTGAAATGTAAATTCGATAAATTATAAATATCTTGTAAAAGCAATTTAAATAAATCATAAATTATCCGTAAACCATAAGCATAGAAATCCGTACAACATAATAGGAAACATACTCAAATAATGAAACATGGAATGCGTGCAAACCTAATATTTTATAAAAACATGCAATTAAGAAGGGGTCCACTCATAAATATTTTGTTGCCGGGAGCCGCTCAAGCTAGCGAGGATGGAGTCACTTCCCACCGATGCACCTAACCACAATTTGAGACTGTTTAGTAAAACTCAACCTAAACGATAGTGGATTCAAATTCGGCACGTTGAAAAACCTAAGAAAGAACCTTGGGTTGCAACCACAGAGCGGCGCAAGCGCAAAGTTCAGTCGCTGGAAAGTTCATCGAAAAAGTCGACGACACCCCCGTGGACAGCGGCGGAGCACAGTCTTCCAGCAGATACGCGTGTGCTCCATGCACTAGCCATGATGCGTACCCACGCGCGGGCCACGCGCCAGCCCAGAAAGCTAGGTTTGGGTCTGGGTCGGATTTGCTGGGTTGGGCTTGGGTTAGGGTTAATGGGTTATGCATTTAGGCTGGGTTATTGGATTGGGTTTGGACCGGATTTGGATTACGGGTCGGGTCGACTCGATTGGCTCACGGGTCGCTAAACCCAACGAAGGAGAAAGCCGGGATTTTGGCTGGGAAACTTTCCCGAATCCGTTTGGCTTCGATTCTCATACAAATCTCACCATTTAAGTGCCAAAATAAATCTAGGAGGATAGAGATTCGAGTTATACCACTTTGATTCACCGTCGTGGCCAGAAAGTGGCCGGCAAACACCTGCAGCTATTCGCGAGTTCGCCAAAATCTAGGAAATAACTTCCCCAAGTCAATTCATGTACCCATCACCATCAAATCAACCATATACAACCAGAAATCAAACCAGGACTTCAAAAGGAAGGAATTATGAGTACCCCGAGTTTACCTTAGTCGAAAACACCCAGAAATCCGACGGAACAAAAATAAACTCTCCAAAGTTGGGGTCAGGTTTCCACTGCGTGGGTTCAAGATCGGGGATTCGTTCTTGCTTTTCTTGTTTAATGACGAAGGAAATGACGAAACATGATGGTGGTTGGCATAATGGTTCGTCGGAGGATAGTTGCTCGGTGGTGTTGCGTGTGTGTTTACCGAGAAGGAGAGAGAGATAGCTGAGAGAGAAAAGATAAGAGCTGAGAGGGGAGAGAAAGTGTGTCATGGGAGAAAAATGAGAGGGAGAAAGTTCTAGAGAAAAAGAGAGAGAATTCTAGAGAGAGATAGAGATGTCATGGGACCAAAGAAACACCCTAAAAAATGGGGTCACCTGCCACATGTCAACCCGGGAGTGGTCCAAGGTGGAAAATATCACTACTTAGAAGATTACCAAAATGCCCTTCTGTTTCGAATCCATAAAATGTTCATTATAACTCCAAATTCGATTTTGTTTGCGCCCACACGTCCGCAACGTCGAGTACGCCAAGGAAACGAATCTTACGTGACACGACAAGGCGGTCAACAAAAGTCAACGTTTTTGCCTCGAAGGGCATTTTCGTAAATTCACACTTTTAAATTATAAAACTGTAAAATTTGGGGACGGGTCGTTACAATAGTTCTTTTAAACTCTTTTAAAATCTAAATTAAATACACTACCTTAGTTTCCTCCAGTATCCCAAAATTTTCAAATGAATCAATAAAAAGAAGAATTTTTTGCCTTAACCTTATCAAATCCTTACATTTTTTCGTAGAAAAAAATAAATCCCCGTCTTGATTTTTCACCACTTGTAAAAATCTAACTAGCTTTTCACTCATATACAAGAAGTAACATTTCATGCCAATTATCATACTCATGATAGAAGAATGATAAATAAGTTCACTCATTTTATGTGGTCACTTGTAATTCAGTCTGTTACCAATCTAATGTGCACGCCTTGTTGAAGGATATGTTTAATTTTTCTTTCCCAATAGATTTCCGTATTAAAAAAAACTCCCATGATCTGGTAAAGTGTCTCTCTAGGCTCTAGCCACGAACCATTGACTAATTTTACTTATTATTTTATCGTCAAGATAACTCCATTAAGGATGGGAAATTTTGGAAACCAGCAACCGCATCATGTGTTCGTGCAGGCACAGACATAAAAAAAACCCCTCTAATTCCACCCCTTGGTTTGCCATGCTAGCTCTGATCCATTGTTTGGTTTCACCTCCGTCTAGGGATGGCAACGGTTCGGTTTGGGGACGGAAATGCTATATCCATCCCCATAACCACGAAAAATAACCATATCCATAACCGCAAATTAACCATCGGGTATTATCCATAACCATAGCCACTGGGTAACGGATTCCCCATCGGTTAACGGGTATATATCCATCTTCGTCAATACAAAAAATATATTCGTTCAATTGAGAAATTATAAGTTAATAGATATCAATTTCGTCATTAAACATTTGATGTATAAAATGATTCAATGAATGGATCTTGTTGAGTATAAAAATTAAAACACTGATGATGTTTGCTTGTCTTTGTTATGTCCTATAAGCACCATTGAGTTCGCATTGATTTTAATTCAAAACTTTACTTTCCTTCAAAATGCAACTTTTGTATTTTTAAGGTAATGGTTTGGTGAATAATAGATATACAAATATATATATATATATATATATATATATTATACTATTATATTATATATAAATTATATTATTTACTAATCGGATCGGATTCGGTTATGGATACGGTTTGGGGACCTCTATAACCATATCCAAAACCATAACCGAATAATATAAACGGTTTTTCCCCATATCCAAACCATACCCGAATTTTCATATCCAAATCCAATCCATTCGGACGGTTATCCACGGTTATCGGGTTTAACGGTTAGAATTACCATACCTACCTCCGTCTCACACAATCCCCCTTATCCGGCACCCGTACAGAAGACATTCTCCGAAGAGGGAGGTCAGCTACAAGGGGGATCATAATTTGAGGACATTGAACGGAACACAATTCTTTCTAGCCAACTTGACTAAGATCCGGTTATGTATGTGGTCTAAACCCTAGGGTAGGTAGTATAGGAGCCATCTCCATTAAAGGCAAGATTACATGAGTATATATTATCTTATATTATTTTCGACTCAAAAAGGGTACTTTGTTTGGAAAATGGGATGAAGGTAATATTCAACGACAATTAACTCGACTTAAATACGTAAATCTCATACACGATCGCATCATCGTGGGCGGCCTCTCTAGACATAATTAAACCACAAAGTAATTAACATAATTATCTCTATACTTAAGTGGCAGACGCATATTGGGATCAAGGTAGTCCCATATACACATGGAGTTCATAAAATATACATGTGAAAGTTTTTCGAGAATTTTTTAATCGATTGCTAGGGTTCCTTTTATGTTCACCAAGCATTTAATGTAATATCTGCTAGACATATCTCAACCACACTTGGAATGTTACGTTGAGAGCACTCGACAAATTTTCTTAATAGCAGCATATGTCAATACTTATTGACATGTGAGCAGCATGGTTCTAATGATGACAACAAGCCCACCAAATATTTGACGAATGCATGAAGAAATAAATTGAATTTTTTTTTAATGTGTTTTGCCCTTTGTTTATGTTAAAAAATTTGGATCTTTTTTATACTGAGATTCTCCACCGTGCGAATCCTGGATTCGCTAGTATACACATTATCTCATGATCGTGAAACAAAATTAGCACCATGAAGGCATGAAATGCCTCGCAATATTGAAAACTTTGCTTTTGTTCAATCTTGCGTCATCCATGATTCCATGCACACGATCAGCCACAGCAGAAAAATAATACCAATATTGAAAACTTCCACTCTCCAATTCTAAATACCTAAGGTTGAGTTAAACAATGGATAAAGAGACCAAAAAAGTGGAGAAATACAAGCCCGCCTCATAATTTGGGGACCCAAGGCGAGCCTTAGTGGGATTTAGAATTCTCTGATCTCAGATATGTATAAAAAAAAAGGTTAATTTTAGTTTACTACCTTGAAGTTTCGTGGTTTTCAATATTTAGTACATGAAGTTTTTTTCATCCTAAAGTCGTACCTCAAGTCTTAATTTCGGGACAGTTTCATACATCCATTAGATTTTCTATTAGAATTTCTATTAGTTGATGACGTGTCGTTCACATGGACAATAACTAAACACCACGTGTCAATATGGGCCCACTTCAATATTAAAAAAATACAAAAACACCCAATTAAAAAAAACAAAACAAAACAAAACCCACCCGTCTTCTACCTCTCCCAACCCCTTCCCTTCCTTCTTCCCTCTGCAACCCGCACACCCAGTTGGGCGGCAGCGAAATCAATTGAGGAATGAAGGTGGTTCGGGTTTCAGGTACTCCGTCGCGGCTGATAACGCAAGCAACGGGATATCGAGATTGTCGTCGCCGTCTACAATGACGTAGCTTTCACCAGGCAGGTCGAGCACGGAGGGGGATTATGGAAATGGGTTGATGCCATTGACCGAATCAAACAACCCTAATAGCAGCATGTTGAAGAAGGATCTGGTTGTTAGGGTTCATGAGCACGATCAGGAAATTATGCAATTGCGGAAGCATTTGGTGGATTATTCGATCAAGGAGGCGCAAATTTGGAACGAAAAGTAGGTGGTGGTGGTGGTGGTATGGGGTTTTGATTATTATTTTTATTTTTATTTTTTGCTGTGTTTTTGTATTTTTTTAATTTTTTAATATTGAAGAAGATCTATATTGACACGTGACGCTCAGTTATTATCCACGTGAACGTCATGTCATCAATTAACAGAAGTTCTAATGAAAAACTTAACAGATGTATGAAACTGTCCCAAAATTAAGGTATGACTCTAGAATGAAAAAAACTTCATGTACCAAAGGTTGAAAACCACGAAACTTCGAGATAGTAAATTTGAAGAAGAAGTCTACTTCTATATTAAATATCAATTAATATCAAAAGAAGAAGATATCCAAACATTACTTAAATATTTTACGTATCGTGTTTTTAGACGCAAATGTATTAAATAAGTTTACATAATCAAAATCTTCAACCAATTTTTTTTTTTCAATTGAAAAAATAGCTAACCCATTAAATCTGCAAATAGATGATGACATTGATAGTCATGGGGTGTTTTTATAGTTCCAATTTAACAATATTTTTTAATCGATGGCATGGAGGAGAAAAAGAAACACTAAGGAACAACTAATCTATATATGACGACTCCAGAACAGTCATCGGAAAAAGTTTGAACCAAACAATGAGGAGGCTCTGCAAACTCTTGAAACTTCATCTCGTTATTTAAACCCAATTTGGCTAACTCATTAACTGCAAATTTACGTTCTTTGTGAACATGCGGCACATTACAACTTTGGTTCTCTATGATCAAACTTCTGCACTTCGAGACAGGACCATAGAGAGGATGATAATTAAGGCTAGGCGAACCATGAATGAGAGAGATCACCAAAGAATAATCAGCCTCTACAATAAGATGAGAGAAATTTCTAGCTTTAGTTATCTTCAACCCATAAATCAAAGCCCAAAACTCAACATGGAGACCTTCCGCACCTTTTTTTTAACAAAAAAACTAATGATCCAGTTACTGTGACATCCCGTCCCAAAATTTATTGTATTTTATTTTTAGTAGTAATGAAATAATCAAAATACCCCTGAGATGCCACGAAGGCCTTCCACGTGGACCTCAATTTTTCTTTCACTTTTCTAGTCTTATTTTACTATTTTGGAATACTACTCATTTTTACAAACACATGGCCGTATACAGAACTCAATTCGGAGTTATAACGAACAAATTATATTCGAAACTATGTAAAAATACCTGAGGCAAATTCAAATTCGAAACTTTTGTACAGTGTGTCACTGCTTTGGTCTAATTTTCTGATTAGCCTTGTGGGTTGTGTGCGTTGGAAACCAAGGAAAGTGGTTTAATGTGCAAGTTGCATTAAACAAATGTTTTAATGGATTTTAAAATCCGCCTATTCTACACCTCTTGTTAGACACCATCACTATTTTTATTAAATCTCTCTCACTTCTTCTCTCATGTCCCATTCCCCAATTTTATTTTATTTCTTTCCCATGACAGCCAGTCCCCCCTCTCTTTTCTCTCTCTTCCCTCACATCTTTCTAGCTCTATCACGTCACTCCCTTTCTCTTTCCACTCACATTTCTCAACTCTCCATCACCATTTCTGAAATTCCTCTCTCACTAGGGCTCTCGTCCCCTTTCCTCTTCGAAATGTAAACAAATCAAACTCCAAAACCATGAAACCTTAATCTCTGGGACTAGAGGATCCTAGCTATACCGTTGCGTGTGCCATCATAGCATTGGGCAATGACATGCTGCAGAACTCAAGAGCTTTGAGCTCTAACTCTCAATCTTATTTTTCGGGAGTTTTTTTCGTGCAAACTCCAGTGAGTTTGTGATTTCTGGAGCTCGAGATCAACTTGAATCAATCCTAGGTATTTAGATATCCTCTTGCATGTAAATTTTAGTTAGAAGTTACTGAGATTTGACATGCATGCACTGTGCTTCCTCTTTCAAGAATCCGATAGAGGCTTTCAAAGGGAATCCATTGAATCAGAGGTGGATTCGACCCCCATTACTCCTATATCTATTCAAAGTAAGTCCATGAGCCTTGTAGTAGTGTTTTCTACGAGATTTAACATGAACTTTGTGAATTTTGGGAATGAAATCGCCTTCTACAACCCACGGTGCAGTTTTCGACGAAGTCTGCACAGTTGCAGGCCATTTTCCGACCAACTCCAGCCACGACAAGACCTCATGTTGGTATATTTCTCTTCCTTTTCTCTTAAGCTTCATTTTGGTAGGTAGAGTGAAAATGGTTAAGTTTTGAAGCTATTCGGAGCTCGGGAATGTATCCCAGCCAAACCAGCCCAGAAACAGGCAACCAGACCCGCGATGGGGCCTTGGTCGACCCGACCCAAAAAAATAAAAAAAATTAAATAACCTAGATCCGCTACCCGGATCCGGATCGAACTTGGGATCTGGCCCGACCCAATTCCAAAATGGATCTTGGAATATTCTTTGGAATATTCTTTGCGTTGACTTTTTGAAATTTTCTCGGAAATCCTTATAGGCTAATTTCGACGTCCCGAGTCCATTTTCTATATCCATTTAGTAAAATTCAAAAGTTTTAACGTAATTGATCGCCGAGGCGTCTCAGTTGACTTTTAAGGTTGACCGTTGACGTTTTACAAAATTTGCTTGGGACCATCCTAAGCGTATTTCGACACGTTGATTCCAAATCCGCCGTCCATTTTTCCAAATTAAATCATTTTAGTTGAGTTTTACTAATGGGTCCCAACATTATGCTTAGGTGCGATTACTATCAGAGACTTTGACTTTCTTAGCTCGAAAGAATGTGACATCGCAAGTATCTGTGAGTGGATCTTTTTGTCTTTACGTGTACATGTATATGTGATTTTCCCAACAACTGTTTTCATATATTATGATGTGACATGCCATATTTAGCTTTACAAATAGACTTTTCGTATACTTTATGTTTTGAATATTATTTGTGAGCATAAACTTGTGGCATGACATCTTTGGGTTTTATCTGCTCATTATTACCTTTTTGCACGGTATCTCTTAGTTATTTGTACTATCTTTGGCCAAGAATTAGCTTCACGTGTAGTTCACATGCACCATTTACATTCGCTTTGGATCCAGAGTTAGGTGTCAACCTGTCTTTTTGTGTGATGTTTTAGACTCGTATATGATGCGACTAGCACAACTCATGTGATGTAGTACTAGAATGTAAAACCTACACCCAGTGTAACATCCCACATCGACCAACGGATAGGGGGTGATGTGCCTTATATGTACATGCGCACCTCCATATAGCATGAGGCCTTTTAGGGACTCACTGGTTTCAGAATTCATCGAAACTCCGAAGTTAAGCGAGTTTGGGCTAGAGCAATCAGGATGAGTGACCCATTGGGAAGTTGCTTGTGAGTTCCCAAAGACAAAACTGTGAGGGAATGGTAAGCCCAAAGTGGACAATATCGTGCTACGGCGGAGCCAGTCTGAGATGTGACAGAATGGTATCAGAGCCACTCTACCGTTCGGTACGGATGTGCCGGCGAGGATGCCAGGTTCCCCTTAAGTGGGGTGGATTGTAAGATCCCATATCGACCAACGAAGAGGGGGTCATGGACCTTATATGTACATGCTCTCCTCCCTATAACACGAGGCCTTTTGGGAACTCACTAGCTTCAGATTCCTTTGGAACTTCGAAGTTAAGAGAGTTTAGGCGAAAGCAATCCCAGGATGGGTGACCCCACTGGGAAATTGCTCGTGAGTTCCCAGAACAAAACCGTGAGGGAATGGTAAGCCCAAGTCTGACAATATTGTGCTACGGCGAAGTCGAGACTGGGATGTGACATAATGGTATCAAAGCCACTCTGCCGTTTGGTGCGAATATGCCGACGAGGACGTCAGGCCCCCTAAGGGAGGTGGATTGTAACATCTCACACTGACCAACAAAGAGGGGGTAATGTGCCTTATATGTACATGCCCACCTCCATATAGCAGAAGGCTTTTTAGGAGCTCACTGGCTTCGGATTCCATCAGAACTCCGAAGTTAAGCGAGTTTGGGCTAGAGCAATCAGGATGGGTGAGCCACTGGGAAGTTACTCGTGAGTTCCCATAAACAAAACCGTGAGGGAATGGTAAGCCCAAAGCGGATAATATCGTGCTACGACGGAGCTGGTCTGGGATGTGACATAATGGTATCAGAGCCAATCTGCCGTTCGGTACAGATGTGCCGGCGACGCCGGGTTTCCTTTAAGTGGGGTGGATTGTAAGATCCCACATCGACCAACAAAGAAGGGGAGATGTGCCTTATATGTACATGCTCCCCTCCCTATAGTACGAGGCATTTTGGGAACTCACTGACTTCGGATTCCATCGGAACTCTGAAGTTAAGCTAGTTTGGGCGAGAGCAATCCCAGGATGGGTGACCATACTAGGAAGTTGCTCGTGAGTTCCCATAAACAAAACCGTGAGGGAATGGTAAGCCCAAAGCGGACAGTATCGTGCTACGGTGGAGTCGAGACTGGGATGTGACTCCTAGCCTGTTCCATTGTTGAATATCTCTGCAATGGACTTATGTACCTACATAAATTAATGAGCCTTGATTTCTTATAATAACGGTTTAAGATTTAATGTTGAGATACCTTGTTGTTGTACTCTACATATTTGACTCATTTTTGTTGAAGGGTACCTACTACATAATATTATTATAATATTTTGGGGAAACCGTATACTTGTTTTACAGCGAAGGGTTACACTATTCAAAAAGGTATTACAAAACTTTATTTTCAGGCCCACTCACCCTTATTTTTCGCCCCTCCAGGATTTAGTGGCAGAGGTTTCGTGACGACGAGGATTATTGGTAAAAGCTGTTACGTAGAAGACTTCTCATTTCGGTATAAATGTCATTACTCTTCTTTTACCACAATTTATCTATACTCTAACATCACTGATGTGATATGGATTCAACCTCGCTCACTTGCGCACTCTAAATTACTCACTTTTAGGTTTTAATTTATTCACATTTTCCACATCACTATAGTTTATGGCTTCGTCACCTTCCAGGTGTCGGCCAACACATCGCGATTTAGGTGTCCAGGTGGACATTCCGGGTCATGGTGTGTCAGTTACCATGCCAATCTCTAATTAATCCTCCAATCACCCCGTTATAACCAAACCTAGCACCATCCACATTTAACTTAAAGGTCCAGACAAAGGAGGAACCCAAGCCAAGAGAACATGCACATGGTTGTATTTATTAATGAATTTGATGTGCAAAACAGTAAAACCCTAAAATAGAATCCCTAAACCCCTAAAAAATTGAATTTCTAAATCCCTAAAATCTTTCAAATCCTAAATCCCTAGAGTAATCCACAAACCCTTAAAAGATTGAATTTGTAAATCCCTAAAATTTTTCAAATCCTAAATCCTTAGAGGGGGCATGGATTCGAAGATCCTAACTCTATTTACAAACAAGCTTACAAATTAAATGACAGGAAAAAGAAGAGGGATGGAGAAGCTGGATAAGAGAAACAGTCACCTGACCTATAAGTAGGGATAGATATCGCCTCACCAACTCACTTGCTAGTTGCCACCAAGTCGGACCGATTCGACTGAAAGAGTCACTACATGGTACGCCAACTTTCAATCTTTTCTTATTGTTTAGTTACAAAGTTAGTTATTACGTTCAGTAAATGAATGAATGAATGATTGGATTATAAGAACTGTATATGAGAGCTGGAGAAAATATTAAAGTGGAGATACATGTGGGTGAGAGAAAAGAAAAAAATGTATTTTTTTTTTTTGTGAAAAATTATATTATTGCCTATAATTGTGTGTGTGTATTTAAAAAAAAAAATTGGGTTTCTCTTCGAAGTAGTGGGGGGAAGCCCTATGCGGGTGCCTACTTTGGCTACCCTTAGGGCTGCCCTTGGAGAAATACGTGTGGACAATGGAAGTCTGAAATTCATTTCCCTTAAGATATATTGTTTATGGTATTCCTAAAAAATTATTTTGAACTTAAGGTATATCTTTTAAATCTTTAGGGAGGATGAAGTCAAATTGGGAACTACTCTTGAATTACAAGTATTTTGCACTAAATAACTAAATCTTGAATATCGTAAGGTCATTCACAATAGTGTGAGACCAATATATTGAACTCATAAAATCATAATTTTTCAGTGGACCGAAAAATTTGAGCGCGATACCAATATATTGAACTCATGCGTGTGATATATTACACTCATGAGTGTGATATCAACATCTTTAACTCACACTAGTGTCTCAGTAGTGTTATATGACACGCCCAAACCTCAATATCCCCAAATATCAGGAAGGCGCGTGCTGGCCGACACTCGAGGGTGACAAAGCCATTTTAAACATGCATACAATTAAGAATACGCAATTAGAACGAATTAAACCAAAGCAGAATCGTGTTCAGAGCATACCACTAAGCAAGAATAGTATGATAGAATTATTATAGAAAGGTACGAACCGAGAAATGAAACCTATATAGAGGAGACTCGAAGATGCCTAAGCGGAAGTGCCCTGACGCCAGGATTGTGTGCCTCGAATCTAAATCCTGAGGGGGCGCAAAAACAGAATATGTGAGTGGACCAAAGTTTATAATAATAATACTAGTAATAAGAAAACCGTTTTCTTTATGAACATACTAACCCCCTATTTTGAAAACATATATATAGTACTACATAATAAGTTTTCTGAAAACTCTAGCATGATGTGAAGTCATTTGTAAAACATGTATGAGAAAAACCGTGCTCAATAATGGTGCAATCATCACCTGAAGGCAAATCCATCAATCTCATAAATAATGTACTCTCTAGGGGTATCATAGTCGCCCGAAGACAGTACATGTCCATCACCAAAGGTCAAGTTGTACGACACTGGGTTACACCAGTGAAGAAAATCATGTTCCATCACCCGAAGGTGAAGCTGTACGACTCTAGGTTACGCTGGAGAAGAGGATATATAACGTCACACACCGACACTAGCCCCGGGCTAGTGAAGCTGGGGGTATGTCATCAATATCGTCCGAAGGTAGTACCTGTCCATCACCCGAAGATGAAGTTGTATGACACTAGATTTCGTCAGTGAAGAAACCATGGTCCATCACCCGAAGGTGAAGCTGTACGACTCCGGGTTATGCCGGAGAATAGGTATATACATAAATATCCTCAACGGTATCCTATGGCCATAGACATCTACATACCCGTGTTGTGTGGATGTGTTGTATGATAGCCCGCTACATAGCACCGAAAACATATCTCAAAAACTCATATCAAATCCGAAGCTCAAAAGCTCAAAGCCTTAATACATAAATCCATAGAGTTTCATATATGAAAATCTAATAATTCATAACCTTTCGTAAAACGTAAGCGCGATAAATCATAACTATTTCGTAAACCGTAAATATAGAAATCTGAAAAACAATATATAAAACATATTCAAATCATGAAGTGTGAAATGCATGCTAGGCTAATATTTTATAAAAATATGTAAGTTTAGAATGGGTCCATTCACAGATTTTTCATTGCCCGAGAGCCGCTCAAACTAGCGAGAATAAAGTCATTTCACACCAATGCACCTAACCACATATAGAGGCCATTTAGTAAATCTCTACTAAAACGTTAAAATTTGGGAAAACGGACAGCAGATTCAGATTCGGCACGTCGAAAAACCTAGGAATAGACCTTGGGTTCCCCCACAGGCCGCCACAAGGCGGCGGCCCGGAAGGTCACGTGCCATCGCACGCGCCGAGATGGGTCACTGGAAAGTTCGCCTACAAAGTCGTCGGCATCGTCGTGGACGGCAGTGGAGCATGCCGGCTGTAACATCCCACATCGCCCATGGGAGTGATCCTTAAATGTATATTCTCATCCCTACCTAGCACGAGGCCTTTTGGGAGCTCACTGGCTTCGGGTTCCGTAGGAACTCCGAAGTTAAGCGAGAAGGGGGCCAGAACACTCCCAAGATGAGTGACCCACTGGGAAGTTGCTCGTGAGTTCCTAGAAACAAAATCGTGAGGGCGTGGTCGGGGCCCAAAGCGGACAATATCGTGCTACGGTGGTGGAGCGGGGCCGGGAAGTGATCCGCCCAGGGCCGGGATGTGATACCGGCCATGGTCGAGCTACACAAGGGCCCACGCGCAGACCATTGGACCTGGCTAGAGTCCGGGTTTGGGCTTGGGTTAGGGTTAATGAGTTAGGTCGAGTTATTAAACTGGGTTTGGGCTGGGCTCTTGGTTCACGGGTCAGGTCGACCTAGTCAGGTTCGTGGGTCGCCGAACCCAACGAAGAAGGAAACCGTGATTTGGGCCAGAAAAATTCTCGAGCTTAAAACTCAATCAAACTTTCCAACCCAATATATCAAATTAAAGCCCAGGAGACAAGGAATTGAACCATAGCTATTAGAGGCAGTGATATGGTCGGAGTTGGCCGGAAATGGGCTCAAAAGTCACCGGGTTCTCACCAAAAAATCAGGAAACATTTCCCCAAGTTGTTTTGTACATCCATTTTCTTCCAAATCAAGTACTAAGGTTAAAGACAAGACTAGATCGCCTTTAAAAAGGGAATTTGGATGGTCTCGAGGCTTACCAATGTCGAAGTTGTCGAGAACCTCACCGGAGTAACTCGAGTTCGATCATTGGCTTTGCTGGTTTTGAACCGTGATCACACTCGAGGAAGAGATAGGGAGAGAGGATGGTGGTGGTTTAGACGGTTCGCCAGAGAAGCGAGGGGGTGTGATGGTGTGCATCCATGCTAGGAGAGAGGGAAGAGAGTGATAAGAGAGAGGGAGAGTTTGAAAGGGACGAGATGAGAATTGAGGGAGTTCTAAAACGATTTAAGGGAAATAGAGAAGCTTACAGGAGAAAATGATAGGGTGAGAGTTCTAGAGAAAGAGAGAGGTGTCACGGGCAAAAGGAACACCCCAGAAAATGGGGAGAAATCTGCCACATGTCGCCATCCCAATGGTCCATGATGGAGAAATATCTCTAATTGTAAAATTACCAAAATACCTTTATTGTTCCGAGTCCCGTAAAATCTTCGTTTTAGCTCCAATTTCACTTTCGCTTACGCCCACACATTTGTAACGACGAGTACTATCAGAATACGCTAAGACAAAGGATCTTACGTGACACGACAAGGCGGTCCATAAAAATCAACGTTTGGCCTCGAAGGGTATTTTCGTAAATTTACGTATTAAAATTGTAAAAACCGTGATAATTGGGGATGGGTCGTTATAGGTATCAAACTCAGGTTGCTCGATTCATATATATAGGTATCACACTTACTCAAACTACTATGGAAGGCCTAAGATGAGTTAAGAAATAAGACAAATGAGTGTGAATAGTAACACTCTCACTTGCCTCAGTGTAGCTTAAATAAAGAATATCACGTTAATCCGAAACAAAATGTATCAATAATATCGTTTGTAAGACTTAACCCACTTCCCCACCCCTTAAGTATAGATAATATCGTTTGTTCAAAGACTATTAATTAAAAATCTCCGTGACAAGTGAATAGAAGATGAGTAAAGAAATAAGACAAATGAGTGCTTATAGTAACATTCTCACAAAAAAGAACAACGCAGGTCCAAATCCTTCTTATGTGTATCAATGTAGCTTAATATAGAATATCATGTCAATTCGAAACAAAATGTACAAGTAATATTCTACTCTAAATTATGGATACTAGTATAAAAGAACATATCGACTCTAATTAATAAGAATACACTCACATCTGCATAAGATGAAATAATTTAAACTCGAGTGGATACGTAACACAGATTTCGTCTTTGTTGTTAGGTAATCTAGGTATTTGATTCGTGGCGTGAAGCACTTTACAATACTAGCCAAGGGCACAAGCCCTTAAAATATAGGAATTAGCACTTCCATTGAAGTGCACGGATTGGATGATCATATAATACAAGCCAAGGTTAGGTATAGACTACCAAAGTAGAGAAAGAAACTCAATTGTTCTGTTCTATTCTCTCGCCTCTACGAAACGTCTCTTTCCTCCACTTTACAAAATTGAAAATTCCTTCTCTCTCCCCCTCCTCCTCCTCTCTCTCTCCTCTCTCTATATAAACCATTTCAGCTCCACTGTTTTTCATTTTACGCTCAATTCAGTCATAATTTCGTCAAACTCTTTTCAACCCAAAATTCTTGGATCCTTTTTAGTCAAAGCTCCTCCATGGGTTCTCAGGTTTTGGTGGCTCTCGCGCTCTCACTCGTGGGTGGACTCAGTACTTCATTCGGTGAGTACATAAAAACTCGTGCTTGTTCATGCTCTGCTGAAATTTCAACTGCCCATTTCAGCAATTTCAAATTTGAATTACCCCATTTGTTTGAATTTTTTTGTTCTTGTTTCGTTCGTCTAGAATGATTTTCCAAATGGATACTTTAGATTTTAGATGCGATCTCTAATCCGTAACATTTTTTTACTAAAATCTTAATGATATTCAAAGTTTGATCAAAGTCCATTGCATCTCATTATATTACTATTACTATTTATATTTTTATAGTTTTGACATTAATTGTTTGATATATTAAGCGATTTACAATCCTATAAATTTAAAATCCCTCATTATAATACTATTAGAAACGGCTACAATAAAAAACTTCAAACAGTATGATTGAATAAATGGATAAAAACTATGTAACAATAAGAAATAATAAATGGCAAAAAAATGTATCCCTAGTGTTAAAAAAATTGGTACATTTCACATATAACAAAGTGGTACATTAATAAAGAAGAATGGGTACATTATAAATAAATTAGGGTACAAATAAAAGATTAAAAAATTCTAAGTACAAATGAAATTTCTAAAAATATGGGCGCAAAAAGAAATTAATACATGGGTACAAATAAAAACTAAAATGAAAATACTACAAATTTAAAAAAAGGTTGCATATTAAAAGTGGGTACAAACTAAAAATATAAATATATGATACAAAGTTTAGCCATAAAACATAAATATACCATATGTAATTTTTCTATCATTGATTAATTATACAATGTCACGTGACGGTAAACACATGGGCACAAATACAAATAAAACTTTAAAAAATATGGGCACAAAAAGAAATTAATAAATGGGTACAAATTAAAACTGAAAAGAAAATTGGTACATATTAAAAAAAAGGTTTGCAAATTAAAAATGGGTACAAACTAAAAATAAAAATAGATGACAAAAAATTTAGCCATAAATATAAATATACTAATTGTAACATTTTTAACACTAAAGGAATATATTTAAAAACAAAAAATATTTTATTATTGAAATAATTAATGATGTTATTAATACCCAAGGACCTTGATAAAAAATTGAAAACAAATAAGATTTTAATCAATGGAGTAACAAAATGAGAGATGGGAACCTAATTTCTCCTTTTCCAAATTGGCTTATGGGTTTATCTTACTCTCAGGTTTTGAGGTTGAAAGCAGCAAGCTTTGTGGGAGGAAAATCTAATGAAATCTTTGGGGGAAGGGTGGGATTGTTTATAGGCTTTCACATATATATGTCTATCCTAGAATCCACTAAAAAAATCCACAATTTAATGAAATCCCATGAGCTCTATAACTTTTTTGCTACACCTAGATTTGTATACACTTGCTTAAAATCCTAATTGACAATATACGGATTACATGGACACTAAGAATGTCTTTTAAAATCCTGATTGACTACACCCCCTTGAAATCTTTTTTGTCGAAGTGTGATATTAAATGCTTTGTTGAGGTTGCTAAATTAGATTATTATAATTTTCGATTACCGGGCAAATTGACTCCATCAAGTTGTTGTGAAATTGAGGCTTAATGGTATAGTTTATGATACTAGAATTGATAGGATAGACAAAACTATCAAAATGCAGCTCAATTTAGTATATTTTTCTAAAAAGTTTTGATTTTTTAGAGCAATTTGACTCCATCAAGTTGTTGTGAAATTGAAGAAATTGAATTTTGAGGGTCTAATTGGTGATAATGAAATTGCTAGGATTTGTTCCCATTGTTTTGTAGGCAAGTTTTTGGTATTGGTCATGGTTCGAAAAAGGATTTTGATTTATGGTTTTTATGGAATTTCTTAATTTATCATGTTCACCTCGATGCTTCGTTGATCAGCTTATGTTGTGGAGCCTAATTTTAAGTCTTGGAATGTGGAACAGGTGCACTTTTAGTAATTGTCAATGAGACTCCGAATTTGAAGATGCTCGGGCTTTTACAGGTACTCTGATTTCATCTCAAATTTTGAATTTTTTTCTTTCTTTCTGTCTACTAATGTCATTGTTTTCTTTCTTTTAAAGAATCAATCATCCTATTGACTTAATTGCTTACATGTCCTTCTCTCTCCCAGCTGATATTTACATGTCACCGTATTTTACTCAACCAGAAATTTAACTTAACAAAATCCATCTTGACATTGATGCCATTTTCATGATCCTTTTGAATTGGTGTTATCGTCAGGATATGCTTAGAGGCAGTATGATCCATCTAAACCTCTGAATGTTCCCTATGTAGGGTTTTGCTGCAGGTCTGATGCTAAGCATATCATTCCTAGATTTGGCTCACAATGCTATCAACTCAATTGGTTTTTTAAAAGGCAATCTATGGGTAAGCCATGTACTTCAATCTTCATCTGAATTTATAGCGGAGCCAGGAAGTTCTCAATGGATAGGCTACTGTTTATTTATGTGGTTGGAGCCAGTAAATATAGGTATATTTTCTGCAACAGCTACTTGGGCTATACCTCATGGTAGCCACCCCTGGCTTCGCTGTCGAATTCTGATTCACTCTGATTTGAATGCATCACTTTTATGACATGTGTTGTCCCCCATTTCTCTAAGAATTAGTTAAAATTTCTTGGTGGTGCAGTTTTTTGGAGGTGTCATATTCTTTGCTATCATTGCCAATTTTATTCCAGAACCAACTCTTGCTCCTGTTTCAAAGGTAGTGATTATCTCTTCTCCTCCTACTTTAGCATGTTGTGGATACTTGGGGATCACACTTTCACCCAGAATATTGAAGGCATGTCTGACCGTGTGACAATATACTTAACAACAGAAAGATGAAGGGGGCAAGGACACTTTGAAAAAGCATCGCCGACAAGTTTTATTCAGTGGGATAGTAACAGCAATAGGTATTACCATGCTTAAATCACCTTCCATACAGTTCTTCGAATTAGAAAATGAAATTAATCTTATCTGTAGAATTGGAAATTTTAGTTAGTTTTTGCATGTTTGTAGTCTAAAAGTGTGCATGATAAATCAAATTTGTGCTACTCGGTTCTGTAATTAGCAAAGCCTATTTATTCTTAACAAGTAATAAAGTCCGAGCAAATGTTTTTGAGAATTATACTTAATTTGTATATTATATTCCTTCTGAAGTGGAATATCTGGTCAATTGACTTGCAGGCATAAGTTTACATAACTTTCCAGAAGGAATGGCCGTGTTTCTTGGATCAATGAAGGTAACTCAAGCTTAAGCTTTTAATGACTTGGATTTGGAGTATTGAGTTAACTCTGGTTTGAATTATATATACGAAGTCATGCTCATTTTATTTCGAGTTATATGTTCTGTATTTGATTTAATATAAACTTATAAATTATGTCTGAAAAAGTGTCTTCATCAATGATCAGAGTTTCTTTAATTCATGATGTGAAATATTAATGCAATTTTCTTTTTATTTTAAAAGATGTTGAAAATAGAATGTGAGGTTTCTATGACCATTAAATCATTTGTTGTCAACATCTATACAAACTATTTGGTTTTCTTCACGACCTAAATCGCTATTTAGCTTTATTGTCAACAAATTCATATGCTCCTGGACACTCTGCAGCTGCTAAAAAATTTAATGTTTCCTGGAAATATGATGCTTTCTTCTTGAAGCACAATTTCCGAAGTTGCGGCGTCTAGTTTGGAATTTTTAGAGCTAGTCTTTTTTGTGATCGAAAACAAGTCTAAATTGATTAGATGCTTGATCCTGATTTATACGTATATTTTTCATGGATTTATATGTTAGTTGACATTGCTAATTATGTGAGTTCCTTGCACTTATTATTCTTGCATGTTTTCTAGTGCATATTACTTACAATTTGCATAGCCTTTTAATCTATGGGATTGGAGGTTATAAATGGAGCAAGAACAGTTTACTATCCTGTTTGAGGACTATAATTATTGCTGATGCTAATTGTGGTATGCAATTCTTGCTTGTTCCATAACTCATTGTAGGGCCTTCGTGTTGGTGTCAACTTGGCCTTGGCCATTGCCTTACACAACATCCCTGAGGTATATTCCCTATATCTTGTATCGTGCGTATTACTCTAATTGCTCGCACTCTGCCCTGGATTAAAGTAGCACATAATTGTTTGTACCTTCCAAGGTCTCCCACTTTCCATATCAACAATGGCTGGACTAGTGATTTTGGTAATATAAGAACTTATTCCTTTGCTGATAAGGAGACGATCTTTGGAACCTAAGGAACTAATGTCGACTGCAAGAATAGTGCACACATCTAGAGAAAGAAATTGAAATATAAGGGATGGCAGATTGCATTTTAACATTTCAAAAACCTATCAACTGCTTTCTGAGTTTCGAAATGAAAGACTCAATTTTCTTTACAAATTGTCTGCCTATTTATGTTGGTGATGAATAGCATCAAGCTCTAATTGTTCTTAAACTTTAGGACTATAAAGTGTGTGATCAAAATTGTAAACTATTTGGAAAACAAGGGATCACTTTAAAGTTTGAGTTTGGACTTCTATTGTTGTAGAACTATTATTGTTATAATGTCATACATCTGATAACTTTCGCTTTTCTAGGGTGTTGCTGTTGCGCTTCCTATTTATTTTGCAACACAGAGGTGAGAATATATGAAGGCGTCGTTAGTTCAGCATTTGAAGTACTTATGAATTGTGGGGAAAAAATGGATTTGATTTTTTTTCACTGTTATTTTAAAATGACCATTAAGTATCTTTGAGAAGCCCGAAAGCAGACAATAATACTTTAGAAAAGGTAATAGTGGAGGAGTACTGATGTCAAGGGTGTGGTTATGGTGAATTCACTAAACAGAGTGAAGGTAGTTATGGTGTTGGCCGTGCTGTAGGATATCATTATTTAGGGTGGTGACGGAGAAGGCAGTGCTGATGGGTGAGGGAGTGATGGAATGATAGTTCTGCCATTGTTGTTCAGAAGGAGTGTCAACAATGTTGGTGTCCATTTCAGGACAGGACTTTTAAGCCTTGTTCACTTTCTAGAGCAATTATTACTTCATAAGTTTCTGTTAAGCCTGTATAGCTTGAAAACTTTATGAATCTTATGGTAAGTTATTAAATGGTGGGTTTTCTGCATGTTCCAGCAAATGGCAGGCATTCAAGTTGGCAACGCTTTCCGGTTTAGCTGAGCCTTTGGGTGTCGTAATTGTAGGTATGTGAACTGTCAAATAAACCTTTAGATATCTTTCTTTTACAAGTCGTAATCAGAACGGCGGATTTGGATTAGGCCCTTGAGTCCTGAAATTCTTGAAGGAAACTTGTTAATGGTTTTCACTTTTGCTGCAGCCTATCTATTCCCAAGCAGCTTGAGTCCTGAAATTCTTGAAGGCCTGCTCGGATCAGGTTTGAAAGTTAATGATGATTTAAAATGTCTCAACCAGAAAGCAAAGAAATAGTTTTTATGAAAATTGTAGTTACCACGTATTTTTGTTGTGGCGCAGTTGGTGGAGTGATGGCTTTTCTAACTCTCCATGAGATGCTGCCCCTGGCGTTTGATTATGCGGGGCAGAAGCAAGCCGTCAAGGCCGTGTTTTTGGGAATGGCCTTCATGTCTGCAAGGTAATACTGATGTTATAAATGCATTTATAGTGTCGGGGCCTCGTCGAAAGAGGAGATCTTTAAGGAGGAGTTTTTCGAAGTATTTCGCTGTTTAATTTATATCAGTATCTAGAACTATAAGGGTTAGAGCCTCTGAGGGTGTGACATTATAAGTCTTATTATCTCCCTACAGAATACTTTCCTTTCGCCTGTTTTGCAGCCTTTACTTTCTTGAAATCAGCCTACCACAGGAAATGAGCTTGTAGCTGTATTCTACGGGTCTTGTCCAATGTTATTCTCGTCTTGTACAACTTGGTACTTCCACGATAAGTAACTGGTGCTGAATACCGGTACTGAGTTCAGATTGCCGTTAATAGGTCATATGGTTTCGGCACAAAGAAGAAGGCTTGACTGTGACTGTCCCCGAAGATAGGAGTTCATACTCAGTGTAAGAGAAATGTACTTATCCTTAAAAAGAAAGTTGTAAAATAGTGTATGGAACTTGATTTCGTGAATAAACTCTACTCCGTTTACATGAAAATTTCAAGTGTCAAATAGGATTACATTGGTTGGTTATGATTTGGAAGATAATATAGGAGAGATTGCCGTGGCACCGGTTGTATACAACATAGTGCCTATAGCACACATCACGTGACTTTTACTAGGGATGAGGCAAGACCTAAATAGGCCAATTGCCTCTATAGTATATGAAGCCTGAATTGGAATCCTATAGTTAGACAAATTTATTCCCTGAACTGCGAGAAAGTTTTGTATTCAATAGTTGAATCACGTGTCTGTGTGGCCCTACCTCGTAAACCCACTCTGTTAGATGAATGAGGCATGCGGCAGTTATACGCAAGTTGTTCTCCTGAAATGCTAAAGAACACCGTATGAACCAAATTCCCATCCAACCATGCCTGGTGTATGTGTATATACTCCTCCAACAGCAGATTACATGACCCGTAGGTGAAATGTTTGTTCTTTCATAGTGCAAGACGTGTGCAATGCATTTGATCGTTTGACAATGATTTCTAATTTGCTATGCAAACAAAAGGAAAAGACATGTAAATAAAAAAAGGCATGAAAAAAGGAGAAGAGAGAGAAAAGACAACAAATCAAAGTTAGCATAATTGATAGCTTTTGTATGCAACATGGTGTGGCATGCAAAGCACAGCACTTGGAGTTTTACTAAAATCATAGACTGGCCCGTAGTATAGATTAAGTGAATGAACGACTGTGCGGTTAATATTTAATAATTAAAATTTTAAAAGTTAAGAATTTTAATGTATATTATATTTCCATTCATGCTAGAAAACTTTGAAAGATGAATGTTAAGATGATTCTTTTAAAAGTGAAACTTATATAAATTTTCTGTCATTGTACAATTTATCATCAATTTATACGTCAACATTATAAAATATTATATCAAAAATATAAAATCATATAGAATCTTATTTTGAGAGAGTCGCATAGCATTTCTCAATATGAAATTGTAACTAACCTAAAGACTTCTAGGAGATTCCATAAACCCATTATATTTTTTTTTCTTAACAAGAGAGATAACTAATAGCAATCTATGGTTATCCACTCACTCCGAATGCCGGAAAGACTCATAAAAGCATTTCAACATTCTCCTGATCACGTCTGATTTTCACACCAGAAGCGAATTTCAAACCCAATACATTTAGTTTTTAATTTGAATGAATTCTCGCAATCCGTTCATAAACTCATAATAGTTTTGAAATTTGTTGAGTAGTCAATTGAAATGAAGAGACTTCAATCTCATCATGACTTCCCATCAAGGAAATCATTGTAATTTCTTGGAAATGCAATTTCTTGAACAAAAACATATTATATGTATATACACGTGGTCTGCACAACATGGGATTAAAAGCTGTCTGGTCCTATCTGTAACTGATCTTGTGCAAAAAGTAATCTTTTGATTGGATTTATGAAAAGATAATATTATCAACACATTTTTTTTTTACTTATCACATATTTTCTATTAATTTTTATCGTTTGATTATCTTCAATTCGTTCAATCCAAACAACTGAAAATTAAGAGGCATGTGTGAAAAATAAAAAGAAATGTGGATATTAGTGTGTGAAATTGAAGAGAAAATTGGGGAAATTAGTGAGAAACTCCACCCAAAGCAAAAGAGAAGAAAAGACTAAAGGTGTTTTATTAAGGTAAAGGAGAGTGTGGGGAAGGAACCAAAATCAAGTTCTTGACAAAAGCTTTATTGGTAATGGAACATCGTAGAAATAACCAAAGCTCACTCATAAAAAATGTCTTAAAGACAAATGAATATGTGTGTCGTTTGTTAGAATAGAGAATCTCTTATGCATACAATTTTTATGACGTCTTTATCATTTGTTACTGTAAACTGAAAAGTGAAGAAAAATAAAAATTCATAACACCTTATTGTGATTGGTAAGAATCATGACCACGTAGTTTTTTGGATACATGAGAAAATAAACTCTCTCTCCTTTGTTAGAAGTTTATAGTTATTTAGTGCCTCTTATTAGAAGTTCTATTGTTTTTAATTGAGTCTAAGGTGTTAGGTGCCCTTTAGCATAAAAAATGGTGTCATTTGTCATGAGAAACCCTTTTTATAAGCACTTAGTATTGTCCTTGCCTTCGAATTCAAAAAGTTGGCTTTTAATTGATTTGCACAATTGAAGAAAACAATGGTACTCAAAAGTAAAAGACAAGAAAATACCAGAAGCCGTTTGAATCGATCACCCAGTGGAGGAGGGGAAATTTAACTAAATCAAGTTTTTTTGTCAAAAGTATTTAGATTGCATAACTTACTTGATATGGTTACTACATCTTGTTTTAAACATCAATAGTTTAGTCACTTAAGCGCACGTGAATGACATATGGTAACATTTAAACATTATATTTATATTTAAAGTGGTACATTTTTAACATGTGTTGATACATGGACTATACCCTACAGAGAAACTTTGCTAAAACATGTGGGAATTTAATGTTTATGGTCATGACAAGTAAGCAATAGTTATGCTTCTGAGTTAGAGGAGGATCCTTCAGATGTTCCTAATGAATCATGAATGGTAAGGTTTCTGTTAAATTCCCCTAAAAATAGTGCTGCCATAGCTAGAGTAATGCTCGGTAGACCAAATTTAAATTTATAAACTATGTGATGTGTCACCAATAAATAATCACGTTAATCAACGCTTAAGTAATAATCTAATCACCAATATCACGTCATATGATTTACAAGATTTGATCTAAAATCTCTCTATCATTACCCAATATAATTATAGCCAATAGTCACGTATGCTAAGCTAAATCCAAATCGTACACAATGCGTCTGTTGTGTGTAGCAAGAAAAAAGCATTAAAAGTTAAAAAAATTTAGTGTGCAAGTGCAACAACTCTGCTGTTGCTGTCACTGCTCTTTTTAATCACTTCGACTTTGCTTTTATGCTTTCTACGTCCTGTCTGTCTACAAAGTTTCTTTTAATTTAATAGCAGTTTGTCATATTTTCTTCTAATTTTGGCTTCTATGTAGGCTAAATTAATATAATGCACATGAATTTATTTAGTTAATTTGAGTGAATTTTTGTCAGAATGATCAAAATAACGGCTTAAATCATATAATTACTTTGTTAAAGAGACTTAAATAAGTAATTAATGTCGTATTTAGCTATTAAATAGTTAGCCCTTAAGCGCCATATATAATATTGGCAACAAATAAAACCCAAGTTTGCAATATCTATGAAGAATCGTTGTATGTGAAAGTACTATTTCTCTAAACTTTAACTAGGTTGATTTTTTCAATTTTTCTTTCTCAAAGACTTGACTGATAAACATGTAAAAAGACGATTAGTTTTGGCCCCCATCTCTATCTTGCGTATGCATGGGGATCCCTTACCACATAAGTGAGTTCAATAGTACTTAGACGTACGATTCACTAATTACAACCAAATACGTATATATACACATTATATATACCTCCGAGGGTCCAAGACAAAGTACTATATAGTAGTTCATCCATCCCCAAAAGAACTCTCACATCTCGTAAAATGAATCACTATTTATTTAAGGGGTATGCTATCCACACATTCCATTTTACTTCTTACACATCCCTTGATAATTTCTGTCCGTTGATCTTCTTCAATTCATCCGATCCGACAGCTGAAAATTAAAAAGGTGTGTTAGAAGTAAAATGGAGTATATGAATATCACCCCCCTTATTTAATTAGGTTGAATCCTAGCCAATCAATTCTCTCTCTCCCTGAAAAAAAATTTGGTAGCTTGTACTTTGAGACCTAAAACCATAGTGGAGCCTTTGGGGGATTTGACAATTTGATAAACCGCAGTTGAGTCCAAATAAAGCCAAAAATGAGAAGGGAAAAAAGAATAAAGGAAAACAAGTTTATGCATATGTATGTATATCGAGAGAAGCACATTTGGTTTAATATCCTAATGAATAAAGTATTGGACTTCTACCTATGTACCCTAAGTTCGAAACTCTCATTCTCTTAAATTGTTGCAATAGTTTTGGACCCTTCATCTCTCCTTAGTAAAAATAAAATTTAGTAAAAAATGTATATAAAGGGAAGTAACATAATCATACATTCGATGGGACTACCATCTACCTTATATGCAATTATTATTTTTCTGTACCTATGGTGGGGACTAGGGTTTATAGCTTCAATGCAAATTATTCTAAAACCACAGGGATAGTGAGGTGTTGTTACGGGAAATTTTTAGTTGTGATGGGAACACAGATGGTACACCACTTATTTTTATGTAAGTGTTGAAAATTTTTAATTTTTAAGTTATTAACATTTTAACACACATAACCCACAATTTATATAAGGACACGTGATGTACCACCTCGTGTGACGGTCACACTGAAAAATCTCTCGTGGTGTTACATTAGATTTTCCACCAGTGCATGTATACACAAATATTGAAAAAACAAATAAGAATAATTTGGTGTTTTACAATAACTTTATATAAATTACCATTTGATATATAATATATATATATATATAAAATAATCAAAATCATACTCATTAAACTCTCTAATTAGGGTGATATGAGAAACAGATAAAACATGCATTTACCACGGTGCATGTAAGTTTCTATTCCTTTTAAGGAGCTGAACTTTTTAGTTTTTGAAGAAAAACGACAACAATAGTAAATATGAAAAGAAATTGTTGTATAAAACAAGACATATTTTTTTGATCAAATAT
The DNA here is from genome assembly GCA_024362995.1 of Heteromeles arbutifolia. Lineage (NCBI taxonomy): Eukaryota > Viridiplantae > Streptophyta > Magnoliopsida > Rosales > Rosaceae > Heteromeles > Heteromeles arbutifolia. Next base: position 2,158,703 of record JANCRC010000005.1, read on the forward strand.
AAAACAAGACATAGGAATATGGAATAAAGAACATGATGTTTGAGTGTTCTACTGATGCATGCAAATGGTGATTACTGCTGTGAGTCAGTGGGTTGACGGAACACTGGGTTTATAACAAAAATAACAAGAAAAGAATCACACCGACGGATCGATAATTAAATAACTAATTAATATTAATTAGTGTACGTATTTACGTTCTGTTATATATCACCGCAGAGGTACAATGAAACTGTCAAAAGTTGGTAAAAAGAAAAAAAAATGTCAAAAGACTGGCAAACTTACCTCATCATCATAAAGTGAGACAGATGGAGAGGTAGCTATAAAAAGAACTAGATCGGTCAGTTCGAAGAGGGATAGGACGGAAGACATAAAATTGTGAAGCTGAGTTGAGAGAGCAATTTTTATGGTCCTGTTACTGTAATATCACGTGTAATATTAAATATTACGTTTTAAAAATTTCATTTGTATCATATTATTATTAGTACAGATTGCTACACTACCAGTGTATTCGTGTCAACAAAATATTTCTCACCAAATTGTGGCAACCCACCAAACAGTACATGCTCTGATTATATTTGCAGCTTGAAATGACATTTCAGGAGGCTCTTTCTATAAGCTCTTTGACTGCAGACACATATTTCTCTCTCTCTCAACTCATAAAGCTGCCAACAAGATCCATTATATCCCTTCCAACATCTGTAGTCTATATAATTATGAAAAATATTGCTACAGATATAAGAAGAAGCTACTGTTTATAATTAACAGCACATCCACCTTTCTCTCTGTCTCTTGTTCCAGCCTTTCCCTCCACCCATGAACCTAATAATTTGATCTGAATTTAGACCTAGTAAAGTCTACACTGTGATGTCTTTGCAGGTCAATAGTTAATACACCTCTTCTCCCCGTTGCATTTTATGTTAGAAATATCTGTTTAAATTATTAATTTTAGAAGAAATAACTGGATATATAACCTAGCTAATAGTTTCTATTGTCCTTCACATGAAAAATTAGACTTTTACAGGAGGAGCAATTGAGGAGTGAGAGGACATAAAGTTTAGCAAACATATAATCGCAATGCATGATTAATCTATCTTCCTATGAATATATAGAAAATTACTTCTTGATCTTCTGAATATGACTGATGTTTGCAACTCTGCAACTTTGTCCACACACATATTTAGTAATAACAATAATCTGAATGTAAGATAAGGAAAAATATAAGGAATCCCTCCTCCTTTCAATTGTTGGAACTTTAGGAACTCATCATCTTTTAGGGTTAGTATATATTAAGGTATCTACAAATTGCTTGGTCTTCACACTTGTAAATTTTTTAATGAATGAATCATATGGGTTGGATTGATATGTTTGCCTTACCAATTTGGCGGGTGCTCGAATTTCTCAAATTTTTAGGATTACATCATGTATTAATGTTTTAGTGAGCTAAAGAGTGTTTAGCTCTATTTTTTATTACACCCCATAAATTTCTATAAGGAGACCAAAGGAAGAATGTATAATTAACTTTTAATTACTTCAAATCCTATTAGCTTATTTTTATTACTTTTTCCAGTTAATAATAAAATGCATAGTTTTTTTTTTTTTTTTTTTGTGGTAATCAATACAGAGCATATAGCTGTTTCACTGTCTACCAATGCAGTGTATTGACTAATGTACATCCACGAGAAACTCTGAGGAATAGCCTTGTTGGGATCTGAGTTGCATATATATATATATATATGTATATATATATATATATATATATATATATGACTTCAGTTGGGATCTGAGGAATACCCTTTTATGCACTTTTTTCTCAAATGGTTTTACCAACTCCTCGCTAGTCCTAGCTTTATATCAACCAAAGAGTTTTAACTACATTTGCAGTTCTCAGATTATAAAATAAAGGTGGGATTTTCATATGTATATGCATAATTGTGCATTATACAGGTACAGAAAGAAAGTGTGCATGAAGAGAAGGGAGAGTAAATTACAGGAACTTGGTTTATCATTCATCTATTAGGAACCATTGCTAATTAAGGAAGTCTTTAAAATGTAAACGAAACAGAAAGCAAAAAGCAATAATACTACTAAGAGAAGGAAAAAATAAAAATAAACATAGCTTAGCTTCCAAAAGCAAATTTTAGGGTTTTATGACTTGTAAGTCACAAAACAAAAAAAAAAACACGTTTAAACCAAGCTCACGAACTCCTCCTCGTACCGTCAAGGTTTTTCAAAACCAAAAACAAGCAAACTAATGGGAGGAGGAGTCATTTTCCTCAATTTCAGAAGCTACATCATCTTCCTCTTCAAAACAGTCAATTCCATAAGCTGCATGGCCTTGTCCAAATGCCTTGATATGATCGTTGAGAGACCTCTTGTGCTTGAAATCAGAGCCACAAGTGCAATACCAAAGCTTGCCACAATTTTTTTCATGGGTTCGCCAATCACCTCTCACTGCAAAGGCCTTGCCACATTTTCTACACATGAAGGGCTTGATCCCATGTTTTCTCTTGTAATGGGTTTGTAGGGTTCTGAAGTCTTTGAGAGGCTTTGCCCTTGGATGGTCAATGTTGTTTCTGCAACCTGGTGCACAGCAATAGCAAGGCAGTCTAAGCATGGCTGTTGGTTGTGTTCCCCTTAGAGATTCTGGCCCTTTCCTGTATTGAGATCCATGCCCCCACATATGCATCTGCATATATAAACAATTTAATTAGGTAAAAAACAATACTGTTGTTGGAAAATGCTCTAATCTACCACTATTATTGTTCAAAGTGATTGAAATATCACTTAAGCAACCAACTCATCCGATTATGTTCAATGCGATAGTGGTATTTCATTCACTTACCGCTATAATAACGGTAGATTAGAGAATGACTTCCCATTATTATTTGATGTCGCACATTTAGAAGACAACGTCATCTACTATATATATAAAGTTAAGTTATATCGTACAGCTTTTGCCTTAAGGAAAACTAAAAAAGGCACCAGGAAGAAAATTTGAAGTAATTAGCATTGCTTGCATAAAAGTTGGACTTGTTGCGAATAAGATTCGGGTGTCTTTAAAATGTTGATTCTTTTAAGACTTCTTTGAATATCACTTGTAATTTATGCTTTTATAAGACAAACATACATCATACATGGGTCAAGGTGTTTGAAAATGAAAAGATAAAGTAAATGTAATGTCATAGAAGTTGGAGTTTGAATTTATTTATCATTTTTTGGGTTTAATCTTTCCAAATTAGCATTCTAGTTCATGGTATGTACTTGCTTGCATAAATATGATCTAAAACAGAAGGAAAAAAAAAAAAGGAAAACTAATGAAAATGACATAAAAACTTTGAGTTTTAACGATAAGGACAAAATAAAGGGTAAAATAAATAGTACCATGATTGACTTTTTAGTGTAAAAATGTAATTTTTCGTTATAGTGAACAGTACAAGAAGTTTTTCGTTAAAGTTCTAAAAAAAAAAAGACCGGATGGAGATTCAAATAGGTAGGTAAAAGCCTAAAATATACCGAATCTTTGTGTATTCATAAACAAAGAATTAATAGTAATTGACCAGCAAAACAATGAAATAATAGTAGTATATGAGAACTGATTTTTCATCTATATATTTGGTGATTTTGTTTTTTGATAGGGTGGTGTTATCTACACACCCCTTTTAACCTTCCATACACTCTTTTTAATGTCGACCTTCAGATTCGAATGAATATAAAAAAGAAATAACAATGGATTTGTGTATAACACCATCCTTTTTTGTTCCTCGGCAATGAGGAGGATCATCTGAAAGCAGGAAGAACTAGGAATATCTTCGGTTTGACACACCTGCTAGTGTGTGAAACACAAATTTCAAGGTGCAAAACGCACAATTCCAGCTGTGTAGTTCAATCACATAAAGAGGGGTACTGCTAGCTGATCATAGTTATATCCCCAGACTCAGTTTTGGAGCAGGTATAGATTAATTTAATCTTATTTCTTTTAAATCCCAAAAACAACAAATCATGCAAAAAGATAGAATAAGATTGCTGATTATATAAAGTGCAAAACTGGACATACAAAACAAAACAAAGTGAAATGATTTAAAGTTGCAAGAAGAGAAGAAAAGGGAAACCCTAAGGACCCATTTAATAAAAGTTAATTAAATCAAGCTAGAAAAGAAGTGTACAAAAAACAAAGATAGATAGGAATGGATTTTCTCTTTCTCTGAAAATCAAAAGAAAATGACCAGATGCAGAAAGTGATGGGAGAGCTAGATAGAGGAGGAAGGAAAACAAAAGGTAAACACTTTCTTATTATTTAATATTTCAAACAACTTTTTCTTTCCCTCTAGCTTAAGAAATCACGGAACAGACTACATACAATTCAGATATATATGAAGGCTAATTATATATACAGATTGTTGTACCTGCATGTTATTGTATCTATTGAAGGTCTTGAAGCAAAGGGGGCATGAGAACTGGGTTGGACCAATTAAAATTTGAGCAGGAGTAGGGATCCAGTACTGTCCTTTGTTGAGCCTGTTTGATGCAAAACCAGCTGAAGCAACAGTCACATCTGCTTCTTTATCTGATGAGATTTCTGGGGAAGAGAGCCTGGAGATTAAATCAACTGAAGATAGAGTTCTGCTTGGAAGCCCTAAATGTAAAGCCACAGTAACAGTTTCATCATCTTCTTCTTGATGATCAACAATATCATCAGACCTAGAAGAGCTCAAGAAGCTTTGAACATCATCAGCAGCAGCTGATTCTTGCATGTCTTCATGGGGGTGATTTCTTGAAGGGCTTTGGCTGAGGAGTGGAAGGGCTTCTCTTAGAGGAGGAGAGGGAGGTGATGTAGATTGGTGGTGGTGATTAGTGAAAAGGGTATTGTTAATATTGTTGATCAAGTTGTTTGATGAGCAGAAATTGTGGTAATCTCCATAATTAGGAGGGTGACAATTATATGGATTAACAGAGGAAGGTGTGGAGGTGGAAGAGAAGTGGTGGAGAGGGTTGATATTAAACCAACCATTATTGAAGTAATTAGGGTAGGGATCTGTCATGATATGGCGAGAGAGAATGGATTGGTTTTGCTGGGATTGGGTTAATATAGTATACACTATACAGTATACGCACAGAAGAAAGAGAGAGAAAGAACCAAAAGGTAATGATAAGGTGGAGAGTGGAGACCTATTGAACAAAATCACCAACTCAAAAAGGAGAAGTATGGTGTGAGGGTAAAAGAGAAAAACTAATATGTCACGGGAAAAAAAGAAAAACTTAGAGCCTGTTGGTACTTTACTTGAATTCAACTTTTGAAACTCATAAACAATTTTCAAGTTTTAGGCCTTAAAAACTTGTTTAATAGGACTATTTTCAAAAACTAAACTCAAGACTAACTTAAAAATATAGCATATTCTCTAAAAACACAAAAAGTGAGTTTTTAGAGTTTTCTAACTTAAACTCACTCATTTCATTTATCTCTCTCCTCCCCTCTCACTCCAAATCTATCTCTATCTTTTCTTCTTTCTCTCTCCCCCTTCTCTTTTTTTTTTTTTTTTTTTTTTCTAAAACCTTTTTCGTCTTTCCTTCAATCCGCTTTCTTCAGTCTCTCGATTCTTTTTCTCACTCCTCTTCCTTTATATCTCCTCTGATCCTCTCACTTCTTTCTCTTTCTTCCAATCTTCTCTTACTTTATTTCCTCCTCTCTCCTATTTCTCTCTCGACCCTCTCCTTTTGGATCTCTTTGTCCAATTTAAGTTGTAAGATTTAGAATTTTTAAATCGCATACCAAACAAGTTTTTGAGTCTTAAAGAATATTGTTTTCAAGAAAAATTCTTAAGAAATGTTTTGAGAAATTATAAAAAATTTCAAATAGGATACCAAATAAGCCCTTATATGTCACTTTTTTTTTTTAAAATTTTGTCTTTATGATATAAAATTGTGTAAATTTTTATCTATATGGTGTTGTATTATTGACACATAATACTATGATGTTAGACCTTTCAAAATGATTTAGAAAAGGGTAATGCTAAGGAGATTAAATTTGTAAAAAAAATTTGCAAACTAAATGATGTGTCACCAATAGGAATGAACACGTTTATCAACATTTAAATAATAAATCAATCATCAACTTCCATGTTCTTTTTTTTTTCCTAAAATTTTGTTAACACTTTTAATTTCCTTAGCATTTTCGTTTAGAAAATTTAGTGTGCTATTAATAGTGTGTGAGAGAAATACTAAGGAGTCTTTCTCAAAGTGGGACTCTCCATTAACTTTTCGCCGCTTCATATTTTTGACACAATATTTTATAATGTTAGCACGAGAATTATGCCAAAAACATAAGATGGTAGAAAGTCTCACTTTTAAGAAAATCTCCTTAATATTTCTCTAGTATATGAATCAAACTCTTACAATAGATCTGAAAATTTGAGTGGTAAGTTGCTCTCGAGTGTGCTGGCATAAAAAATCAAGGTTGATAAAGCAAGCCCAACTCATTGAAAAGGAGAGACAAGAAATCACTTACGAGGTGTGACTAAACAGTGACAAAATATGCTGAGATGAGAGAGAGAGAGAGAGAGAGAGAAGAGAATGAGAGATATAATCTTGGGACTTGAAAGGACAAGTCACTTATTCGACACTGTGTACAAACGGCATACAATTTGTGTACATACTGATATAAAAAAAAGGAAGAAAATTACCCCTCACCAACCCAAGAGACTCAACTTTGATGAAGTACAGAGAAGAAAAGAAGGCAAAAGACAAAGTTGGTAATTAGGGTTGGGGAGGTTGTCCCCACAATCCTATTCCTCCTGCTCCATTGATGTGAGAGAGAGAGAGAGAGAGAAATTGTACATTGTACAACAAACCATCCATTGCAATTTGCATTCATACAGAAGCTAGCTAGGCAATGTATTTTCTTATAATTTTTAATTAATTTCAAAGAAGATAGATACGATTGTATTATTTGAATTATAATTTTCTGTGGTTTCGGGAAACAAATGGTTTGGATCCAAACCCAGCATTTGCTTTGGTGGGCAGGCCATGGTCGGCTAACTTGGCTCCCAACGAGCAGAGAGAGAGAGATATTGTCCTCATCTTATCTTTGTTTCATGCTTTTTACATGCACAACAAGACTACAACAACGTTACTGTTCCTCTCTCTCTCTCTCTCTCTCTCTCTCTCATTAATACATAGTATGGGCCAATTAAACATTGTCTACGTATTGAGCCGACACTGGTGTTGGCATTTGTCAAAATTTCTTGTCGTGAGTCAATTGATTAATGAGTTATAATAAGAAAACAAAAATTCTAGTATGCTCCGGTATATTTTTATATGGAATAGGATTCTTTATTCTTTAAACTCTTTCCCCTTCATTCTTACACTTTTATTTTTGTCAGTTCTTTTTATAAAGAAGTTAACACAAGATGTTAACGTAATTTAATCATAACCATAAACCCTAACCGTTCGTTCAAATAGAGGAAGAAAGACGGAGAGGAAAATTTGGAAGGGATAGAATTCTACTTCATTTTATACACTTAGACGTATATGATTCAATATGTCAACTATTAAACAACTTATTAGAAACACAAGATAGCAAATCAGAAATGTCACGAAATCTCTCGCTCTTGGGGGATGTCCTCAGCGACAAGGAAGATGTACTAGGGTGTATGTGTGACTCGTTTAGATCATGGACTAGGACAAAAGAAAGAAAATAATTGATCCAGTATCAACGATCAGTACCAGTGAATAGACTAGAATGGAAGAACTCCATTTTATTTATTATATTTGGTGACTGGATTCTTAACGAAAGATTTAAAGGCTAAAGATCTCGGTTTATACACCGAAGCAAATAGTAGAAAACCCCACCAGCAAGAAGAATAGCCAGTCTTTTTGTCCCTAAACAAATATTATGCATAGTACTGGTGAAGAATTTAGCTAATCGATGGCAAAAACAGAAGAGCGAGACTTGTGGCCATCAAACTAAACATGGAGGTGGCTTATGATAGATATTAGATTGAAGCTAACCTGTTATTTTGCAGAAATTTGAATGTCATCATGGATATATAATAGATTATGCAATGTGTTGCATCTCTTTACGTTTTGTCGATGTAGAAAACATGAAATGGAATGATATAAAGATTAGCTCCAATTCGACGAGAAAGAACTGTTGTGCCACCAAAAATATATCCTCTTGTATCTATACCACTTATCACGTGACATGAGTGTAAGATTCTCTTTGATTGAACGCATTGGGTGAGGTGATTCACTCGATGCACATTTCATCAGTTACGTCTGTATGCGTTCATGAAGGTGTTCAATGTTTTTCTCAGATAAAACAGAAACTTTAGTGATCGTTATGTCACTGGGACGAAGAACAAAGGAGCATAAATGGAGGGAAACAAATTTGCTGCAATTTCTGAGCTGTATGGCTGCCCACATCACACTCCAATTTGGTACCTAGATCCTGCTTTCTAGTTCCCATATGCATTTTGATTACGAGTAGAGAGGGTGGATGAATGAATGCCATTCAAAGTCGCATTTCAATGGTGGGACCTTCAATAATATAGAAGGAAGACCATGCATAACGAGACAGAATCGTACAAGCTATGCTACTAATAATCACAATTGCGTATGTGACTGCCATCCGTTTATGCATATTAAAAACCAACAATCATCCTTGCGTGTAACTAATGCATTGCGACATTCACTTGTATCACGACCGACAGCCACTCGTGTGCGAAAGCAGCTATCATTAGCATCGTTATTTGCAACGTCAGTTGAGGAAATTGATTGATATCTGCCACCTGCTAGCAATTGCAAGCGGACCTAACCAAGGGGGCAATATGGATGATTGGTATTCTTCAAGCAATGGAAGCTAAGAAGTGCGCAGTAATACTAATAGTTTTCCTTCCATTATATCGTATTTTCCGACGAGTTAATTCCGAGTTGTTTGGTGAGGTGAAGTACAACGCAAAACACGAAAATAATACGATGAATATTGAAACACCGTGTGAAGAAAAGGAGCATGTCAACATGAACAAAAATAAATAACAAAAGAATTAGAAGACATGGAACCTAAAGCCCTAGTTCCGATGTCCCACCCCAAAGTGAAATCTCTTTGTATGCTGGTCGTTAAATGCGTATTCAAGGCGAAGAGGCCCCAACGGTGAGTCCAGTCTGATGCCAAATCCATATCCGTACCCGCTTCCAGGCTTATGCCGAGCCCCGGCAGGATCACCTGACCAAAACAGAATATAACAACCTCTAAGAACATTTCCTGCGAACAGTCTGAACATTTATGCATCGACGGTCTTGAAATAAGATTGTTCTTTAATGGTTCCAAGGATCCAATTGTGAACAGTAAATTAAACTAAAGAGAGACCTACCAGGTACGGTGGGGCCTGATCCAAGATCAGTGCCATAGTCAGCAAAAATAACTCCTCCAACTGGCCCTATCTGCGAAAACAGGCCGGGACATCATGACGGATCAAGGAATCAATTCTCTTCAAGCGTATAAATTTACATGAATAATTGGGGGGAAGGCAGTTGCATACAGTATCAAATTTTGTAAGGCCGTTTATACCACATACCATTGGAAAAGAAATTTCTCCGGAGCCAACCCCATAAGATCTACCAGAGCCCACAGCACCTTCTTCGTAACCTCTTACACTATTTGTTCCACCGATGCCAAATGCTTCATGTGGTGGGAAGTTACCAACGACATGGCCACCAGACAAACTTACAGGGCAAAGCATAACAAAGTCAAAACCAAATGAGAGTATAACTAGCTTCACTTCAAAGCTACAATTACAATAGCGAGGTGGGGGAGTATTGGGGGAAGGATGTTTTCGGATAGATTGCTCCTACTGTGACAAATACAGAATGGTCGTACCTTACAAGAACACGAGTAGGACCAAGTTCTACGTCTTTCCTGGCACGAGCATTTATTCTGTTGAAATACAACCATTCAGGCAAAATAGGAAGTCCTTGTTCCACGTTGAACACACACTGCAAAGGACCCAAAATGGGTATCAAAATACAGTGGAAGATCAGAGAGAGAAATAGTGGGGGTTACCGTTGTGAACATTGAGGATGACTAACCATTGACGACCCACGGTCACCAGAACCCGTGTAGACACTCTCAAGTTTAGCAAGGAGCATATCATCATGAGTATTGCCACTACAACACAAAAATGATAAACAAAGAGCAGCAGATGAGAAACATGGATCGCAGAGAAATATAAACAAAGAAACCAACCTGGATTAGTTTCGAATTATCTGATTATAGACTCACGTACCTTGCAGTTAGAGGGCTGCTGTAGACATCCTTGATAATAGGATCTCCTTTCTCGTCACGAGCACCAGCATGCTGGAACAATAGTCCAGAATAGGGGGATTGTAAGTATAAATAAAATACAATCAAGTCAACATAATCTTATAATGAACACCACAAGTTACAACAACTACCCAGTATTAAAATTTAAAAGGCATCCAAGAAAACCAGAAAAACTAACCACAGGGGTGATACTAAACCCACAAGTACCTGAAAGATAAGCCCAGCTGTTCCACTAAACTTTGGTCTTATTGGTCGGCTAAATTCAATACCCGCTGTGACGCGACCAATAGTCATGTTGCTACCATTTAGTTGGTTACCATGGATAAGTGTTCCGGGGGTTCTTGAATTCTAGCATAAGAAGAATCAGACAAGGGTCTAAGCATCGAGAATTTTGAAGTAGTTAGAAGGATAAGATGATCTTACTTGATACAAACTAACATTAAATCACCTGAACCATTATGGTCCTGGATGTCCGCTTATCATCTCCTGCAATCCATGGATCTGAGTAATTTATGCGAAAAATTGAGTCTATCTGGCCCCTCTCTAAGGAAACGTGTAGCTTTTGGTTTCTTCCAAAGAGATTCCTATGAGAATATGCAAAGCTGCAAGACAAACAAAAAACTTATGGGAAACTGAAGTCTTAAGAACCCAATGAAACACTAGATGACATGGGCCCAACGAGCACTACTTGAACAGTGACACATGCATCTTTATGTAGAAATACATGACACTCATATAACATATAGTAATAGATTAGCATTTTTTTTTTCAAAAGAACAAGAAATACTTATATATCAGATATTTGAATAAATATTTTTGCAAAAGCAAAGAATTTAAATAATACGAGGGGATTTAAACATTAAAAATGTAGCAACAGCATTGTTAAGCAGTTAGGGCTGTTAAGCACCCTGACAATCTAAGTATTTAAATGTTACAATGCAAATTGTTAAACACTCACACAGATGTATTACTATCAACTCACAAGGCTTAATTATCATAACCAGTTTTAGTAAAGCTCTGATGCTACATAATCTTGTACAGATACCCCTCCAAGTATCAGTCCAAAAGTTTTGTTCACCTAAATCTTTACCATTTTAAGTTTCAAATACCCAGGCTCTTCCCTATGTCAAAGTCTGTCAACAAAAGGATTTCAGACTGATGCAAATAGTCTAGAAGCTTAACACACTTCCTTCCAATCCATAAAGGTTCAAAACTAGATAACTATCAATTTCTGTTTAAAGTCGAATCAGAATCTAATCAACCCAAACTTAATTTGCCAAACACATAGTTTGTGCCATAGATGTAGATTGTAGACAAGTTCCATTAGATAAATATATTTAATGCATACACATCATGAATAATTCATCCAACTATGTCGTCAAGATTAAGCATGTAAACTGGGGAACGTAAAAAGAATGAAGCATGTGGGAGAAAGGACATAGAGCGAAGCATTTAACACTGGAAAACTACATGTGCAGTAAGATTACCTTCCAATGAGTCCTGACAGAGGGCCGCTTGTAATTCTGAAAATAACGAATGGAAGTTAAATATTTTGTACCATAAAATCTGAAACACAAACTCAAAGATTTCAATTTGTATTCTCCACTACTTTGACTTACCCACTTGATATACCACCACCAGCAGAAAACCCTCCACTTGGCCGCTCAACAACATTCATTGTGATATCAACCTTACCAGCATCTACAATTATTCAATAGTTTTGGTAAACACATTCAATCACAATCAATATCATCACACAAACATGTATAAATAATTAGCATCTTTCCACAGATATACAAGGGGCCATAAGCATAAATGCCAATGTCGGACATCAATAGTCCTACAAAGGGTTGAAAGTTGAGAGATAACAGTCTACCGTGGATGACAATATTGTTAGGACTATTAGGATTCAAGACTAACAAAATCTTACCAAAATGAGGACAATCACAGTAGACTGTTATCCCTTGCTAACAGAAAAGTTCCACTTGTTGAGAGAAAACTAAAGGGCTTGTTGCACATTAACCCCTATTTAAAACTACAAAGTACTCCATCCTTCAAATAAGGCTAAATGAACGAGATGTTTCCACCCTTCCTCCCTCCATTTACTCTTCCCATCCAAGCAAGAGAACAGTAGTTTCCACACACTGTTACTTCAAATTTATCTTAAGCGCTGATTATTATGAAAACTGAAAATAACCTAACATTCTGAAATATATAATTTCAAACAAAATTCCTTGCCTAAAAAATAATAAAACTAGAATTTTCTTTTTCACCTGCTGGTTGGGGTATGATGCTAACATCTTCCATAAGTCCCATAGTCAACACGGTCTCCACATCTCTTTTTCCCTGTAGCATACTGTAGACCTACATAGGAAAATCCCAACAAGTAAAACAGTGTTCCCAAATATCAAATTAAAAATGATTGCTTTGTGTATGCAAAAGTACCTGGCCCTTCTTGGTAGTAAGTTGGCGAAGTATCGTTTCGGGCTTTGTCTTCCCTATGGTTGGTTCACCCCTAAGAAGAGCAGAGAAGAATTAGTGAAGAAATGCTGTGTTGCCATCTTTCCATGAAACTTCAAATTTCAAGGTTATCTGTAAATGAAAACTCAATTAAGGCAGGAGCTTACGTCTTCCTGTCAAGGAATCGCATGGAGATATTATTGACCTCAGTTTCTGATACTTGTAACTTAAGAATACCACCTGAGAGAATCTCAACAGCTGAAACCTACAATATAATGGAGAAAACACACGTCAACTATTAAAACAAATTCTCGATCACAGACAAACAAGGGAAAGTAGAATCCTACACTAAACCAATTCTACACTCTACAGCACTAGAAAAATTAACTTCAACTTTATACATTTTGAAATTATAAACAAAAAAAATTAACAGCCTAATCCTTTATCTTCCTTTTCTATAAAAATAAATTATAAACAAATAAATGGGCTGATATAGAGTAACCAACCATGGCAAAAAGCCCCCGATCCATGTACCAATCATTGATGGAAGATATTACTTCATTCAAACGCTTAAGATTAATAACTTTTCCTGCACAACTTGACACCAAAACCGAAAATTAATATAGGCCTCCCATGTCATGAAAGTGGCACCGCCAGAGAGATACAAATGATCTTTCAATAATGTATGCATGCACACACCCGTAACCATGTAGGAGGCATTGAAGAAAACGTACCATATCCATCGCAGAATGCATCCTTCAGAAACTTTGCGGGAAGAACATTTGCCCCTTCACATACTAGCCCTTGGAATTCCTGGTTTGGTTTTACCTAGCTCCAGTCGAAGAATATAAACCATCAGTCATAGTTATGTCAAAGGGGATACATGTTTCGATACATGATCATGACATGAGTTTTTATCACCTACGAAACAATTACAAAAAATCGATCAATACTATCTCTCCATTTTCAATTTTCTCTCTTGGAGCCAAATCTCTCCATTTAGTTTAAAGACGCGGAATGAAACGTCTGAAATGATCACGAGACACACAGATTCAACCCTAAATCCTAATGCAACAATGCATAAGCAGCTTGATAATTACCATAGGTTCATAACAGAGCAAACAAAACATAAATTTGACAACGAAAAGTGAATGCAAAACGAATTCTTATTAATAAATACTAACGCGGGTCAAAGTTCTTCATTAGAATAAAAAAACAGAAAACTTCAGTTCCACAACAATGCAGATATAATGTTGATACCTGAAAGATCAATCTGATGCCGTCCCTTGTATCGACGGCGACCGGCATGCAGGAGCAGAAATAGCCACTATCGATGATCCTATGCACGTCCTCCTGGACCTCCCGCACAGTGAGCGCCGAGTTCGCTCGGCACGCCTTGAGAGCCGCCAACGCCTCCATTTCAAGGTCCTTCCTTTCCAGCTCCTCCCCGTCCTTGTTCCTCACCAGCACCTCGCTTATCAAAACCCTCTCCTCATCGTGCCGACTGGACGCGTGTCCCTTCTGCTGCGACTGAGTCGACTCATCCGGCCGAGTCAGAGCCAGCGACGCGGAGCATAAAAGCGGCGACTTCCCTACGAACTGGCCCCGCTCCGCATTCCGATTTCGCGACTCGAACTCTGACGAGTCGGCGGACCGAGTCAGCGACAGCGACGCCGAGCAGAGGATGGGCAAAGGAGGGAACTTTGGGAAAGAAGAACGAGTTCTAAGCGAGTCGATGAGTTGGGCGAACGAGTTTCTGGTCCTGGCGAACAGAACTGTGAGGTCCACGTGTCGATTTTTGGGAGAGCGAGGGACTTTGGCGGAAGGAGACGAAGTGAACCGAACGTCGTCGTTCGGCGGCATTGGAGGAGGACTGAGAAATGATACCGGAGAGTGGTGTTTGGTTGCAGAGATAGAGAAGCCTTGTCGGGGAATAAGGAGTAGGAGGGCTTTAGGGTTTTGGTTGACAGTCGAACAGAGAGTGAGGGTTTGGGGAAGAAGACGGGGACGATGAGTCAAACAAGAAGGAGAATCCGGGAGCGGTTTCGGAGGCGGGTCGTGGGCTTGGGTTCTGGGTACTTACTGTGGCAAGCGTATTTATTGGGCCGGGCCATTGAAAATCCAAATTCAACCCAAACTCGCCCAATTCATAACTCCTCACTTTCCCCGAAAATTTGAAAAACCAAGCCGCGCTATTACGCCAACCATCTCCCACCGTCCATTCCAAAAACACCCATCTCTCTCTCTCTCTCTCTCTCTAGCTCTCTCTGCAACTCGGTGAATGTGAATCCATGGTCGAAGTGTGAAATCGTCGACGATGGAGAAGCTGTTAGTTCAGATCTTTGAAAGGAAGAAATGGATCGTCAACCAAGCAAAGCAGCAGACCTTCCTCTTCGAGCAGCACCTCGCCTCCAAATGCCTAATTGACGGAATTGTTCCTCCTCCCTGGCTTTGCTCCTCCACCGACCCCAACAATGGTACTACTTTCCGACTTTAATCTCCGTCGGTTCAACTCTGTCGTGCGTTTTTCTGTATTAGTTTCAACCGAACTGTCCCTGAGAGTGATTTTTCGTTTTCATCATTTCTCTAAAACCCCAGGTTTTCCACTTTGTTTGGGTAAAAATGTTGAATTTTGCTGTTTTGTTTAGGTTTTGTGGGGAATTGCGTTTTTAGATGAGGAAGAAGTGAAACCTAGGTTTTGCACATTGCATTATGTATTTGTGAACTTGTTGAGGGCATCGTTTGAATAGCGTTGTTAAATTTGTTGCTTTCGACTGAAAAATTTGCTATTTTGTGTCGGTTTTAGTGGGTATTATGCTTTTAGATGACGAAGAAATGGAACTTTGGTGGTCCGTATGTATTCGTGTAATTTGGAGCGTTAGATACTCTGATTGGCTGCTTGCAAAGTTTTTTATTTGGGATGCATTTGCAATTCGAATGATGCATCAACTGACTATTATACAAGTAATATAACAAACACATCTGTATGCTGTATGTGTTGTATCTATGCATGAACAGTGTTTTTGTGCTTATGTGCATGGATTAATTATCTTTTGATTTGTTCATTACAGTGTTGAACAAACAAGAGTTGAATTATGGAGTTCCACTCCCTCGAGCGCTGCCTGTGATCCCTTTTAGTAGCCATTGTTCTGTATTTGACAAGCCAGCTCCCACGACTCTCACTGGGGAGCTACCAAATGGTTTGTGCACTGAACTTCATGTTTTGGACAAAGGTTTTGGTGCTGGGGATAAGGGGTTGGTTTTGCCGCAGTGTTCTGTAAGTAATGCTGGGTGTGTATCCAACAGCGTTCCTCAAGGGGAGAGAGAAGAGGATCCTAGTGTTACATCTCCAGGAGATGTGAGGGATGCAAGAATCATAGACATTTACCATGATCTAGCTCTATCACCGGCTAGAGGTGCAGAAGATGGGGTATTAATTTTGCCACAGTGCCCTGTTAGTAATGCTGGATGTTCCTACAACAGTGTTCCTCAAGATCAGAGAAAAGAGGATCTGGGTAATACATCTCCTGAAGATCAAAGGGATACAAGAACCTCTGACATTTACCATGACCCAGCTCTATCACTGGCTAGAGTTCAGAGATCCAAATCCAGACAAAAAGCTCTGGAAATTCGCAACAGTGCCAAAAAAAGCTTTTCACAAGATAAGAACAATGGTATCGGGCATGCTAGTGGAACAATTGGGCGTGCAATATCTTCCCTACGGTCTGACCATGTTGATGAACTGAACTTAGTCAAACCTCCTGATACAAGTGATTATGCTTGTGAAGTAGAAGAAGCAAAAATAGGGGAGTTTCAAAGCAAGGAAAGAGGTACTACCATTTCCTCTGGTAGAATTACAAGATCTAGAAGCTCTGGTCATCAGGAGAGCTCTTTGAATGTTAGTGGCTTGGTTTGTATTGACAGGAAACTTGGCGGTGCACTTGCAGATTCTAGTGGCATATCACCTCAGCAGTCCAAAGATGTAAATAAACCGTTGGAATTGGTTAATTACTCTTATATCACTAATGAAGCAAAAGTAGGTGAACATTTTATCAAGGAAAAGGGATGCAGCGAATACTCTGGGAGAACAACAAGATCTAGAAGTGCTAGCCAAGAACCTAATTGTCTTGATGAATTGTCCAAGTTGGAGCAATCATCTAACAGCATAAGTGAAGTTGGTGTCAGAAATTCATTGCTACAACCGAAACATTTTGATGAAATGGTGGAAGTGGTGAAATCTTGTGATATTGTTGATGGAAATTGTGAAGCGAAAACAAAAGTAGGGGAGTGCTGGAGCAAGGTAACCAGTGATTACAGTGGCAGAATAACAAGATCCAGAAGTTCATCCCAGAACCCAAATGACGTTAACAATTATCCGAAGGTAGATACTTCCTGTATTTCTTTTAAGGGTGATGGCAGTACAATCCATCTTTCCACTGGTAAGTCAACACAACCACCTCAGCCTTTAAGTACTGGGTCACAAGCTGTACATATTACTGAAAAAATAGCGAAAGACGCTATCACCAATATATCTGGTCAAAGAATTAATCAGTCAACATCTTCTTCATCTAACAAGTCTCACGATTCACAGAGAACTTTAATATCTGCTGGAAGGTCTGTTCCAATTCAATGTGATATAGACCTGTGTGCAGAGAATTCAACAGATTCTTCAGACAAGGAAAATGATGCAGATCACTATGCTGGTAGAAAGACAAGTGCAGAAACTAATTGTACTACTAAAGGAATGTCAGAACGGGTCAATTCACAGGCTTTGGTTCACAGGAGTACACAGTCCAGATCCGCTGCTTCAAGCAAGCATTTGTCAGAAAAAATGACTCACAGGGGTACACAGTTCAAAGAGGTACCTTGTACTCAAACCTGTGAATTTGTTAAAGCTGCAACTGGTGGAGAAACTGAAATTGATCCTGATGTATCTGTTGAAGGTTCTGGATCAAAATTGGATGGTACTGGGGTTAGAGTTGGAGTGGAAGTTTTAGCCTCAAGGCAGCCTGCTGATTGTAAAGTGTTTGTGAATCCCAAGCAACTTAATTTTGATGATGTGGAAGAATCCTGTAGGAATGGAAGTTATACTCCTGCTTTTAAAGAGGGAATGCAGGGAAGATCATCAGAGAAAAGGTCTATTTCCTTGATGGACGCTGATGATATACAGGAAGAAGGAATGACTGTCATTTATCAAGAAAATCATAACTCGTCCCTGCCAATGAATTTTCTTGGGGATCAGGAAGTTTCAATCAAAGGGAAGGACCTCCAGAGTGGTTTATCTGAATCTCCTGCAGAGGAGGATAGAAGTGTCTTGAATGGAAATGCTGTCTCATCAGTAATGGAGACATCTGATGTTCATAATGATGCAGTTGCTAATACGTTGCTAGAAAGTGGGAATAGAGACTCTCGGTGTGGAGCCATGGGAAGTGTAGAACATAGTCCAAAGGCCATGCTAGAATCTCAAGGCCTTTCACTTTCTCGGGTGGATGTTGCAAAATCAATTGTCAGTAGAAGTCCTGTTGAAGAGATGCCTCAAAATGAGGACTGCCACATGACAGAGAGCTCTGAATCTTCACCTAAGGCACAGATTAAAGAGGTACTTAATTTTCTGTTATGCAGTGAGCTCTCTCGCTCTCTCTCGGCTAAGTGGTGGCCCTTACCTCTATGTTATTCTGTATAGCAGTCTTGTTTTATTTGAGATTTTCTGTTTAATTGTTCTCGTCAAATTGCTTGTCTACTTTTATTTGGTCTTTTATAATGTATAAGATTGTGTTTGATAGGGTGAATATAGTGATGAACTGAACGTAGTCAAACCTCCTGATACAAGTCCTTGTGAAGTGGAAGAGGGAAAAATAGGCGAATTTCAAAGCAAGGAAAGAAGCATTGCTCTCTCCTCTGGTAGAATTACAAAATCTAGAATATCTGGCCAACAGGAGAGCTCTTTGAATGTTAGTGGCTCAGCCAGTAATGCCAGAAGAATTGGTTCTGTTGGCATATCACCTCGGCTGTTTAACCCTGCAAATCAATCCTTGGAATTGGTTTACTCTCATATCACTAATGACTGTTTTCAAAAGAAGGAAGCAAAGGCAAGAGTTCACTTCATTACGGAGGGTTCATGTCCTCAGCATAAACGAAGAAAGATTGAGCATAAAACAGTTGATGACCAGTCGACTTCCTTGGGCTTGAGAGAATGGGGCTTTTACACTGTCAATAGAGATTCTATGTGTAGGAACTTGGGAAGCATAGAAGATAGTCCAAAGGCTGTACAAGAATCTCAAGGGCCTTCAATTCCTCGGGAGGATGTTGTAAAATCAATCATCAGCAGAAGCTCAGTTGAAGAAACACATCAAAATGAGGATCACCACATGATAGAGTGGTCTGAATCTTCACCTAAGGCACAGATGACAGAGGTAATTACTTTTTTGCTGTGCAGTTATCTCTCTCTCTCTCTCTCTCGGCTAAGCTATGGCCCTTACATCTATGTTATTCTATTTAGTAGACTTCTTTTATTTGAAATTTTTTGCATACTTGTTCTCTTATATCAGACAGGTTGCTTGTCTACTTTTATTTGATCTTTTCTAATGCATAAGATTGTGTCTGACAGGGTAGAATCAGCTTGGGATGCGGGGATACAAGCGGTAATGCACCTTTCATTTTCACGGATAGAGAATTTGAAGCTTCAATCCTAAGTTTGATGAAGCAGACTGGTATGATGGAGGAAACAGGAGTAGCACATCCGCCAAGCATTATTATTGACTCAGGAAGTCAGTGCTTGGAAGAGACTACTGTTTCACTAACTTGTGAGGATAATCTTACCACAGGAAATGCTGAACATTTGACTTGCGCTGGAAGAGCAATGCAGGATATGAGATTTGATCTTGGAGGGACCAGCAATTTTGGATCTCCACATGGCCAATCCTTGGATTTGATTGGTTTGGATGATAGAAAGCCTGAGCTTGAGGGGTTCGTTATGCAAACAGATGATGAACCAACAAGCATTGCTGGAAAGGGAATTAGCTTTGACGAGTGGAACCTTCCAAGCACTACAATTGAACATGCCAGCATTCTGGAGCAGCTGTGCCAATCTGCTTGCATGCAAACTCCAGTAGCGTGCTCTTCAGCTTCAAATAAGTTGCACAAAATTCCATATCTCTACCAATCCGTTCCAACGGGGCTTCTAGAGGGTGTCGATATGAGGACCATGAATGATGCTGTCAAACAATTAAAGGATGGTCATAGTTACTCGCGTGAGGAAGTTGGCCAGGCGTTTTATGGAAGGTCCTCTTCTGATTGCCTCTTAAATCATGGTGGTCAATCTGGTTGGGATACTAAGAAACCTTATCTGTCTCCAGTTGGGAAACTCTGGGATATAACTGGTGCAAGGACTAGCAGTTCAAGGAAGCGAGGAAGCTTAAATCTGGAGCTTCCCTGCATTAGTGAAGAAAATGAGAATGCAGATGAGGCAGCTGATACTTTCCAAGATGAAAGTGTTTCAAATGCATTAAATAGGTCAATACAAAGAGTACCACTTGCTGACATTACTGAGATTCCAAACCCTCCTGCATCAGTTTCTAAAGCTGAACCATATGCAGATAGATTTAGTCTAGATTCTGTGAACACTGAATTCAGCTTAACAGGCACTCATAAGAGCTTCAAACAGAGGCTTGGAATCCAAAACAGCAGCAAGAGAAGATGTAACAATAAGGAGAACCTGAGCATGTCACGAGGAACAAACGATATTAAGAGGACCACTAGATCACTTCATAAAAGGTTCAGTAAACCAAAATTATCTGGAAAAACCAGTTTGAGAAAAGGTGGTTCAAGTTTGTCAGAGCAGGAGCCGAAGCGTAACAATATTGTGTCCAGCATGACTTCTTTCATTCCACTTGTTCAACAGAAACAAGCAGCTGCAGTTGTAACAGGTAATTTCTTACTAGTATTCTTAACCTTTGAACTTTGGATTTTGCATTACATGTACATATTCCATATGATTGTTTTTCTGAGTGTGGATCATAATTGTACGTCTAAACTGGGTTACAGTATGGATGATGGTTTTATTTTTACTGAATTAGGGAATGTTTTATTTGGAGTAGTAAATTAGCAATGAATGTCTGGGATCAAGTAAAATTTAGAGTACATATTTGAAAGTCCCATGAAAGCTGAGTTGCCCCATTATCCTCCATAAGTATGTTATAGGTGACTTCATCTTGTCATACGGAGCTTGACAGTGATTCATTTGTTTTTTGATTGTATCCTTGTGAATTCTTGTGAGCGTTCTGGGATATTTTTCTTTGTTTCTTTTTTTTTCTCCAATGACTTGATTCAGTATTTTGACCTATTTGTGCTTTCTTGCAGGGAAGAGGGACATCAAAGTGAAGGCCCTGGAGGCAGCTGAAGCTGCAAAGCGTCATGCAGAAAAGAAAGAGAATGAACGCAAGATGAAGAAGGAAGCCTTGAAACTTGAGCGGTCAAGAATGGAGCAGGAGAATATGAAGCGGTTGGAGTTGCAGAAGAAAAAGAAAGAAGAAGAGAGGAAGAAAAAAGAGGCAGATATGGCATCAAAGAAGAGACAAAGGGAAGAGGAAGAAAGGAAGGAGAAGGAAAGAAAAAGAATGCGTATTGAAGCACGTAGAAACAAGAGAGAACATGAAGACAAGTTACCTGCAGAAAAGGTAGAGAAAGAAATGAAAACCCAGGCCATTGTATGATTCTTCATGGTCTGCCTCATTTCATTATGTCTATCTTTTTGCAATGTTAGATATCACGTTGTATATTGGGCTGTCTTGTGTAGGATGGAAGAGGCCCTGGGGGTAAGGAATCTAAGGATGAAATGGCAAATAAGAAAATGGAGGAAGAAAGGGGATATGACAGTAACATAAATATTTCGGAGACTAAGCCTAGTACTTCCAGGATTTCAATAAGCAATGCCGAAAGAGAGAGTATTGTCCACGAAGAGTTCCACGAGGCCTCAAGTAATTATGGATATAAAGCAGAGGTAAATGCAAATGATTTTTTAACAACCAATACCCACCATATCTTAGGATCTACTTGCATATGCTTTTACTTGTGTAGGCTGGAGCATGGTGATAATCCTCTGTTATTGTAGTTTGCATAGGACCTTTAAACTTGTTGGGTTTTAACTATTATGAGGCCTTCCCCTTTGCTATCTTTATACCGCAATATAGGAAAGAAGGCTACACTTGTCTAATTGCAAGACTTATCTTCTGTTAAAACTACTAGTAGCTTATTGTAAACTCAAATATGAACCACCGTGAGAAAGTCTTCTTATGCATGATTAGCTGCATACCTTCGTTTCGTGCACTTTTACTTTGTTTGTAAAGCCTCGTGCTGACATTTCCTGTGATATTTAAGGTACTGAGCAATTCAGACAGAGCAATGAAGAATTCAGTTACCATTACAAGTCAAGAACAGTCTTATGACATCTCTCCATACAAAGAATCAGATGATGAGAATGACGATGACGACAGTATCATACCAAATAGTAAATTTATTCCTTCGTGGTCAAGGTATTTTTTTTTTTTCAATTGTTGTTATAGATGGAATATGATCTTCAAATTATAGAGCATCCCAATAATCTTAGCGATGTGTATCTTAAGGAATGGCATAGATTGTGTACCCTTTGGAACTGTCAACCCCGATGCACACCTCTAAATTGGTTCTGTTTTGTACAGTAAAAACTGCCTGGCTTTCGCTGCTTCTTCCCAGAATAGAGCAGACCCAGAGACGATCTTCCCCCCGGAAAGCTTTTGCTGCATATCTGAAGATACTTTTATGGTTTAAAGCCATGGTCTTAGTAGCTATTGCTTTGTCCTTTTGGCTAGTCAATGTTTAGGTACTGCTGGACTAAGTTCGAATATGCTCATTTGCAGTCCTCTTGTCCCGAAAGCATCAATTGAACAACAGCGGAATGTGTTAAACTATGTTCAGTTATATTCTTCAGTCACCTAGAATATGAGCTTTCGGTCAAGAAGAGGTAATGTTACCTTCTCCTTTTCCCTTTCGGTCTCCTAAACTACATTTATGCTGGCAGTTACCGCCTATCAAAACCAAAATACTTGTAATAATTGGTTTTCATTTCTCCTTTCAGATTTTCAAAGTCTATTTGTGAACAGTTTCTTGAGCAGGCGGCACACTTTCAAGCAGAAATGTAGCTGAAACGTGCAGAGCTTTTTTTTTTATGTATAGGATTCTGTCGTAATTGTTATGTCAGATAATTTGCAGATTGATTGTAGTTAAGAAGAGTAACAAGTTCCATTGGCAGAAGGGCAATTGCCTGAGCTACCGAGTAATTTGGTCAGCATCTCCTGCTGCTGCCGCATTTTTTGGCACCATACCTGGTTTTACTTTTAACCTCCCAATCATCTTCCTCAAGGATGAGTAAGTTACAGCTAGAAATGTATATTTTTTCGTATGGGCGTGTTGTAAGATTATGTATAGTATATACAAATTTAACCATTACGAGATGGCTCAGTGGTTGGGAATGAATTTTAGATCCATATTTCACACGACATGTTCTAAGTTCGATTTTTGGTGCTGATGAATCACATGATGGTGGTCGGGGGAGGTCGAAACACCTCTATGAGTCCTAGCCCCCAAAAGGGTGAACATGGCAAAGCCACTAGCTAGTCCCTTTTTTAATAAGATAAAAAATATATATACAAATTTGCTACACCAACTAGTATAGAGCAGTGTGCTTTCTCTTTTACACCCAAGTTCGAATTTCCGTTTTTATATTCATAATTTAAATAAATTTAGTGCAGATTATCTTATCATTTTTTTTAAAATCCCACTTCATAAATAATTTGATCTGCAATGTTTAAACTCAAAACTTGAGCGAAACACAGTGAAACGATTCGAAACTACATCCACCACAAATCTTTAACAAAAAGATGGAAAAGAAAAGGTATAAACGTTTACACGAGAGAAGCTGAAAGTTGGAAGTTCAGGCAGCCAAAACCATTCGCCATCGATGAACAGCTCGAAAGAGGGGTAAACAGGGAAACCAGCCCTGCTGAAAGTTTTAAGTACAAAATTTAAATAAAAAAAAGAAGCGGTTCAAAGTTCCAACTTTGATTTCCATCAATGAAAGTTGCAAGGAATGTGAACCATATTGCCTCAATCTTTTCCATTCATATTCTTTGCACACCTCTTGTTCAGAGAGGAACAAACATTTTGGAGTGCAAATCCTTGGAAAAGAAAGAGATGGCGGCAAATCCTCTACTGGCAGGAATGCAAGACAATCGATGATGCATAGCTGCTGAGGTCCTTCTCCGGGAAGGAATTCCGTGAGTGCGTGGTGTTTTGATCCACAGATTTCAACTTGATAGTCCAGATGGTGCGAGTGGAAGAGAGCCGCTGTTGTTTGAGCAATGTCTCCAACAGATCCTCACTTCCCCTGATCTGAAATTCTCCAAGGGGGACATAGCATAGTTCGATTCCGCTGTTGAAATTTGCAGCTGTTGAAAAGAAGTGAGATGCTCAAGTCCCTTTCGTCCAAAGATTTCAGATTTGAAAGTATAGAGATCCAGAGATTGTGAAGAGTGGCAAGGAGCAGCTGTTCCCGGAGCAACATCTCCAACGGATCCTTGTTTCCTTGGACCCCAAATTCTCGAAGAGAGGCAAGTCCCTGCAATCCCCACTCCACTGAAGGCCTCGGTCTCTCACAATTTTCGATCCAAAATGTCGGTAGGTTGGGAGGCAAACCCCCTTGTGCAGGTATTTACCTCTTCTCATGCAGGAGAATCATATATATCCACCACAAGTAGTTCCACAGTATCAGACTAGAAATAATTCACTCCCCTCGCACTCTCCTGTAATTTCATCGTAATTAGACTCTGAAGCTTTAATTTAAGCTGGAATATTGCTGAGGACAATCAATTTAAGAAAAAATAAAAAAAGTAGCTGGTTTTTGTCTTGAGAGTTGAGAGTTAGAGAGGTGAATTGAAAGCTCATATGGTGATTTCATCATCTATCTGTATGCAAGGAATGCGAGCTATGTTACTCCAATCTTTTCCCTTCTTCAAACAAGGGCAACGTCTGATGCTGAGATTAGAAAGAGATGCCGGCAAACCCTCTTTTGGCAGGAATTCGAGACTCTCGCAGGCTGAAATTTGTAGGTGTTGAAGAGAAGTGAGGTGCTCAAATCCCTTTCCGTCCAAAGATTTCAGATTCCTTACATAATGGATATGGAGAGTGTGAAGAGTGGCAGGGAGCAGCTGTTCATTGAGCAACGTCTCCACCAGATCCCAGTTACAGATATATAATGTTCGTAGGTTGGGAGGCAAGCCCCCTTGTGCAAATGACACCACATTTGGAAGACCAGATATCGACAAATGTTCAAGGGCGGTGAGGGTGTGCATTCGGTCCGGCAACAACTTCAAATTCTCGCAGAGCCTGACTTGAAAGGAAGTGAGGTTGGGAGTGGGCAATCCCCCGTCGGGAAAAGAGACAAGATTTGGACATTCCAAAATAGACAGGGAGTTGAGATGGCTGAGATTTTCATCTGCTCCTCCTTCAACAGAAAGGGATTCCAGATTCTCACAACCAAGGATAGAAAGAGATGAAAGGTTGGGGAAAATGCCCAAAGGGAACGACCTCAGAGAATCACAGCTCTCGGATAGACTCAAAGACCGAAGGGAAGTCAATTTCGCCATCATCTCACGTGATAGGAATTCTAATTTCTTGCAATATGAAATACGGAGTGACGTCAGCGTGGTGGGCAGACCATCTGTAGGGAAAGACAAGAGTGAGGAACATTCATATAAACTCAGACTTTGAAGACGATTGCAGTTGCGCACTATTTGCGCCAACGATTCTCTCCCACCAAGATAAGAAGTTTCAAACATCCGAAGCGACGGCAGCGTCTCCGTCGACTCGGACAATCATTTATTGACAGTTGTTCAAGAGATGGCAAGGATTCCATGTTCAGGGTATTACTGGCCCTGTTTTCATGTAGAACCTCACAATCGTACACATCAAGTGTTTTCAAGGAAGGAAGATGAGTGGGCAAGTTTCCTCTCAGCTTCGGACAACTGTGTAATTTCAACTCCTTCAGACGAGGAAAGTTTGGACTTTCACCTCCACTTGGACTAGGCTGCCATTCCTCCCACTCTGGCATATCCCAAACCTCTAGCTTCTCTAAACATTGAAATTGTTGATTTCCCCCGTACAACTCAACACCAACACTCACAACTGATTTCATCCCTCCTACGTAGAGCTCTTTTAGAGCAGGTAGCTCACCAACTGGTGGCAATGAACTGCAATTACCACAATAAATGAGACTCATCACTTGTAATTTGGAGAAGGAAGAGTCTCCCACCCAATTCGGGAAACTGGTTCCGCCATAGCGCGTGATGGTTAGTTTCACCAAATTTACCCAAGGTTGTAGTCTTTCGAGTACATGTCTCTCTTTTACAGAATCATCGGAAACTTCAGAACCCCATGCCAACCCTACCTCTTTGAGATCTTTCGTATCCTTCAACAAGGCATCAATAGCACCGACTACATTTTGCAGATTCAAGATAGAAAATTTTCCACCAAGGTGCGACAACTCCCTCAGTTCTACAATGCTTGACCCAGTAGATTTCCCCAACACAAAAGCTGTCAGTGTTCTCAAACTTTTTAGTCTACCCATATGCACAGGCATCTCTTTTATGCTAGTTCCACCAATATCAAGATGACGCAAATGAATCAATTTCCTCATGTCTGCAGGCAATTCAACAAGAAAAGAACAACCTCTCAACAACAGAGTTTGTAAATTGTAAAGGGTACACACTGTATCTGGTAACCTTTTAATTGTCGTGTAAGAGAGATCAATGTAGCGCAAGTGTACGTGGTTACCAACAGAATCAGGTGAGTGACGTTTTTGTATCCTGACAATGAAAATGCCCGTAAATATTTTCGTGCTGGTAGTAAATCATCTAGAACCCTATTGCTTACATATTCATGATCCCAACTATCATATGGTGCTAAAGACGCTGAAAAGAAGGTACGCAAACACTTGACTCCTTCTAGTGGCTCAAATTTTGAAGATGTATCAATTTTTCCTCGCATATACGACAAGTGGCGAACTCTTTCAGGAACTTCATGTGAATTTTTATGATCCAACCTAAAACAAAACTTTCCAGACACAAACATAGCCAAGTCATTGATAAGATCATGCATTGTGAAACTTGGTCGATCCAATCTTGGCCCTTGAAATAGTGACCGCGAAAACAGTTCATCAAAGTATCTTTCACCAACCTCCTCCAGTGCTTTCTCGTTCTCTGCATGTGGAATTAAACCTTCTGCCATCCATAGTAGAATTACATTTTCCTTTTTAAATTCGTAGTCTTTTGGAAAAATTGAGCAATAAGCAAAGCATCGTTTCAAGTAAGTTGGAAGATAGTGGTAGCTCAATCTTAGAGAAGGAAGAACACTATCAGCATGTTGTAGATCCCAAAGATTGCTATTCAATATGTGATTCCATTCCTTGTAGTCTAGGTTGCAACTTAAGAGACCCCCTAGCGTTTTTGCAGCTAGAGGCAAACCATTGCACTTACGTGCAATTTCCTTACCAATTTCAACCAAGTCTGGATGTGCACTGGGGTTTTCATTTCTAAATGCATGTTTTGCTAGTAACAACCAACAATCTTCATCCGACAATTCTTCTAAGTCATGAATAGGAATAATATTGTGCACGATGGATGCAACACGTCTACTCCTTGTTGTTACAATGACCTTGCTTCCCCTTGCCCCATACGTGAAAAGAGTTCGTAGCCGGTCCCAGTCACCATAATCTTCATTCCAAAGGTCATCCAGGACAAATAAGAATCTCTTTCCCATCAACTGTTGCTTTAGTTGAACTTCAAGGGAATTCATCTCCAAATTGTCACAAGACTTTTTAGTGATTTCCTCAATAAGAGCCTTAATAACCCTCAAACCCTCATACTGTTCGGAAACACAAACCCAGGCATTAGTATCAAAGTGCTTTTTAACTTGTTCATCGTTGTAAAGCAGTTGAGCAAGAGTCGTCTTACCAACCCCACCCATTCCGACGACAGGAACTACAGAAAAATTACTGCTACTTTCACTGTCAGATAGCAGCAGCAGAGCTTTTAACTTTTCTTTATCTCCTTCCCTTCCATAGGTACAAAATCCGTCCTCAACAACAGAAGTTGTGGGAGTTCTTTGTGAAACCTTGCCCACTACACCTCCTCTAAGACCGAGGATGTCTTTTTGTTTTGCAAGGTGTTCCAACTCGTTGAATAAATCTTTTATTCTACCATTCAAGCCTTTATAATGAAAAAGATTAAGAGAGGTAGAAAGGACGTCCCACACCTGGGTTTTCTTAGTCTGATCTTCCGCCTTGCAACGCAAAGCTTCGGCATCGATCTCATCCACCAAGTCCTCGGCATCGAACACAGCATGTTTGAGCTCGTCCAGCCACATCCCGACGTCAGGGTTGACGATCTGCTTCTCCTCTGCATCGTTGAGCACTGCACGAAGGGTCATCAACGTCGCCTTCAGTTTGCCCATGAGTGAATGGTCGAGTCTTCTTGCCCGGAAGAAGTCCACGAACTGTCCGGAGGCAATCTTTTCGCACAGCACCTTGATCGAACCGGAAAGCAAAGCCTCTCCAACCAAAGCCATTTTCTCTCTTCGTGACCAAAGGACTAATTCTGATCAAGTATTTGAAGTTGGGAAACTGAAAATTGTTCTTGGCAAAGGTTGTTAAGATTACTTCATGACTGGTGAGACGACTTGATAATTTTTTGATCAATAATGCAGCGGACCACACACGGCAAACGTAAAGTAGTAATTGGTGGAGTTTGGAAAAACACAGTAAAAAGAATCACGCAATACATTTGGGTCTCAACATATTTCCATATGATATGATCAAAGGCCCCCCCCCCCACATCCTCTTGTCACGTGGCATCGTCTTGTCACTATCCTTTTGTCACCATTTCTACTATAATTCCAAAACATATTCGTGGGGAAATAAAGTAAAAGTTTCAGGTAGGATCTCAACGTTGGATTCAATTTCTACAATTATTATTTACATTTTATATTTTTAATCTCAATCATTTATTTTTTAGGGTTAATATCAGTTTACTTCTTTAGAGTTTTTCGTTTTTCGACACGTGGTACATGAAGTTTTTTTATCTCAAAATGGTATATAAAATTATAATTTTAGGACCCGTTAACATTGCTGCTAAATTTATCGTTAATTGAAAATTGTTCTTGGCAAAGGCTGTTAAGAGTACTTAATGACTGGTGAGACGACTAGATAATTTTTTGGTCAATAATGTGGTCGACCACACACGGCAAACATAAAGTAGTAAATTCTTCCAAAAAAAAACATAAAGTAGTAATTGGTGGAGTTTGGAAAATCACAGTAAAAAGAATCACGCAATATATTTGGACCTCAACATTTTTCCATATGATATGATCACACATGGCCCCCACCATCCTCTTGTCACATGGCATCGTCTTGTCACCATTCTCCACCATCCTCGTGTCATTATTTTTACTGTAATTCCAAAACAGTTTCGTGTGAGTGGAATTCGAATTCCCGTCGAATTCATTTTTGTGAAAATTTTAGAAATTAGTGAATTGTATATGTTTATCATGTAATTAAAAATTATTTTAAATATTTTTATTTAAAATTAAATACAAATAATATTTGATAAAAATTGATCGTACAGTACATAATAAACAAACACAATTTACAAATCTTTAGAATTCTCATCAAAAGAATCCAAAGAAGATCATGTTGGATGTGAAAAAAAAGTAGGATGTGAAAATAAAGTATAAGTTTCAGGCAGGACCTCAATGTTGGATTCAATTTCTACAATTATTATTTACATTTTATACTTTTAATCTCAACCGCTTATTTTCTACAACACTCATTGCCACGTGCTATGGAAAAAAAAATTGGAAAGTTTCTTACTTTTTCTTGCTTTGCCTATATTTTCAACTTTTATGGGCCCATTCGTGTTTAGGATTTGGTTTGCCTATATATTCAACATTCATGGGACCATTGTGCTTTGCCTATATTTTCTTGCGTTAATCAATTTTGAGTCAAGGTTAACATGTTTTTGCACAAAACTAATTAAGAACACACTCGAGCTGCATACTTATATTGTCAAATTATTGAATTTGATGCCGCATAATTATACAAAAGTATACGTTTATCGCTCCTTAATTTTGATTAACAGTGCGCTTTATCTTTTACATCTAAATTTGAACCTCCATTCTTATATCTGTAATTTAGATGAGTTTAATATAAATTATCTTATCGTTTGTTAAAAACCCCACTTCATAAATAAGTATATGCGATATGTTTAAACACAAATCTGTAACAAAAACAATGAAAAAGAATAAGTACAAATGTTTATGGAAGCAAAGGTCTCGAAAACATATATACTCCACAAAATCTATCGCGAGAGTATTCAGCCGATAATATAACCTCCTCCCCAATACTAATTTATAGCTGATTTATTTTGTGGTTTAGCTAAAATTGCCAATTCTCATTATCATTGTACAAATAAATAAATAAAGAGTAAATTGTAGCAATGGTCCCTCAACTTTAATCAAATTGGTTAAAGTTAAGGGACCATTGCTCTAATTAGGTTAAAGTTAAGTGACCATTTCTCCAATTGGATTAAAGTTAAGGGACTAATGGTAATGAATTTTTAGTTGAGGGACCATAGCTGCATGTTTTGATGGATTGAGGGACCAAATGTAATGGATTTGTAGTTGAGGGACCATTGCTCCAATTGAGTTAAAGTTAAGGGATAATTGCTACAATTTACTCATAAATAAAACAAAGGCAAGAAGACATTTGAAATATTGCAGAAGAATTGTTATTAACACTTTAAAAAAATCATTATGCACTCATGTAACGAAGTTATCAAGGATGGATTGAGTTCACTATGACTTTCTTTTGCTAATAACAAATTCCTAAAGTGGATCGCATTATTAATATTGCTTTTGGAAATAATGTCCGTTATCTGCATCTTCCACGTGTATAAAGTCAAAGGGAAAAACAAGTGAAACATTTAGGGCCTATTTGGTACTCTACTTGAATTCAACTTTTTAAACTCAAAAACAATTTTCAAGTTTTAGGCCTTAAAAACTTGTTTGGTATGACTATTTTCAAAAACTGAACTCAAGACTAACTAAAAAATATAGTCTATTCTCTAAAAACATAAAAAGTGAGTTTTTAAACTTAAACTCACTCCTTTCTTTTCTCACTCCAAATCTCTCCTTTCTTCTCTCTCCCCTTTTTTTTTTGTTTTACCTTTTTCGTCTCTTCTTCAATCCGTTCTCTTCATTCTTTCGGTTTTTTCTCTCACTCATCTTTCTCTCTATCTCGTCCGATCATCTCTCTTCTTTCTCTTTTCTTCAATCATCTCTTACTTTCTTTCCTCCTCTCTTCTCTTTCTCCCTATCTGCAACCCCCTCTTTTTCGATCTCTTTATCTAGTTTAAGTCGTAAGATTTAAAAATTTTAAATCGCAAACCAATCAAATTTTTGAGTTTTAAAGGAAATTGTTTCCAAGAAATGTTTTTAAAAAATGTTTTGAAAAATGATAAAAAATTTCAAATATGATACCAAACAAGCCCTTAATATTTCAAAATTGCCCCATTTATTACAGGTTATACAAGAGTAAAAAAGTAAGGACATGATGGTAAAACCAGGCAAGGAGAGAAAGTGGGGGAAAAAACTAGAACGTGCTTAGAGAAAGAAACTGTATTTGAAGCACCCGTTTGGTTGCCCAGCCAAAAAATAAAAAATTAAAAAATAAACCACAATTAAATCTACAAACAACGGAAATTTGAAGCATGAAGTGCGAACCAAATAGGTGGCAATGTGACACTGATGTTAGCAAACTTTATGGTCTTCAATCTTGATAATTTATGCGCACATTGGAATCCGTACTTCATATTTCACTTGTATTTGTTGATCTCTTGGCACATCTATACTAAATTGTTTGGTATTAGTCGTTTTGTTTGATTCATATTTTAATTTTGTAAGTAGCAAGAGTATGTTAGTAAATGAAAATATAAAAAATAAAATAAACATTTGTAAATAGTGCCAAGCGCATGTAATTATAAATTTGTAAGTCATGCGTAGCACGCCTGATTAAAAGTCTCTAATCCATGTACCATTGTTAGCATGCCTGATTAAATGCCTCTGATCCATGTACCAATTGTTAACAATGATAAATAACTAACGCAACACATTTTAGGGGCGGGTAACGCCTGTGATTAAAAAAATGCCTAACGCGCATGCAGAGAGGCTAGTTTAGAGTAAATAAAGCAGACTGTACATAAACAAATGTGGGATAAACTAGGGGTGGATACGGGCCGGGCCAGGCCAGACTCAAAATTGAAGCAGATGGACCAGACCCGTTTGTAAATCAAATGTGGCGGGGCAGGGCGGGTCTTGTTAGCTGAGAAATGAAACCGGACTTAACCTGGCTCGTTTGAAACGAACCGGTTCCTACAGGTCCACGGGTCATTTTTTTTATATAAAATTTTTGTTAATAAACTATGACTGTTGTGCTTGAAGTAAAAGCTGGTGCGCTTGAACAAAATAGCTGTTGTGCTCCAAGTAAAAGCCCAATAAATTATAATGGAGTAGCCTACCATCACTTTTCAATTTTCATAAGTTCCAAGTGAGCCGAAGACAAAGGCTAACAGTCAGCCAAAATGCCCAACTGAAAATATAGAAAAGAAAGTACACTAAGAGCAAGTTACAAAATGATTATCCCTTAAACCAAATCATGGTGACTGCAAATTGCCACAAACCAACTTGCAAATTTGAATTCTTCAAATCTAGAAAACAATCTAAACTCCATGCAACCTCCCTAATAAAATTAAATCAATCACAAAACCCTAATAGCAATTGATTAACATGAGATTAATAAATTTCACTGAAAATAAAATTAGATAATACCTTTAAATTAACCACAAAAATAACAAAACCGCATCAAAATCCTAATTTTCTTTTGTTTCGGTGACATGGAAGAGAAAAGCAGAAAAAAAACACTAAGAAACAACTAATCTGGCTGTAGCAACTCCAGAACAGTCATCCGAAAGAGTTTGAAATAAGCAAGAAGGAGGCTCCACAAGCTCTTGAAACTCCATCTCACTAGTTAAACCCAATTTGGCTAACCCGTCAGCTGCAAAGTTACGATCTCTATGAACATGCTGCACATTACAACACCAATTCTCTATGATCAAACTTCTGCACTCCGTGACAAGACCATAGAGAGGATGATTAATAAGGCTAGATGAACCATGAATGAGAGGGACCACCAAAGCAGAATCAACCTCCACAATAAGATGAGAGAAATTTCTAGCGTTAGCTATCTTTAAAATCCTAATTTTCAATTCCACTGCAGAAAGAAATCGAGTAGATCGCCCAATAAAATGAAACATGCAAATGAGAATTCGATAATTACAACTCAAATTAAAAGCTTCTGCTTTCATAGACATCTGAATTCTTGAAAATTTACCCATGTATCCCCAATTAGCCGAAATGGATCAAGCATGAGAGATTTGCTTTCATAGACATTTGTTTTACTAGACATCTTCTTTCAAACGAGCGTGAGAGACTATGTAGAAAAAGATATGGGTTAATTTCGACAATAATAATTGGGTGTTGTTATTTGAACTCACAATCAAAATATAACTATCATTCATTTCTCTAGTGGGTGCACAATAACTACTCACAGAGTGCTAATAATAATTTATCTTTTTTGTTTCCGCTAAGATATGTGATTGAAATTCAACATGTGAATAGTTCGATCAGATGTCATGTCATAATCAGAATATGAGCATCCAAAACATAACTAACTGGGAAATGAACTTCTACAACAATAACAACCAAGTTTTATCCTACTAAGTAAGGTCAGTTACATAGATACTAGAACGTCAGTCCGCTCGATTTTGCGTCATGTCTTCCTGGGACATAAACGTTTAACTTGTATAAATTAGTCTTTCAATTTAGGAAAGTTCGATCCCTCCATAAAAATGTTGTCACAAGTAGGGATACTTTTGTCTAACGAAGATCTTTTTGCACTTCTACATTTATAAGAGGGAAGAAAAAAGTGCAAATTAATCTCTCCACATTATCAAAAAGGAACTTCATGCATAACTTTCAGGTACGTATAAAACAGCCTTGACAAAAACTGGTTTTGACAAGCTCTTCAATACACCATTCTCATAACTACTGCTGAAAAGAAAAAAGATTGACAAAACAATGGAGACTATCGGACGGGCTGGCGCACGAGATAACTGTGTCTCTTCGGTTAGCCGTCTTTCTCTTCTTTGACCGTTTTGCTTGAGGTTTTCAAGAATTCTTTGAGTTATTTGTAGAGTGTTTCGGCTTCTTGCTTTCGAGCTTCGAAGGAGCTAGTTTCTCCACTTCATCTTCTCCAGCTGAAAAGGAGTCGCTTAAAGACCCATCGTCTTCATCAGAACTGAGTACCACCTCCTGAACAATATCTTCATCCATGGCTACTTGGTCCTGCCGCTCAGTCTTTCACTTCCTTCTACTCTTTTTCACATCTTTGGGTGGTTCAGCTCTGCAAAGCCAATAATGTTACAACATAAATCCCAAAAGTAAAATTGTAAAGGAATCTAGAGAGAGGGAGTGAGTGACCATACTTGGAATCCTTCCCTGGTAACCAGGACGAACTAAAGACAGCAGTGCCTTCCTCGTCCCTGGTGTCATCTTCTTCATCGCTTTCTCATCCTTTACTTCCAAAGACAGATGAATGCTCGCCCACAAGAACACCGGAAGCAATTAGCGTGTTAAAAAATGGAACGCTAAACATGATACTTTCAAATGAACTGAATAGACAACACGGTCTCTGACTTGGATTCCGACAATGAAGCATTTCTTTGTTGTGCTACTTCACGTAGAGTTGCAACGTACATCGACAGAGGGCTAGCCCGGACTTTTTCCCATCCTATAAAAATATACAAGGACTTCAGTTTCTCCAAGATGATATCAAAATAAAATGAAACGAAGGCAAAGCGTTAAAGATATCTCAGGTAACAAACGAACTATATCACAAATATCATTTACGCGGGATTGTCAATGAATTACATCACGATAGACCCTTTTTCAGATTAAAACAAAGTTTGATAGTTCAATCATGAAACATCCAAGAAATAGGCTCTTGTGGTCATTGGCTGGTAACAGTTTAGCAAAGTACAGATATACAATAGATTGATGGCAAAATCACATGAGAGAAAAAAAAATTATGGAAGTGCAGCAGACCTCAAAGATGCAGCTGCAGGATCATTTGGCTCAATGTAAGAATTATCATTCTTGTGAAATCCGTAGCACACCAGCCAACCACTTATTCAAGCAATATCATTTACTGGAATACCAACAAACACAAGCATGATGACACTGCTACAAGGAACAAGCGCGCTGTTCAACCACTTTCTGTACAAAAACCTTCACATCCAGGAGAATCATGTATATCAGACTACAAAGAAGTCACTCCCCCAGCATTCTCCTGTAATTTCATTGGAATTAGACTCTGAAACTTGAATTTAAGTAGGAATATTGTTGCCAAGGACAATCAATTTAATAATAAATAAAAAAGTACCTGGCATTTGTCTTGAGAGTTGAGAGTTGAGAGTTGGAGAGAGTGAATGAAAACTCATATGATGATGACTTCTCCATCTATCTTTATGCAAAGAATGCAAGCTATGTTTCTCCCGTCTTTTCTCTTCTTGTTCTCACACCTTCTTCAAAGAAGGACAATTCTCAATGCTAGATGCCGGAAAACCCTCTTTTGGCAGGAATTCAAGACTCTTGCACCCTAAAATTTCTAGCTGTTGAAGAGAAGTGAGGTGCTCAAGTCCCTTTCTGTCCAAAGATTTCAGATTCCAAACATAAGAGATCTAGAGTGTGTGAAGAGTGGCAGGGAGCAGGTGTTCATTGAGCAACGTATCCAGCAGATCCTTGTTTCCTTCGATCCAAAATTAATTGGCTCCTGTAGGAAGATTTCGTATTAACCACCCAACATAAAATGTACTTAAAAAGTAGTCATTACAGAACAAAGCACACTAGGGTTCATGAGCAAACTTAAAAGTAATCATTACAAGTTATGACTATTACTAAGATTAAAGCTTTTTAGGGTGTCAAAGACTCACCTCATCAAAATCTTGTCGGAGATTTCAACCCTGTTGAAGAAAAAAGAGTACCACACACCAACAAATTACAAGTTATGACTATCTAGCTTGTATTAATTAAAACATCCAAAATAATGTCCAGGGGAGTCTCAAACTATAGCAACTCTTGATATCATGCAAGTCTATGTGCAACATTTTTGGGCCTCTCGTCCCACATAATATTGGACCAAACACAGAATA
The DNA here is from genome assembly GCA_024362995.1 of Heteromeles arbutifolia. Taxonomy (NCBI): domain Eukaryota; kingdom Viridiplantae; phylum Streptophyta; class Magnoliopsida; order Rosales; family Rosaceae; genus Heteromeles; species Heteromeles arbutifolia. The sequence continues at coordinate 2,194,886 of JANCRC010000005.1, forward strand.
ATCCTTCTCCTTTTGCTACAGTTCTGCCAAAGATAGAGTGGAATTACTCTCCACTTCCACAGCAGCAGCCTCCAAATCAGCCGCCATCGGCAGCCAACAACGTAGTGTTCTGGCCTAAAATGTACGTGGTAAAGAAAAATGAACCCCCGTGCGCACTTGGCAGCAACAAAGTGTGTGGCTGCATGCGACTGGGAAATCCTGCTATGTTCGATAATGTACATGAAGCACTACCATGGTTGAGTTGCTACTTACCAAGAAGGTTTCTAAATTTGAGAGCCCGCTGCTCCAACTTTCACCATCAAACTTGGGTCAAGGCGTATCATTGTCTATTTCTCCACGGCATCTTCCTCTAGAGCGGTTAACAAATCAAATGACTGCCTGCATATATAGTGAGCAAATCTGCAATGTTCAAATAATTTTTTTCTTCGTTTGTTAACTTGCTATGCGAGTCACACTATATCACACACGCTAATATATAGAAAACAAACCTTCGAGTCCAGATGCAACTTTCTCTTGATTGCTCATGAAATCCACAATGGTGAGAAGAATGCTACAACCTCTCAGTTCCTTTGGATCACTTCCAGGAGATAAGATGTTCATTGGCGGCAACAATAGGCACAATTTCATTTTAAGTATGTGATATATATTCTTCTTTAAGGAGAGTATGTGGATGCAGAGTTTTGATGAAAATGTAGGAAAAGAACGCAGAGGTTGACCGTCAAACGCTTTCTACCGTTTCATTATAAATCGAACTGTGAAAAGCATGTTTTCTCTCAAATCCATTTCAAAAGGATGCCAACTCAACTGCTTTCCTTTTTCATACCTCAGCTTAACAAGATACTCCTGAATTCAAAGATGAAGAAATTATTAATGAAACATTTATCTTAGAAAACAAGCGAATGGAACTTAAAACAAAATAGAGTGGTGGAACGCTCAATTACCGCTCATCCGCAGTGCTCAACGTAAGAATTATCATTCTTGTGAAATCCGTTGCACACCAGCCAACCACTTATGCAAGTAATATCATTCACAGGAATACCAACAAAGGCAAGCATGATGACACTGCTACAAGGAACAAGCGCGCTGTTCAACCACTTTGTCTGTACAAAAGCATATCTGCACCCATTCGAAGATGAGAGTGACATCAAGCGAAGATGAAAAGGCATGTCTCTCATACTCAAACTAAAAACAGTATTAGAAAAAAGAAAAAAAAAGACATCATTCCAGGGGTCACCTCTCCGATTAAAGGAGAATTATATTCATGCCCGACAACTGGAGCAAGCACCATTCAAGGACAACCAATTGATGCATGTTTAAATCGTTGGCTGCAGATAATCCTATCTTTACAATTCCAGAGTTGCCATCTGCATCAATAAAGCCGACAAATACGTTAGTCCCATCGTGCTGTCCTTATTGATTGCATAGTTGAATTACATTGATACATAAAGGAAGAACAAATTACACTCAAGTGTTCAACTACTTGCACTGAAATCTGTAGGCGCAGCCGCCAGCCACCAAGTCTAGTTACACTGGCATTCTAGCAAGCGGTGCCAATAAGCCAAGCTCTCTCCAACCATTGTGTTTGTAGAGAAACATATGTATATGGACCTACCACAAGATGACAGAGGCACTGAAAGATGAGTAAGCATTCCGCCATATGGAAACCACAGAAGTATAGATATATATATACACACACACACACACAAGTACCTGAGTGGTTGATGTAACCTCTGAAACTTTAATTTAAGCTGGAATATTGCTGAGGACAATCAATTTAATAAAAAATAAAAAAAGTACCTGGCTTTTGTCTTGAGAGTTGAGAGTTGGAGAGAGTGAAATGAAAGTTCATGTGATGGTGACTTCTCCATCTATGTATATGAAAGGAATGCGGGCTATGTTTCTCCAATCTTTTCCCTTCTTGTTCCGACACCTCTTCTTCAGAGAAGGATGACTCCGGATGCTCAGATAAGAAAGAGATGCCGGCAAACCCTCTTTTGGCAGGAATTTGAGACTGTCGCAGTATTGAATGTGTAGGTGTTGAAGAGAAGTGAATTGCTCAAGTCCCATTCCGTCCAAAGATTTCAGATTCGATGCACTATGGATTTTGAGAGAGTGAAGAGTGGCAGGGAGAAACTGTTCATTGAGCAACGTCTCCAGCATATCCTTGTTACTGCTGATAGCAAATTCTCGAAGAGAGACAAGTCCTTGCAATCCCCACTCAACTGAAGGCCTCAGTCTCTCACAGTCGATGATCCAAAATGATTGTAGGTTGGGAGGCAAACCCGCTTGTGCAAATGACACCACATCTGGAAGAGATGATATCCCCAAATATTGAAGGGCGGTGAGGGTGTGCAGTCGGTCCGGCAACAACTTCAAATTCTCGCATTCGTAGACTGAAAAGAAAATGAGGTTGGGAGTGGGCAATCCCCCGTCGGGAAAAGAGACAAGATTTGGACATGTCCGAATAAACAGGGAGATGAGATGGCTGAGATTTTCATCTGCTCCCCCTTCAACAGATATTGATAGGGATTCCAGATTCCGACAACAACATATTTCAAGAGATGAAAGTTTGGGGAAAATGCCCAAAGGGAACGACCTCAGAGAATCACAGCTCTCATTTAGATACAAAGACTGAAGGGAAGTCAATTTGGCCATCATCTCCAATTTTCTATCCGGAGTGACGTCAGCGTGGTGGCCAGACCATTTGTAGGGAACGACAAGAGTGAGGAACAGTTAGAAAGTCTCAAATCTTGAAGACGATTGCTGTTGTGCACCATCTGCGGCAACCACTCTCTCTCATCAAAATATATATCAAGCATCTGAAGCGACGGCAGCGAATTTACCCAAGGTTAGAGAAGGACAAGTCTCCCACCCAATTTGGGAAACTGATTCCGCCATAACACCTGATGGTTAGTTTCACCAAATTTACCCAAGGTTGAAGTCTCTCGAGCACATATCTCTCTTTTACGGAATCATCGGAAACTTCATGACCCCATGCCAACTCTACCTCATTGACATCTTTCTTATCCTTCAACAAGGCTTCAATAGCACCAACTACATTTTGCAGATTCAAGATAGAAATTTTTCCTCCAAGGTGCGACAACTCCCTCAGTTCTGCAATGCTTGACCCAGTAGATTTCCCCAACACAAAAGCTGTCAGCGTTCTCAAACTTTTTAATCTACCCATATGCACAGGCATCTCTTTTATGTCAGTTCCACCAATATCAAGATGACGCAAATTAATCAATTTCCTCACGTCTGCAGGCAATTCAACAAGAGAATAACAACCCAACAACAACAAAGTTTGTAAATTGTAGAGAGTACACACTGTATCCGGTAACCTATTAATTTTCGTATAAGAGAGATCAATGTAGCGCAAGTGTATGTGGTTACCAATGGAATCAGGTAAGTGAGTGATATTTTGATATCCTGACAATGAAAATGCCCGTAAACATTTTTGTGCTGGCAGTAAATCATCTAGAGCCTTATTGCTTGCATATCTACCATTCCAACCATAATATGGTGGTAAAGACACTGGAAAGAAGGTACGCAAACACTTAACTCCTTTTAATGGCTCAAATTTTGAAGATGTATCAAATTCTCCTCTCATATACGACAAGTGGCGAACTCTTTCAGGAACTTTGTGGGAATTTTTCTGATCCAACCTAAAACAAAACTCTCCAGACACAAACATAGCCAAGTCATTGATGAGATCATGCATAGTGAAACTCGATCGATCCAATCTTGGTCTTTGAAATAGTGACAGCGATAACAGTTCATCAAAGTATCTTTCACCAACCTCCTCCATAGCTTTCTCGTTCTCTGCATGTGGAATTAAACCTTCTGCCATCCATTGTAGAATTACATTTTGCTTTTCAAATTCATAATCTTTTGGAAAAATTGAGCAATAAGCAAAGCATCGTTTCAAGTAAGTTGGAAGATAATGGTAGCTCAATCTTAGAGAAGGAAGAACACTATTAGCATGTGGTAGATCCCAAAGATTGCTATTCAATACGTGATTCCATTCCTTGTAGTCTAGGTTGCAACTTAAGAGACCCCCTAGCGCTTTTGCAGCTAGAGGCAAACCGTTGCACTTACATGCAATTTGCTTACCAATTTCAATCAAGTCTGGATGTGCACCGGGGTTTTGATTTCTAAATGCATGTTTTGCCAGTAACGACCAACAATCTTCGTCCGACAATTCTTCTAAGTCGTGAATAGGAATAGTATTGTGCACGATGGATGCAACACGTCTCATCCTTGTTGTTACAATGATCTTGCTTCCCTTTGCCCCATACGTGAAAAGAATTCGTAGACGCTCCCAGTCATCATAGTTTTCATTCCAAAGGTCATCCAAGACAAGTAAAAATCTCTTTCCCCTCAGTTGTTCCCTTAGTTGAACTTCAAGGGAATTCATCTCCAAACTATCACAAGGCTTTTTAGTGATTTCCTCAGTAAGGGTCTTAATAACCCTCAAACCGTCATACTCTTCGGAAACACAAACCCAGGCATTAGTATCAAAATACTCTTTAACTTGTTCATCGTTGTAAAGGAGTTGAGCAAGAGTTGTCTTACCAACCCCGCCCATTCCGACAACAGGGACTACAGAAAAATTACTGCTACTTCCATTGTCAGATAGCAGCAGTAGATCTTTGAACTTTTTTTTATCTTCATCCCTACCATAGGTACAAAATCCGTCCTCAACAACAGAAGTTGTGGGAGTTCTTTGTGAAACCTTGGGCCCTACACCTCCCCTAAGACCGAGGATGTCTTTTTGATTTGCAAGGTCTTCCAACTTGTTGAATAAAACTTGTATCCATCCATTCACGCCTTTATAATTAAAAGGTTTAAGAGAGGTAGAAAGGAAGTTCCAAACCTGGGTTTTCTTAGTCTGATCTTTCGCCTTGCAACGCGAAGCTTCAGTATCGATCTCATCCACCAAGTCGTCGGCATCGAACACAGCATGTTTGAGCTCATCCAGCCACATCCCGACGGCAGGGTTGACGATCTGCTTCTCCTCTGCATCGTTGAGCACTGCATGAAGGGTCATCAATGTCACCTTTAGTCTGTCCATGAGTGAATGGTCGAGTCTTCTTGCCCGGAAGAAGTCCATGAATTGTCCGGAGGCAATCTTGTCGCACAACAGCTTGATCGAACCGGAGAGCAAGGCCTCTCCAACCAAAGCCATTTTCTCTTCTTGGCAAAAGGACTAATTTTGATAAGTATTTGGAGTTGAGAAACTGAAAATTGTTCTCGGCAAAGCCTGTTAAGATTACTTCATGACGAGAGAGACGACTCGATCTTTTTCTTGGTCAATAGCGCAGTGGACCACACACGGCGTAAAGTACAAAAAAACAATTATTGTAATCACGACATTTTCATAGCTCATTTTTTAAAATTGATAATGTCATACCTCATCTTTAGAATTTGTGACAATGTCATATCTCCGTCAATTTTTCTGTTAATTTTTCTGTTAAGTACTGATGTGACTTGATTCGGAACCTACTTTCAATTAAAAAAATTAATAAAAAATTATTAAAAACTAAAAAACATATTTAATATTTTTAAAATATTAAAATAATAAATAAAATTAAAAATAAATAAATAAATAACCTTAATCGTCCCTTCCCCCCTCCCTCTCTTCCCCATCTTCATCTTCTTCCCTGCTTAATCTTTAACACAAAAAGATAAAATAAAATAACATAAAAAATTGAAAACCCAACCTGTAACAACCCGTCCCGATTGAAGGGATATTTTTGTGAAATTTCACCTTGGGCTAGATCTTCTTCTTTTAAAATTGGTTTTTGGGTCTTAAATGGTGTGCCCAAGGAGCCCACACCCTGTTTTGTCCCCCGGTTCTCTTTCCCTTTGCTTTTATTTTTTTTTCTGAAAAGTCTTTCTCTCTTCTCTCAACTCTCAGCTCTCTCGCTCAACTTTCTGTGCTCTATCCTCCCCCGTGACCAACACCCACAAACACACATACGCACACCCTAGGATCCTCCCTGGCGAGAACTGGAACCCAGGACAGGTCCGTCGTGCACCACAATGGTGGAGACCCCTGTTATTTCCCTCTCTCGTCGAACTCCGATGCAGACCTCCCCTTTCGAGGCAATTTCCGGCCAAACTAGGGCGATTTGGCATGCGTGCAAGGTATCAATCTCTTCGTCTCGCTAATTATTACAACTTTCCTTTTTGTTTCACCCAATTTCATTGAGTATTGAAGAAGTTATACTCATTTGAATCTTACCCAGTTTCCGGCGACCTCCGAGGATTTCGAGGCGTTTTCCGGCCAAACCATGGCGAGTTAGACGTCGTACGAGGTACCATTATCTTCTTCTCTTCGAGAACTATAACTTTGCTTTTTGAATCACTTGATTTCGTCGAGTATTGACAAAGTTATGGCCGTTTAAAGTTAAGGAACTTTCCGGCCGAATTCCGGCCTTCTTCTCCCTTTGAATCCGGCAACCCACCAAACCCAAGGCTTTTGGGCCTTTCCTGCCGAGCCCAACCCCAAACCCTTTCAAATGTGGCCCTCGGGCCGTGTGAGTCTGGGCCGAGCCCAGAGAGCTCCTAACCCAATTCCCTATTTACCTAAACCCTTTACCCTTTGGACCCAAAACCCAAGCCCAAGAACCTAAAACCCGGATCCAAGCCCAGACCCGTTTGACTGGGTCCGACCCGTGACTCGTTGACTGACCCGGTCTGACCGTTGACTCGGTCAACGGTCAGCGTTGACTTTGACTTTGACCGATCAACTGTCAACGTTGACTTTGACCGTTGACTTTTCGGGTTTTCGTCCGAGACCTCTCCTAGGCTAATTTCGACGTCCTGGACCCGTTTCTGAAGTCCGTTTTCCCAAATTAAGTCGTTTGAGTAGAGTTTAACTAAATGTACTCTTTATGTGCTTAGGGACAATTGTTGTGGCGTTTTCGTCTTCGCTAGTCTGCGCAGCTTTCGACGGCGAAGTACTGTGAGTGGACCCCTTCTAAAATGCATGTTTTATAGTAGAAATGCATACATTAAAAGCATGATTTGATGCGTATGTTTATGAAATGCTTTATGAGATATCGTGTCTATTGAGGTTATTTTGAATTATTACTATTTTTCCTATAACCCGTATTCTTATAGAATATCTGATGGATGACGATATGATATTTAGAATACGTTTCGAACACCTCTTTATAGTATAGATGATGGATGACTTTATACTATGAAGATGCTTTTCAAATGTACGTATGTTCAATGGTTTTGTACTTACCTAGTGGTCCTTTCCGCTACGGGACGTAGGGATAGATTCCGGTCCGTCCCGGGCGAAGGTTTGGTGTTGGCATAGGGCCTGGAGGGTGTTTCCTCTGGCATTTAAGACCAGGGATGGGGAGCCGGCATGGGGCCTGGGGGTTATTTCCTCTGACTGTTTGCTCAGAGATGGGGAGCCGGCATGGAGCCTGGAGAGTTATATTGGACATTCACTAGCGGCTAGTATATATAAAAGTTATGATTTGAGACAGCGCACGGCATGCTAGGTTTCGGAAAACCTATTTTTATCATGATATATGTGTTTTCATAAAACCTGGGGGTTAGTACGTTGATAACTGTTTTACTATATGTATATCAAATTGGTCCACTCATGTTTGTTTTACGCCCCCTTCAGGATTTAGAATCGAGGCATACAATCCTGGCATCAAGGCATTTCCGCATCGGCATCTTCGAGTCCTCTCGGTGTAGGACATATTCCTTTGTTCATTCAATTTTATATTAATTCTTTTAGTGTTCTAGATTAGATGTGTGCTCTGAACACGTTCCTTAAATGCATACTCTTTATTTTATATTTATAAGTCTTATTTATTCCTTATTCTCAGCATTTGCATTCAATAAATGGCTTTCGTCACCCTTCGGGTGTCGGCCAGCACGTGTCTATTCTAGTATTCGGGGAATATTGGGATTGGGACGTGTCACAACCCCACTCGCCGCCGCCCCCCCAGTAGAAGGAGGAAGAACCGAAGAAGAAGAAGGAAGAAGGAGGAGGAAGAAGAGGAGGAGGAAAAAAAAATGGAAACTGCAACCCAGAAAAAAAAAAAAAAAAAAAAAAAACCCAGAAGAATGAAGAAGAAGAAGAAGGAGAAGGAGGAAGAAGGAGAAGAAGAAGAAGGAGAAGGAGGAAGAGGAAGAAGAAAACCCATCAACTCAACCCCCCCTCCCAGCCCGCCTGCGGAAAAAGAAGAAGGAGGCGAAGAGGAAGAAGAGGAGGAGGAGGAGGAAAAAAAAAAAAAAAAAAAAAAAAACCCAAATTGCAACCCAAAAGAAGGAAGAAGAAGAAAAAATTAAAACACCCCCTCCTACGGAAGAAGAAGAAGGAGAAACAAAAAAAAAAAAAAAAAAACCCCAACCCAACCCAGTTCGTCCTCCCCCCCAACCCAACGCGTACTCATCTCTCCTCCCCCATCTTCATCTTCTTCCCTTTTTCCCTCTACCTGCAACCCAGAAACAAAAAAACAAAAACAAAATTTCGAACCCAGTTTCGGCCCAAGAAGAAGAAGAACCCTCTCTGTCTCCTCCCCATCTTCATCTTCGTCCCCTTTTCCCTCTACCTGCAACCCAAAAACAAAAAGAAAAAACTAAAAGAAAAAAAAAATTCATACCCAATTTCGGCCCAAGAAGAAGAAGAAGAACGAAAAGAAAAAAAAAAGTGACAAATCCACTTTCGCCCCAGGAGAAGAAGAAGGAGATAGAAGAACAAAAAAAATTGAAATTGGTGCAGGTGAAGGAAAGGGGATGCCGCACCCCTAGGAATTTTTTTTTTTTGTTTTTTCATTCTTAATTTTTTAATATTTAATTATTAAAAATATATTTAATTATTTTTTAATCCAGCTGGATTAATGAGTGGTCCCGGTCTCTTGCCACATCAGCACTTAACAGAAAAATTGACGGAGGTATGACATTGTCACAAATTCTAAAGATGAGGTATGACATTGTCAATTTTAAAAGATGAGGTATGAAAGTGTCGTGACACCAATAGTTGAGGTAATTTTTTGTACTTTACCCCAAACATAAAGTAGAAATTGGTGGAGGTTGGAAAACGTTACCATCCGACATTAATTCATTAATTATTTTCTTTAATAAAAAATCATATTAGTTATGGATTTTAAAATCCATCCAAAGTTAAGTGTATTCAAAAAATTAAGGGCTTGTTTGGTATCCTATTTGAAAAATTTTATAATTTCTCAAAACATTTTTTAAGAATTTTTCTTAAAAACAATTTTCTTTAAGACTCAAAAACTTGTTTGGTATGCGATTTAAAAATTTTAAATCTTACACCTTAAACTGGACAAAAAATCCAAAAAAAAGGGTCGACAGAGAAAGAGGAGAGAGAATGAAAAAAAGTAAGAGATGATTGTAAGAAAGAGAAAGAAGTGAGAGGATCGGAGGAGATAGAGAGGAAGATGAGTGAGAGAGAACCGAGAGAATAAAGAAAGCGGATTAGAGGAGAGACGAAAAATGTAAAAAAAAAAAAAAGAAGGGGGAGAGAGAAAGAAGAAAGGAGAGAGATTTGGAGTGAGAGGGGAGGAGGAAGAGAAAATAAAGGAGTTAGTTTAAGTTTAAAAACTCTAAAAACTCACTTTTTGTGTTTTTAGATAATAAACTATTTTTTAGTTAGTCTTGAGTTCAGTTTTTTAAAATAGTCCTACCAAACAAGTTTTTAAGACCTAAAACTTGAAAATTGTTTTTAAGTTTAAAAAGTTGGATTCAAGTAGAGTACCAAACATGCTCTAAGATTTTGAAGAATTTCTATAAGTTGTGGATTTTGTGGGATTTGAGAGTAAAAATTATATATAACCAAGACTAAAAAGAATCCAACCTCACCCCCTAGGATTTCAAATCCTTCCACTACAATCCATTCAAATTCTTTAAAATCCATATGAATTTTGTAGGAGTCTTTAATCCTCTTAAATTCTGTAAAATCTATCACTTTTAAAATCCTTTAAAATCTTAGTTTGACTACCCGCTCTTAAATTACCAAACACATTCTTATACCAGGTGGGCCTTAGTGATTTATGATTGGACACAGTTCATGGATCACGAGAAGAGCCCAGTTTCTACACAAACAATTTGGGAGCTGGAAGTATAGAATGTTTGATATGAAACCAAGAGCTTTGCTGTCCAAACATGTTTCGAAGATTTTCATTGAAACCAATAGCCCAAACAAGTATTGACGGAGAGACTTAAAATTAAAAAATAATAATAATCATGCAGTATATTTGGATCTCAACATTTTTCCCTTGTCTTAATTAAAAGAATAGAAAACGTTGTGGTAAATTAGAGAAAGACTAATGTGGTTTGATAATTGATAAATGAAATGTGCTTTGTGTACCTTCACCAATTGTTGTAACGGCTACATTTAGATCTTTGACCCATATGACATGATCACATGGCCTCCACTATCCTCTTGTCATGATTGAAATCTCCAAAACCACTTCTTGGTACTACTCTATGTATTCTACTCTAATTCCAAATGCTCTGCCTGCATCTTCGTGTATAAAAAAAAGTAAGAAAGTTTCGGGCGTGACTTCAATGTTATGTAGTACTCAGTGTTATGTATTAGTTGTTAGATTTGATTTTCACAACTAGTGGCACATCTAGAATTCGGATTTTGGAAGGTCATAATGTTAAAGTACAAGTTTTTTTAGATAGAAACAGAGCGCGAAACATACAAACAACATTTCAATTTATCGACTGAGCCATTTCGTTGGACACTTGGTAGGCTTGTTATCGTCAGCCAAATCATGGTACGCACATATCAACAGATATCGACATATGCCGAAGCAATATGATGAGTAACATCAAGAGAATTTATCAAGTGTTGTTGACTCAACCTGTCGAGATATGCTTAGCATACTTTACATTAAACACTTGGTATGCATAAAAGGGACTCATACCAAACATTTAGAGAGCCATTGAAAGACCTTAACATGTATATTTTCAAAACTCTGAGTGATCTTAGGACCACTTTAGTCTCAATGTACATTCGCCTTGTTCAGAGCTATTATATCTTATATTTTACGTCTAAACCGTTCATTTAAGAAAAATTGAAAAGTTTCTTACATTTTCCTTTTTTTTTCTTTTTCTTTTTGGTAAATACAGTTTCTTACATTTTCTTGATTTGCCTATATATTCAACATTCATGGGACCCATTCATTTGTAGGACTCTGGTTTGAACCAGCAATGCCTCATGAGGAATCCAATCATGGGGGGGCCTAAAAGAACATGACTTGGCTACTCCAAATTCAACTGCTGCTGAATCCTTCAGCAATTAAGTATCCTCCGGCTTAAAATCCAAACAGGATCCTCTCCGGATCCTTTGGTGAGGAACAAGAGATTCGTAAATCATGTCTGTTTATTATATATTGTACAGTCAGTTTTTATCAGGTACTATTTGTATTTAATTTTAAATAAAAGTATTTAAAATAATTTCTTACCGCACAGTGTAAGATAAACGGATATAATTCACATTGAGAGTGAGACCTGCAATGAACCTCACATACATCGACAATTGAAAATTGTTTCTCACATTGAGAGTGAGACCCAGTCCTCCTCCTCCATGTTATTATATTGACAAAAGGTTCCCAGACCAAAAATCCACCATAAAATTCCATGATATTGATGCACCCCATAATACGCTGTCGTTCTCCAAAAGTCCCTCATAACCGTTGCAGACCCTCTCTCAGCCTAAATATTCCTTTCAAACCGACCCACGCGCCCATTTTCCAACCGTTTAAACCCCACTCCCTCCCTCCCTCCCTCCCTCTCTCTAAACCTCCAAGAACTCTCTCTCTCTCTACGTGTTCTCAATCATACTCTGCAAGTCCTCTGCTTTTGCAAAGAAAATCGAAAACCCATTTGTTTCCATCCATCTGAATTCGAAATCTCCGCATTCATGGCTCCAAGAGAGCTTCTTGTTTTCTGGGTCGTCGTCTTCTTCCTCGTAGCCCTCTTCCTCCGCCGTGGCTCCGCCGAGAACGTCAACTTCTACTTCCCCTCTTTCAACTTCCGAAACCTTACCTTCCTCGGCGACTCCCACATCCGAAACGGCGTCGTTGGCCTCACCCGCGAGCTCACGTTCCCCTCCTCCAGCGCCGGCGCCGTCATCTACAACAACCCAATTCGGTTCTTTGACCCGGAATCCAACATCACCGCTTCCTTCTCCACGAAGTTCACTTTCTCCATCGCCAACGTCAATCCGAGCTCTTACGGGGACGGCATGTCGTTTTTGCTCTCGCCGGACAACAGGATGCTCGGCAGCCCCGGCGGCTATCTGGGTCTCGTCAATTCCTCCCAAGTGACCAAGAACAAGTTCGTCGCCATCGAATTTGACACGAAGCTCGATTTGCACTTCAACGATCCGAATGACAATCACGTCGGATTGGACATCGAGAGCCTCAATTCAATTAAGACCGCTGATCCAATCTTGCAGGGTGTCGATTTGAAGAGCGGGAGTTCGATTACTACTTGGATTGATTACAAGAACGACCAAGAAAAACTTAAAGTGTATCTAAGCTACTCGAATTTCAAGCCCGAAAAGCCGGTTTTGAGTGTAGATATCGATCTCTCCGAGCATCTGAATGAGGTTATGTTCGTGGGTTTTTCGGCCTCGACGGAAGGGAGCACGGAGAAGCATCTGGTTGAGAATTGGAGCTTTCATACATTTGGGTTCATTCCGAAAAGGCCGAAGCTGCAGCCCCATAATGTGTCTGATACTTATGTGGTGGTAAGTCCGAGAATTCCAGTGTCCGGTTCGGGGGATAAGCACCACAGGCGGCTAGGCTTAGGACTTGGCATTGCCGGGCCGGCGTTCTTTTGCGTGGCGCTGATGGTTTTCGGGTATGTTTCCGTGACGAAATGGATGGAGGTGACAAGACAGAAGAGTTTCAAAGCAGAGGTGGTGGCAGGGCCGAGAGAGTTTAGTTACAAGGAGCTGAAATCTGCCACTGGAGGGTTTCATTCCAGTAGGATTCTTGGGCATGGAGCTTTCGGGACTGTTTACAAGGCGTTTTTTGTGTCTTCGGGCACCACTTCCGCGGTGAAAAGATCAAAGCATTCCCATGAAGGTAAAACTGAATTCCTTTCTGAGTTGTCGATTATTGCTTGCTTGCGCCACAAGAATTTAGTTCACCTTCAAGGCTGGTGTGTTGACAAGGGTGAATTGCTTCTTGTTTACGATTTCATGCCTAATGGGAGCCTCGAACAGGCACTGTACCAAGAACCCGGACAAAGTACCTTGTTAGATTGGTCTCGGAGACTGAATGTTGCGGTTGGATTGGCGTCTGTTTTGACATATCTGCATCAGGAATGTGAGCAGCAGGTCATCCACAGGGACATAAAGAGTGGCAATGTTTTGCTGGACGGGAATTTAAACGCGAGGCTCAGTGATTTCGGGTTGGCAAAGCTCATGGATCACGATAAAAGCCCTGTTTCCACACTGACAGCGGGGACAATGGGGTACCTTGCGCCTGAGTATCTTCAATACGGGAAAGCAACTGAAAAGACTGATGCTTTTAGCTATGGTGTGGTGATCCTCGAAGTGGCTTGTGGAAGGAGGCCAATAGAAAGAGAGCCGGGAAGTGAGAAGGCAGTGAATTTGGTTGATTGGGTTTGGGGGCTGCATTCCGAGGGGAGGATTATCGAGGCAGCTGACAAACGATTGAATGGGGAGTTTAATGTGGAAGAAATGAGGAAGCTGCTACTTGTCGGGTTAAGTTGTGCTAACCCTGATAGCGCGGAGAGGCCTACGATGCGGAGAGTTCTGCAGATTCTGAGTAACGAGGCAGAAGTTCAAGCCGTGCCAAGGGTGAAGCCGAGTCTGAGTTTCTCTAGCAGATTGCCTTTGTCGCTTGATGACATTGTTTCGGATTGTGATGAGAAGGATTGCGGCAGCCCCACCAGCTCTCTGCGTGAGATCATCATTCACTGAAGATTATATGTAGATTGCAGATTGTTGAATTATTTGATTCTTTTACTTCTTACCACTGCTTATTTTTTTTATCCTGTAGTTTGAAGATTAGAGACTGTAGAGTTCGCTGGCCTGAGTTCAAAGCTTTCTGTTGAACTGTGTGGTCTCTGCTTTGTCCAGCTCCAGGACACAAAAAAAAGGCTTCTTGCTTGAATATTTCAATCGTAATAGAAGATTTCTGACTGGTTTACAAGTTGAATGTTACACATGAACGATTTTTATACTCTTCGATCTTTCTATTTCTGGGTAGACTGATTTAAACATTCCTAATAGTGAGATAGTGAGCAGTAGGTTGTGTGTAGAGTAATTCTTTTTGCACCCGTAAATCTGTTCAGCACGTCCTCTCCCTCCCTCAGGCTGGAGTAGCCATGGCAAAGGGAGAGGAGAACTAGGAAGCATTCGTAAGGTATGTGTGCGTGTATGAAAGAAGGGAACTCTAAATGTCTGCTTTGCGAAAACTTGAGAATTTTTTCGATCACATTTGAACACATATGATACATCGAAAACAGATTCCTCTTCGTGATATGGAACGGTATAAACTCCGTATCCAAAAGTGATGTACAGATAAAAACTGTGTACAAGGCAAATGCAAATCTGAACATTCTGAAAGTGAGATTTCCATGCTGGTTAGATGGTCTGTCAATCACGGGATACACCATCAAGGAATTGAATTTATCCACCATGCTTGTAGCTCCACTTCTTTATGATGGTTGCTGGCGCCTACCACGTTTCAGTGAATTGTCATTAGCCCTTCTCGTGATCTCCCTCACCAATCCTGGTTTCGGATCTTTGTTTTGCAAAATGTTACAGGCTTTTCCTGTTCCTTTTGCATCGAGGATGAGCAAGAAGTATGGCACTTGACAAGTAGCCCTCAAAACAAAGTAGAAAACTGTATCATTCTATACAACAAGTCATCGAAAAGGAAAAGAAAACTATGTCGATCACTAAGCAGTCACAGTTTACAACACCAATCAAGTTTCTGAAGAACATTTGAATGTTGTACAAGTAGAAACCAAGATTAGTAGTAAACCAGCGTCGCTTATCAGTTGACTATAATAAATATTTGATCAAGAGCTGCAAAATAATTCGTAAAATTTATTCCTCCAAAAAATAATTCAGCTGGTTAATTACCGCTGCCACAAGAATCATCTGCGTAAGAAAGTTTCGCGGTTTTGCATACAAGTAATACTACACACACAAACACACAAGATCCACAAATTAAGTGATTTCCTTACTAGCTGTATATACTGTTGAACTATAAATTTGTATGTAACAATGTCCCTGGTGAGAGAATACCTTAAATACTTCGAAGTTATAGATCGACAGAGATCAGACGGTGCTGAGAGACGGGAATGTAAGAGATGATGACAGAAGAAAAGAGAGCACACTCCCAACAACGGAAAAGACTCTCTTTAGCCGATGGCGGGTTGTGCTCTCTCTCTTCTGTCAACATGATCTCTAACCTCATCCCCATCATATCCACCCTCGATGCCACAACTCATGCATTTATCCCTGCAGTGCAAGTTAACCATCGATTAATAGGCTTTAGATGTAATGAGATAATGCATTCAGGCTCATATAAATCTCATAAAATGTGTACAAACGCATATTAGCATGTTTTTCCCTGTTGAAAGATCAACGCCGGCCCAAAGTCAGAGCATGGATTCTGCCAGAAAACTCTAGCAAAGTATAGCAGCAAGCGTGGAAGGCAGTAGCTTCTATAGACTGCATTTTGGTCATGGTGCAGGAACGGTAGATTTTTCTAGTTCAAACATGCAGAGATTTTGCTAGAGAATTCTAGAAAGCAATGGAAGTGGCCGGTGCATGCATATATGTTAACAATGCTAGACAATTCTAGCAAGATTATGGCGGTTTCTTAGGTCGGCAGCTTCTACAAGTGTCAGTCTCTTTTAGTTTGTGTATGGTAATATTAATACAAGTAATTTATTTATTAATTGTGTTTCTCCAACACTTTTTTCCTTCCACATATCTTTGATAATTTTTGTTCATTAATCTTTTTCAATAGATTGGATCTGACTGAAAATTAGAATAAAAATAAAAATAAATATGTGGTTAACACCCTTCAATTATAAAAATAAGTTAATATTCTGATAAAAAAAATCTATAAAAAAAATTTATTTATTTATTTTGTCTCTTCAACACTCCAACACTTAAATATTAAAGTTGTGTACTGTAATTTTCTCTGCATGCCCTTCACATATATATGCATATATATATATATATATATTCCATACTCACCATATTATATAGATATATGCATTTACATACCCCTTAATTCATTGTTATAAGTATATCTTTTTTATAACAGATAAATAATTAAACATAAGAACTTACCTCAATAGCCAAAAGTTGACCATGATCTGGGATTATTTTAATCACCAAACCAATAAAATTGTACTGACCATGAAACAAACTGATATCAATATCAAAATCCATGATCACGATGAAGGGGTAATTTCTGATGAAATAAATATAATTTACCATGACATTTTAATCAAATCACAGGCTAAAAATAGAGAGAAAGAGAGAGAGAGAGAGAGAGAGAGAGAGAGAGAGTTTTACCCTAGGGTTCTTCAACTTTGGCTTCCATGTTAGAACTAAAAGCTTGCTGATCAAATATGAACTTTCACTGCAGTCTGCAGAAACTACTGGTTTCTCTTATCCTTCCATGAAAAATTAAGAGGAAATGAAAAATAAATAAAGAAAGAAATAGCTAGAAGCAGAGACCAAGTCTGAGAGTGAGATATACGTGTAAGCTATAAATTCTACCTCAATGTAATTATGTAACAGTTGCTGATGCGTAGCGTTCATCTTATAGCGACCTGGCCACTGGCTATAACCGGTGACTTGTATACTATGACCGGCTAGGAAGGGTAGAATAGTAGTTTTATCTTTTTTGAACAAAAAATATTTACACTAAAGAGAAGGGGGTGGGTCGCTTAGCAATAATGTGGTTCAAATTCGTTTTTGGTAAAATCAAACCTAAAACCTTTCACTTATAAGAATATTACTAAACCGTAGTACTAAGTGCCGGGTAGAATAGTAGTTTTAACACATTGTTTTTACATGATGTAACAATTTTCAAACCTGATTAAATACACTTCACTGTCAAGGACTCAAAGTCGTTGGAGCATCCCAAGTGGATATGTCAAATACAAATGGTCAAAATTAAAAGTTCTTTCATTTTAGAGAGTGTTTTAAATTATTATTTTATTATATATTGTTCCACACTACTACAGTGTGTATGAGAAATATAATTTTTTTTGTCAAACGATAAATTTGTTAGAATAGAGAGTGTTTTGAATTATTATTTTATTATATATTGTTCCACACTACTACAGTGTGTATGAGAAATATAATTTTTTTGTGTCAAACGATAAATTTGTTAGATTAGATGTTACATAAGGAGCCGATGCGGTTTGAATTCACACATTGATATAAGAGCAACATTAATCTTCACCACTGTGATAAAGGGCCACTTGCGAAAAATACAATTTAAAATAGTTAAAAGTTGTAACATATTCTGAATTATGGACTTGACACTTTAAACAATAGAATTAATTTGATTTGTGGTTAAACAAGACAACTATAAAACAAAGAGTCAAATGACTTGATTGTCAATTTGCCATGTTATTATGGCATCTCTTTAGTCGAGATTTTTTAATTTACTCGAAACTCGGAATGAACATTTAAAAAAAAAACTTTTCATTAATTGTATGATAACATATGACGTATCGTCCATTGTTCCAGACTCATTGAAATATATTTCCTTCAGATAAACTTTTAATGTCGTAGTCCTAATTAACGTAATTAACAAGAGCAACCTCATAAATCGGTAACCAAAAATGGTGGGGAGGATGTTGACCGGTTATTTCAGGTCAGGTGGATCCAAGAAAGAAAGGGTCTGACTTTGATTCTCTCACCTGACATCACCCGTGATAACCCAAAACCCTAAGCATTGTTTTCGTGACTGTGGAGAATATCTTGTCCGTTGAATGCTGACACGTGGAGGACATGCAGGGGTGGTAGGTGGTCTACTGGCTAAAGATTAATATACTCTCTGAGGAATGAGAGCACCTCAGATTGATCATATTCTTGTAGCTAAAACTGGAACAGGTCTTATTCAAATTCAAAGTTTCAAACAACAAAATCTTATCTCACTGAGTGGAATTGCCTGTATAAATTCTGGAACGCTAATGCATTCAATTTTGCACTAAACCTTTTGTTAGCTCCATTACGTTCGTAACAGTATAATATAATCTTATCCAATCAAGTACTAACAGTATAATAGCTCCAAGTTCGTACTAGCCTTACGTTCCAAACAACATTAAAACCTTATCCCACTAAATAATGTCGGCTGGATGAATCTTAAGTGCAGTTCATGAGCCAATACAGAAGAAGAAAAAATGGCTTTTCTGATACAATTCCATTTTCTTCCTAATCTTAGGTTCCTAACAGTGTAATAAAATCTTAATGTAGAGAATCTACAGATTGCTTCAAGCCAATGTCTCAATAAGAAGACCCTGTATGAATTAGTTTGAATCATTAAGTCAGCAAAACCCCAAATCCGGGCACTAATTAGTTCTCATTCGATCGCCTTCAGAAGCAATTAAAGTATCTATGATCTTGTATTGTGAGCGACGCCCACAAAACGGATCATTTTCTGCAGTGTGTGGTACTTCTTCTCAAATTTTCGGTCTTTGAAGCAGGGTTCACTTCACTTTTTTCATCGAAGCTCTCCCGTTTTAGGGTGTCTGATGCCTCCTTGGATTCAACCAATTTAGTTTTCCATTTAATACCAACTGCCTCAGCCTGATCCGCAAAAAAGCCTTTTGCGCGGGGTAAACTGCAGATTTCCTTGTAAGTTTCATAATTAGCAGCTCGGGTGCTTCCACCCTCCAAAAGTCCCGCGAGGGGATGCAAAACTGAGACTGGACCATCACTTCTCTCTAATGTTTCCTTCAAAGCCAGAAATTCAGAGACAAATTTTTCCTTGCTAAACTGAACGAATACCGCAGTTTCATCCAAGTGGAAGACAGACGTAACAGAGGTTGGGCCAAAGACTTTTGAAATGCACTCCCTGACGTCTCATGCCTTGAGTTTTGATGGGAATCCCCAGATTAAAGCAATGTTCTCAGACATAATCTGCGAGTACCTCTTTTTGTGGTTATTGGACCCCGAAGACATTGCATTCTTCTTACCAGTGGTTAAATCAATAATGTCTCCATTACTCCAACTGAGGTATAGATGGTTGATCTGCTTCTGGAGCTTCTCATTGTGGGCCAACTTTTCAGATGACGAACGGGCCTGAAAATCAATTCCGAGATGACTGCATGTCTGAGCAAAGACGCAGCCTGTCATAAAAGCATCATATCCCGCTTCATGTTTGGCTCCAGAATTCCAGTTGGAGGACCTGCAAATAGATAATCTTAATATGAAAAAACTTAATTCCTTCACCTTTCCTTTCATTTGTATATTAAACAGACATTTTTAGTCACATTACTTAAAGGGTAAATTACACTTTCATACTTCAGGTTTTGGCTCTATTTCAATTCCTTACAACATCTTTAAAACATTTCACTTTCATACCTTAAGTGCTATTTTATTTCAAAATAATACCTCCGTTACATTTTCCATCCATTGATCCGTTAAATGCTGACGTGGCTACCACATATATGCCACATGGCAAATAAAACTAATTTTAATTTTTTTTAAAAAAACCTGAATTTTTACACAAAAAAAAGGGTAAATTACATTTTCATACCTCAGGTTTGGGGTCTATTTCAATTCCTTACAACATCTTTAAAACATTTCACTTTCATACCTTAAGTATTATTTTATTTCAAAATAATACCTTCGTTACATTTTTCATCCATTGATCCGTTAAATGCTGACGTGGCTTTCACATATATGCCACGTGGCTGCCAAATGTCTTCCACGTGGCAAATAAAATATATATATATATTTTTTTTAAAACCTGAATTTTCTCAATAAAAAAAATTAAAAAAAAAAATTGAAACCCACATTTGCAAGAAGAAGAAGAGGGAGGAAGAAAGAAAAAGAAAATTGTCCCTCCCCCACCCCCCAGCGACCCACATCTGCAACAAGAAGAAGAAGAAGAAGAAGAAGAGGGAGGAAGAAAGAAAGAAAAAAACCCCAAAATCCCCCATCACCTACCCCAAAAAATCCCACCCGAGATTAGGTGGATCTACCACAAAACTAGTCCAAAAATCATCTCAAACTCAAACTATTTTCAAAACTCACCCACACTGAAAATCACCAGATCGCGGAGATAGGAGGGTCGCGGGATGGGGAGCTAGGTCGGGGGGGGGGGGGGGGGGACGGGAGGAGGGTCGCCGGGCGGGGGAGGGAGGAAGGGCTTTTCTTCTTCCTGCATATGTGGGTCGCAGAAGGGAGGGACAATTTTCTTCTTCTTCTTCTTCCTGCATATGTGGGTCGCTGGGGAGAGGGACAATTTTTTTTTCTTTTCTTCCTCCCTCTTCTTCCTCTTGCAGATGTGGGTTTCAATTTATTTATTTTTTTGTTAAGAAAATTCAGGGTTTTTTTAAAAAAAAAAAAAATTATTTTATTTGCCACGTGGCATATATGTGGCAGCCACGTCAGCATTTAATGAATCAATGGATGAAAAATGTAACGGATATATTATTTTGAAATAAAATAGTACTTAAGGTATGACAGTGAAATGTTTTAAAGATGTTGTAAGGAATTGAAATAGATCCCAAACCTGAGCTATGAAAGTTTAATTTACCCTTCTTTTTTTTTGTAAAAATTCAGGTTTTTTTTGAAAAAAAATTAAATTTTTTTTTTTTCAGCCACGTCAACATTTAATGGATCAATGGATGGAAAATGTAACGGAGGTATTATTTTGAAATAAAATAATACTTAAGGTATGAAAGTGAAATGTTTTAAAGATGTTGTAAGGAATTGAAATAGAACCCAAACCTGAGGTATGAAAGTGTAATTTACCCTTACTTAAATTATCTTTGCTCCATATGTAATAGTTTATATAGAGAGATCCATATGGTATGCACAAGTATACACATCTCGTAAGACAAGTAGAAATAGAAACAAAAGGGCAAACTTTTATGAACTTGTTCTCCAACAGATTTCTAAAGTTGGTTGCATCTAAAGAATGTCATGTGTAATTAACCCCGGTCAACAAATGTCATGCTAGCCTAGTTGTATTCAGACAGATCTCTAAACGGCCTATGCCATTGATGAAAGTTAATTGAAATGTTCTCCTTCATCTGTTGGGTTTCCACTATATCCTTTTTCATTTGAAATGTGACAATAGAAACCATTGGGACCAATTAAATGAATAAAGCACGACCGAGATGTCATTATGGATAGGGAATGGAAGAAGCAAACCTCAAATCATCCACATGAACTTCAACTTTGACACACATTTGGACTTCCGAATCTTCACCTCTGCTTCCCTGTGTTGTTCATCCGTCACCTCTTTCTGCAAATGATTGCATACAGAGATAAACATCACATAATAACAATACATAGACTTCCTTTTGTGATAATTTCTGTTCTCCCTAATGCAGCTACAGAATTACGCAAAATTATGCCCTACGAGTAATTATAATAAACATTGTTGTTTGTTTATTAACATGAAATTATAAGTGTTGACACTTTAGTTAAGACTTAAGAGGAAGAGAAAGAAGATCGATGGTTAAGATAGAAATCAAGAGAAATGGTTTGTGCACTGAACTTCATGTTTTGGACAAAGGTTTTGGTGCTGGAGATAAGGTGTTGGTTTTGCCTCAGTGTTCTGTAAGTAATGCTGGGTGTGTATCCAACGGCGTTCCTCAAGGAGAGAGAGAAGAGGATCCTAGTGTTACATCTCCAGGAGATGTGAGGGATGCAAGAATCACAGACATTTACCATGATCCAGCTCTATCACCGCCTAGAGGTGCCGGAGATGGGGTATTAATTTTGCCACAGTGCCCTGTTAGTAATGCTGGATGTTCCTACAACGGTGTTCCTCAAGATCAAAGAAAAGAGGATCTGGGTAATACATCTCATGAGGATCAAAGGGATACAAGAACCTCTAACATTTACCATGACCCAGCTCTATCCCTGGCTAGAGTTCAGAGATCCAAATCCAGACAAAAAGCTCTGGAAATTCGCAATAGTGCCAAAAAAAGCTTTTCACAAGATGAGAACAATGGTATCGGGCAAGCTAATGGAACAATTGGGTGTGCAATATCTTCCCTACGGTCTGACCATGTTGATGAACTGAACTTAGTCAAACCTCCTGATACAAGTGATTATGCTTGTCAAGTAGAAGAAGCAAAAATAGGAGAGTTTCAAAGCAAGGAAAGAGGTACTACCATCTCCTCTGGTAATTCTACAAGATCTAGAAGCTCTGGTCATCAGGAGAACTCCTTGAATGTCAGTGGCTCGGTTTGTATTGACAGGAAACTTGGCAGTGCACTTGCAGATTCTATTGGCATATCACCTCAGCAGTCCAAACATGTAACTAAACAGTTGGAATTGGTTAATTACTCTTATATCACTAATGATAGTGGCCAAGAGAATGAAGCAAAAGTAGGTGAACATTTTATCAAGGAAAAGGGAGGCGGCGAATACTCTGGGAGAACAACAAGATCTAGAAGTGCTAGCCAAGAACCTAATTGTCTTGATGAATTGTCCAAGTTGGAGCAATCATCTAACAGCATAAGTGAAGTTGGTGTCAGAAATTCATTGCTACAACCGAAACATTTTGATGAAATGGTGGAAGTGGTGAAATCTTGTGATATTGTTGATGGAAGTTGTGAAGCGAAAACAAAAGTGGGGGAGTGCTGGAGCAAGGTAACCAGTGATTACAATGGCAGAATAACAAGATCCAGAAGTTCATCCCAGAACCCAAATGACGTTAACAATTATCCGAAGGTAGATACTACCTATATTTCTGTGAAGGGTGATGGCGGTACAATCCATCTTTCCACTGGTAAGTCAACACAACCACCTCAGCCTTCAAGTACTGGGTCACAAGCTGTGCATAGTACTGAAAAAATAGCGAAAGACACTATCACCAATATATCTGGTCAAAGAGTTAATCAGTCTACATCTTCTTCATCTAACAAGTCTCACGATTCACAGAGAACTCAAATATCTGCTGGAAGGTCTGTTCCAATTCAATGTGATATAGATCTGTGTGCAGAGAATTCAACAGATTCTTCAGACAAGGAAAATGATGCAGATCACTATGCTGGTAGAAAGACAAGTGCAGAAACTAATTGTACTACTGAAGGAATGTCAAAACGGGTCAATTCACAGGCTTTGGTTCACAGGGGTACACAGTCCAGATCCGCTGCTTCAAGCAAGCATTTGTCAGAAAAAATGACTCACAGGGGTACACAGTACAAAGAGGTACCTTGTACTCAAACCTGTGAATTTGTTAAAGCTGCAACTGGTGGAGAAACTGAAATTGATCCTGATGCATCTGTTGAAGGTTCTGGATCAAAATTGGATGGTACTGCGGTTAGAGTTGGAGTGGAAGTTTTAGCCTCAAGGCAGCCTGCTGATTGTAATGTGTTTGTGAATCCCAAGCAACTTAATTTTGATGATGTGGAAGAATCCTGTAGGAATGGAAGTTATACTCCTGCTTTTAAAGAGGGACTGCAGGGAAGATCATCAGAGAAAAGGTCTATTTCCTTGATGGATGCTGATGATATACAGGAAGAAGAAATGACTCTCAATTATCAAGAAAATCATACCTCGTCCCTGCCAATGAATTTTCTTGGGGATCCGGAAGTTTCAGTCAAAGGGAAGGACCTCCAGAGTGGTTTATCTGAATCTCCTGCAGAGGAGGATAGAAGTGTCTTGAATGGAAATGTTGTCTCATCAATAAAGGAGACATCTGATGTTCATAATGATGCAGTTGCTAATACTTTGCTAGAAAGTCGCAATAGAGACTCTCGGTGTGGAACCATGCGAAGTGTAGAACATAGTCCAAAGGCCATACTAGAATCTCAAGGCCTTTCACTTTCTCAGGTGGATGTTGCAAAATCAATTGTCAGTAGAAGTCCTGTTGAAGAAACGCCTCAAAATG
Source organism: Heteromeles arbutifolia (assembly GCA_024362995.1). Taxonomy (NCBI): domain Eukaryota; kingdom Viridiplantae; phylum Streptophyta; class Magnoliopsida; order Rosales; family Rosaceae; genus Heteromeles; species Heteromeles arbutifolia. Next base: position 2,218,996 of record JANCRC010000005.1, read on the forward strand.
AGGACCGCCACATGATAGAGAGCTCTGCATCTTCACCTAAGGCACAGATCAAAGAGGTACTTAATTTTCTGTTATGCAGTGAGCTCTCTCGCTCTCTCTCGGCTAAGTGGTGGCCCTTACATCTATGTTATTCTGTATAGCAGTCTTGTTTTATTTGAGGTTTTCTGTTTAATTGTTCTCGTCAAATTGCTTGTCTACTTTTATTTGGTCTTTTATAATGTATAAGATTGTGTTTGATAGGGTGAATATAGTGATGAACTGAACGTAGTCAAACCTCCTGATACAAGTCCTTGTGAAGTGGAAGAGGGAAAAATAGGCGAATTGCAAAGCAAGGAAAGAGGCATTGCTCTCTCCTCTGGTAGAATTACAAAAACAAAAACTAGAAGATCTGGCCAACAGGAGAGCTCTTTGAATTTTAGTGGCTCAGCCGGTAATGCTAGAAGAACTGGTTCTGTTGGCATATCACCTCGGCTGTCTAACCCTGCAAGTCAATCCTTGGAATTGGTTTACTCTCATATCACTAATGACTGTTTTCAAAAGAAGGAAGCAAAGGCAAGAGTTCACTTCATTATGGAGAGTTCATGCCCTCAGCATAAACGAAGAAAGATTGAGCATAAAACAGTTGATGACCAGTCTCCTTCCTTGGGCTTGAGAGAACAGGGTTTTTACACTGTCAATAGAGATTCTATGTGTGGGAACTTGGGAAGCGTAGAAGATAGTCCAAAGGCTGTACTAGAATCTCAAGGGTTTTCAATTCCTCGGGAGGTAATGTCTTACTAGTAATCTTAACCTTTGAACTTTGGATTTTGCATTACATAACATATTCCATATGATTGTTTTTCTGAGTGTGGATCATAATTGTACGTCTAAACTGGGTTACAGTATGGATGATGGTTTTATTTTTACTGAATTAGGGAATGTTTGATTTCGAGTTGTAAATTAGCAATGAATGTCTGGGATCAAGTAAAAATTAGAGTGCATATTTGAAAGTCCCATGAAAGCTGAGTTGCCCCATTATCCTCCATAAGTATGTTATAGGTGACTTCATCTTGTCAGTGATTCATATTATAGGTGGCCCTGGAGGCAGCTGAAGCTGCAAAGCGTCGGGCAGAAAAGAAAGAGAATGAACGCAAGATGAAGAAGGAAGCCTTGAAACTTGAGCGGTCAAGAATGGAGCAGGAGAATATGAAGCAGTTGGAGCTGCAAAAGAAAAGGAAGGAAGAAGAGAGGAAGAAAAAAGAGGCAGATATGGCATCAAAGAAGAGACAAAGGGAAGAGGAAGAAAGGAAGGAGAAGGAAAGAAAAAGAATGCGTACTGAAGCACGTAGAAACAAGAGAGAACATGAAGACAAGGTACCTGCGGAAAAGGTGGACAAAGAAATGAAAACCCAGGCCATTGTATGATGCACTCCTCCAAATTGGTTCTGTTTTGTACAGCCTGGCTTTCGCCGCTTCTTCCCAGAATAGAGCAGACCCAGAGACGATCTTCCCCCCGGAAAGCTTTTGCTGCATATCTGAAGGTACTTTTATGGTTTAAAGCCATGGTCTTAGTAGCTCTTGCTTTGTCCTTTCGGCCAGTCAATGTTTAGGTACTGCTGGACTAAGTTCCAATATGCTCATTTGCAGTCCTCTTGCCCCGAAAGCATCAATTGAACAACAGCGGAATGTGCTAAACTATGTTCAGTTATATTCTTCAGTCAGCTAGAATATGAGCTTTCGGTCAAGAAGAGGTAATGTTACCTTCTCCTTTTCCCTTTCGGCCCCCTAAACTACGTTTATGCTGGCGGTTTCGTTGTTAAAAGAGCAATTTTCCTTCTGCAAAATGTAAATGCCCTCAGTTACCGCCTATCAAAACCAAAATACTTGTAATAATTGGTTTTCGTTTCTTCTTGCAGATTTTCGAAGTCTGTTTGTGAACAGTTTCTTGAGCAGGCGACACCCTTTCAAGCCGAAATGGAACTGAAACGCGCAGAGCCTTTTTTTATGTATAGGACTCTGTCGTAAATGTTATGCCAGATAATTTGCAGATTGATTGTAGTTAAGAAGAGTAACAAGTTCCATTGGCAGAAGGGCAATTGCCTGAGCTGCCGAGTAATTTGGTCAGCATCTTCTGCTGCCGCTGCCGCTTTTTCTTGGCACCATACCCGGTTTTACTTTTAACCTCCCAATCATCTTCCTCAAGGATGATTAAGTGACAGCTAGATATGTATATATTTTCGTATGGGCGTGTTGTAAGATTATGTACAGTATATACAAATTTAACCATTACGAGGTGGCTCAATGGTTGGGAACGAATTTTAGATCCATACTAGCAACGGTGCCCGCGTGATGCTGCGGGTTTTCAAATAGCATACAACATGTAAAAAGGTATATTTACAACTTTGCTTAACTCAATCTATTTACAACTCTACCTAACTCAAGGAATAGATAAAAGTTTGTTTCTTACCGAAATATACGAATTTGAATATTAGTGAAACACATAGGAAAAACATAACAGTTCTATGAATTGTATACAGAGAAATAGGTCACAACAATTTTAGCCCACAACATTTATGGTTCAAGTTTTGAACAAAGAATTAGTATATCAGCAAGGATTGGATACAAAGAAATGTAAATATTGTTTTCTGAAAATATGACTTTAGCCTCTGAAACTCATGTTTCTTTACATAAAACCCAACATAGTCTTTTTATCTGAATAAAACTCAATAACTAGGCTCCACATAAGCAAATTCATTAATTTTGTTTGCCTTTACACATTTTGCATGTTTCAGATGCCTAAAATACCCCTAATTACAGTTTTGATGTAGTCATTTAATTCTATGCAGATTTGAAGGGAGAGATTAATGAAAAAAAATGTATTAATGTTTAAAATTGCATTAATATATCAAAACAAATTGTATGTTAAGGCAAAAAAGAACTAATAAAGTTATACTTTCCTTAAGATTTCGTAATTATTTTTCAAATTTGCATAAAATTAGACAATTTTAATTTAATCTTGTCATTTTCTTACCAAATGAAAATCTGAAAGAGCACTATAAAATAAGGCCAAATCGGATAAATGATCCCTATGGTAATGAGGTATTCGGAAGATAGCCCATGTAATAAAAAAAACTCTGATTTAAACCCCTGTGGTGTATTCCGTTAGCAAATTTAGTCCAAAAGTGATTTTTCTGTTAACTATATGTTAATACATGGGTAAAATTGTACTTTTACGTGTAAACCCTATTATTTACCCTATTAAAAAATATATTTAAAAAAAAAAAAAAGAATACCCAACCATAACCTTCCAAACCCTGATCCTGCTGTCCTGGTGCGCTGTAAACACCTTGTTCCCGACAGCAACAACCGCCTTGACGCTGCCATCGCCTCGTCCGAATTCGTGAAAGGCCTTAAATCCGGCTGTTGCCAGACTATAATGTCTTTGTCCTGTGAGGCGCTGAGGATGAATTCACCACACAAGGCCAAGCAAGAAACCGAGCCTACGTGTCCGGGGAGCACCGCCAACGATCGATACAAGGAGGACCCCGATGAGGGTATACAGGGGAAGTGATTCTTGACATGGTTTAATAGGGTTAACACGAAAAAGTACAATTTTACCCATGTATTAACATATAGTTAACAGAAAAATCAATTTTGGACTAAATTTGCTAACGGAGTACACCACAGGGATTCAAATTCGAGTTTTTTTAGCACACGGGCTATCTTCCAAATACCTTATTACCACAGGGATCATTTATCCGATTTGAAAAATGTAGGTAAACTATTTGGACGTGTATTAGTAATAAATTTGCCATGTATATGTAATGATACATGCAAAATAATTTACTCCAGGGTAACCTCTTGGATGATTGTATGTCGTCTTCTTGACATTAATAAAATCGCTATCATTTCAACTCAAAAAAAAAAAAAAAAAAAAATTACTTATAAAATAAAAAATGTTATTTGATTCAAAATAAATTTATCTATATTTTATATAATAATATAGGTAAATTATTGCACACATATATATTAGTAGTAAAATGTGCCCAATATATATATAATAATGCATGAAAATAACTCACCTACAAATAAAGGAAATTTGATTAAAAAATAATATATCTACTACTTTTTGTTTATGAATTTCAATTTCTTTTTTTATATTACAAACATAATGTACCAACAATATAATTTACCTATTGTTTAATCTTATAAGAAAATAATGTATCTACTGTTTTATTTTTAATTTTTTTTGTCGAATATGTACTGTTTTATTTTAATGGAAATAATTTGTCTTGGTTTAATTTTTACGAAATAATTTAGACACTGTTTAACTCTACCAAGATAATGGAACTACTATTTTAATTTACCTACAAAATAAATGCTATTTGATTCAAAATTAATTTACTTATATTTTACATATAAATATAGATAAATTATTTTTAACAAGCATATATGATAACAAACAAAAAATGCCTAATGTATGTAATAATCTAGGTAAAATAATTTACCTACAACATAAAAGAATATTAATTGGTTCTTTGTTGTTTTTATCAAACAATATTATTATTTGATGCAAAATAACTGATTGTCTCCTTTTTTTTCCATACGAAAAACGTGCCCTTAATTGTTCATGAACATGGCTAAATTAATATATATATTCCTAATATTTATCATACAAGAAAGGTAAAATTTCCATATGGGGTTAATTGCTAATCATAATTAGGGTGAGTAATAATATTTATTGACATAATTAGGGTTTTGTGGCATAAGTTGTAAATATGTGATAATAATTGGTTACATATTTGTCTACATGGTACTCTATTTGAAATTTGGGTTTTATTTGGATGTTTAATATTATGTGAGTTTTTGTTTGGAAAATAGGAGTTTGAAGGGCCTTTTTCTAAAGAACCCTATTGTTTTTAATGCATTATTATCATGAGAAACATAACAGTTATATGAATTGTAAGGGAGGAAATATGATGAAAGACATACCAAGATTTGATGGTCATACGTTGAGAAAAGTCCACATTGCTGATTGACGTATGGTATTTTCAATAGATCAACGCTCGAAGTTGAAGGAAAAATAAAATAATCAATTTATGAGCAGTTCGAAGAATCATTATTTGTAAAAAAAATCGTTGATTCAAATATAAACAAATGAAACTGACTGTAAAAGAAAGGCTTACCGAATGTTGCTCCAAACCGAGTTCAAAATGTGTGGTTGTGGAAATTCTGTCGAACACTGTTGAAGAGATGCAAAAAGTAGATCACAGAATATTTACATCATCGTAATCAAAGATGTTGGAAGTGGTTTATACATAAAATATTATATTTGTACAATCCAGATACAAAAGATTAAAACCTGTTTCCTTACAGATAGACAAAAAATAATACAATGATTGATTGGATTCTACCACTTGCATCTACCTCTCAAGTGGAACCAGCATTTACATACAAAAAATTAATGAATGCTGGTTTATGTACATGCAAAAAATATTACGAAGTCCAGACCAGAGACATTTACATGGCATGCAAATATTATCAATATTGTTTGATACATATTAACAAAAAACGGTTAATGCGTTTCAGTATCGGAGATAGAGTTTTGGCACTGCATCGTTCATCCTTAAGCAAGCAAGCTAGGGAAAAGAAGGAAAATAATACAGTTAGATGGATATTAAATATATATCAAAATAAATGTAGAGCAAAAAAGGAAGCCATGTTTAAAATATAGCAACCTAGTTGGCTTTTTCAGGAGTGGTATCAGGTTTTCCGCTAGTTGGTGACGATTTCTTTTTGAGCAACTTGATTGGAACTTCATCAAACTCTTTTGGATCTGCCTCCGAAACTTCTTCCATTCCTCTATTTTAAATGGGCTACCAGCGTTAAATAAAATGAACGAAGAATAATTCCAAAATTATGTTTTGAAAAGAAGTTACGAAACAAACCTTTGCTCATTGTTGGTGAAGAGAGCCCTCTTGATTGATTCCCTCTTCCGTTTATACGATTGATCAGTAGTTTCAGCACTTGAAGAAGAAGACGAAACCGTCGTGGAAGACCCTGTGATTTCTCTTGGTAAAGGCAGTGGAGTTGTTGGTTGCATGGTTGTATCATCAGTTACATTGTGAATGAGGACATTGCTTGGATTGAAATTATTTCTTCTATTTCCAAACCGCAGATGGAAAATTTTCTTTTGCCCGATTAGTCTAAGAAATTCATTTGGTAATTGCTGATGGTCCATCAATCCTTGACTCAGAACCAAATCTTTGCAGCTCACGCCAAAAAGTTTTTCACCACATTTTCCAATTATCAAAGCATTTATCTCATTGGTTTCATCTTCGAGTATTAGATTGACCTTATACCTACATTTAAAAACCTAATTTAAGATCACAATGAAATATCCAAAAGAAAAACAACCATGAGATATTTAGGTGTTTAAAAAAATATCAATAGTGAGATTGAAAAATTGTATACCATTGACACAGCAAAAAATTAATTGATTCTAAACCGAAAACTGCAAAGTAATAAAAAATGAACTCATGGTATAGACAGTAACAAAATTGCAGCACAGCATGTTAAATATTACCAAGGTGTTGGAATTTGGTTTGGGTGTTTTTCACAAATTAGCTGCGCAGTTGTTGGATCCTTATGCATTTGTTTTACACAGCTGGGGCAGGCACTATACCACCAATCGTAACGCGTGTCAAAATGCTTCACAGCTGCTCCACATAGAAATGTCTCGTCCTGTAATATAATTTGTCATATATCTATGAAACTGACAATAATCATATGCATTCTTTTTATTGAAGGTGCGAAATCACAGTTGCAAAATTTTACGAAAACATTAAAAGGCTTAATCAAGTTTTAAACCTTGTATAAATCTGGATCCAAAAAAGCCAATTCATCAATTGTAACTTTTTTGGCAGTCTGTAGAAGTTTAGCTTCATTTGCCTGGTCTGAAGACGGAGGCAGTATTTTTAGAGATTCTTTGCAGTTGGAAAACCTGGATGATTTAAAAGATCACATTGCTTGAACAATATAGAAATAGCATCTGTTTTCATTCAAGAATAATAAATATATCGTTATTTTGTTCCAAGAATTAGAAATATACTTACACTGACTTGTAGGAATTCACTACCGGGATGTCTGGATCAATGAAAAAAAGTGACGAACCGGTACTGTTTAAGACAATCTTGCCTGCGCATTGAAATCATGGCAGAAAAAAGGTGATGAAATACGAATCATGATGGATACAGTTTGAACTTTGTTTTAATAGCTGCATCATTGTATCACAAAAAGTATAAAATAAAGGGTACGCGTGGCATACAGATGATGTTTTTTGTAAAAATTTTAATAAACTGATAACAGAATTAATTGGGACATGCAGTGGATTCCTAAGTGAGTGATTGTAACATCCCACATCGCCCAGGGAAGTGATTTTTAAATGTATATTCTCATCCCTACCTAGCACGAGGCCTTTTGGGAGCTCACTGGCTTCAGGTTCCGTAGGAACTCCGAAGTTAAGCGAGAAAAGGGCTAGGTCACTCCCATAATGGGTGACCCACTGAGAAATTGCTCGTGAGTTCCCAGAAACAAAACCGCGAGGGCGTAGTCGGAATCCAAAGCGGACAATATCGTGCTACGGTGGTGGAGCGGGCCCAGGAAGTGGTCCACCTCCGGTCAGGATGTAACAATTGGTATCAGAGCCAATCCCTAGCCGGAAGTGTGCCGACGAGGACGTCGGGCCTCTAAGGGGGGTGGATTGTAACATCCCATATCGCTCAGGGGAGTGATCCTTAAATGTATATTCCCATCCCTACCTAGCACGAGGCCTTTTGGGAGCTCACTGGCTTCGGGTTCCATAGGAACTCCGAAGTTCAGCGGGAAGGGGGCTAGAGCACTCCCATGATGGGTGACCCACTGGGAAGTTGCTCGTGAGTTCCCAGAAACAAAACCGTGAGAGCGTGGTCGGGACCCAAAACAGACAATATCGTGCTACGGTGGTAGAGCGGGCCCACAAAATGGTCCGCCTCGGGCCAGGATGTGACAGTGATCGATTGAGAATATAGTTTTAGTTATTTTGTAATTGTTAGTCGAGACTGTCGATAGCTTAATCAACTAAATATATAAAGCTGGAGAAACCAGAAAATAAATAGAAGTATGACAAACAACAATCATTGAGCACCAATACATTCAGATAGCTGTAAATTGACTGATTAGAAAGGCTGGCAACGTAGAATGACTAATTGTAGCAAATAAATATAATAAAATCCAACAATGGTTAAATACCAAAAGAATTTAAATGACTTGGTATGTACAGAGAACAAAATAAGCATGCAAATGATTAATTTTAAATTAAATGAAATACCTAGGTAGCGTCTGACTTTTAAACTTGTGAAAACAACCACGACTGGCAGCGAAAACGCCTCTGTTGACAAAGAAGAAAAAGCTTCACCAATGTCTGCCCATAACGTAACCGTCAGTTCTTCTTTTCTGTGGATCAAAGAAATCGCAAGTAAAAATTTAAATTTTTACAACAGTCAAGGAACAAAGACCCAAGACAATTTAGGCTAATAATAATAAAAGGTGAAAAATGACCTTATATTCTGAATGTGCACATCACATTTGTATGCAACCCTCTGATTAATATGTTTTTCTTCCAAATGCTGAACGGCTCTTACACAACCGATAACATCTTATAATTTAAAACATAAATATAAGCACATTGTTAAATACTACTTTAGAAAATAAATGCCAATGAGTTTGAATGGATTTATATGCATAGACATGTTAACAATACCTGTAAGGATGTCAACCCTGTCCAAGCGAGGGTAAAGTGTGTTGTAATCTTGTAGAAAGAACCGATGGCGAGGGATGGGTGGAAGCACATTGGCCAATTTTTTAAATTTTGTTTTCGCATTAAACAAAACTTGAGTTTCATGCGGGACTACTCTGTATTGTCCCCTGATTTTAATGGTACGGAAATCAATGATATCATAGCATTCACCAGCTTCAATCTTCGCAACCATAACATCATACTCAACATTTGATGTAGACGCCTCAACGGCATCTTGCTTCACAATTTATCATGCCAAGACAGAGAAGGAAAAAAAGTTACAAAAGTAATTAAAAAATAAATAAAAATATAGATTATACAATCAATAACATAAAGAACAGCACACTTATCAAATTCTTAGCATGAGGAAAAAGAATTATTGAAAATAGTTAAATTATTTTAACCAACACTTAAAAAGAAATTTATGAATGCCAACAAATCTAAGAAAAAAAATGTAACACCATGAAAAAAAGGTAAGAGACTAAAAAATTCATAAAAAAGGTAAGAAAACACTGATCTGTTCATTTTGTGTAACACATCATACTTAAATTTTATTCCCCAACGTCTAAAAAATAGGGGTAGAAAAATATTTTCTGCCTAGTTAACCATTAGTATTACCATCTTTGATTAAAATAATGAATCAATAATTTCTCACCATTTGATCAACTAATATACAGTTAAAAGCTGTATATTTTTTAACAGTGCCTGGGATTGTCGATTTCCAAATCCTGCATATCCGGATTTTAATTTTTTCTGCTTTCGTGTATGGTTTTAACTGATGAATAGGAGTTGGCTGTATGTTTTCCATTTATCCTGCAGCAATGAAATTTACATAATACACCACAAATTTATCCAAAACCATAAAAAAAATAAACGCTGAAAAGAAAACTGAAATCATTTGTGACTTCTCCATCCATGTTTGGGAGGAAAAATTTAACAGCTTAATTAATAACCAAAAGTAATAACAATGAGAATAGAGAACCTATAAAGTTAGAATTCAAAAAAAAAAAAAAAAAAAGATCTAAAACCTACACCTAAACGGATTCCTGAGACGAATCACTCAAGAATTGGTTTTAATCTAGTCATTTATGTCCAGACAATCTTCCCAGCAGACAGGAAAGACAGCCCGATATTGATTGAGTGCATCAGTTTGCACATGATGTCCTTATAAATTCAAAGAATTCCTTCTGCATATATATAGTTGGTGGGGATTAATTTTAATAATCTTGTCATGTAATACTATGTAGCTAATTGTTGGTGCAACCTGATTATTCGTACGTATATCAGTATGTATAATGTGATTGTGCATAATATGTATAAAGATTTTGAGAGGGAAGCTGCATGCCTCTAAGTCAAAGGTATCTGCATGAAGGGTGAATAGAGGTTTCATTGGCTTCAAGAGCTTGCCATTTTGTCTATACCATTGATGGAAACGCAGACTGATCAGAGGGCTCTAGTGAACAGTTGGCTGCTGGAATAATTAACCTGGGTGACATGGGATGCAAAACGTTGTATAAATACTATCAAGAGATGCTCCCTGATGGATCTAACTGTCCATTATCATCAAATTCAAGCTGGAAAGTTAGCAGGCATGCAGGCACAGAAATGGATAATGTAAGGATGGTTAGTTCTTTACTCAGAATGAATATTTAAGTACTGCAACTTTTCATTAAGTTAATAAAATTCTCACCAATGAATAATTAAGTACTTCAACATTTAACATACTGTTGTTAATGCTAAGCAATTTCTTACGAACATATTAAGCGCAAGAAAGCCTTTGATTCTTTATTTATTATTCTCTATTTTCTCTGCTCTAATTTAAACACCAGATTCATCCCAGAACAGAAAATAAGGAAAATTAAGCGGAAAAAAGAGAAAGAAAAAAGACCTACCTGAAGCACAACCAGCATGAAAATACCAACACAAACAGCTGGGAGAACGAACAACACCGTTTCCTGAAAATACAAAACACAACCAAATCATACCCTCATAATCACAACCACGACACAGAAACAAAAAAAAATGCAGAACACTGTTTGCTAAAAATAAAATGAGAATCAAACCACACAGTCACACTTAGAATCCCAACACAGAAAGAAAACCCCACAATTCTATAAGTCTCACGCCCATAAAAAAAACCAACGGAAATAGTTGACTCTAAACCTTCAATATCAGGTAAACCCAAACTCAAACAAAAGACCTAACTCTAAATACAAAATTAAAAACAAAAAAGGGCAATTAACTCGAAACCTTCAAAATCAACTAAACCCAAATTCAAACAAAAGACCTAACTCTGAATACAAAATTAACAAAAAAAAGGGCAACAAAAAAGACACACAACTAACCAGAAAACGGCAAGACTTGAAACCCCAAGAAGGCGGCGTGCGAAGCTCTGGAGCAAGGATGAGAAGACGAAGACAGAAAACTGAAGATGAAACAAAAAGAGGAAAGAGAGAAGCAGAAAAACGAAAGGAAAAAGTGAAGAAAGAGAGGAGTTAAACGAAACGGGTAAAATCCTCTCATCAGAAACACTGCCGATGATCAACACGTGGAAAGCATATACTGAAATGGCAGAGCAAAACCCAATAAAGAGAGACCAGAACTGAGGAGTGAGAGATGCGCATGCAGCAAGGACAAATGAGAGAGCAAACGTGCGGGAAAGAAAAAAAATAGAAAGAGAGACCAGAACTGAGGAGTGAGAGATGCGCATGCAGCAAGGACAAATGAGAGAGCAAACGTGCGGGAAAGAAAAAAAATGGAAAGGGAAGAGATTTTTCAGTGTTACAGTCACGAGGTAATACATCACGTGTTTTTTATATAAATGATGGATTATATATGTTAAAAGGTTAATAACTTAAAAATTAAAATTTTTCACCACTTAAAAAAAAATACTTGATGTACTATTCGTATTCTCATCACAACTGAAAATTTCTCATGCAAGAGATGATCAACACGTGATCTGCTCTGTATATATATTTTTTTTTTCACCCGTTTCGCATCATGACATCTCACTTTAAGATTGGACTATCTTTTCTGCCCTGCCAAATATATATATATTTCTGCCACTTCACTTTTATTATCTATTTTTCGAGGAATGGGCCTTCGTTACCACCACCACGCAACTGTGGCATCCCTCTTTTCCTCTGTCTTTTCGAGGAATGGGTCTTCGCATTTATTATCTCTTTTGTGGGTAGCTTTTTTCTCTTGGCTTTTTTTCAAAGGCTTCGTATGTAGCATAGAGGGGAGTACATGCTGATGAGAGACGCAAGACCGCGAAGGACAAAACGGACAAAGACAGCAAGAACTCCAAGTGCAACTCCTGAAGAGAGAACCTGCGAAATGTTGAATACAAAAGCACAAAAAAAAAGGAAAAAAAGCAATTAAAATTGGAGATGCTCCAGAACCACCACACACAGCAGACCAACAACATCACAGTTGCTGGGGAAAAAACAGAACCTCAAAAGCAAAACAAATACAAAGACCAAAAACAGAACTACAAAGACAACAAAACCCTGAACTCCAAAACAAAAGAAAACAGCGGGAGAAAGATAAATAAGAAAGGGCAGCTGCAGGAAAGAGACAGAAATGAAAGAGGAAAACTGAAAATAAGGGATGATCGACATGTGGCAAAGAGAAAAACTGAAAATGAGGGGTGATTGACACGTGACGTAGACAACCAAAAACAAACTACGCGTCTTTCATCGCTGCGTGCTTGGCAAGACAAAAAAATATTTAAAAAATGTCAGTTCAATCAGGCCACATGGTTTGTGGCACACAACACAATAAAACATTATAAACAAATTGAATGCATAGACAAAACAACTATTAAAACGCCTATGGGAGTCCTAATCCCCGAAATGATGGACATGGCAAAGCCACTAGTTAGTTTTTTTTTAATAAAATAAAAAATATATATACAAATTTGCTACACCAATTAGTATAGAGCAGTGTGCTTTTTTTTTTACATCAAAGTTCAAATTTTTCTTTTTATATCTATAATTTAGATGAATTTAATGCTGATTATCTTATCTTTTTTAAAATCCTGCTTCATAAATAATTTGATCTGCAATGTCTAAACTCAAAGCTTGAGCGAATCACAATGAAACGAATCGAAACGTTTACAAAAAGATGGAAAAGAAAAGGTACAAACGTTTACACGAGAGAAGTTGAAAGGACTTGGATAGTTAGGGTCATCTCCGCTTTGAAAGTAACAGCTCGAAAGAGGGAGGGGTAAACAGGGAAACCAGCCCGGCTGAAAGTTTTAAGTACAAAATTATAAAAAAAAATTAAAAAATTAAAAAAAGCGGTTCAAAGTTCCAATTTTGATTTCCATCAATGAAAGTTGCAAGAAATGTGAATGGTATCTTTCTTGATGGTTAACTCGTCCTAGTTTGGTCGGAAAACGGTTCGAAATTGGAACTTTGATTTCCATCAATGAAGGTTGCAAGGAATGTGAATGGTATCTTTCTTGATGGTTAACACGCCGTAGTTTGGTCAGAAAAAAGCTCGAAATTAACTAACTCGAAAATGATTATCCAATTTCAAGCCATTTTCCGACCAAACTACGACGAGTTGGCCATAAATAAAGACACCATTCTCTTCGTCTCGTTGAGAAGTATGATTTTCGTTTTTGAATTATTTGATTTCGTTGATTATTGAAGAAGTTATAAACGTTTAAAGTTTACCCAGTTTCCAGAAAATTTTCCAGTTTTTCTGCGGACCAATCACATTTGAGGCTATTTTCCGGCCATCTCCGGCAACCATTGGGCTTCAAAATTGGTATAATCTTGTTCTACACTTTCCTATCTTCATTTTGATATATTATGGGTCAAATTTGGTTAAGAAGATTGAGTTATAAAGTTTTAAAAATTACCCAAAGAATTTTTAACGAAACGACCATTTGTGATAAAAACGCTTTTCTTACCCATATGGATAACTTTATTTGATTTGAGTGCATCTTCACATGTGGGACAAAGTCAAAGAAAATGGCTCAGCATAGAGGAATACAATTCAAGGATTCCGTCTAATCTTCCTAATCAGAACATCTCACAATTCCCATATAACGGCCAATGATGGCTCACAAATACATATGAGAATTCTCTCCCCTTCTAATCTTTCTCTATTTTCCTCCTCTCATATTTGAACTGTTACGATTTAGCCATATTAACATCTTATACTGATTTTTTTTATAGAGACAAAAAACAATATGTGAGAGAAGGGAAGGGAAGGGAAGAGAATCATACTCCCACAAATACTGGCATGAGCAGAAGAACAATAAAGAGCGATACCTACTCTAAATTTTCTGAATTCTCCTATTGTTTTCATTGCTTTTGTAATTTCAATTTGATAACGAGAGAGACTGCACGTTGATTTTACAACAAATCTAATTTTTTTTTTTACATTTTCAAGAACTATTTTACATAGTGACCAGATGGGCCCTAGTGATTTTGGATTGGACAAAGCTCATGGATTATGACAAGAGCCCAGTTTCTACGCCAACAGTTTGGAAGTTGGAAGTATATAGAGTTTGATGTGAAACCGAGGGCTTTGCTCTCCTGCACATGGAAAAGTAAAAGAAAATGGCTGAGACTTATCTAAATCTCATTTAGTTAAATCTCAAATTGTTAAGTAGTAAAAAAAATATGAAAATTTCCATTGAAACCAACAACCCAAACAAGTATTGATGGAGAGACGTAAAATTTTAAAAAAAAAAATGCTATAATTGGATCTCAACATTTTTCCCTTGTCTTAATAAAAGAGTAGAAAAAACTATCACGGGTAGTCTAGTGGTCAGAGACAAATTTTAAGTTCATATTCCACAAGACACGTCCAGGGTTTGATTCTTGACGCTAGTAAATTACACAATGGTGATCATGGGGGTTGAAATGCCTCTGCAAGTCTTCTCGTCATCCGAAAGAGTAAACGGTCGTAACCACCAGCTGATTCCCTTTTTAAAAAGAAATAAAAAAATAAATAAAAGAATAGATAACGTTGGGGTAAATTAGAGCAAGACTATATGCTTTATGTATTCGATAATTGAAATTTTTTTTTAAAAAAAAGGCAATAGTTTCATTAAAACAGACTAATGTGATTTGATAATTGATAAATAAATAAATGAAATGTGCTTTGTCTGCCTTCCAATTGTTGTAACGGTTACATTTGGATTTTTGACCCATATGATATGATCACATGGCCTCCACCATCCTGTTGTGACGATTGAAATCTCCAAAACCAAATCTTGGTAGTTTGGTACTACTCTCTGTATTCTACTCCATTTCCAAAAGCTCTATCTTCATCTTCCTGTAAAAAAAAATTAAGAAACTTTCGGCCTTGACTTCAACGCTATGTAGCATTTAATGTTACGAGTGTATTAATCGTTAGATTTAATTTTCACAATTATTACATTTTATATTTTCTATTCTGATTATTTATTTTTTGTAACACTCAGTTCTATATGCTTTTTGAAGAAAAAATTGAAAAAATTGTACTTTTTCTTGCTCAGTCTGCCTATGTATTCAACATTCATGGAACCATTCACGACACACCCCGACCCGGAATGGAGGTGTCGGTCAGCACAGCTCGATTCGGAGTCTTAGTGGACATTCCGGGTCGGGCTGTGTCAATTCAACTTTAGGATTTGGTTTGCATCACCAATGCACTTTACATCATGACAAATTTAATTATGTGAGAAATTTTTCAGTGCGCTAAAAACACTACCCGGTATATCAAGTGTAATACTATAATTGGTTAGAATTTTTTTTCTTCAAGTTTCTAACCCAATTGTCTTGTTACACTTGGGTATAATCGGCCGTGTTCCTCACACATTGATAAATCTCTCTACACATGAGGGGCCTAAAATCTATCAGTCTGAGTTTCTGTGCCAATCATGCTCCTTTTCTTCAGTATACTTAATCTTTCATTTTCTTGGGTTAGCCAATTTTGAGTCAAGGTTAACATGTTTTTGCACAAAACTAATAAAGAAAACACTCTAGTTGCGTAGTTATATTGTCAAATTATCGAATTTGATACTATACAATTATACAATTAAGTATACGTTACTGCTACTTATATTAAATTAACAGTATAACAATATAACACATTACATTTCATGATGAACGAAAATTTTCCTTCAACGTTAAACTCATGTTAAAGATTGAAATTGTTATTCAATAAACCTGCAATAAACCTCACATACATTAACAATTGAAAATCGTGGAGACCCACTCCTCCATGTTATTATGTTGATAAAATGTTCCCAGACCAAAAATCTACCATAAAATTCCATGATATTGATGCCACCAAAACGCTGTCGTTTAAGGTCCCTCCCAAAAGTCCCTCATAACCGTTGCAAACCCTCTCACAGCCTAAATATTCCTTTCAAACCGACCCACGCGCCCATTTTCCAACCGTTTAAACCCCACTCCCTCCCTTCCTCTCTCTCTCTCTCTCTCTCTCTCTCTCTAAGCCTCCAAGAACTCTCTCTCTCTCTACATGTTCTTAATCATAATCTGCAAGTTCTCTGCTTTTTCAAAGAAAATCCAAAACCCATCAGTTTCCATCCGTCTGAATTCGAAATCTCCGCCTCCATGGCTCCAAGAAAGCTTCTTGTTTTCCGGGTCGTCGTCTTCTTCCTCATAGCCTTCTTCCCCCGCCGTGGCTCCGCCCAGAACGTCAACTTCTACTTCCCCTCTTTCAACTTCCGAAACCTTACCTTCCTTGGCGACTCCCACATCCGAAACGGCGTCGTTGGCCTCACCCGCGAGCTCACGGTCCCCTCCTCCAGCGCCGGCACGGTCATCTACAACAACCCAATTCGGTTCTTTGACCCGGAATCCAACATCACCGCTTCTTTCTCCACGAAGTTCACTTTCTCCATCGCCAACGTCAATCCGAGCTCTTACGGCGACGGCATGTCGTTCTTCCTCTCGCCGGACAACCGGATGCTCGGCAGCCCCGGCGGCTATCTTGGTCTCGTCAATTCCTCCCAAGTGACCAAGAACAAGTTCGTCGCCATCGAATTTGACACGAAGCTCGATTTGCACTTCAACGATCCGAATGACAATCACGTCGGATTGGACATCGAAAGCCTCAATTCGATTAAGACCGCTGATCCAATCTTGCAGGATGTCGATTTGAAGAGCGGGAGTTCGATTACTACTTGGATTGATTACAAGAACGACAAAGAAAAACTTAAAGTGTATCTAAGCTACTCGAATTTCAAGCCCGAAAAGCCGGTTTTGAGCGTAGATATCGATCTCTCCGAGCATCTGAAGGAGGTTATGTTCGTGGGTTTTTCGGCCTCGACGGAAGGGAGCACGGAGAAGCATCTGGTTGAGAATTGGAGCTTTCATTCATTCGGGTTCGTTGCGAAAAGGCCGAAGCTGCAGCCCCACAATGTGTCTGATACTTATGTGGTGGTAAGTCCGAGAATTCCAGTGTCCGGTTCGGGGGATAAGCACCACAGGCGGCTCGGCTTAGGACTTGGTATTGCCGGGCCGGCGTTCTTTTGCGTGGCGCTGTTGGTTTTCGGGTATGTTTCGGTGACGAAATGGATGGAGGTGAGAAGACAGAAGAGCTTCAAAGCAGAGGTTGTGGCAGGGCCGAGAGAGTTTAGTTACAAGGAGCTGAAATCTGCCACAGGAGGGTTTCATTCCAGTAGGATTCTTGGGCATGGAGCTTTCGGGACTGTTTACAAGGCGTTTTTCGTGTCCTCGGGCACCATTTCCGCGGTGAAAAGATCCAAGCATTCCCATGAAGGTAAAACTGAATTCCTTTCTGAGTTGTCAATTATTGCTTGCTTGCGCCACAAGAATTTAGTTCACCTTCAAGGCTGGTGTGTTGACAAGGGCGAATTGCTTCTTGTTTACGATTTCATGCCTAATGGGAGCCTCGAAAAGGCACTGTACCAAGAATCCGGACAAAGTACCTTGTTAGATTGGTCTCGAAGACTGAATGTTGCGGTTGGATTGGCGTCTGTTTTGACATATCTGCATCAGGAGTGCGAGCAGCAGGTCATCCACAGGGACATAAAGACTGGCAATGTTTTGCTGGATGGGAATTTAAACGCGAGGCTAAGTGATTTCGGGTTGGCAAAGCTCATGGATCACGATAAAAGCCCTGTTTCCACACTGACAGCAGGAACAATGGGGTACCTTGCGCCTGAGTATCTTCAATACGGGAAAGCAACCGAAAAGACTGATGCTTTTAGCTATGGTGTGGTGATCCTCGAAGTGGCTTGTGGAAGGAGGCCAATAGAAACAGAGCCGGGAAGTGAGAAGGCAGTGAATTTGGTTGATTGGGTTTGGGGGCTGCATTCCGAAGGGAGGATTACCGAGGCAGCTGACAAACGGTTGAATGGGGAGTTTAATGTGGAAGAAATGAGGAAGCTGCTACTTGTCGGGTTAAGTTGCGCCAACCCTGATAGCACGGAGAGGCCTACGATGAGGAGAGTTTTGCAGATTCTGAGTAACGAGGCAGATGTTCAAGCGGTTCCAAGGGTGAAGCCGAGTCTGAGTTTCTCTAGCAGATTGCCTTTGTCGCTTGATGACATGGTTTCGGATTGTGATGAGGAGGATTGCGGCAGCCCCACCAGCTCTCTGCGTGAGATCATCATTCACTAAATATTATATGTAGATTGCAGATAGTTGAATTCTTTGAATCTTTTACTTTTTACCACTGCTTTTTTTTTATCCTGTAGTTTGAAGATTAGAGACTGTAGAGTTCACTGGCCTGAGTTCAAAGCTTTCTGTTGAACTGTGTGGTCTCTACCTTGTCCAGGACAAAAAAAAAGCTTATTGCTTGAATATTTCAATTGTAATATAAGAACTCTGACTGGTTTACGAGTTGAATGTTACACATGAACGATTTCTATACTCTTCGATCTTATTGTTCTTATACCGTTCTGTTTCTGGGTAGATGATTTAAACATTCCTGATTGTAACATACTCAGCATTAGGTTGTGTGTCGAGTATCCCTTAGGGCGCCCGTAAATCTGTTCGGCACATCCTCTACCTCTCTCAGGCTGGAGTAGCCATGGCAAAGGGAGATATGTCTGCTTTGCGAAAACTTGAGAATTTTGTCGATCAGATTTGAGCACATATTTATACATTGAAAACAGATTCCTGTTCGTGATATGGAGCGGTATAAACTCCGTATCCAAAAGTGATATGTACAGATAAAAACTGTGCACAAGGCAAATGCAAATCAGAACATTCTGCAAGTAAGATTTCCATGCTGGTTAGATTGTCAATCACGGCATTCACCACCAAGGAGTTGAATTTTTCCACCATGCTTGTAGCTCCACTTCTTTATGATAGTTGCCGGGGCCTCCCTAAGTGAATTGTCATTAGCTCTTTTTGTGATCTCCCTCTCGGATCCTGTTTTCGGATCTTTTTTTTGCAAAATGTTACAGGCCTTTCCTGTTCCTTTCGCATAGAGGATGAGCCAGGAGTATGGTACTTAGCAAGTATCCCACAAACCAAAGTAGAAAACTGTATCATTCTATACAACAAGTCATCGAAGCGGAGAAGAAAACTATGTCGATCACTAAGCAGTCACAGTTTACAACTGCAATCAAGTTTCCGAAGAACATTTGAATGTTGTACAAGTAGAAACCAAGATTAGTAGTAAACCAGCGTCGCATATCAGTTGACTATAATAAATATCTGATCGTATATGAGCTGCAAAATAATTCGTAAAATTTATTCCTTCAAAAAATAATTCAGCTGATTAATTACCACTGCTACGAGAATCATCTGCGTAAGAAAGTTTCGCGGTTTTGCATACAAAGTAGTAATACACACACAAACACACAAGATCCACAAATTAAGTGATTTCCTTATTAGCTGTATATAATGTTGAACTATAAATTTGTATGTAACAATGTCCCTGGTGAGAGAATACCTTAATTACTTTGAGGTTATAGATCGACAGAGATCAGACGGTGCTGAGAGACGGGAATGTAAGAGATGATGACAGAAGAAAAGAGAGCACACTCCCAACAACGGAAAAGACTCTCTTTAGCCGATGGTGGGTTGTGCTCTCACTCTTCTGTCAACATGATCTCTAACCTCATCCGCATCACATCCACCCTCGATGCCACAACTCATGCATTCATCCCTGCAGTGCAAGTTAGCCATCAATTAATAGGCTTTAGATGTAATGAGATAATGCATTCAGGATCATATAAATCTCATAAAATGTGTACAAACGCATATTAGCATGTCTTCCCTGTTGAAAGATCAATACCAGCCCAAAGTCGGTGCATGGATTCTGCCAGAAAACTCTAAAGTATAGCAGCAAGCTTGGAAGGCAGTGGCTTCTAGAGACTGCAGTTTGGTCATGGTGCAGGAACTATAGATTTTTCTAGTTCAAACATGCAGTGATTTTGCTAGAGAATTCTAGCAAGCAATGGAAGTGGCCGGTGCATGCATATTTGTTAACAATGCTAGACAATTCTAGCAAGATTATGGCGGTTTCTTATGTTAATTAGGTCGGCAGCTTCTACAAGTGTCAGTCTCTTTTAGTTTGTGTGTTGTAATATTAATACAAGTAATTTATTTATTAATTGTGTTTCTCCAACATTTTTTACCTCCACATATCTTTGATAATTTTTCTATAATTTTTGTCCATTAATCTTTTTCAATAGATTGGATCTGATCGAAAATTAGAATAAAAGTAAAAATAAATATGTGGTTAACACCCTTCAATTATAAAAATAAATTCATATTCTGATAAAAAAATCTATAAAAATAATTTATTTATTTATTTTGTCTCTTCAACACTCCAACACTTAAATATTAGAGTTGTGTACTGTAATTTTCTCTACATGCCCTTCACATATATATGCTATATTCCATACTCACCATATTATATAGATATATGCATTTACATACCCCTTAATTCATTGTTATAAGTATATCATTTTTGTAACAGATAAATAATTAAACATAAGAACTTGCCTCAATAGCCAAAAGTTGACCACGATCTGGGATTATTTTAATCACCAAACCAATAAAGATGTACTGACCATGAAACAAACTGATATCAATATCAACATCCATGATCACGATGAAGGGGTAATTTGTGATGAACTAACTATAATTTACCATGTCATTTTAATCAAATCACAGGCTTAAAATAGAGAGAGAGAGAGAGAGAGAGAGAGAGAGAGAGAGATTTACCCTAGGGTTCGTCAACTTTGGCTTCCATATTAGAACTAAAAGCTTGCTGATCAAATATGAACTTTCACTGCAGTCTGCAGAAACTACTGGTTTCTCTTATCCTTCCATGAAAAATAAATAAAGAAAGAAATAGCTAGAAGCAGAGACCAAGTCTGAGAGTGAGATATACGTGTAAGCTATAAATTATACCTCAATGTAATTATGTAACAGTCGCTGATGCGCAGCGTTCATCCTATAGGGACCTGGCCACTGGCTATAACCGGTGACTTGTATACTATGACCGGCTAGGGAGGGTAGAATATTAGTTTTATTTTTTTTGAACAAAAAATATTATTTACACTAAAGAGAATGAGGTGGACCGCTTAGTCTCACAATGGGCTAGCAATAATGTAGTTCAAATTCGTTTTTGGTGAAAATCGAACCTAAAACCTCTCATTTATAAGTGAATAAAAATACCATTAAACTGTAGTTTTAACACATTGTTTTTACATCAGTCTTGATGTAACAATTCTTTCAAACCTCATTAAATACGCTTCACTGTCAAGGACTCAAAGTCGTTGAAGCATCCCAAGTGGATATGTCAAATACAAATTGTCAAAATTAAAAGTTCTTTCATTTTAAAGAGTGTTTCAAATTATTATTTTATTATATATTGTTCCACACTACTTCAGCGTGTACGAGAAATATAATTTTTTTTTTTTGTCAAACGATAAATTTGTTAGATTAGATGTTATATAGGAAGCCGATACGGTTTGAACTCACGCATTGATATAAAAGCAACACTCATATTCACCACTGTGATAGAGGGCTACTTGCGAAAAATACAATTTAAAATGGTTAAAAGTTGTAACATATTCTGAACGATGGACCTGACACTTTAAACAATAGAATTAATTTTATTTGTTGTTGAAAAGGACAACCATAAAACAAAGAGTCAATGACTTTTGCCAACTTGCCATGTCATTATGACATCTCTCTAGTCGAGACTTTTTAATTTACTCAAAACTCGGAATGGACATTTGAAAAAATAAAAATAAAATTTTATTAATTGTATGATAACATATGGCGTATTGTCCATTGTTCCAGACTCGTTGAAATATCTTTTCTTGAGAGAAACTTTTAATGTCTAGTCCTAATTAACGTAATTAACAAGAGCAACCTCACAAATGGGTAACCAAAAATGGTAGGGAGGATGTTGACCGGCTATTTCAGGTCAGGTGGATCCAAAAAAGAAAGGGTCTGACTTCGATTCTCTCACTTGACATCACCCGTGATAACCCAAAACCCTAGGCATTGTTTTCGTGACTGTGGAGAATATCTTGTCCGTTGAATAGTGACACGTGGAGGACATGCAGGGGAGGTAGGTTGTCTACTGGCTAAAGATTAATATACTCTCTGAGGAATGTGAGCACCTCTGATTGGTCAAGACTCAATTCTCAATAGCTCATATTCTTGTAGCTAAAACTGGAACAGGTCTTATTCAAATTCAAAGTTTCAAACAACAGAATCTTATCTCTCTGAGTGAAGTTGCCGGTATAAATTATAGAATGCCAATGCACTTAGTTTTGCACCAAGTCTTTTGTTAGCTCCATTACGTTCGTAACACTATAATATAATCTTATCCAACCAAGTACTAACAGCATAATAGCTCCAAGTTCGTACTAGCCTTACGTTCCTAACAACATTAAAGCCTTATCCCACTAAGTAATGTCGGCTGTATGAATCTTTTAAAGCCTTATCCCACTAAGTAATGTTGGCTGTATGAATCTTAAGTGCAGTTCATGTGCCAATACAGAAGAAGAAAAAATGGCTTTTCTGATACAATTCCATTTTCTTCCTAATCTTATGTTCCTAACAGTAATAAAATCTTAATGTAGAGAATCTACAGATTGCTTCAAGCCAATGTCTCAATAAGAAGAACCTGTATGAATTAGTTTGAATCACTAAGTCAGCAAAACCCCAAATCCGGGCACTAATTAGTTCTCATTCGATCGCCTTCAGAAGCAATTAAAGTATCTATGATCTTGTACTGTGAGCGACGCCCACAGAACGGACCATTTTCTGCAGTGTCTGTGGTATTTCTTCTCAATTTTTCCGTCTTTGAAGCAGGATTCACTTCATTTTTTTCATCTGATGCTTCCTTGGATTCAACCAATTTAGTTTTCCATTTAATACCAACTGCCTCAGCCTGATCCGCAAAAAAGCCTTTTGCGCTGGGTGAACTGCAGATTTCCTTGTAAGTTTCATAATTAGCAGCTCGGGTGCTTCCACCTTCCAAAAGTCCCGCGAGGGGATGCAAAACTGAGACTGGACCATCACTTCTCTCTAATGTTTCCTTCAAAGCCAGAAATTCAGAGACAAATTTTTCCTTGCTAAACTGAACGAATACCGCAGTTTCATCCAAGTGGAAGACAGACGTAACAGAGGTTGGGCCAAAGACTTTTGAAATGCACTCCCTGACGGCTCGTGCCTTGATTTTTGATGGGAATCCCCAGATTAAAGCAATGTTCTCAGACATAATCTGCGAGTACCTCTTTTTGTGGTTATTGGTCCCCGAAGACATTGCATTCTTCTTACCAGTGGTTAAATCAATAATGTCTCCATTACTCCAACTGAGGTATAGATGGTTGATCTGCTTCTGGAGCTTCTCATTGTGGGCCAACTTTTCAGATGACAAACAGGCCTGAAAATCAATTCCAAGATGACTGCATGTCTGAGCAAAGACGCAGCCTGTCATAAAAGCATCATATCCCGCTTCATGTTTGGCTCCAGAATTCCAGTTGGAGGAGCTGCAAATAGATAATCGTAATATGAAAAAGTTTAATTCCTTCACCTTTCCTTTCATACAGACATTTTTAGTTACATTACTTAAATTATCTTTCTCCACATGTAATAGTTTCTATAAGAGAGATCCATATGGTATGCACAAGTATATACGTCTCGTAAGACAAGTAGAAATAGAAACAAAAAGGGCAAACTTTTATGAACTTGTTCTCCAACAGATTTCTAAAGTCGGTTGCATCTAAAGAATGTCATGCATAATTACCAGGTCAACAAATGTCATGCTAGCCTAGTTGTATTCAGACAGACCTCTAAACGGCCTATGCCATTGATGAAAGTTAATTGAAATGTTCTCCTTCATCTGTTGGGTTTCCACTATATCCTTTTTCATTTGAAATGTGACAATAGAAACCATTGGGACCAATTAAATGAATAAAGCACGACCGAGATATCATTATGGATAGGGAATGGAAGAAGCAAACCTCAAATCATCCACCTGAACTTCAACTTTGACACACATTTGGACTTCCGAATCAGTGCTTTTCTTCCCAAGAGCAATTTGTGGGCATAACAAGGCAAATGCTGACGAAAGTGATGTTCGGGATTTCTTCATCAGTTGTTGGAGCACATTATCCGTGTTCAATAGTACTTTGGTGTCAATGACGTGTGGAAAGTACTTGTTAACAGTAGAGACAAATTCTTCAGCAGTCGAAGGAAGAGGGCCCAGGAATTTGCTGTATACGTGGGCAATATCTGTATGACAAGAAGAAGACATATTAGTCATAAAATCAAATTGACCTTTATATGAAACTAACACCAATATTCGTACCAAGAAAGCAATTGTGACCAACAATCAACTTTTGTTCTGAGGAAAGAAGGTCAATAACATGACGAAACCCAACTGCAGCTTGAACTTTCACCTCTGCCTCCCTACGATATTCATCCTTCACCTCTTTCTACAAATGATTTCATACAAAAAAATTTAATTCCTCCTGAGGTGGAGATAAACATCACATAATAACAAATGCATTGACTTCCTTTTGTGAAAATTTCTGTTCTCCCTAATGCACCTACAGCATTACGCAGAATTATGCCCTACGAGTAATTATAATAAACATTGTTGTTTGTTTATTAACCTTTAGGAAGTAATTTTTTTTCAAACGAAATCAACTAAAATTCTAATTACTGAAAGACAGCAAAACCATATAACAAAGTAACATACCAAGTAGACTTTCACATTCGAGCGTTTGGAAATTTCACATCATATATACTGGAGGAAACAAAGTACTTACCAGAAGTAACTCTATGTCATCCTTGAACTCTGTCCGCACAACTAGTTGCTGTTGACAGGTCTTTTCACCATTTATCTGAACATAAAAGAGATCTTGGAAATGCCTTGTAATGACCTGCATGCATTCATTTTCATATTCAGCTTCACAAAGTCATGAGCGACAAGAAAAAAAATTCTTTACATCAATTTATAAATCCATATCAGCATATAATTATAAAAGTAAAACATAATACAAGAACAAAAAAATTGAAACCAGGTTTCAAGTTAAACTTCCTTGAACCAGCGAACCCAAGGTGAATCGATTAAATTTGATTATTTGACGCAATTACCAAAGACTACGTAAGGATCGTGTCTGACCATATATCCAAAATTAACCAGTCATAAGCAAGAATCTTATTGTATAAGATCAAAATGTAAAAAACCAAAATTACCATTTGAATCAACCTAAGCTGATGAGAAGTGAATCCCCTCAGACTAAGAGCTGGACGCATCTTGAAAAAAATGGTTTGTAACTGTTGGGAGTCATTTGAGTCTCTCTGAAACTGGAATCCTCCCTTACTACTTCTTAACAAATCATCACGCCATTCAGTGAATGAGTTCTTCATCCGTTCAGCGAAGAGAGTGTCAGCCATCTTGACCACTGGCATGTGCGTAGGTTCCTTCAAGTTTGAACATCTAGCCAATAACTCATCATCATATGCCAAACTCAAACGTCTCAGCGCCTCACTTTCCTGCTCTCTGGATAAATAAGATATTCCTGATATAATACAACAGTTTAACTTTACAACTGAAAGCATCATTTTAAAAAGCTAGATGAAGTAACATTCCCACCATTTACGAAATCTTAACCATTAATTCAAAAAGCAATCAAACAAATACACTACCTTCATGTATGCAGACATTAAAATCAAACTGGTATTTAGCTAAGAAATCGATCGATGTAGTCTGGCAGAGAAACTCACACGCTGGGCCTGCAAGCGGAAGCTCTTGACGCGGAAAAATGTAGAAATTGTGCCTGTCAGCACACCCATATTTTTACACGATAAAAACCATATAAAAAGTTCAAAACGAAACGCCTTAGTTACACAAACTTATTCAATCTCAGAAATTGTGCGCCTTTGCATTAGCTTCAAACTATCCTAGCCAACAAACACATGTATAATATAACTTATAAACCCGGGAAAGTAACCAATTTTAAGCAAAACAAATCTTCATTTTTCTTTTCTAAAGTTCAACTTTACCTACATTTATCAGAAAAATCCAGAGATAGAGCTTCTCAATCCAAATACCATGATCAAAGCAAAAGACTCAAACTTTACATTTTCTTCTCTCCCAAAATTTCTCAGCAACCAAACACGTAAGTGTAACAAAAGCAAATTGCAATGTCCCGTTAGCAAGAAAATCATGTCAATCCCTAACTTCTGTTATTTTCTTTCTTCAACTTTCTATGTAGCCAAACAGTAATCAAACTAAAAACAGAAATAAAAAAGCAAAGGCACGTACGGATGAGCAATGAAAGAGCGCTTGGAGGAGTCCCATCGGAAGGGGCAAACGCCGAACTGAAGCACGCCGAACTTCTCGGCCGAGTCCTTGACCTTGAGGTAGCAGACGTCGGCGCGGTCGAACTCCAGAGAGTCGCGCCACGGCGCGCTGGTGATTCCGGTCATCTCGAGATCGATGGCCACGAAATCTGCGGCGGCGACATGGCGGCGCAGGTCGGCCAGAGCCGGCTCGAAGTTCGATTTGGTCACGTTTTTCAGAGGAAAGGTGGAGGATTGCTGTTGTAATGACGAGGAGGAGGAATGGGATATGGCACGTGATATAGCACGTGACAGCGCCCTCGCCGGGCGGCGAGTGTTCATTGTCTGAGCATTCGCCTGAGCTTTCGGCCTTCGGGGTTTATGCAGAGAGTGAGTTTTCGGCACAAGGTGGAAGATGAAATGATATCGCTTACGACGTCGTTTCTGCAAAGTTTTCAATAATCCCTTCCTGGTAGAATCGGGTCGGGTAAGCCCAACTTGAAAATGATATCTCGGAAAATGATTTCTACATGCCATTTTCTCTTTTTTTGCACCTTTATTCAAAATATTGTATATTTTGTGTACTTTTGTATGTAACTAGAAGTTAATTCTTTATTTTAATTTCTATTACAAATAAGTAAACATGTTTGTTTTCTTTTGTCTGTAATTAGAAGTGAATTCTTTATTTTAATTCCTATTACAAATAAGTAAACATGTCACCAACATTGTGTTTTGTTAGAATCGTGTTGTTTTGAGTTCAAGAACAAAAATCATCCTCCACAACGGAATTTGATGAATTATAAATAATTATCATTGCCAACATTTTAAGTTATAACTACACGAAAATTAATCTCTTCTTAAAATTTGGTAACCATGTAACAATTTCAAATGCTCGCCTTACATGCATCAAATGTTTACAACAACAATCAAGACTTATCCCACTAAGTGAAGTCGGTTGTATAAATCCTAGAACAATATTTCGCTCGGTTTTGCGTCATACATCAAATGTTTAGACTCGCATAAACATTCTTCAATCACCAGCACAGAAACTATGACTTCATTCTCTCTTAAGCATATCGGAACGTTTTCCGCCATGCAAATAACCTTTCCGGCGAGTTCAGTTCCCACTGAAACAAAATTGTACCCTCCCAATCGCAACTCCCCGCGAAAAATGTAAAACTTGTTTCAACATATTTCCAGAACCTGACTCCAGTTCAGGAAACAAAGAACTCGAACTAAATTCGCAGGATTTCTAGCTCCGAAGAAATTCTCTCAAATAAACCTGCCAAGATTTACGCGGTTGCTGGCTTCATTGGAGGGGACTTCCAGATGCACTAGCCAATTAAAACTAAAAGATTGCTTTACTTACATTTATAAAGCTCGAGTTAAACGAGCAGCGAATGCCCCATCGATGGAATGCTTTACAGGGTTGGAGAAATAGAAACCCTGTTCTGTTACAAATTCAGGTGGAACGTATCTGCCAACAGGATCTATTTGAAATTCCTGAAAGACCAGAAGTAATATCGAAATCAAAGATAAGATAGATGCAGATGAACACAATTATAATTCTGTAGATAACACCACACACACACTGATCTACAGTTTCACCAAGTAGAACTAAAGACCTGCAGAACTTTGGATTTCGTTTTTCTAAAGAATGTGATATTAACATTTTAACAGCACATTTATTTCCTACTTGGTAACATGCAAGCACCGGATTTTGTAGACCAGAGCTCAGAAAATAATATGCCGGTAAGTTCAACAGTTCCCATTTGCAATTTAAAAACATGAAACAGTCCGTTCTTTCTGGTAAGCAAAAACTATTAAGCAGTTCTTTACCATCGAAAGAGCATGTACTGAAAAACAAAATTGAATAAAGCGTTAAATAAAAATTCAGGTTAGTCTTTAGACTCTTTACCGGATGCCTGAGAAGAAATGCAGCTATCCTCTCTTCATTCTCTTCAGGATCTATAGAGCAGGTACTGTATACCAAAACACCACCAGGCTTGACCAATCTGTAAATGCACGTTAAGGTCAGACTTGCAGTAAAATTAACAGGAAAATACAGTTGACCAATGAATTTATCTCATGCTAGAAAAAAAGTTTCATGTTGTCAAAAAGAAAGAGAGCGAGAGAGTGGTGTTTTGGTATTACAGAGAAGCTGCATCGAGAAGCTCATCCTGCAAACTTTTCAGCTGCTCCATATCCTCTAATTTCCTGTTCCAACGCAAGTCTGCTCTCTTCAAAAGTTAAAAGAAAAATAGCATCAAATAACAAAACGATTTTTCAGAAACAAATAAAAAAAACACATGTCATCTTATACAATCACCTTCGAGAGAACGCCCAGTCCAGAACATGGAGCATCCAACAGAACTTTATCACACTTCGTACTATTGTTATCCTGGAGAAAATGATGATGAACACATAAGAAATTTTGTGTCCCGAATAACAATGTTGTACAGGGTTGATGACTTACAGAAAAAGTACGGATATCCGAATGCACATTGGTGATCACACCATCTACTTGGTGCAACTTAGCCGCCTCTTTGAGGATTCTCAACCGGCCTTCATTTATGTCAATGGCATATACCATACCTGAAACCCAAAGGTAAATCTCTCCCGTTATTAATAGTTTCACAAAATTGACGATAAAAGAAGATTAGAGGGTCTAACATCATCATCACTTCGTCCAATTTATCTGTACAATAATAAGACTTCTATCTATTCTTACACAAATATATAATCTGAGATAACGTATACCTTGGCCACTCAAAAGGGATGCCATGTAAAGCGTCTTTCCTCCAGGAGCAGCACAACAATCAATAATGCTTTCACCCGATTGAGGATCTACAACTGAAACTACTAGACCTGCAACAAGATTGCACTATACAATTTGAGGAGATGCTAAAATAAAGGTCTAAATTTAAAGTGGAAAACTAGATTGAATTTCCGTATGCTGAGTACAGGAAAAACAGAATCAAGCTCTAGCGGAATGATTTAATTTTCGTAGGCACACATGAAAGCGTGGACAAATGTGATTTTACAAAAAAAATCACCTGATAGGCATCTGGCACGTGAATAGAAAATAGAAACAATATCATACTAACTAAAATCAAGAGGAATTTGACCTGCACTTTCATCCTGAACTGAACATAAACCTTCTTTCAATAAACCCGCTTGTATGACCAACTGAATCAACAAAATTTAGGTAGTTAAGGACCTTTTCCAGTTCTCTAACAAGTACAGAATAGCCCACATCGAATGTTCATAAAACTCGGACAAGGCATCTATATTCGCATTTTAATTTGTTTTAAAAAAAACTCGAAACTACAAAATGACATCTCACGTCAGTTTTTTCTGTAGAAATTAGAAATATAGAAAGAATAGGATGGTACTCCATACATAAACAATGGGCTCATAGAAATGAACTATATGGTTAACATATACCTGCAACCCTGTTTTCATACGGACAAAATCATTCAAATGCGAAGAGAGCTCATGCGGAACCTGAAGTTCAAGAAAAGAAATCAATAAACTGAGCAAGTACACATGATGATAGGGGCTTGGCCCATAGATTATAGGAAGTCTACATTTAAAGAAACATCGACGTTGCCAAATTAAAAACTGAAAAGACTAATCAAGCACCTTTAAGACATTAAGCTTGGTCACAAGGTCAGCTCTTGAGACACCTTTCCCGCTGTTTGCCCTGACATTAGCACCAGAAAAAAGTAAACAAGATATTCATGTTCTATAATAGAAGGATAACTAAAAGGAAAGACACTTGAAACCTTAAGCTGAAACTAGGATCACTGTTATTCCACATCATCAATCTAATTGCTTCTTCTTGTCCAAGATGCTTTGTCCATCGCCTCACCATCCACTAAAAATTTGAAATTACTTTTAATAAGGAGGGGGGAAAGATGAAAGCAAAGTATAAAGGCCAGGCATACGAGGTTTTGTTACTCGAGTTTTGATTCCTTCAAAGGTAGAAATGTTAAAATTTCATGGAAATCTACAATTACTTAGCAGTATTGAATGCTTAGGAGTGGATTGTGGTGGTAAAACATCTCTTATCGACAATAGTTCGTCAAATCCATAGATGTTAACTCTATGTTTTTAGCTCCATGGGGGTCCCAGATTATCCTATCCCAGTATTCAACAAAAGTATGAACATCATTACAATTATAATCTTACAACAGGATGAGAGTGCAAAGTGGCAAGAGCGCGTGCTTGTGCGCGGTCATCGCCCTCCAATTTGGGTAGAGGAAGAGAATCGGTTTCCTGCAAACCCATATTTGAAAACATTACACGAATACCTCAGTATAATTACATGATTATAACATAAAAATAAAAAAATGGCATACCATGAGAAGAACAAGCTTCCGGAGAATCGCATTAACCAAGTTGCCAGCACCATGTCTAAGGGCAACTTTTGCAAGCCTCACATTCTGCAGTTTATGGAACAAATATGGCATTTAGAAAAATAACTCGATTACACAAAATGTTGAAAATGTTTATAGGAATTTACTACAAAAATTTTGAACAACCAAAATATCTGAACCTAGTTGTGATGAATACTACATCATTGGCAGGCCAAAATCAGAATGGTCAGATCGAGATGATGATCAAGCCTTTTAGAAAACTCTCCAGCTACCACAGATGGTTGAGGTAAAATAGGATAAATTAAAAAGAGAGAAATTTACCTCATCTACAACAGCATATGGTGGCATATCCAGCTTAACAATCTCATAGAAACCAATTCGAAGAATCTGCACAGGTTGAGAGCACTAAACTTAGCTACTTGGTCGCAAGGAAAGTAAAGCCACAGTCACAATTTTCAACCATTTAAAGTAACCAGATAATTAATTGCAATTCCTATTGCTGCAGTTCTAACCATTGATGCAATTGCAAATATGTCCATCCATCATTGAATTGCATCAAACTATCCACATAACTGAAAGACATTCCAATGGACCTACATGGGATATGTCTTCCAACGCATTGCGGCAGGTGCAAGAGATACTAGATATTTAAATAAAAGAATGGGACTTAACGGTTGAAAGTTGAACAGCGGCAGGTGCAAAATAGCATGTAAACATATGTGAGGATAAACTACCTGTAAAAGAAGTGGTTCCATCCTAGTAAATGTGTTTCCATCATTGCACAGCGAACTTATCAAATGATCAAGATATCTCTTCCAACGGATAGTGCCTCCAACAATATCAGTGACCTATATAGTTGAAATTAAAAGAAAATGCCAAAACAAAAAAGAGAAATATTAAACTAAGAATTCAGTCCAAGATAACTTCAAACAACAAGACAAGAAGAACTGGGAACAGAGAGATAACCAATCTAAGATCACGATCCTCTAGCTCTCGTGTACGAAACCCAAGAGTCCTTCCAACATAACCCATCTCATTTTCACCGGAACCCTTCCCCTTCTCATTGAGAAGATCAGCAAAAGCACCTCCCATCTCTATTCTCATCAATCTCACCGCCGAAACTGAGCAAGCAAAAACAAACCCACATTACGAATTAACATTTACAAGAAAATGCAGCTCCTGTCTTCCTCTTTTGTGAAAATTTAATCACAGTAACAGTAAAACCAGCCACTAATGCACATAAAGCAAACATCATAATCCAAACTTACCAGCTCTGTGAGGAGAAATCTCCAAATTCACCTTCTGGGTTTTGTGTGAGGGATTGAAATTACCTACAGAATCACACACTTTTAGTGACAATAATAAGTAAATTGGAACCAAATTACACTAAAATTACACTTTTAGTGTAATTTGGAACCAAATTCACACTCCCAACTAAATTTACACACTCCCAAAACAGGAGTTCACTAATATTCCAACAAAGATTACAACTTTTTCAGCGACCAAACTTACACACTCCCATACTGTTTTGTCACTAATTTACCAATAAAGATTACAACTTTTTTTAGTGACAGTAAAATTGGAAGAAAATTCAGACTCCTGCAAAAATTACACTCCCAAACAGTCTTTTTTCACCAAAGACTGCAAATTTTTGAATGCCAATGAAGCTAAAAAAATGTAGGCCCTGTCGTCTGAACCAGAATCTCATATGATTATCCAGAAGTTTTCTTTTCTGAACATTTTCTAGGGAAACAAACAGAAAGTTTCACCTTTTCTAGGAGTAGATACGGATGCTTTTGTTCTCTTATCAAACTTGAATGACTTTGGGGAAGAAGAAGAAGAAGAAGAAGAAGAAGAAGAAGAAGTAGAAGAAGGTCTGTTGATCTCTGCAGAGAGAAGCAGGCGGAGAGAGAGTACGAGCGCCATGGTTGGTTGGTGCTGTCTGCTTAGTCGCAACTCCCTGTTTTCCTCTCCTGTGAAGCAACTGGATAAAATTTGATTTGTTCGAAATAAAAAATAAACTTAATTTAGTTCCACTTCCGCCCCTCTACTCCCTATATATACTCCGTAGTTCTTCCCCTAATACTTCAGGAAAATGCTATTCTAACATTTATTTTTTATAACTCACACCCCTTTGTTGATTTTTGATCATTCATCTTTTTCAATTTATTCGATTCGACGATTGAAAATTAAAATGGGAGTGAGAAGTGAAATAGATGTGTGAATAACACTACCACATTTTATTTATACAACACGTCGTAATTGAAATCGTATATTTTTTTTGTCATCTTCTAAAAATCATTTTTAAAAAAATTCACTAAATTTATAGAGACAATTTAGTTATCTGTATGTGTCGAATATATTGACAATTATAGTAACAAACAGAATGCTCATGATGACCCATCAATTTTTTTATTTATATGAATGACTAAATGGTCTCAGATAAAATGAAGTATTGTTGATTATCATTGAATGATGATAAAGAGAACAAACAGTTCAAATTATAATATTTGCACGATAAGTGATGTTAGTTAGCTAAAAAGAAGGATTTTCGTCGAAATGTAGAATGAGAGAATTATTATCCATCTTTAAAGACATGACCTTTTGCCAAATTTGTTTATTATCTTGTTATATTGTGAGTTAGAAAACAAAAAAAGTGACTAATAAAACATAAATTCAACAATTTGGTGTAAAGTGACCCAAATTTTTAAATTGGAAAGCTCAAAATCAAATTGAAAGTTGATAGCAAATTGGAACAAGGTACCGAGTCCAGGAGAGAGGTTTGCATAAATTGAAAATGTTAAAATTACGGTATTTCAAATCAATCACTTGATACTGTATGAAAAAAAAAATTAAAACATGTTTGGGCCCATTTTATTTATTGACACACGATCTAAGTAAGACGTACTTGTTGCCCTATTAAAAATTGTGTCAACAAATGAATCGATTCTGTATGTCAAAACATTGCTTTATTCCATTACGGATACAAGTAAGCCAAGAACAAGGCTGTGCTTGAGCAAGTCGATAGCAAAGGTTTAGAGGTTAATATATTATATATGATAGGAATAACCTACTTTAATGGCATTACCCTTTTATGTTCTCACTTTTTTCATTGTAATGAACGGTGTATTTTTGCTCACTATTATATTTATTATTATTAAATGAGTTTAAATTTTGAGATTTGTATTTATCCACTGTAGAAGTCTCAAAATGTAAACTCATCTAACAATGTTAAATAAATGAGTAAATTACATTTTCATACCTCAGGTTTGGGCTCTATTTCAATTCCTTACAACATCTTTAAAACATTTCACTTTCATACCTTAAGTACTATTTTATTTCAAAATAATCTCCGTTACATTTTTCATCTATTGATCCGTTAAATGCTGACATAGCTGCCACATATATGCCACATGGCTGCCAAATGTCTGCCACGTAGCAAAAATAATAATTTTTTTTTTTTAAACCTGAATTTTTACAAAAAAATAAAAAAAAAATAAAAAAAATTTGAGAGAACCCAGTCCCGCACCCCAAATTTGCAGAAGAAGAAGAAGTTCTGCACCCCCTCCCCCCAGCGAGAACCCAGTCCCGCACTCCTTCCTCCCCGCGAAACCCAGTCCCGCGACCCTCCTCCCGTCCCCCCAGCGCCCTCCCGCACCCCCTCCCCCCGTGAGAACCCAGTCCCGCACTCCCTCATCCCCGTGAAACCCAGTCCCGCGACCCTCCTCCTGTCCCCCCAGCGCCCTCCGCCCGTTCCCCCCCATCAGAGCCCTCTCCCCGCGCGACCCTTCTGCCTCTCCCTCTTCCTTCTTCTTCTTCTTGTAGATCTGGGTATTCAAATTTATTTTTTTTGGTAAAAATTCAGGTTTAAAAAATATATATTATTTTCGCCACGTGGCATATATGTGGCAGCCACGTCAGCATTTAACGGATCAATGGATGGAAAATGTAACGGATGTATTATTTTGAAATAAAATAGTACTTAAGGTATGAAAGTGAAATGTTTTAAAAATATTGTAAGGAATTGAAATAAAGCCCAAACCTGAGGTATAAAAATGTAATTTACTCTAAATAAAGTGATGAGTATCACCATTACTTGAGGGTCGTGAGCAAAAATGTTTCCTATAACGAAGGGAAAATATGTTTTGGGAATATCTTTCCTCAAAGTAAAAAAGAAACTTGTGGTTTGGTTGTGAAAAACTATACATAAATTCTTTTAAGGCCAACTATTTTTGTTATTGTATTTCTATCATTGCGTAATTTCTCATGAAAATAAACTCATAATTAAGTGGTACGACACCTATTCTTAATCTGCCGTCTTGTGTTTAGTTTCCTTGTCCTTTGATAAAAACTCATAATTCATTAAATGATATTTTACACTAATATACAGTAATTCATTAGTAGTATCAAGATTTTTATAACCTATACATGAGAAAACAGTTCGAACTCGAAACACAATGGGTTGACAGACAAAAGTCTTTACCACTAAATCAATCACCACTTGCAGCAGTAATTCATTAGTAGTATCAATATTTTTATAACCTATACATGAGAAATGCTAAGAGCAACTCCACCCTTGGAGCCCTCCCCCATGGCAATCTACTATTCAATCCACCCTATTGAACAGTAACTGCCTTTAATGAATAGTAACTACCATTAATGAACAGTAATTATCTTTTGCATCTCCACCCTTGGAACCCTCCCCCTGGCAATAGTTAATAAAATATTAGTTCTTTTTGTTTGCTTAAATAATAAAAAACAAAAAAAAACATGGAAATGGGGCTGCAGGCCCTCGGGCTGACACAAAAAAAATAAAAAAATGCTTGGCCCTCGGGCTGCAGGCCTGTCAACTCCCCACCCCCCTTGTGCTCGGGCCCCCACCCTCACTCGGGCTCTCCAAGGCTGGAGGGTTGTCCACCGGGCCTCGGGCCTTTTCCTCTCCCCTGTCCCCCGAGCACTGTCCAACGCTGGACTTGCTCTAAGGGGAAACTCTCTCAAAGTGGCACTCTCTACGGATTATTTGTCACCTCACAATTTAACGTTAATTTCCAAGCTAACATTATAAAATATTGTGTAAAAAATGTGATGCAACAAAGAGT
Organism: Heteromeles arbutifolia; assembly: GCA_024362995.1. NCBI lineage: Eukaryota > Viridiplantae > Streptophyta > Magnoliopsida > Rosales > Rosaceae > Heteromeles > Heteromeles arbutifolia. Next base: position 2,255,066 of record JANCRC010000005.1, read on the forward strand.
TCATGAAAAATTCTACTTTTGAGAGAATCTCTTTACCATATCTCATCTATACATGTACTCAAATTTTTGTCTGTAATTGGTCATAATTCAACAAAGCCCCACATGAACCCTCCAAATGTCACCACTTATCATGTCCAAATTCATGTTTCCAAGTTTACTTGTTTTCTTTCACCGAAATGAAAAAACAAAAGAGCATATTTTCTGATAAAAAAAAAAAAGAAAAAGAAAAAAAAAGCATATTTGTTTTCAATGCTTTGGTTGCTCTTGGAATAAAGTTGTCAACCTCCAAAGTCCAAATGTCTTTTCCTTCGGTATTAAGAAAGTCCGAAAAAGAGAAGAGAACTTTCAGTGTGTCGTGTGTTTGAAATACAGACACATCAATATATGTGATTGTACAAGTAAATCGACACTTAAAGAGAAAAAAAAATTCTCTCTACTTGTGTAACAATATATGACGTACTGCAACGCGTTTTGAACATTAGACCGAAACATGCACCTACACAGTACTAGTCACTCTACTACACACCAACCTCCGATTTTACCAAGGAAACACAACTTTACTTTTCTCCCCGGTGTATAGGACGTATGATAACCTATTTTCACCAATGCAAAACTTGATTGACACCATATATTTATATGATTAGGATTGAAGGCAAATATTATAAGGTTCACTTCGTATTATATTTCCATGATTCAACTGTTTATAATTTATTTGTTCGGTTGATAATAAGTAAGTTACCTAACAAGCCGAACAAAATCACAACTATACTTGTTGAACATGGAACAAGTTTCCAACAATAAAAAACATCGAGCAAGTTAAATAATAGAGACATTAGGCTATTTATCTAGAGTATCGTGCCGTTTTGTCACATCGAATTCAAATTATCTTATTTATAATAGAAAAACTTTCATAATAGAGATATGCATTAGGCCAATTATTTATGATATTGTGCCTGTTTGTCTCATCTAATTCAAATTTTCTTAGCTGTGTGTGGATTTCATAATAGAGAGGTGCGTTAGGCCAATTATCTAGAGTATTGTACTGTTTTGTCGTATTCAACTCAAATTATCTTATTCATAAAACGTGAACTTTTATAATAGAGACGTGCGTTTAGTCAGTTATCTACGTTACTGTGTTGATTTGTCATATCCAATTCAAATTATCATACTCATTATAGGAGGAGGGCTTTCACGACTCAAGTACATTGTCACCTTGATATCCCGTATTAATGATGTTGTATAATCAACTGACGTAACTTGATCTCATAAATGGGGAGCGCGATACAGTAGATTTAATTTTTCATTTTCTCCTTTTATTTTTCTATACAAAAAAGTATTTTAATTTTATCTCCTTTTGGCTTTTATATTTTCCAAATTTTCCTGTAATTTCCTGCCCCCTCTATATATACCACCCTTTTAGCTTCTTTCTGAATAATCTATTTCTTCTCCAATTCTTTGCTTCCCCTTCTCTCTCTGTGCGATCCCATCAAAACCCTAATTTTGATCACCAAAAAGCTCAAATTCCCTCTGATTACTCTCTAAAATTCGAAGCTCGACGATCCGATCATCGTCAAACCGCCCATACAAAACCTTGCTCACTTCAAGTTTAGTTGCGGCAGAATTTTAATTTCCCCAATTCAGCCTCTGCTCTTCGATCAATTCTTGGTTTTCAGGGATTGATCGGGTTCCATTTCAAAGAGTTTCTCAATCGTGCAATGCTTTCAGTTCCAATATGAAGTTAAAAAGAAGGAGGGCGGTTGAAGTGGTCAGTATATTTCACCTATGGAATCGATTTGATTGTTTTATGTATACATGCGCATGATATGTATGTGTACAAGAATTAATTACTGGGTTTTCGCTATATTTTGATTTCGAGAAGTTGTTGGTTTTGGGTTATGTTCTTTTTCCCCTTTTCTTTTGATTTATTTCTCTTGGTTGTTTAACTTATGATGTTTTCTCAATTCTCTGTGAGTGGCGCTTTTGTTGCAATTGCTTATTTGGTTGGTATTGGGCGTCTATCAATTTTTTGTTTTCGTTGGCTGTTTAACTAGGGATTGATACAAGATAAGAAAGTTTGAATTTTTTGCTCTTCTTATTGAATTGTATACACAATTCGGAGTACGAGAATGTAAAAATATTCAGCCTATTAAGTGAGATTTCCATTCTTGCATGACAATTGCAATTAATACTAGGAAGCTTTTAGAGATGATTATTCATGACCAATCCAGTTGACTATATTTGTTTGATTATTGTTTTTAGTGATTTTCTGCATCGAATATCCATCTGAATTTTATTTGTTTTTGTTGAACTTGCTAATATTTTTTTTTTTTGGGGGGGGGGGGGGTGCTGTCATACATACATGACAGATTGTTTTTGTGAAAAATAAGTTTTAATCTTTTTATATGGAGGCAATAACTAAATGGAACAAGATTGATTGGTTTTGACATTTATGCTTTAATGGTGTGTAGAAAATATGTGGAAACTGGATAATTGTTACCGCAAGGTGAAGTTAGGAGTTCGTCATTTTCGTTAAGATTTTCGCTATGCATTAAATTAAAATATCTGTGAAGTTAGGAGTTCGTCATTTTCTGTGAGACTTTTGCTATGCATTGAAATATGTGAGACTTAGATTCATGAATTGTTGGGGTTCATTAAGGTCAATCCAAGCCACTTTAATCCATTCTTTAAAGGTACCACACAAGTGTGGCACTATTAACAACAAACTTTTTCCAGTGCCTCAGTTTTTTTTTACATTAGTTTCAGTGTTGCTTATTTCCTGTAAGTAGTACAGAGATTTCTAACAAAGTCATGGGGGGTAATGTGTATTAAAACAAATTTCTCTAGGATATGGTCTTGTTTGCACTACGTTGTATGTGCCCTTCTCATTGTTTGCACTACGATGTATGTGCCCTTCTCATTGTTTGCACACATTGTACATCCCTTCCTCATTGCACCTGAAGACCTTATTGTTTACAAATGATTCATCTCTTTCTGGTGTATTTGTTATGTCTCTGCTATAGTTGGGTACTAATTTTATATAAAAGCAATTTGGCGAGTCTGTAAAGTGCTAACAATTATTTGTACTTTTTGTTTGGTCTTGTTTTGTTTCAGCCTCCAAAAATTAGATCCTTCATCAATAGTGTTACTGCTGTTCCGTTTGAGATTATAGAGGAACCTCTGAAAGGTTTCATCTGGGAGTTTGATAAGGTGATTTTATAACCTTTAACTGTTACATTGATACGGTTATTTACATGCAATATGATTTATATGCTTTTATTTCTGGTGCAGGGAGATTTCCATCATTGGGTTGATCTTTTCAACCATTTTGATTCATTTTTTGAGAAGCACGTAAAATCCAGGAAGGATTTGCAGCTTGATGATAATTTTCTAGAAAGTGATCCTCCTTTTCCGAGGGAAGCTGTTCTTCAAGTTCTCCGTGTAATAAGGATAATCTTGGAGAACTGCACAAATAAGCATTTCTACAGTTCTTATGAGGTAAAATTTCCATCATTCACCTCTCTGTCATTGGTGCGTAATTATTCCACCTAGATCTATAATTATACCATTATTGCTTTTTGGGGTATTGTATATGGGATGAAGGCTTATTTTAGCTGGGTGTGATGATTAACAAATCTGATTATTGTGCATTTCATCGTGTTATTCTTTCTTATATACATGAGTCAATTTCATTTGTTTTCAATTCCTCCTCCTCCCATTCATTAATTTTATTTCTTTGTTTCATATGTTATTGCAGCAGCATCTTTCATCTCTGCTTGCTTGCACTGATGCGGATGTGGTTGAGGGTTGCCTGCAGACTTTGGCTGGTTTTGTAAAGAAAACAGTCGGAAAGTATTCCATTAGAGATGCTGCACTAAATTCAAAGTTATTCGCTCTTGCACAAGGTTGGGGGGGGAAAGAAGAGGGTCTTGGATTAAGTGCTTGTGCAGTACAGAGTGATTGTGACCCTGTTGCCTATGAGTTAGGTAACTTAGGTTCCACCCTTCATTTTGAGTTCTATGCATCCAATGATTCAACAGGTGACATCCCTGCCAACCAAGGATTACAAATCATTCACTTACCTAACATCAATACTCATCCAGAAACGGATCTTGAGCTTTTGCGTAAGTTAATTGCTGAGTACAAAGTACCCTCAACCTTAAGATTTTCTTTATTGACAAGATTGCGGTTTGCAAGGGCTTTTGGTTCTGTAGCTACTCGGCAGCAGTATGCATGCATCCGCTTATATGCCTTCATAGTTCTTGTTCAAGCAAATAGTGATGCTGACAATCTTGTTTCTTTCTTCAACACTGAACCTGAGTTTATCAATGAATTAGTGTCATTGTTGAGCTTTGAGGATGTGGTTCCTGAGAAAATTCGAATGCTATGTCTTCTTTCACTGGTTGCTCTTTGTCAAGATCGATCCCGGCAGCCTACTGTTTTGACTGCTGTCACATCTGGTGGTCATCGTGGAATCCTATCCAGTCTCATGCAGAAGGCCATTGATTTTGTCACCAAAGATACATCAAAGTGGCCTGTTGTTTTTGCTGAGGCTCTATTATCTCTTGTCACAGTTTTGGTGTCATCATCATCAGGTTGTTCAGCCATGCGTGAAGCTGGTTTTATCCCCAACCTTCTGCCTTTGCTTAAAGATACAAACCCACAACACCTTCATTTGGTCAGCACATCTGTGCACATTTTAGAAGCTTTTATGGATTACAGTAATCCTGCTGCTGCATTGTTTCGGGATTTGGGTGGTTTAGACGATACAATCTCTCGCCTACAGGTGGAAGTGTCTCATGTAGAAAATGGCTCAAAGCATCAAGATGAGGATTCTGACATCATTGGGAGTAGTGCACAAGTAGTTGCGGGAACTTCCACAGAGTTAGACAACATGCAGCCTTTGTATTCAGAACCACTGGTTTCATATCACAGACGACTGCTTATGAAAGCTTTATTGCGTGCTATATCCCTGGGGACTTATGCCCCTGGAAATACTGCCCGTGTTTATGGCTCAGAGGAGAGTCTATTGCCGCAATGCTTGTGCATTATATTTAAAAGGGCAAAGGATTTTGGTGGTGGGGTATTCTCACTGGCGGCAACTGTCATGAGTGATTTAATACACAAAGATCCTACCTGTTTTCCAGTCTTAGATGCAGCAGGCCTTCCTTCTGCCTTCTTGGATGCTATAATGGATGGAGTTCTTTGCTCTGCGGAAGCCATTACATGCATACCACAGTGTCTGGATGCCCTATGTTTAAATACTACTGGTCTTCAGGCTGTGAAAGATCGCAATGCTTTGAGGTGTTTTGTGAAGATATTTACATCAAGAACTTATCTGCGTGCCCTGACCAGTGACACACCAGGCTCGTTATCTAGTGGATTGGATGAATTAATGCGCCATGCTTCCTCATTGCGTGGGCCTGGAGTGGATATGCTGATTGAGATCTTAAATGCCATTTCAAAAATTGGACATGGGGTTGATGCTCCTTATATGTCAATTGATCCTTTGGGCTCTTCTACTCCTGTTCCCATGGAAACAGAGGGAGAAGAGAGGAATTTGGTCCTGTCTGATAATGCGGAATCATCCAAAACGGAGAGTTCAGAGCAGACTGTGGAACCACCTTCTGATTCTTCAGTGGGGAATGTTGAATTATTTCTTCCTGATTGTGTGAGCAATGCTGCACGTCTTCTTGAAACAATACTTCAGAATGGTGACACATGTCGTATATTTGTGGAGAAGAAGGGGGTTGAAGCTGTCCTGCAGTTATTTACCTTGCCTTTGATGCCTCTTTCTGTTTCAGTTGGCCAGAGTATTTCTGTTGCATTTAAGAACTTCTCACCACAACATTCTGCTTCTTTGGCTCGGGCAGTTTGTTCATTCTTGAGAGAGCATATGAAATCAACAAATGAACTCTTAGTTTCAGTTGGAGGGACTCAACTTGCTTTGGTGGAATCTGCGAAGCAAACTCAAGTTTTGAGACATCTTTCCAGTCTTGAAGCTATTCTATCTCTGTCTAATGTTTTGTTGAAAGGGACCACTACCGTGGTGTCTGAACTGGGTGCAGCAGATGCAGATGTATTGAAAGATCTTGGAAGCACATACGGGGAAATAATTTGGCAAATCTCTCTGTGCAATGATATCAAGTTAGATGAGAAGATCAATGCTGAACAAGAACCAGAGAGTGCTGAGGCAGGTCCGACTAATGCGTCTGGAAGGGAGAGTGATGATGATGCTAATATACCAATGGTGAGATATATGAACCCAGTTTCTATCAGGAATCAGCCCTTGTGGGGTGGAGAACGCGAGTTTCTTTCAGTTGTTCGCTCTGGTGAAGGTTTGCACCGTCGTAGTCGTCATGGGTTTTCACGCATAAGGGGTGGAAGGACAAGCCGGCATTTGGAGGCTTTAAATGTTGATTCCGAATCTTCATCAACAGTATCGGAGACATCTACTTCCCAGGATCTGAAAAAGAAAAGTCCTGATGTTCTTGTGATAGAAATCCTCAACAAGCTGGCTTCCACACTGCGTTCCTTCTTCACAGCTCTTGTCAAGGGATTCACATCACCAAATCGGCGTAGAGTTGACTCTGGATCATTGAGTTTGGTTTCCAAGACTCTTGGAACTGCCCTAGCTAAAATATTTCTCGAGTCTCTTAGTTTCTCTGGGCATTCTACATCAGCTGGGCTTGATACTTCACTGTCAGTCAAGTGTCGATATCTTGGCAAAGTTGTCGATGATATGGTATCACTTACATTTGACAGCAGGCGGCGAACTTGTTATACTGCAACAGTAAATAATTTCTATGTGCATGGTACTTTTAAGGAGCTGCTTACAACATTTGAAGCTACTAGTCAGTTGTTGTGGACACTACCATACTCTGTGTCAGTGTCAGGTATTGATCCTGAAAGGACAGGTGAAGGAAGTAAACTGTCCCACAGTTCATGGCTGCTTGATACTTTACAGAGCTATTGCCGTCTGTTCGAGTATTTTGTTAATTCTTCTTTACTCTTATCCACAACCTCTGCATCTCAGCCGCAGTTGCTTGTTCAGCCAGTTGCAGTTGGTTTGTCAATCGGGCTTTTCCCTGTGCCAAGGGACCCAGAAGTTTTTGTTCGTATGTTGCAATCTCAAGTTCTTGATGTGATACTTCCAGTCTGGAGTCACCCTATGTTTCCAAATTGTAGTCCAAGTTTCATTGCTTCTATTGTCTCGCTTGTCATGCATGTATATTCTGGTGTTGGAGATGTGAAGCAGAATCGCAGTGGCATTGCTGGAAGTACAAACCAGCGATTCATGCCCCCACCACTTGATGAAAATACTATTACCACCATTGTTGAGATGGGTTTTCCAAGAGCTAGAGCAGAGGAAGCTCTTAGGCGGGTGGAAACAAATAGCGTTGAAATGGCCATGGAGTGGCTCTTTAGTCATCCTGAGGATCCTGTGCAGGATGATGATGAACTGGCTCGGGCACTTGCTCTTTCACTAGGAAATTCATCAGATGCATCCAAAGCTGATAGTGTTGAAAAGTCTGTTGATGTGCTGGCAGAAGAGGGTTGTGTGAAAGCTCCTCCTGTTGATGATGTCCTTGCAGCGTCGGTCAATTTGCTTCAAAGTAATGATACCATGGCATTCCCATTGACAGATTTGCTTGTGACGCTTAGCAACCGGAACAAAGGTGAAGACCGTCCAAGAGTTGTATCTTATCTTGCTCAACAGCTAAAGAATTGTCCATTGGATTTTTCTAATGATACCAGTGCATTGAGTATGGTTTCACATGTTATTGCATTACTTCTTTCTGAGGATGGAAGCACAAGGGAAATCGCTGCACAGTATGGTATTGTGTCTACTGCAACAGATATCTTGATGAACTTTAAGGGCAAAGATGAGTCAGGCAATGAGTTTCTTGTCCCAAAATGTATCAGTGCTCTTCTGCTTATTTTGGATAACATGTTGCAATCAAGGTCCAGAGTTTCTGAAAAGGTTGAAGATACTCAAACGGGGGCTTTACCTGAATTATCTGGAGAGCTTGCGTCAATCCCTGCATCAGATACAGAGAAACAACAGCCTGTGGATGCCCATGAAAGAGATTCTGCCACGGCATTTGAGAAAATATTGGGGAAATCTACTGGTTATTTGACTATGGAAGAGAGTCATAAGGTGCTAGCAGTTGCTTGTGATTTGATAAAGCAGCATGTCCCAGCAATGATCATGCAGGCTGTTTTACAATTATGTGCTCGCTTGACAAAAACTCATGCTCTAGCATTACAATTCCTTGAAAATGGAGGCCTGGCAGCTCTATTTGGCCTTCCAAGAAGTTGTTTTTTCCCGGGATATGATACTATTGCATCTGCTATCGTTCGCCATCTCCTTGAAGATCCACAAACACTGCAAACAGCAATGGAATTGGAGATTCGCCAAGCCCTGAGTGGAAACAGGCACAGTGGGCGCACTTCTGCACGAACATTCTTGACATCAATGGCACCTGTAATCTCCAGAGATCCAGTGGCTTTTATGAAAGCTGCTTCTGCGGTTTGCCAGTTGGAGACATCAGGAGGTAGGACCTTTGTTCTGTTACTGAAGGAAAAAGAGAAGGAAAAGGAAAAATCTAAAGCAGCAGGTGATGAGGCTGGATTATCTTCCAATGAGTGTGTGCGCATTTCTGAAAATAAGATACATGATGGATCTGGTAAATGCTCAAAAAGCCACAAGAAGATCCCTCCCAACCTCACTCAAGTGATAGATCAGCTTCTTGAAATAGTCTTCAAATACCATTTCCCAAATAGCCAGGAAGACTCTGCTAATAACCCATCCGCTATGGAGGTAGATGAACCCACTATGAAGGTGAAGGGTAAATCAAAGGTTGACGAGACAAGGAAAGTGGAGTCTGAATCTGAAAGATCTGCAGGGTTGGCTAAAGTTACCTTTATTCTCAAATTACTGAGTGATATTCTTCTTATGTATGTACATGCAGTTGGAGTTATACTTAAACGGGATTTAGAAATGACTCAATTGCGGGGATCTAATCAACCAGATGGTCTTGGACATGGTGGTATACTGCACCATGTAATTCATCGATTGCTTCCACTCGCCATTGATAAATCTGCTGGACCCGATGAATGGAGAGACAAGTTGTCCGAAAAAGCTTCTTGGTTCCTGGTAGTTCTGTGCGGTCGTTCCAGTGAAGGGCGCAGACGAGTAATTATTGAACTTGTAAAGGCTTTATCCTTGGTTTCGAACTTGGATATTACTTCCACCTTATTACCTGATAAAAGGGTTTATGCGTTTGTTGATTTGGTGTATTCAATTCTGTCAAAAAATTCATCATCCAGCAACTTACCTGGTTCTGGGTTTTCACCAGACATAGCAAAAGGCATGATAGATGGGGGAATGATTCAGTGTCTGACTGGTATCGTTCGGGTGATTGACTTAGACCATCCTGATGCTCCCAAGACTGTGAATTTGACACTCAAGGTGTTAGAAAGCCTAACAAGGGCTGCTAATGCTAGTGAGCAATACTTTAAATCTGATGAGACGAGCAAGAAAAAATCCACAGGGTTGAATGGAAGATCTGATGATCAGGTAACTGCCCCATCAGCTGATACAACTGTGGGGGATAATCAGAATACAAGCAGTGAACATGTTGTGGGAGATATCGTACAGGTTGTTCAAGGGGATCAAGGAACTTCTCAAAGTGAAGCTAATCCTGATGGAAATCCAAACCAGTTGGTGGAACAAGATATGAGGATAGAAGTTGAAGGACCGCTAGCTTCTAATCCATCTATGGAGCTTGGGATGGATTTCATGCGTGAGGGGATGGATGAAGGTAATGTACTGCACAACACTGATCAAATTGAGATGACTTTTCGTGTTGAGAATAGGGCAGATGATGACATGGCTGATTTAGAAAATGACATGGGTGATGATGGCGAGGATGATGAGGATGATGACGAGGGAGAGGATGAGGATGAGGATATAGCAGAGGACGGTGGTGGCATGATGTCTCTTGCTGATACTGATGTGGAAGACCATGATGGTAACGGCTTGGGGGATGATTACAATGATGAAATGATTGATGAAGATGATGACGATTTTCATGAGAATCGTGTCATAGAAGTGAGATGGAGGGAAGCCCTTGATGGGCTTGACCATTTGCAGGTACTTGGACAACCTGGAGCTGCAAGTGGTCTCATTGATGTTGCTGCTGAACCTTTCGAAGGTGTTAATGTGGATGACTTGTTTGGTCTGAGAAGGCCGTTGGGTTTTGACCGCCGCCGTCAGACAAGTAGGTCTTCCTTTGAGCGATCTGTTACAGAAACAAATGGATTTCAACATCCTCTCCTTTTAAGACCATCCCAGTCTGGGGATTTGGTCTCAATGTGGTCAGCAGGTGGAAATTCATCCAGGGATTTAGAAGCCCTGTCATCAGGGAGCTTTGATGTAGCTCATTTCTACATGTTTGATGCTCCTGTTCTACCTTTTGATCATGTACCAAGCAATATTTTTGGTGACCGCTTGGGTGGTGCAGCACCCCCACCGTTGACTGATTATTCTGTAGGTATGGATTCATTGCAGTTATCGGGGCGAAGAGGGCCAGGTGATGGTCGATGGACCGATGACGGCCAGCCTCAAGCAGGTCCTCAAGCGGCTGCTATTGCACAAGCAGTGGAGGAACAGTTTATATCACAATTACGCAGTCTTGCTCCAGCTGCTATCCCTAATGAACGACAGTCCCAGAACTCAGGAGTGCAGGAGAAACGGCCAGATCTCCCTCCTGTAAGTGATAGTCAAGTAGCAGTGGAGCGTGATGACAGCCATGAAAGAAATGAAGATCAGCATCAAGTTGGGGTTGATGAAACAACACATCAAGTTAACTCAAGTTCTGACGCTGCTCCCTGTCACGAACAAGTCAATTTAGAATCTGTAGTCGAAGGTGCAGGAGAGTTCTTACAGGTACCTGAACCAATGTCAATTATGCCACCTTCAACCAGCAGTACACCAAGCGATAGCATGGACATTGGTGATGGGAATGGTGCTGCTGGTGAGCAAGTAGGGTCAATGCCAGGTTCTGTCAACTCGTCTGCAGAAATAAGTGCTGGTTTACAATGTGAAGGGGTTTCTGCTGTGCCTTCTAATGCCCATGATGTTACAGTGGAGGCTGTGGGTTGTGATAGATCCTCAAGAACAGAGGGGCAGGTTGGTAATGTGTCGGCAAGTTTTGGTTTCGATGTGCCTATTCCAGGTGATTCTCATACTTTTTTTATGCCAACAAATGTTGATGTTGATATGAATTACATTGGTGAAATAAATGAAATTGGCCATCCTATGCCTGCTTTTGAAAATCGTACAGATGAACCATCAAGGGAAAACACAACTGTTGCTCCAGAAGCTAATCAGGCTGAACAAGATTTGAATAATGAGGCTAATGGTGCTAATGCAATTGATCCAACCTTCTTGGAAGCTCTACCTGAAGATTTGAGGGCCGAAGTTCTTGCTTCACAGCAAGTTCAGCCTGTTCAAACTCCATCTTATGTGTCACCTTTTGCAGATGACATTGATCCTGAGTTTTTAGCAGCCCTTCCTCCAGATATCCAAGCAGAAGTTTTGGCTCAACAAAGAGCACAACGGGTTGCACAGCAGGCTGAGGGACAACCGGTTGACATGGACAACGCTTCAATAATTGCTACTTTTCCAGCTGATTTACGTGAAGAGGTTTTCATCTGGAACTGCATCTTTCATGACCTTGGTTGTAATGATTATTTGTCTTACATATGTAATTTTTCTCGGTCCAGGTGCTTTTAACTTCTTCAGAAGCAGTTCTGTCTGGATTGCCTTCTCCATTGCTCGCTGAAGCCCAAATGCTAAGAGACCGAGCAATGAGTCATTATCAGGCTCGCAGCCTTTTTGGGACCAGCCACAGGCTAAATAACCGGAGAAATGGATTGGGTTTTGACCGGCAGACGGTGATGGACAGAGGTGTTGGAGTCACTATTGGCCGGAGGGCAGTTTCTGCTCTTGCAGACAGCTTAAAGGTTAAGGAAATTGAAGGAGAGCCGCTTCTGGATGCTGATGCATTGAAAGCCTTAATTAGGCTATTACGATTAGCTCAGGTAAATCCATATTCCAATTATGGGTAATTGGAATGTTACTGGTTATGAAAGTTTTATGTTTATATATTAGTTGAAATATGAATTTTAGATTTTCTTTAAAAGTTGAACAAATTTATGTTTACTATTCAAGTGTGAAGCTTTTGTTGATGAATGATATTCCGTAAAGGACCTCACATGAAAAAATTTTGGTTTGTTGAAGAGTAGAAAACTGAGTGGGTTGTATTTTCTCAATTTTTGCTTTGAAAGACCTCAAATATAACACATTATTTGAAAATCACATGCATACGTGCATGTACTACATACAGTCTCATACAATCATTCATTAAATGACTATCTTCTGCTAACATGATGCTTTTTTTTTTTTTTTTTGGTGTGGTTAGCCCCTTGGTAAAGGACTCTTGCAGAGGCTCTTGTTGAACTTATGTACCCACAGTGTTACACGAGCAATCTTAGTTCGTCTTTTGCTCGATATGATCAAACCTGAGGCTGAGGGCTTAGTCGGTGGATTAGCAGCTATTAATTCCCAAAGGCTTTATGGTTGCAATTCAAATGTTGTTTATGGTCGATCACAGTTGTTAGATGGTAAGTCATCTGACGCGCCAACAGTTATCTGCAGTATATTTGTTTCTTCGATTTATGAACTAACAATTTGTTTGCTTTTTCTTCTCTTTCAATAGGTCTTCCTCCCTTGGTGCTGCGTCGAATTCTTGAGATCTTGACTTATTTGGCCACAAATCATTCTGCTGTGGCAAATATGTTATTCTTCTTTGATTTCTCTGGTGTTCCTGAGTCATTAAGCCCTATGCATGTGGAAACCAAGAAGGACAAAGGCAAGGAGAAAATTGGAGAAGCAGGATCTTCAAAAACTTCTGGAAACTCCCAGGATGCTGACATTCCCCTGATATTGTTCCTGAAGCTCCTGAACCGACCTCATTTTGTACACAGCACTGCTCATCTTGAGCAGGTACAACCTACTCTATGGTTAACCAGTTTAAAATGACCTCGGGCAGAGATTATTTTCTAATTGTATATTTAATTAAAAGTGTAAAGTCCCTTGTTAGTTGTTAGATATCCACATATCTTCAATGATACATGAGACCTTATCTGAATTTAAGATTGGAGTAATTCAATTGTTTGTAATGTCCGACTCGTCAACCATTCTGGACAAAACCTAGTACCTGCTCCATAACTATTTCTCTTCTTAAAAATTTAGAAAATAACTAGGTATATGGTAGAGAACTGCGTATTGTGTGCCAGATCTCTTGTTGTACATGTGGAGTCATAATCTTGATTATTTTATTGCTAAATCACGTCCTACATCATGATCCTTCTAAAAAAAATTATAGTTCAACACCATCTCATGTTTTTTTTTTTGGGTGCTACAGGTCATGGGCCTGCTTCAGGTTGTTGTATATACTTCAGCTTCAAAATTAGAGGGCCAGTCTCAATCTGAGGGGGTAGATAAGCCTGTTGGTGAAGCATCAGGAGATGGTCAAAAGGGTCCGCCTTTGGAATCAGAATCTGGTCAGGGAGATAAGCCTGTTAGTGGTGAATCATCAATTTCAGATGGAAAGAGGAGTACAGATACGTATAATGTTTTCTTGAAGCTGCCAGAATCTGATCTGCACAATCTTTGCAGCCTTCTTGGTCATAAGGGGTATTATTAGCTCTCTAATTCTTACAATTTTATTCTTTGAATGTATGTGCAGTATTTTTTAGATTAACCGTTGTGACTTTATATGAGTAGTTGCTCCTTTTTTATTTGCATGTCCTCTACCAACGTATTAGACCCACTCATTTCTTTGTGCTACAGTATATGAACTATGTTTTTATGAGTGTCTAATCTGAGTCCATTTACTTGATTAGGCTTTCAGATAAACTTTATATGCTTGCTGGTGAGGTGTTGAAGAAGTTGGCCTCGGTTGCAGCGCCCCATCGAAAACTTTTTGTCTCTGTGCTGTCAGAACTAGCTCATGATTTGAGTGCCTCAGCTGTTGGGGAGCTTGTCACTCTCCGGAACACACATATGTTGGGTTTAAGTGCTGGATCAATGGCTGGGTCAGCAATCTTACGTGTATTACAAGCACTTTGCTCCCTCACTTCACCTAGGGCTAGTGAGAATTCAGGACTGGAGAATGATGCGGAGCAGGAGGAGCATACCATCATGTGGAAGCTAAATGTTGCACTTGAGCCACTGTGGCAAGAATTAAGCAACTGTATAAGTGCGACTGAAACAGCGCTGGGTCAGAGCTCTTTCTGTCGAACCATGTCTATAGTAAATGTTGGAGACCATGCACAGGGTTCTTCTTCATCTCCTCTCCCCCCTGGAACTCAGAGGCTCCTGCCTTTTATGGAGGCATTTTTTGTTTTGTGTGAAAAGCTACAAGAGAACCTCTCTACAATGCTGCAAGATCAGGCGAATATAACTGCAAGAGAAGTCAAAGAGTCCTCTGGAAACTCAGATCCTTCAACTACCAAGTGCCACAGTTGTGGGGATTCTCAGAGAAAGCTTGATGGTGCTATTACATTTACGAAGTTTGCTGAGAAGCACCGCCGGCTTTTAAATGCTTTTATCAGACAGAATCCAGGTTTGTTGGAGAAATCCCTTACTATGATGCTGAAGGCACCAAGGCTAATTGATTTTGACAACAAGAGAGCGCATTTCCGGTCAAGAATTAGGCAACAGCATGAGCAACATCTCTCTGGTCCTCTGAGAATAAGTGTTCGGCGGGCTTATGTTTTGGAGGATTCTTATAATCAGTTGCGCATGCGGCCTACTCATGACATGAAGGGACGATTAAATGTCCAATTCCAAGGGGAAGAGGGTATTGATGCTGGAGGTCTGACACGAGAGTGGTATCAATTACTGTCGAGGGTGATATTTGACAAGGGGGCATTGCTTTTCACCACTGTAGGAAACAATGCAACTTTCCAGCCAAACCCTAATTCTGTCTACCAGACAGAACATCTGTCATATTTTAAATTTGTGGGCCGTGTGGTAATTCTTCTGGACTATTGACTTTTTGAAACCGGCTTTATAATTCTGTATTAAATTTCTCTTTAACATTTGCTGCTCTGATAATTCATTCAGGTTGCAAAGGCACTTTTTGATGGGCAACTTTTGGATGTTTATTTCACTCGATCCTTCTACAAGCATATACTTGGTGTAAAGGTGACTTACCATGATATAGAGGCTGTGGATCCTGATTACTACAAGAATTTAAAGTGGATGTTAGAGGTTAGTGTGCTTTTGAT
Source organism: Heteromeles arbutifolia (assembly GCA_024362995.1). Classification (NCBI taxonomy): domain Eukaryota; kingdom Viridiplantae; phylum Streptophyta; class Magnoliopsida; order Rosales; family Rosaceae; genus Heteromeles; species Heteromeles arbutifolia. The sequence goes on from JANCRC010000005.1 coordinate 2,270,429, forward strand.
CACACTGATTTTTAAGAGTTCCAAGGTTGGATTGGAATGGGTTTCGTTCTAGGTTTATATCTTGTTGACTGATCTAAGATGTAGTGGTATTCTGAACTTCTGTTTCTGCGTGGATTAAGACTCTCAGTTCCTTTGTTGTGTACGTTTCTTTTAATTTTAATTTATTTCTTGTGTGTCCAGAATGACGTGAGTGATATTCCTGACCTGACGTTTAGCATGGATGCGGATGAAGAAAAGCATATCCTTTATGAGAAAAACCAGGTATTTGAATGATATTCCTGATTTATATGTAACTTTTTATTTCTGTTCTTTCTTTTTGAAAGCTTTTGGTTTTTCACGTAGTGTTATTATAAAGTCTTCCTTAGATGCTTATCTGATTTTCATTCAGTGTTATAACATTAAATTGAGCTCACGGGTTTGACTAATGTTGTACTTGTTTGTTGTGTTTTCCTTTCTTTCTACCTTCTTGAAAAGGTTACTGATTATGAGCTGAAACCTGGAGGAAGAAATATACGGGTTACTGAAGAAACGAAGCACGAGTATGTTGATCTTGTAGCTGAACATATCTTGACAAATGCTATCCGTCCTCAAATTAATTCCTTCCTGGAGGGGTTTAGTGAATTGGTCCCGCGAGAGCTTATCTCTATTTTCAATGACAAGGAGCTTGAGCTACTCATCAGTGGTCTTCCAGAGATTGATTGTGAGTTGCATTTTGAATGAGCTTATTATTTAATAGATATGATATTTTACTTCTGTTGTGGTATCTGAATAGTAACATTGTCCTTGCAGTGGCTGATTTGAAGGCCAACACAGAGTACACTGGCTACACATCAGCATCTGATGTTGTTAAATGGTTCTGGGACGTGGTTGAAAGTTTCGACAAGGAGGACATGGCGAGACTGCTGCAATTTGTGACTGGAACATCAAAGGTAACTGTTTTGTACTACAAAAGAAATATGAAATAGTATATATACTTATCCAGATCCGCTGGTTCACGACTAAAAAGGATATTATATGGGCTTTTGTACTTTCTGATAATGTACGACCCCCCTTTTCCCTTGGCCGATCCCCTTTTTCCAACAAACCAACCCCTCCCTTTATAATGTTCATAACTTTTTTCACAGGTTCCGTAGAAAGGGTGACTTGCGTTGTTTTTACCCTGAGCATTTTACCTTGATATCAGTTGTCTATAGGCTCCATAGATCATTTTCATTTCCTGTGAACATGATTTTTGACAATGCGCATATTGTCTCATTGAACTTTGCCATTGTATAATGATTGGAAATGGCTTGTGTAGCTGATGATTTATATGTTTGCGATTTTCAGGTTCCATTGGAAGGTTTCAGGGCGTTGCAAGGTATCTCTGGTCCTCAGAAATTTCAGATTCACAAGGCTTATGGAGCTCCTGACAGGCTGCCCTCCGCTCATACATGGTTAGTGTAAACATAATTTGTTTGGTTCCGTCTTACCTTAAAAAAAATGTTCATTTCTTTGTCCCCGTCACATTCTCGTCAAGCTCGATGTGTCTAATGTGTTCCTATGTCTTTTCCAGCTTTAACCAGCTAGACCTTCCCGAGTACACCACCAAAGAACAGCTTCATGAACGATTGTTACTTGCTATTCATGAAGCTAGTGAAGGATTTGGCTTTGGTTGACAGAAGAATCTCAGCATATTTTGTTTCCCCAGCGCTCCAGTCATCGGTCGTATAGTTAGCATGTACATGTCAGTTCGACATCCTTTTTCTTTCCTTGTTTCGAATCCCTTCGCTAATCTTTTTCAAAATCAACTCAATTTAATTTTTGATTTTCATTCTAATTCTCCCCCATTCTTCGCGCAGATGAATGAACCGGTTCTGAATTTTAGCTTCCAGAATTACAGCAACTTTTGGAGAAATGGAGTGATGGATTTTGTAAAGAATTCGGAAACCATTATCTTACCGGCGGCTGGTAAGCTCCTCGGTGACAATGGATTGAAATTGTAGAAATTCTTTTGTGGATTCTTAACGTGTATGAAAATTGGGGAGTCGGTACAGATGGATATGGATGGAAAATCTCTTCTTTTTGGTGTTTATATTAGATCTCTATTTAGATTAGTCAGTTTTCTTCACTTTCTCTGACCTGAATGTTTGGTAATAAGCCTAGGAATATGTATATGTATATGTAATTCCAGATGGTTTCTTTTGGATTTTAATTTATTTGAAGGCGAGAAGGTGATTCCAATTTTGCTCAGTTTTATTTGTGCAAATGAACTTGTGGCAGTATCCCAAGCCAAACTGCGTTTGACGTTTGCTATTGGCAATGCGCATGCGTGATTCGTATAGGATACTGCAACAATGTCATCTCTTGCCTCAAAGTTGTTCTAATGATTCGTCGGATTTGTAACCATTTTTCAACAATGCAATATGCAAAAGGGACGATATCATGGCCTAACTGGTCTAACTCACAACACCATCCACCCTGTTTTTAAGCCTTTTTGCCAATATTTTCTGTAATTTTCTTTGATTTTTGTAGGAAATTCAAGTTCTCTCCTTAAAAATGCTTGATTTTCCATTGATATTTGATTTGAAATTCAAGTTAATCTGCTTAAAGATGTTTCAAGTAACCAAAGATGTTTAACGCAACGGTTGACAGAAAACGAGAAAGTGATTCTGGATTATAAAATTGCTTTTTAGTACTTTTTGGAGAGTACTTCTAAATACTTATTCATAAGAACTTGTATTTTTCATGAAGAAAATAACTCGTTCTCTCCTCTACTCTTCAACCCCCCCTCTTCTAGACTTGGAATTGAACAAATCAAATCATAAAAGAGATGCTGTGGAGACTTTTTCAAAGTGAGTCTTTTTATGGACTCTCTGCCACCTTACAGTTTAACATTAATTTTCGTATCAACATTATAAAACATTGTAGAAAAAAATATGAAGTGCCAGACAGTTCATGAAAAGTTTCACTTTAAGAGAGTCTCCGTAACATTTCTCATTAGATGATAACCAATGAAGAAAAAACAATTAGAAGAGCAAAAAGAATAATTGGGGAGTGCGAAAATTGCTATTTGAAAAATAATTTTGTCATATTTTAACAAATGCCCAACTAGCTCATAAAAAATCTCTTACAACTTTTAAAAATAACAATTTAATTAAATAAGAGCAAATTAGTAAAGTAATTTGAAATGAAAAAGAATCGTAGAAAAGAATGACGTAGAGAAGTTGTTACTTCTTCTTTTTCAGCAATTTGAAATATTAATTACTGATTTCTTTTTGGTATAAAAAATATAAAAAGATTAATTATCACTTGTCTTTGGCGGGTGGCGGGAGGTTAGTAGATTGTAATGAAGGGAAAAAAATATAAAAACTTGGCGCTTAAGGTAGTTTAAAATTTAAACTTGTGTATCCTAACTCTTTTTATCTTTCTCTCTCCTCTCTTTTTTAGCTTTCTTTTATATCTGATGAGGATTCTCTTCGGATCCTTTTTGTGGGAATCCTAAAGATTCACATATTATAGCTATTCATCATATATTATACGATCAATTTTTGTTGCGTACTATTTATATTTAATTTTAAATAAAAAATTTAAATAATTTCTAATCGCACGATCTACGATAAACAGTTGGAATATAAGATCCTAAGATCCTCACCATTTGGATCCGGAAATCCCTTTGTATCAAGCAAAGCCCCGCTTGGATTATCAAAAAAAAAAAAAAATTAAAAAAGCAAAGCCCTGCTTTTTGTATTAATGTTGCGCTGCTTTTTGCTTTGATCAGGTCGAAATTGCAGCCGGGGAATCCATATTTTCACATTTTGTTTTTCTATCAAGCAAAGCCATTGCTCGACCGAGACTCGCTTCCTCAGCTGCGTTTTCCGGTTCATCGAATATAATTTAGTAACTTCCACTCATTTTTCCCTTTCTAAGACAATAGACCATCTTAATAGTAATATAATTTAGTAACTTAAAAATTCTCTCAAACTTCAAATTTAACATCTTTAGTTATTTTAGGGCCTCTTCTTTCAGCCACTGCCTCTCAACCTCAAATATTCTCCTATTTTTCTTGTATAAATTAAAATAGTAATATCGGTTGTATAAGAAAAAAAAGAAGTTGTCAGCGTAGTTCTTTTTAAGCCAGCTCAAACAAATCAATTGGTTTGCACAGTTTGGTCGGATTGTCGTTCACCTCCAATTATTACAATGTATTAGTCTTTTGGGTCGAAAACTTTTGTGAAAGTCTTACGAGACAAAGAGAAGAACATAACTTAGATGGACCGGGTACACCGCTACAACGACGTTCTGATTCAATAACACAATATTATATAAAGTAAAATTAATTTATGTACAGCTCGTTTTGTCGCTATACTGAGACGCCATATCTACGGTTAGCCGATCCATCCAAGTTGCTCTCCAAAATGAGGTGTCAAATATAAATTAGTTATAGCCCCCAAAATGAAATCAATAAACCCTTTTTAAACCCGAGATGAAGCCTTTTAAATTTAATATGCAACGGCCATATAAATTCAGAGTCCTGAACCACTAGGGTTTTTGCCAATGCCTTTCTCTCACCACAATAACAATTACCGACAGAAATCAATGCCCTAGAACCTTGAAAGCGTCCGCCAACGGAGCACAACAACGTGACTCGCTCCTCGGCTCCATTTTTCTGCTCATCGAATTTTGTGAGTTCCTGAACTTTTTTTTTCATTTAAAATTTTCCTCTTTGTGGGTTTTTAAGATAATTTATCCTGTAAAAATGGAGGATTTGGATTTAGTTTTAGTTTTTTCAGATGGGTTTTGATTTTTCTCGTATATAGAGTGGAGATGTTTGGTTTCATCTGCAATTTTTTTAGTTTTTGATATGAATGTTGCTCTGTTGTTAAAACAGTTGCTTCGATGAGATGGAAATTGCTCTGATATTAAATTATCTTAATAATTTGCCCTATAACAATTGAGGATTTGGATTTAGTGGTCGTTTTTTCAGATGGGTTTTTGATTTTTTTGATATGAATGTTGCTTTGCTCTGCTGTTAAAACAGTTGCTTTGATCAGATGGAAATTGCAGCCTGGGAATTCAAAGTTTGAAACAATGGCTCACAATTTTCCTGACGAAATCATACATGATATCCTGTTTAGATTACCTCCTAAATCATTGATCAGATGCACCTCAGTGTGCAAGCCATGGAACTCCATGATAAAAAATCCCAGTTTTATACGCACCCACCTCAGCCGTACAATCGATCTTAATAACCAGTTTGACACCCACCTCCTCCTTCTGTACTGTGTTCTACCAGCTATTCTTTATGGCGACAGCAACTGTATTTGGGACGAAGATCCAATTGAGAGGTCTTGCAATTTGCATTATGATAACCTTGCTTTTGAGGAGTACTGCAAACTAGAATTTCCAATTCCTCCCAAGGAAGAACTGTACAATACAGATTTACACGTGTTCGGCGTTTGTAATGGGCTGGTGCTTCTTGCTGATTATAAGTATCATTTAGGTTTCATGTTATGCAACCCCTCTATGAGAAAGTCGGTGATTCTTCCTAAGCCTCATCTTAACTTCAAGATGGAGTATGGTTATATTGGTTTTGGTTTTGACGCTGTGACTAATGACTACAAGGTTGTGAGACTTATCCGTGCTCATCAATGTAAGGATCTGAATAATTTTTATGAGGTTTATTCACTGGCTGGTGGCTCATAGAGTGATCCTCGTTCTTTGGATCATGTATGTGACTTTAACAGTACTCACAGAGCCCAGGCTTTTGTTAATGGAGCCATTCATTGGAATGCATTCTGCAATTTGGCAGATGGTGGTTCTAAATATTTCATTTTGGCGTTTGACGTGGGCAGCGATTCATTTCACAGGATAATTGTACCAAAGAATTTCAGAAGGTCATGTACCGAACAATTGTCTATTTCAGGTTACGGGAAATCTATTGCTCTCTCCAAGCATAATATTACTAATACTGAAGAGCCTTATCTTGAGATATGGGTGATGAAGGAATATGGCATGGAAGAGTCATGGACCAAATTGGCAACTCTATGTCAACCAGGTCCACAAAGAGGAGTTCCCTACAGGCCATTATGTTTTAGGAAGAGTGGTGATCTAGTGTTGGCAGCGATTTTTTGTTGTTTGGATGATGTGGATGATGACAGGTATGAATTAGTTTGTCTAGACCTTGTGAGCAAGCAATGTACAAATCTTGGAATTCGTGGATATTTATATTACTATGCTGAATCTTATGTTGAGAGCTTCGTCTTACTCGACAAGACCGATGCAGTTTCTTACTGAGGAAAAGAACAGGTAACGTGATAGCATTGGTTTTTCTTTGGTTTTCATTTTCTTCTTGATATCACCGTTCGATTAACAAAGTTTGTTATGCATTGGTTGCTCATTTGCATTCATGAAATGGACATTGAACCGAAGTGGTGATTGATGATACTTCACCAATGTGGGACAACTAATGATAGCAGGACATACTAGTAGCGATAACTCTAATACTTGCTTGATGGTATATTATTTACATTTCGGATATACTTGCATTGAACATTGGTTATTGTCCTCCGTTAAGCACTGCTTTCTGAAGCTTAATTGTATTCATTCATCCTCCATGCAGGTAGAAAATGCCGTCTCTGTAGCTGCTTAGTGTTAGCCTTGCTGCTTCTAATGCTAATTTGTTCCAAAGTGCATCAAGATTTGTTACCTTTCTTATTTAACTCTGTAATTTCAAGTTTTGACTAGAAAAAGGACGTCGCTTGTACTAGGGATAATCTGCCGTGTGATGAATATCCCGTCGCTAAGTTTGCTATTGCTCGCACCTCCGACAGCCGATAAAAACTTTCATAGCTCGAATATCCTCATCTCTTTCGTCACGCTACTCTTTCCTTATATATTAGTAAGAACTACAGCTAGTAAGCAAGTCGAGTAATACAACTATTATTAGCATCAACGATAGACGTTTACATCTGCTTAAGCATGAATCTACTGGAGGTCTAGAAGGTTTAATAGATGATAAAATTAAATGGGTAAATGACAAAAAACTACCTCAACTATTGGTGTCACGACACTTTCATACCTCATTTTTTAAAATTGACAATGTCATACCTCATCTTACGAATTTGGTCCAATGTTATACCTTTGGTTAGCTTGCCGTGAATTTCTTAGTTAAATGCTGACGTGGCTTGATCCGGGGTCCACTTTTTATTAAAAAATTATTAAAAACTAAAAAAAAATCTTTTAATATTTTGAAATATTAAAATAATAAAGAAAATTAAAAAAAAAAAAAAAAAAAAAAACCAACACAAACCCGTGCCCTTCTCCCTCCCCTTTCTCTCTCTTCTCCCCATCTTCTTCTCCCCCCCTCTCCTGCAACCCAGAAAACACAGAAGGAAGGAAAAAAAAAAAAACAAAAAAAAAGAAGGTTCACGATTTTCCCTGACCGCCCTTTCTTTCTTCCCCCATCCCGTCTTCCCTAAACCCTCTGCACCCACTATCTGCAACCTCACACCCACTACCTGCAACCCAAAAAAAAAAAAAAAAATCGAAAAAAACCCAGATCCCGTTGAGGTGGAATCGGGAAACCTTCGCCAGGCCGATTCCGAGGGTGGAGAACCTGGGCGAGCAGAAAATGGGGGGAATGGGTGTGGAGGGAAGAGGGTGGGTGCGAGGTTGGGTGCGGAGGGTGGTGCGAAGGTGGGTGCCGAGGTTGGGTGCGAAGGGTGGGTGCGGGGAGAAGAGGGGGTGGGGGGGGGGGGTGGGGAGGACGAACTGAGGGTGGGAGAAGACAAATTGGTTTTTTTTTTTTTTTCCACTTTTTTTTTCTGGGTTGCAGAAGGTGGGGAAGAAGAAGATGGGGGAGGAGAAAGAGAGGGGGAGGAGAGAGAAGGGCACGGGTTTGTGTTTTTTTCTTTTTTTTTTTTTAACTTTTTTTTATTATTTTAATATCTAAAAAATATTAAATGATTTTTTTTTTTAGTTTTTAATAATATTTTATTAATTTTTTTAATAAAAAGTGGGCTCTGGATCAAGCCACGTCAGCATTTAACTGAGAAATTCACGGCAAGCTAACGGAAGGTATAACATTGGACCAAATTCGTAAGATGAGGTATGACATTGTCAATTTAAAAAAATGAGGTATGAAAGTGTCGTGACACCAATAGTTGATGTAATTTTTTGTAATTTACCCAAATTAAATTGATAGGATTTCAAAACCTTAGTGTGCAAAAAATTAAAAGTTTGTGACCTGTTTTAAAAATCACCATAAATATGAAGGGTGTAATTAGCCCTAAATTTTTTATTAAATATCTTCTCCAAGAAAGACCTTTCTTGTGCTTATCCATAAAGCTAAACAAATGTTTTTTTTTAGTACAACGATATATGTTACACTAAGAGAATGAGAGAGTTTGGCTAAGCTACATAATGAACAACCTAATTTGGTATCGAATTCGCCACACGAGATTAAATTAGTCCCTAATCAGTATAATTGTTGTAAACTTCTTGTTTAAGTGCGATTGTGTAAATATAAATTATATTTGATTCTAGTTATCATTTCCTATATGGACTTGTATTTATTTGGGCTGAAAGATTTCTTCTATCTTATTACTACAAATAAAGGCACTGCATAGGGGATAACACACACATTCCTTTACACAACCCTAGAAACACATCTCTCTCTATTTTCTCTCCTGGCCGCCGACCCTCTCCTCATCAGTTAAATATAGGCCACAACAATTTTAAAAGATAATATTACGTGATATTTAAGCAAGAACGAGTAACAAAAGAAGGGATGTCCTCGTTAGAATGTGACACTGGTACTTTTACTTGAGGAGAGGTAACAATTTCAAAAGTGAACCTATAAATAGATGATGCAGGAAGCTCATCCAACGCAATCAAAACCCTAAGCTTCCAACACTCTTTCTTCTCTAACACAACACAAGAACGAGACTCCGTTTTCTCAACTCCAATTTTCCGCTCATCGATCAAATCTTGTGAGTTCTTAATATCTTTCTTCTTCTTCTTTTTCAAGAGCAGGATTTTGTTTGTTCTCTTCTGTTTTAGTTTTTGTTATAGCAACGGTTCCCCTGAATTTTAGTTTCTTCTTCTCAATTTTATATATATATATATATATATATATATATATATATAGCTAGGTTATTGTTTGTAATTATATATTTTTCCTCACTCACTCGATCTCTATCGAATCTGCAGACTGGAAATTCAAATTTTGAAACAATGGCTCACAATTTGCCTGAGGAAATCATACACGATATACTATATAGACTACCGCCGAAATCTTTGATCATATGCACCTCGGTGTGCAAGCCATGGAACTCCATGATAAAAAATCCGAGCTTTATACGCACCCACCTCAACCGTACAATCGATCTTCATAACCAGTTTGGCACCCACCTGATCCTCCTTGTATACTGTGATCGTATGGTTAAACATTTTAGCAACAGCAATGGTGCGATTGAAGAAGAGTCGTTGGAGAAGCTTTGCAATTTACATTATGATAACCTTGCTTTTGATGAGTACTGCAAACTAGAATTTCCAATTGTTCCCAAGGAAGAACTGGGCAATAAAGTTTTAAATGTGGTCGGCGTTTGTAATGGGCTGGTGCTTCTTACGGATTGTATATTTTTTTCAGGTAACACCGTCATGTTATGCAACCCGTCTACGAGAAAGTCAGTGACCCTTCCCAAGCCTCATTATACCTTCAAAGGAGTTCGCGGTTATTATGATTGTATTGGTTTTGGTTTTGACGCTGTGACTACTGACTATAAGGTTGTGAGAATTACCTTTGAACAATGGCCCAATCCGAGTGCTTTTTATGAGGTTTATTCACTGGCTGGAGGCTCATGGAGTGATCCTTGTTCTTTGGATCACGTAAATGGACTTAAAAGAACTTGCAAACCCGTTTTTGTTAATGGTGCTATTCACTGGAAGGCATTCCACCGTTTGACAAATGGTGGTCCTGAATATTTCATTTTGGCATTTGACGTGGGCAGCGACTCATTTCGCAGGATAATGACACCAGAGAATTTCAGATGCTCAAGCGGCGAGGACTTCCATATTTCAGGTTACGGGAAATCTATTGCTCTGTCCAAGCATTATTATACTAATATTAGAGAGCCTTGTCTTGATATATGGTTGATGAAAGAGTGTGGCATGGAAGAGTCATGGACCAAATTGACAACTCTATGTCCACCAGGTCCACAAACAGGAGTTCGCTACAGGCCATTATGTATTAGGAAGAGTGGTGATCTAGTGTTGGTACCGACTGATGGTTATACTGGTAGGCATGAATTAATTTGTCTAGACCTTGTGAGCATGCAATTTAAAAATCTTGGAATTCATGGATATAGATATTACTATGCCGAATCTTATGTTGAGAGCCTCGTCTTACTTGACAAGACTAATGCAGTTTCTTACTGAGGAGAAGAACAGGTAAGGTGATAGCATTGATTTTTCTTTGGTTTTCATTTTCTTATTCTTATGCATATACCTCTAAGGTTCCAACTGACTGAGTTGATATGACCGTAAGATTCTGGCGTCGGAACAAAGTTTGTTATAGCTTTGTTGCTTGAATTATTATGGCCCTGTAATTGGTTGTTTATTCTACATCCATGAAATGGAGATTGAACCGAAGTGGTGATTGATGATACTTCAAAAACCACCAATGTGGGAGAATTAATGAAAGCAGGACATACTAGTATTGATAACTCTAATAAATGTTATTTGCCCGTGAAATCACGAGGAACTTTTCATTCTATGTTTTTGCCTTTCATGGTGCAGATCATGTAATACGTGCTTGAAGGTACCATGTAATTGTTAACATCATTCATTCGTCCTCCATGCAGGTAGAAAATGGGGCAGACAACCTTCATTACGATGCCTTCTCTGTAGCTGCGTAGTGCTAGCCTTGCTGCTGCTGATGTTAAATTGTTCCAAAGTGTATAAAGATTTTCAATCTTTGATGAAAGTGTACCTTTCTGTTTGCTAGGAGATCGTTTGGGATTTGGGTACCTTTCTTCTGAAGTTTACGAAGACTTATAATCTTTGATGAATTCGTGCTTTTCAGTTTGGTAGGAGATGATTGGTAATACATGATTAGTTTAGGATACCGTAATAATAACATCTCTTGTTTGAATATTCTTCTAATGAGTTGTCGGGTTTGTAACCATTTTTCAACAATGCAACAGGCAGAGGGGACAATATCATGACCAACTAGTCCATGGTTAACCAGTTTAAAATGATCTCGAGCAGAGATTATTTGCTATTTGTCTATAATGCCATGGCAGTTGTTAGATGTTCACATATTTAGTACTTCAACGATACGTTGATAGCTCATCTAAATTTAAAATTGAACTACCTTACGTGTAAAGTATAAATCCTTGAGATGATTCCAAAAAATAAGATAATAATTAGTAGTAGGGTACCTTACAGCACAAATGAGTCAAACGATATCGGTTTTTACTACGAAATATCTCAACCTCAATCTCAAATCACTGCCAAAGAAAAATTCACGCTCATTACCTAATGAGAGCAGTTCCATCGTGGGAAAGGCCCCCAGGCAATACACTATGCTATCCACCCAGTGAACAGTAACTGCCCTTAATGAACAGTAACCGTTTTTTGCATCTCCACCGTTGTACTTCAATAGCCCTGGCAATAGGCAATAAAATATTAGATTTTTTTTATTTATAAAATAATACAAAATAATTTTATTTGTAATTTCGGATAAGATTTTTAATCGTTCTTGTTGCGTCACGTGTCATAATCCGAAAAGACAATTATTGGTGATGAATTTCGATAAGATTTTTAATCGTTCTTGTTGCGCCACGTGTCATTATCCGAAAAGACAATTATTGGTGATGGATTTCCGATAAGATTTTTAATCGTTCTTGTTGCGCCACGTGTCATTATCCGAAAATACAATAATTGGTGATGGATTTCCGATAAGATTATTAACCAATCACGTCGCGCCACGTGTCATAATCTGTTTACAATCTTTGAGGATAGATTTCCATCAGATTTTTAACGAATGACGGCATGCCACGTGGCATTATCTACAACCTAATCCTTTCTGAATCCTCTATATAATCCATCATTCATCCTCACAAATCTCACACCAATTTTCTCAAGATCTCTATCATTATTCATAGTTTCTGCTTCATTCTTCATCAAAATCTCTGTCATTATTCATAGTTTCTGCTTCATTTTTACAATGTCTTCTTCTTTAAGGATGATGTGGGAAATCGATCCGCAAGAGGAAGAATTGTTTAACCAATCAGAAGGAATGTTCAATCTCCAGGTGGCCCAAAATGAGAGGGAAGATGATGAGGAACGCAGAAGGAGAGATGACGAAGCAAGAAGGAGCAGAGCCTCACATTTCTGTCGAGTCATCCAAGCTGTGGGTCTGATCTGCAGGCCCAGCCGTTCCGGAAACCTTGATAGAAGCAAGCAACGACGATGTACGGAGCTTTTGGACGATTATTTTGTCCGTAACAGTGCATTCCCTGATACGTACTTTAGACGTCGTTATAGAATGGAACAACATTTGTTTAACAAAATCATGATTGCTGTTTGCAACCATGATTCTTACTTTGTGCAAAAGAATGATGCTTTTGGTGCTATGGGTCTCATTCCTCAGCAAAAAATTACTGCTGCCTTGCGGATGCTTGCATATGGAGCATCTACAGACCAAGTGGATGAGATAGCGAGGATGGGGAAATCAACCATTCTTGAATCCTTGATGAGGTTTTGCGGAGCAATCGAATCTATCTACACCGCAGAGTACCTCCGGAAACCTACTGACTTGGACTTGCAAAGGCTTCTGAAGAAGAGCGAGATGCGAGGTTTTCCTGAAATGATTGGAAGCATCGACTGTATGCACTGGGCGTGGAAAAACTGTCTAAGTGCATGGCAAGGCGCTTATGGGGACAGAAAAGAAGCAAAAAGTATCATTTTGGAGGCAGTGGCATCTTTTGATACATGGATTTGGCACGCCTTTTTCGGGGTTCCGGGAGCTCAAAATGACCTCAACGTCCTTGCCTAATCCCCAGTGTTCAACGATGTCCTGCAAGGAAAGACACCAAAAGTCACGTACTGGGTCAATGGATGTATGTACGACTGGCCTTACTACCTAGCAGACGACATTTACCCAAGGTGGTCATCGTTTGTCAAAATAGTGCCATGTCCCCGAAGTGCAAAGGAAAAACATTTTGTAAGCTGTCAAGAGGGGTGCAGGAAGGATGTGGAGCGTTGTTTTGGTATCCTCCAAGCTTGATGGGCGATTGTCAGGGATGCTGCCAGATTGTTTGATGTAGAGTCGCTTTGATCCACCATGATGACGTGCATCATTCTTCACAACATGATTGTGGAAGATGAGTACGATTATGATGCCGTTGATGAATATAAGCCAGACACAATGAACAATTCCAGAACATAAATATATTGTGCTCATGACGCCACCGAAGAACCCGTGCAACACGAGCCATTAGAAAAGGATGGACATTACAATGAAAAGGGTCATTCAATGATATACTGCACTTCAAAGACCATATATGCACAATGCCCGACAAATTGACTTGATAGAACACCAGTGGGAATTGAAACAAGTTGAAGATACTTAATTTCATTTAGTGTGTTTGTTTTTATTTGGTGTGTTTATTTAATTTTATTTGGTGTGTTTTTTTTAGTTCATTTAGTGAGTTTTTTTTATTATTTGGTATGTTTATGTAATTTTATTTGGTGTGTTTATGTCATTTAAATAAATATTCTCTTAGTATAAATAAATTACCAAATTAAATAAATTTACTCTCACTTTAAATAAAGTACTAAATTCAATAAATAATAAATTATGGGCTCCGATTACAAAAAGTACTCTATTCTTCATCACTTAACCAATTTGTGGTGCTAGGATGATCTTCTCTTGTTGTGCTAGGACCATCTCCTCTTGCTCTCGCTTCTCTTGCACGCCTCCTTCGCACCATGTCCGCTTTCTCCGACTTCCAAAAATATTTAGAATTCGGAGACTTCCCTTCTAAAGGCGTGTTCATAATGTCACGATCTCGTTGAGGCATTCTTTCTTCTCTAACATGTTCCCTTTCTTGCCTAAGTAGCTATATTTCTCTCTCATTAGCTTGAAATTCTCTCTCAACAGCTTGAAATTCTTTCTTAACAGCTGCAATTTTTGCCTCATCTCTAGCCTTATCAACCTCAAATTTAGCCATTTCCCGCGCCAAAGTCAATTTACCTTGGCGAGCAAGTTCGTCTATATACTTCGCATAACCATTCTTGGAAGCACTCCTTTTTCTCTTTGAAGCCTTCTTACCTTAAGGCCTAATTGGATAACAGGTCGACCCCGACGCTTGTTCAGGGAGGGCGTTTCGGGCACTTCTTATGCGTCATCTTCATGAACATGCAAGGCATGATCAGGTGTAGAGTGTAGAGGGGTGCTGTTCATGAAACCTTTTGGACCGACAGGCGCAACTTTGAATTTTGGACAATCTTTGACAATATTCCAGCATTCCCACCGGTTGAATGATTTATTTTTGCTTTTGGTTTTGGCATTATACCAAGCTTGTGCTTGAAGTTGCTACACAATGCGGGAGAAGAAATAATTACAATGAAAGTAGGTAACAAATAAATAAAACAAACAAATAATTATAATCAAAGTAGCTAACAAATAAATAAAACAAACAAATAATTATAATCAAAGTAGCTAACAAATAATTATAATGAAAATGGCTAACAAATAAATAAAAAAAACAAATAATTATAATGAAAGTAGGTAACAAATAAATAAAACAAACAAATAATTATAATCAAAGTAGCTAACAAACAATTATAATGAAAATAGGTAACAAATAAATAATACAAACAAATAATTATAATCAAAGTAGCTAACAAATAAATAATTATAATCAAAGTAGCTAACAAATAATTATAATGAAAGTAGGTAACAAATAAATAATACAAACAAATAATTATAATCAAAGTAGCTAACAAATAAATAATACAAACAAATAATTATAATGTAAATTTGGGTATTGACACAACCCGTCCCGAAGGAGGGCGTGCTGGCCGTCACGTGAGAGTGACGTAACCATTTGCACAGTTCGGAAGCTTTAAAATACCATTGTGAATTCTGTCAGAATACCGTTGGATTCCTCGTGGCCACCAAAGCTCTGCTCTAACTCGAACCTGGAGGGGCGCAAAACAAGGTGAGTGGGTCAGTAAAATAAGTCTTTCAAAATCTTTCCTTTATCAACATATATCTATCCCCTCACTGTAAAACCTGTATACTTTCTCAGAAAATAGCATATATAAATATATATAGCTTCATAAGTCTCAAAATACCATTCTTCATCATTTTTCAGAGAAATATGCCATGCCATGTGCCAAAAACATAATATGGATGCATCAACATAAATCAGGTGAAATAATAAATCAACCGGAGACCCTGCAGTGGTCCTGTACGGCTGATTCTAAAGCTCAATATCCAATCCAGCCGGAGTCACCAACTGTGACCTGTACGGCACTGCCGGAGTCGTCAACTGCGACCTGTACGGCACTACGCTGCACATGAGTCGGAACTACCTGTAGTAGTCTGTACGACTCGGATGGTGTAATAATACGCTCTAGTGCTTCTCTCATCAATCATCTGTGCACATAATCTAAGGTCACCTACTAGTCGGAACCGTCTCTAAGGTCTGTACGACTAGCATGTCGGAACCACCTCCAGTGGTCTGTACGACTAGCATCTACTTGGATCCAAGGTGAGCGTGTGATGCGGGTGAATAACATAAGCACTAACACCAGGGGTGCAGGTTATGAGCTATCAACATAAATCTCATCAAACAATTCAATGCACCAAATGTAACTCACCTGATACTCACATGTGCATCCGCAGCACCAATTCACATATATGCATCATATAATATCAATTCACATATCTCATATAATTTCTATGCATGGCATTTCAAATCACATGATTCATATAAATCTATGCATGGCATTTCAAAATATACTTTCATTCAAAAATCGATTTCTAGGAAAACGTTAAGTATATATATATACTGAAATAAACTGCCCACTCACAGTTATATCGAAGGGTCATAACCCCTTAGCCTTTCTCGACTGTGCTCGTCTTCCGCATAAGCCTCGCCTATATGAGAAGTAACCGAAATAACGTTAATTAAGCACATAACCAACTTTCGCTAATAACTTCTCATATATTGCTCAAATTGGGTATATGAATATACCACCGTGACCTACACAATCTCAGGAACATCCCCATATTTTTAGAAAAATTTTCCGACCACCCACGCGCCGGCGAAGGCACGGTCAGACGCGCCGGCCACGCGCGGGCACGTGCCAGGCACACTGACGGCGTCAGTTAACGCCGTCAGGAATATTCCAGGAATATTCCGTTAACTCCTAACGGTTTCCGTTAATTTTGACTGACGGCGTCAGGAATATTCCGTCCAACTGACGGAATATTCCGTCGTCTTCTCCGGCGACTCGCCGGCCGCCGGTGGGTTCGCCGGATTCTGGGTATTTTTCCAACTATGGTTTCTCACTCATTTTTCATCCATTTTTCATGCAATTGGTACCAAAATGAAGCTCTAAGCATGTAAAACACATCTAAACAAGTTTCAAGGCTTGAAAATCACAGGATTTTACCTGAGAAAGCTCGATAGCTCGGCACACTTTAAAAACCTTCGATCTCGGTCCTCCGACGTCCAAACTCTACCAACGAAGTACCCCGAGACTCGTGAGGACCTCCTTAAGCTCACTGTGAGCTTGAAATTCCCTGAAATGCAAGATTTTACGTGTGCATGAACAGTGCACATTTTCGGGGTTAGGATTTCACGCCTAATCCGAGGGTTACAAGCTCCAAATTTGGTACCAAACTACTCAGGGGTTAACAAGGATCAAGAATCTAACCTTTTGGGCTTCGATCTGTGAAGAAATGGACGAGTTCCAACTCCGTCCGTACGTGCACAGTGCACGGGGAGAGTGTTCCGAGAGAGAGAGAGAGCTTACGGGGGAGAGAGAGAGGGAGAGGGGTAGTTAGGTGTGTGGTCAGCAACCCTAGCCACACAAAACCATAACAATTATTTTCCAAATAAAATTTTCCAAAACTTAGGATAGGACAATAAAACCAAAGATAATGTCACATACCATAGCAATTTAAGGGCAATCCCGTCATTTCACATCATCGATAAAATAATTCTGGGACGGGCTGTTACAGGTATAGTACAAACAAATAAATAATATATTGTTACCTGATCCGCTAAATTTTCCCCCACTTCGAAGATTACCACTAGCTTGTGCCAAGGCGTCTTTCCACGTATTAAACGATTGGCTAAGTAATTTCCAACAATTGGACATCAATTCTTTGGTTCTTTTCCCACCAATTTTCTCAAGAAAATTGGTATGAATAAGACTCTACATTTCTCGCAACTGCATCTCATTACCTGTAAGAGAATCATGAGTAACTTCAACCCAGCTAGTACACAACACAACATCTTCAATAAGCGTCCAATTCGTACTTGCATCAGTAGTCATTTTGTTGGAAAAAAAATTGGATTGAAACTTTGAGAGAAAGATAAGAATGTGGTTGAAAGTAGTTGAGAAAATATGAAATTGTGGTGTAAGGTAGAAGATAATGAGAAGGTATTTATAGAAAAGTAAAATCATTTTTTTTTAATTTTTCAAATTTTTTTCTTCTGATTTTTATTAATTTTTTACATTTTTTAATTTTTTTTAATTCACATAATTAATATCTACTGTTGGATTAATTTCACGTGGTGTAGCTGCTCTGAAGGCACACAATTGATGTAATAAAATAATTACATTAACATGCTGACTGTTAAGGTTCACATTCTAATACTACACCACGTGAAATTGCGTTAATCGCATCACTTACATGTCTATCAACATCGAAAAGATTTCTACCGCTACTTTTGGAGGAACAAGCTAACACTTACTCTGAATCCAAATCAAATGTGAATAGTAAGATGTGAACTATGCGTGGGTCATCTAGCAGAGCCAATAATTCAAGTTTTTAATTAGCAATTAAATAAACAGCCGAAAACGACGTCGTGTCCTTGCTCATCTCTCTTCCCCCCCCCCCGCCCCCCCCTTTCAGATTTTGTTTTCAATCAAGCAAAAACCCTCGCTCGACCGAGACTCGCTTCCTCAGCTGCGTTTTCCGGCTCATCGAATACTGTGAGTTCCTGAACCCCTTTTTTTTTTGGGTTTATTATTTATCCTATAAAAACTGAGGATTTGGGTAGTGTTCGTTTTTTTCGGATGGGGTTTTTTAATTTAGACGCAAGTTTTAATTTTTTTTAGTTTTTGATATGAATTTTCAGATGGAAACTGCAGCCTGGGAATTCAAAGTTTGAACCAATGGCTCACAATTTTCCTGAGGAAATCATATTTGATATCCTGTTTAGATTACCTCCTAAAACATTGATCAGGTGCACCTCAGTGTGCAAGTCATGGAACTCCATGATCAAAAATCCCAGCTTTATACTCACCCACCTCAACCGTACAATCGATCTTAATAACCAGGTTGGCACCCATCTCCGCCTTGTGTACTGTGCTCGTATAGTTAAACGGTCTAGATTCCGCCATGGTGACCTTGAGTTATTGGAGGAGCAATGCAATTTGTAGTATGACAACCTTGCTTTTGATGAGTACTGCAAACTAGAATTTCCAATTGCTCCCAGGGAAGAACTGCGCAATAAAGTTTTAGACGTGATCAGCGTTTGTAATGGGCTGGTGCTTCTTGCTGATAATAAAGTTTGTTCAGGTAACACCTTCATTTTATGCAACCCGTCTATGAGAATGTCAGTGACCCTTCCTAAGCCTCATTATACCTTCAAAGGAGATCCCGGTTATTATTATTGTATGGGTTTTGGTTTTGATGCTGTAACCAATGACTACAAGGTTGTGAGAATTACCATTGATCATAGGGAGGATCAGGATCGGAGTACTTTTTATGAGGTTTATTCACTGGCTGGAGGCTCGTGGAGTGATCCTTGTTCTTTGGATCACGTATTATTACTTAACCATATTCGCAAACCCCATGCCTTTGTTAATGGTGCTATTCACTGGGATGGACGGCGCCGTTTGACAAATGGTGGTTCTGAATGTTTCATTTTGGCATTTGATGTGGGCAGCGACTCATTTCGCAGTATAGTGACACCAAAGGATTTCAGAAAGTTATACAGCGAGCATTTGTGTATTTCAGGTTACGGGAAATCTATTGCTCTGTCCCACTCTTATTATACTGAAATTATAGAGCCTCGTCTTGATATATGGGTGATGAAAGAGTATGGCGTGGAAGAGTCATGGACCAAATTGACAACTCTATGTCCACCAGGTCCAGAAGGAGAATCTTTGTACAGGCCATTATGGTTTAGGAAGAGTGGTGATGTAGTGTTGGTACTGACTGAAAGTTTTGTGAATGATGATAGTAGGCATGAATTAGTTTGTTTAGACCTTGTGAGCAAGCAATATACAAATCTTGGAATTCATGGATATAGATATTACTATGCTGAATCTTATGTTGAGAGCCTCGTCTTACTCGACAAGACTGATGCAGTTTCGTACTGAGGAAAAGAACAGGTAAGGTGACGGCATTAGTTTTTCTTTGGTTTTCATTTTCTGGTTCTAATGCATATACCTCCAAGTTTGTTATGCTTTTGTCGCTTGAATCATTATGGCCCTGTAATTGGTTGCTTATTTTACATTCATGAATGGACATTGAATTATTTTACATTCATGAAATGGACATTGAACCGAATTGGTGATTGATGATACTTCAAAAACCACCAATGTGGGAGAATTAATGAAAGCAGGACATACTAGTAGTGATAACTCTAATAAATGTTATTTTCCCGTGAAATCACGAGGAACTCTTCATTCTACGTTGTTGCCTTTCAAGGTGCAGACCATGTAATACTTGCTGCTTGATAGTAGCATGTTTGTCTTTGGATATTTTTTTACATTTTGTACATACCTGCATTGAACATTGGTTATTGTCCTCCGTTAAGCACATTCGTTCGTCCTCCATGCAGGTAGAAAATGGGGCAGATAACCTTCAAGACTCTTACGGTGCCTTCTCTGTAGCTGCGTGGTGCTAGCCTTGCTGCTTCTATGTTAAATTGTTCCAAAGTGTATCAAGATTTTCAATATTTGATGGAAGTGTACCTTTCTGTTTCCTAGGAGTTTTTTGGGATTTGGTACCTTTCTTATTTAGCTATCTGTAATTTCGAGTTTCGACATCGCTTGTACTTGGGATTTATCATGTAAAATATGTTTACCCCACTCTAATTAATTCTGAAGCCCTTTGTGGTAAAACCTTACACCTGTTGGATTGGGCAGGTGGTACAGGTGGGGACAGTATCGGTGTCGTTAAAGTGGGGCTGGTCCGGCGATCCAAAAATTCTAACATAGTATCAGAGCCCACGGTTGCGAGCCTGTGCAAGCCAACGAGCTTGTGTGTGCAAGCCAATGAGCTTGTCATCACCGGGAAGAGGGGGAGTGTTAAAGTCCCACACCGGTGGTGGGAAGAAAACCAAAGGGATTTAAATATGTTGGCTGGCCCGGCTCCAAAAATTCTAACAAGAACTGTATACATTTTTACACATGGTCCGCGCTTGTAATGGGTTGGTGCTTCTTGCTGGTGATAAGGGGCGTTTAGATTTCACATTCACGTTATGCAACCCGTCTATGAGAAAGTTAGTGACCCTTCCTAACCCTCATCTTAACTTCAAGACGGATTATGTTTATATTGGCTTTGGTTTTGACGCTGTGACTAATGACTACAAGGTTCTGAGACTTATCCGTGGTGATAAATGTAAGGATTTGAAAACTTTTTATGAGGTTTATTCACTGGCTGGTGGCTCATGGTGTGATCCTCGTTCTTTGGATCACACATGTGACTTTAACAGTATTAGCAATCCCCGGACTTTTGTTAATGGAACCATTCATTGGGTTGTATTATCCGGTTTGGCAGATTGTGGTTTTGAATGTTTCATTTTGGCGTTTGACGTGGGCAGCGATTCATTTCACAGGATAATGGTGATAACAGTTCACAGAGAACCGAAGAAAAGCAGAAAACTTGAAGAGAAAGAAAGAGAATTGCAGAGAAAGAAAGGGATATGAATTTCTGTATATTGCGTGAATGAATTTTACAAGATTCTTACACAGTTATATAGCTCAATGGCTGCCTTATCTCTTAAGCTACTAGCACTAACAGTTTTAACTAATCTTCCCACCAATTCTAACTAACTTCCAAATATATCAACTGCCTTACTTAACAGTTTGCCATATCAGCACACTTTTACCTTTTTAACCATACTACCCTTCTTATCAATCGACACTGGTCAATATCCCCCCTCAATCGTAACTTGGGTTACTAAGTTTAAGATTGTAACAGTGCTTCACAAAGGAGGGACCATGCGACCCCTTGGTCAATATATTTGCAGATTGGTCTTCAGTAGGTATGTAAGAAACTTCCAAATCACCTTGCTGCACCTTCTCCCGAACAAAGTAATAATCCGTATCCAAGTGTTTAATTCTAGAGTGAAACATTGGATTTGCACTCAATGCAATTGCAGACATGTTATCACAATGTATAATTGGTGGTGTTGGCAGGAATACCTCCAAGTCTTTCAAAACTGCCCAAGTTAAATCAGCAGCAGTATGAGCCAAAGCCTTGTATTCAGCTTCAGTAGAGCTCTTAGAAACAAAACTTTGCTTCTTTGATTGCCATGATATTGGATTATTACCAAGGAAGACGAGATAACCAGTCACTGATCTTCTAGTATTTAAGTTTGCAGCCCAATCCGAGTTTGAGAAAGCATTGAGATTTGATTCTGCATCTGCTGAATAAACAATACCAGATTGCACCGTACCTTTAAGATACCTCAAAATTCGTTTCCCAGCTCCAAGGTGAATATCAGTTGGTGACTTCATAAATTGACACACAGAATTGACTGCAAACGCAATATCTGGCCTAGTAAAGGTCAAATACTATAGAGAACCTACTATACTTCTGTAAAGTGTAGGATCATTCAATAGCTCACCATCTGTTATGAGCAAGGAATTGTACCAAAGAATTTCAGAAGCTCTTGGACCCACCAATTGTCTATTTCAGGTTACGGGAAATCTATTGCTCTCTTCAGGCATTAATTTATTGATACTGGAGAGCCTTGTCTTGAGATATGGGTGATGAAAGAGTATGGCATGGAAGAGTCATGGACCAAATTGACAACTCTAAGTCCATCAGGTCCACAAGGAGGAGTTGCCTACAGCCCATTATGTTTTAGGAAGAGTGGTGATGTAGTGTTGGTACCGAATGATGGTTGTGGCGATGGTGATCATCAAGATGATAGTAGGTATGCATTAGTTTTATCTAGACGTTGTGAGCAAGCAATTTACAAATCTTGCAATTGATGGATATAAATATTACTATGCTGAATGTTATGTTGAGAGCCTCATCTTACTCGACAAGACCGATGCAGTTTCTTACTGAGGAAAAGAACAGGTAAGGTGACAGCATTGGTTTTTCTTTGGTTTTCATTTTCTTCTTGTTCTAATGCATATACCTCTCCAAGGCTCCAGTTGAGTGTGACACGATATGACCATTTGATTAACAAAGTTCGTTATGCATTGGTTGCTCATTTTACATTCATGATTTGGACATTGAACCGAAGTGGTGATTGGTGATATATACTTCACCAATGTGGGACAACTAATGATGGCAGGACATACTAGTAGTGATAACTCTAATACTTGCTTGATAGTATATTATGTACATTTCGGATATACCTGCATTGAACATTGGTTATTGTCCTCCGTTAAGCACAGCTTTCTGAAGCTTAATTGTATTCATTCGTCCTCCATGCAGGTAGAAAATGGGGCAGCTAACCTTCAAGACTTTTACGATGCCGTCTCTGTAGCTGTGTAGTGCTAGCCTTGCTGCTTCTAATGTTAAATTGTTCCAAAGTGTATCAAGATTTTCAATCTTTGATGAAGTGTACCTTTCTGTTTGCTAGGAGATCGTTTGGGATTTACCCTTCTTATTTAACTCTCTGTAATTTCAAGTTAGACTAGAAAAAGGACATCGCTTGTACTAGGGATTTTCTGCCGTGTGATGAATATCCCGTCACTAAATTTGCCATTGGTTAGAAATAACCTTTTTTTCCCCCCTTTAATTTGTGCGGTTTACACTAACAGAAAAGTTGCTTGTTACAATCTGCAAAGATCTGATGCTGTATTGCTCCCTTTATTAACGCCAGCTCTTGATTTCTGTTTCCAGATAGTTTCTTCCATGCAAAGTAATCTGTCAAAATTGAGGGTTTCCTGAGAAGCAATGCTGATCATTCTGTGTTCGTAAAAAGGAGAAAAGAGGAAAATACTGTTCTTCTAAGGTGCATTTGTTGTCCTGGACCATCTCGAACTGGACTAAGTTCAGGAACTAAGTTAGACTGGCTTAGACTAGACTAAACTGGATTAACTTAGGCGAGATGAAGTCGTAGCGAAGGTCTTAGCAGGCCCATGGGTTTCGGAGGGTCTCGTTAAGACCTTCTAGCAAAGTAAATAATCCACTCGAGTCTGGGTTTATCCCAATAAATTTAGTTCGTGTGCGTGACAAACACGGGACTACACTAATGTGTAGTCCAGTCTAGTCCAGTAAGAGTTAAGGAGCCAAAACAAACACACCCTTAGTGTACTCAGTTTAGAACTCTAAATTAACTAAATTTATATATTAGTAAGAATTGCAGCTAGTAAGCAAGTTGAGTAATACATCTATTATTAAGTTGAGCAAGCTTTCGCTAATTAATACTAATCAAAACAAAAAACTAAGGTCAAAATTCGCATAGAGATGATAAACGTTTACATCTGCTTAACCATTAATCTATTGGAAGTCCAGAAGGTTTGATAGAATTTCAAAATCTTGGTGTGCAATGTGAAAAATTAAAAGTTTGTGACCTATTTTAAAAATCACCATAAATATGAATGGTGTAATTAGCCCTAAAGTTTTTATTGAATATCTTATGGGAAATTTTATTTAAACATATATAACTTATCTCTGCACTCAACTTAAATTTTAAATGTAAATTGTCTTTTTTATCCTATTGCATAATTACCATCAAGTATAAAGTGAAATTAATAATAAAAGTAAAATTTATTAATAAACCCACTGTCGATTCTAAGGACAACTGAGGGCCTGAGGCTTCGAATTGAGGAATTTGAAATAAAGAATTTGGACAAGCATAAAACCATCCTCTCCTACTCCCCAGTCCCCACAACCTTAAAATCATCAAGCTCTCTCTTCTACCCAAACAATGTCAACGAGGTTAAAACCGATGACAAATTTCAACAGCTAGAGAAATCGCTTTCTTGCAGGCCTTAAGAGGGAACATGAATTGTGCGAGGAATCATAATGGATATATTCATGGAAATGCCACTAAGCAAAATTATTGTCCAGAAGAACTCATGACATTATAACCCTAATACTAGCTTAAGCATTTGAGGTTAATAAACATTACAAACCAGACAAAAGAACCCATTCTATATAATTTCTATCTTTATATAATTATTATTACTAATGTATGTGTATTTATAAAATGATTTTGAGTTATGGAGTAGAGTTTAATTACTGTGGCAATGGGACGAATGAGTGAGTTTGAATAGGTCTTGTTTATGAAGCGGCAATGGGATATGAACAATGGGAATCCAATTCAGAAAAAGCACACTTTGAATGAATTGCAGAATAGTGATTTGGAGTTTTTGTTTTTTAAATGGGTCTATAGATAAATTAACATATTAAATTAGGTTTGCGAGGGTAGTTTAGGTATTAAATTTGGATTTAAAGAGATATTGATAGTTTAATTAATAATAATATAGGTGTACAAAGTAAGTTAGGTATAGAAAGATGTTACATGAGTTCAAATAAAATTTCTCATATCTTATTCAAGAAATACCTTTCTCGTGCTTATCCATAAAGATCCATAAAGCTAAAAAAAGGCTTTTAGAATGAAAGAAGCGCTTAACTATTTAATTAGATGATGCAGGAAGCTCATCCAACGCAATCAAAACCCTAGCTTCCAACACGTTTTCTTCTCTAACACAAGAACGAGACTCCGTTTCCTCAACTCCAATTTTCGGCTCAGCGATCAAATATTGTGAGTTCTTAATGTCTTTTTTTTTTCCTTCTTTTTTCAAGAGCAGGATTATGTTGTTCTCTTCTGTTTTAGTTTTTGTTATAGCAACAGTTCCCTTGAATTTTAGTTTCTTCTTCTCAATTATAGCTAGGTTATTGTTTTGTAATTATATATATTTCCTCACTCAGTCTATCTCTATGAAATCTGCTGCCTGGGAACTGAAATTTTGAAACAATGGCTCACAATTTGCCTGAGGAAATCATACACGATATACTATATAGACTACCGCCTAAATCTTTGATCATATGCACCTCGGTGTGCAAGCCATGGAACTCCATGATAAAAAATCCCAGCTTTATACGCACCCACCTCAACCGTACAATCGATCTTAATAACCAGTTTGGCACCCACCTCCTCCTTGTGTACTGTGCTCGTATGGTTAAACATTTTAGCAACAGCAATGGTGAGATTGAAGAAGAGTTATTGGAGGAGCATTACAATTTGCATTATGACAACCTTGCTTTTGATGAGTACTGCACACTAGAATTTCCAATTGTTCCCAAGGACGAACTGCGCAATAAAGTTTTAAATGTGGTCGGCATTTGTAATGGGCTGGTGCTTCTTGCGGAATATAAATTTTGTTCAGGTAACACCGTCATGTTATGCAACCCGTCTACGAGAAAGTCAGTGACCCTTCCTAAGCCTCATAATAACTTAAAAAGATATCGCGGTTATCATGATTGTATTGGTTTTGGTTTTGACGCTGTGACTAATGACTACTAGGTTGTGAGAATTACCGTTCATCAATGGGATGATCCGAGTGCTTCATATGAGGTTTATTCACTGGCGGCAGGCTTATGGAGTGATCCTTGTTCTTTGGATCACATAAGGGGACTTAAAAGAACTTGCCAAACTGCTTTTGTTAATGGTGCTATTCACTGGCAGGCATTCAAGCGTTTGACATATGGTGGTTCTGAAGATTTCATTTTGGCGTTTGACGTTGACACCAGAGAATTTGAGAAGCTCATGTGGCGAGCACTTGTATATTTCAGGTTACGGGAAATCTATTGCTCTGTCCAAGCCTTATTACAGTAATATTGGAGAGCGTTGTCTTGATCTATGGGTGATGAAAGGGTATGGCGTGGAAGAGTCGTGGACCAAGACAACTCTATGTCCAGCAGGTCAACAAAGAGGAGTTAGGTACTTGCCATCATGTTCTAGGAAGAGTGGTGATGTAGTGTTGGAACCGATTGATGGTTATTGGTATGCTGATGAAAGGTATGAATTAGCTTGTGTAGACCTTGTGAGCAAGCAATTTAAAAGTCTTGGAATTCATGGATATGGACATTTCTATGTTGAATCTTACGTTGAGAGCCTCGTCTTACTCGACAAGACCTATGCAGTTTCTTACTGAGGAAAACAACAGGTAAGGTGGTATGACGGTTTCTGTTTAGCTGCCAAGTGATGACATAATGTTCTTCAGAAGTTTATGAAGACTTTGAATCTATTGCTTTTCTTTCTGTTTGGTAGGATATGATTGGGAATTTGGCCCCTTTTTACCATTTGCATTTCCATTGAATAGAAGTTCTTTCTCGTTGTTTCCAAACAAAGTCCAAAGTAAGGAGACTCTCTTCAAAGTGGAATTCTCTACCACCTTATGTTTTTATGATTGTAATTACAGTAACTTCAAAATTCTATTGGAAATAGAGAAATGCTAAGGAGACTCTTCAAAGTGAGACTCTCCATCACCTCATGTTTTTGGCACAATTCTCATGTCAATATCATAAAACATTGTGGAAAAATATGAGGTGGCGGAGAGTCCTTAGAGAGTCATACTTTGAAAGAGTCTCCTTAGCATTTCTCTTGAAAATATATTTGTTCACCACCCTCAAATGATGGGGACCACTCTATTTTTGTATTATTTGATGAGTTTAAATTTCGAAATTTGCGTAGTAGATAATAAGTAGGATGATAAACATTATTATTACTTGATGATAGTGAGCAAAAATACACACAATTCGATTAATTTTTCAAATTCAACATCTTATATATTAGTCACGAATCTATCCAACTAAAACATATGTGGTCAGTCTGTAAGCGGTAGATTCACATAACGGTTAAGGCCTTTTTCTTTTAGCCACTACCTCTAAAGTTCAAACCTTCTCTCCTTTTCTAAGGGCAAATTAAAATATTAATATTGCTTATATAAAAAAGAAAAAAGTAGTCATCTTAGTTCTTTAAAGCCATTTTATAAGTTCTCCAAAGCTTCACCAGATCAATTATTACAGTCCGGTTTATTTTAGACTGTTTGACTTTATACGTGGTCAAATACACTTAAATTTGACACTACGAATAAATTCTATAGTAACATTCTGATTTAATAACATAATATTATACAGTGACATTCTGGTTTAATAACATAATATTATATGAAGTTAGATTAATATTTGATATTGTATTATCAGACCGAAATTAGTACCATTAGGCCGAACGTGGTGTCGTTAGACCGAGACGCCACATTGATTGCTTAAGGTCCATACATCTAAGATACCCTCCAAAAATAGGGGGCCAAAGTAGAAGTTACATAAATTAAAGCGGTAAAGTTTATCATTAATCCCTGTATAAACACAATATGAAGGCCTTTAAATCTCCAACGGGCATATAAATACAGAGAGGGAGATACACAGGATCTTCCTTCCACTAGGGTTTGTGCCGACGGCTTTCCCTCACCTACAGAAAGCAACGCCCTAGAACCCAGAAAGCCTCCATTTTTTCGGCTCAGCAATGCCGCAAAAGTGTTAGAGAAGGAGTCTTGTACAAGCAAATCGTTTATCCTGAGGTTAGGAATAATTATTGTAATATAATTCTGATTGTATTCCTGTTTTATAGAGATCCTTACTTGTAACTAAGTAACCACATTTGTATAAATATACCTTTGTGCTACGAATATAATTATAAGATTATAATTTCTTTCAGAAGGACAAGGCTCGCTTCCTTAATTCCAATTTTCGGCTCATCGAATTTGTGAGTTTCTAAAGTCTTTTCTTCTTTTTCTGGTGTTTTTATTAGAAGAGCTTATTTCCTATAACAATGGTGGATTTGGATATAGTGTTCGTTTCTTCAGATGGATTTTGATTTTATTTATTTATTTATGGAGTGGAGATATTTGGATATTTGGTTGCTCTACTGTTAAAACAGTTGCTTTGATCTTTACTGCATTTCAATTACATTTAACGTAATAATTTCCAAAGCAAACCTAATGCAAGGATATTTTGCTCTACTGTTAAAACAGCTAACTGTTTGATCTTTGCTACTCCTCATATTGCCAATTGGTTTTATAGTGGAACCTCAACGTTCTTCGTAGAATCAGAGTAGGCTGTCCCACATGTGAAGCCAAATGGCCACAGGCGCTTCACGTCACCTCATTGTGTTGTCCACGTGATAGGCTTGAAAATTCGCCATGTGAGGGGGCGGGTTGAGAATGAATCCCATATTGATGGGAGGAGAGACCTTGTATGGGCTTATAAGAGGTTGGGCTACTCCCAATATTGTCAATTGGTTTTATGGTGGAACATCAACCTTCTCCACAAATATTGTGATTCCTAATGTCTCTTTTTTCTTTTTCTTTCTTTTTTCAAGAACAGGATTTTGTAGTTCTCTTCTGTTTTAGGTTTTGTTATAACAACATTTCCCTTGAATTTTAGTTTCTTCTTCTCAATTATATCTAGGTTATTGTTTTGTAATTATATATATTTCCTCACTTACTCTATCTCTATGAAATCTACAGCCTGGGAATTCAAATTTTGAAATAATGGCTCACAATTTGCCTGAGGAAATCGTACATGCTATACTATATAGACTACCGCCTAAATCTTTGATCAGGTGCACCTCAGTGTGCAAGCCATGGAACTCCATGATAAAAAATCCCAGCTTTATACGCACCCACCTCAACCGTACAATCGATCTTAATAACCAGTTTGGCACCCAAATCCGTTGACTCCACTGTGTTCCTAGAGCTATTCTTTCCAGCAACGTCAACGTTCGCGCAGACGAGCCAAGGGAGGAGCATTACAATTTGCACTATGACAACCATGCTTTTGATGAGTACTGCAAGCTAGAATTTCCAATTGTTCCCAAGATGAATAAATTTCTTCGCGTGGTTGGAATTTGTAATGGGCTGGTGTTCCTTACTGATGATAAGGACCGTTTAGGTTACACATTCATGTTATGCAACCCGTCTATAAGAAAGTCAGTGACACTCCCTAAGCCTCATCCATCCTTCGAGACAATTGATCCCGTACTATGCTTGTATTGGTTTTGGTTTTGGTTTTGATGCTGTGACTAATGACTACAAGGTTGTGAGACTTGTCACTGTTCTATGTGAGGATATGAATACTTTTTATGAGGTTTATTCACTAGCTGGAGGCTCATGGAGTGATCCTCGTTCTTTGGATTTCGCACATTTAGCTATGAATCCTAGAAAATCCCATCCTTTTGTTAATGGGGCTATTCATTTTGAGGCATGGCGCCCTTTGACAAACTTTGATTATGAATATTCCATTTTGGCGTTTGACATGGGAAGCGATTCATTTCGCAGGATAATGGCACCAAAGAATTTCAGTATCCCAGGGACCACGCAATTGTTTATTTCTGGCAACGGAAATTCCATTACTCTGTTCCAGCCTTCTTTTACTAGTACCGGAGAGCTTTGTCTGGATATATGGGAGATGAAAGAGTATGGCATTGAAGTGTCATGGACCAAATTGACAACTCTAAGTCTACCAAGTCCACAAGGACGAGTTTTCTACAGGCCATTATGGTTCAGGAAGAGTGGTGATGTAGTGTTGGTTCCGATTAATATTTTTTGGGATGATGATGATAGGTATGAATTAGCTTCTCTAGACCTTGTGAGCAAACAATTAAAAAATCTTGGAATTCAGGGATATAAATATTATTATGCTGAATCTTATGTTGTGAGCCTCGTCTTACTCGACAAGACCGATACAGTTTCTTACTGATGAAAAGAACAGGTAAGGTGGTACGACGGCTTTTATGTAGCTGCGAAGTGATGATAATATTATTCAGAAGTTTATGAAGACTTTGATCTATTGCTTCTCTTCCTGTTTGGTAGGAGATGATTGGGAATTTGGCACCTTTTTACCATTTGCTTCTCTTTCTATTCAATGTGCATGTAGTCACTCTTTCAATCTTGTATCTGCTGCATGGTTTATTTCAACAATCTCGCTTCTACTTTCGAGTTTCGACTAGATTAAGGATATCCCGGTTTCATGGTTCTAAGTTTCTCTGTTTGTGATTATGCGGATTTGTTGTCGTTTCATGCAAGTTTTATTTCCCATAAGCAATGGTTTGTCAGTATATTAATATTTCGAAACATACTATTTAAATTTGTGTCTTCAATGCGAAAGGAGCAAGAGCTAAAAGAGGAAGCTTATTTTGACAACCAAAAAAATAGAAGAGAAGCTTATGCTTTTTTTTCTTTTTTTTTTTTTCTTTTTTTTGTCAAACGATAGATTTTTTAGATTATATGTTAGATTAGGGAGTCGACGAGGTTCAAACCTATGTTATGGTGCAAGGACAACACTCATCTCCAACTAAATAAAAAGAAGTTATTTTAATTAACGAAGTACTTTCAATGTGCTAAATCAAATCTATGCTTACACCTAGCTATTTGGTTAATGGCAAACTGAAGCTTTATTATTAAATCATCAAAGATGAAAATTTCTTTGGCAATTTAATATCTACTACAACATTTTGTAGGTTGAACTTATTTCCCAAATTTCTAAACCAAGTTTTGTAAACCAAATAACGTGTATGTTGGTTATTGGATTATTACTTAAGCGTTGATTAACGTGCTTATTTACTATTGGTGACTCATCATTTGATTTGTAAATTTTGTTTAAAAATTTGGTCTCCCTAACATGTCATTTTTCCACTGGTTTGTGGAATCATGGCTTGGGGACAAGGGCAGAGGAGGGAGGGTGAGAGAAAAAGTTTTGCATTGATGTTTTGTTATTTCAAAAAAAAAAAAAGAAAAAATCATCTCGATAAATTAAAAGAATTTCTATTCAAATCCATCAAAATTTATAAAATAAAGGGATGTTAACAAAATAGTCCTGGTACTATTCACTTTTAACGTTAATGATATTTTTACTCTAAAAAGTCACTCCTGGTACTATTCACTTACAACACTTTTTGTCATTTTGATTAAAACTCAAAGTTTTCATACCATTTTCATTAGTTTTCCTTAAAATAAAGTCCATACAAATCCTCAAAAATTCATATAAAAGTTCATACAAGATCTCATGATTTAACGAATCCTATTAAATCTATCACTTTCGAAAATCTTTTAAAATCTTTTAAAAATCTAATTTGACTACGTCCCCTTAATTTGAGAAATTATAGTGCAGTATAATACTACCACATGACAATGCCAAATGATAGTACTTACTAATCAAACACAAACAAAAGGAATGCTAACTACCTTCCCCCATTTGCCTTTTCCTATTTACCTTTCTCATTCATCACTTGATAGGTGTATTCCATTAACAATTAAACTACATAATTAATCCATTAATTAAAATGATGAATTTTAATTTTCCATGAAGTATATAGTTTAATCTGTTAGTTGAATATGTGATGAGTAAGAAAAATAGATAAGAAAAGGCAAATGGGGAAGGTAGCTAGCATTCATCCATATGGACGTGTGAAGGAAACTGATGAGCGTCCTCATCTGAATTCATTCTCACATTTGTCCCATTCTCTTTTCTACCCAAATAAATATTAATTTTATTGATGGATGAACTAATGAAGGCCAAGGCCTAAAAAACGAGTGAATAAGATGAGGCTGATGTAATTTCCGATTAGTATTCAGTCACCAGTGGAGCGCCAGTGACGGAGACGATATCACAAAATGAAGACAATATATAGGGCGAGAGAGGAGGAGGAAGAAGAATGAAGGGACTGTGATTTTTTTCCGGTGGGCGGAGTGCAGATAGAGGATGTCGGGGAGAAGGTCATAGGGACAGTGAATGAAAATTTTAACACCATGTCCATATTTGATTAGTAGTACCACCATTTGGCATTGCCACGTGGTAGTACTAAATTATAATTTCTCAATCGGCAACGGCTAACATAAATACAGAGTCCTGAACCACTAGGGTTTTTGCCGACGCCTTTCTTGTTAGCTTTATATGGTTGTATGGTTAAAAGACTATGCAGGTGATGATAAGATCAAGAGCTTAAATCCTAACCTGAAGAAGCTCCAGTGGCCATGGTGATGTGATTCGAGAAGAAGAAACTGGGAGGAAAAACACCAAGCCTTCTACAAACTCCTAATCTTATGACAATGCTCTATGGGATGGGAAGCCTTAGAGCATCTCCAAAAGAAATGTTAAAACTGCCACGTAGACATACAACAGTAAAAAATGACAGCAAACTCTCTCAAATCGAGCCTTCAATTTCTGACGTGACGTTGAGTCAGGCAAAGCCTTTTGATGTCAAATTTGACAGCAGATGTCAAATTTATTAAATAATTTTTTAATAGATTAATATAATATATAATAAATACTGTAGTGTTTTCAAGTATTTGATTGGTCGCCTCAATCATTGAACCCCACAAAAAGGAGAAATTTTTAGTTGTGACGGGAACACGGATGGTACACCACGTGTTTTTATGCAAATGGTAGAAAATTTTAATTTTTAAGTTATTAATATTTTAACACACATAACCCACCATTTATATAGGGACATGTGGTATACCACCTCGTGTGACGGTCACACTGAAAAATCTCTCCACAAAAAGATTTAAAAAAAATATTGATTGGTTGTCTCAATCATTGGACCCCACAAAAAAAAAAAATTATTGAATGACATTATTATTTAACATATCAGGTGGAGCAAAATATTGTGCAATATGTCAAATTGCCACATAAGGCATCAAATATCATTTTGATGTTTGAAAATGTTAATTGTCGTAGTTCTAGGGTTTTTAGGGACCGATATTTATACTAGTAAAAAAGTTAGAGTTTCCGTACATGAAGGAAACCTAAAAGCCCTCTTTCTTGGTTTCCAAGTAGAATATCATAATCACATTCAATTGAGAACTCCATCAATCCTACTTAGAATATAAGTCGTGATCAAATCACAATCTACATTATTCTCAAATTATACATTCTTATTCAATATAGTCGACCACTTAAAGGTTGATTCATATTGGATAAATCCGACATTTCACTCACTACAATTACCTACAGAAACCGATGCCCTGGAGCCTAGAAAGCGTCCTCCAACGCAGCACAACAACGTGACTCGCTTCCTCAGCTGCATTTTCCGGCTCACAGAATACTGTGAGTTTCTGAAGCCTTTTTCTAATTTTTTTTTTTAAAAAAAAAAAATCCTTTTTGGGTTTTTCAGATGGGTTTTGATTTTTCTCATATATAAAGTGGAGATGTTTGGTTTCATCTGCAATTTTTTTAGTTTTTAAAATGAATGTTGCTCTGCTGTTAAAACACTTGCCTTGATTTTTACTTCTTTTCCATTTTAGATTATTTTTTTAAGGAGAAATTAGGTTCTCGTCCTTCTTTTTGCTACTCCATTAAATTAAAATCCTATTCATTTTCAATTTTTTATCAAGGTCTTTGGGTATTAATAACATCATTAATTATTTCAATAATAAAATATTTTTTTATTTCTAAACATATTCATTTAATGTTAAAAATGTTACAATTAGTATATTTATATTTATGACTAAATTTTTTATCATATATTTTTAGTTTTAGTTTGTACCCATTTTTAATTTGTAATTCTTTTTTAACTTGTAACAATTTTCTTTTCAGTTTTAATTTGTACCCATATATTAATTTCTTTTTGTGCCCATATTTTTTAAAGTTTATTTGTATTTGTACCCATATATTTTTTTTATTTGTACTTTTTATTTTGCTAAATGTACCCATGCTAATTCTATGTACCCATTCATGTAAAACTTTTTAATCTTAAAATGTACTCATTCTTAAATATACCAGTTTGTTATATGTAAAATGTACCCTTTTTTTTTATATAAAATCTATTCAATTTTTTTCTAATCCATTTTTAAACTTATATGGTACATTCTTTTTTCTTTGATTTTAAAATGTATCAAGTTTAATCGAAGAAATTTACTAATGTTATTAAGCCTAATATCTTCTTTTTTTTGTGATTTTGAAGAATGTACCCATGTTTTGATACAATAAATTTTTTGGTTAATTTTGATGAATGCACCCATGTTTATATATATATACACACACACAATAGTATATTTATATTTTAATATTTTTAATCCCACAAATTATGGTTTTTTTAATTTAAAATCTCATTTATATAACACAACTAAATTTTTTTAATTTTTAATTTAAAAAATATAGTAACGTACATAAAAATAAATTATTACATCAATTTCAGGGACCTTGATCAAAAATTAAAAACCAACAAGGTTTCAATCAAACAATATTCATAACTAAGGACCGCATCCAAAGTCTCTCTATATATTAAGTCGCTCTTATTTTATCTGTATGGAAATTGCAGCTTGGGATTTGAAAATTTGAAGCAATGATTCACAAATATCCTGAGGACATCATACATGATATCCTGTTTAGATTACCTACTAAATCATTGATCAGATGCACCTCAGTGTGCAAGCCATGGAACTCCATGATAAAAAATCCCAGCTTTATTCGCACCCAACTCAGCCGTACAATCAATCTTAATAACCAGTCTGACGCCCACCTCCTCCTTCTGTACTGTGTTCGTACAGCGCCAATCGAGGAGCATTGCAATTTGCGTTATGACAACCTTGCCTTCGATGAGTACTGCAAGCTGGAATTTCCAATTCTTCCCAGGTAAGAACTGTGCTATAAGTTTCTACGTGTGGTCGGTGTTTGTAATGGGCTGGTGTTCCTTGCTGATCATGAGGAATATTTAGGTTACACATTCATGTTATGGAACCCGTCTATAAGAAAGTCAGTGACCCTTCCTAACCCTCATCTTACCTTCGAGACAATTAGCAAGTATTATGCTTGTATTGGTTTTGGTTTCGACACTGTGACTAATGACTACAAGGTTGTGAGACTTATCACTAAGCTGTGAGGATCCGAATATTTTCTATGAGGTTTATTCACTAGCTGGAGGTGATCCTCGTTCTTTGGATTTCGCATGTGAAGTTGTGAGTCGTCCCAAACCTCAGGCTTTTGTTAATGGTGCTATTCATTGGGAGGCATTCTGCCGTTTGACAGATGGTGATTTTGAATGTTTCATTTTGGCGTTTGACGTGGGCAGCAATTCATTTCGCAGGATAATGGCACCAAAGAATTTCATAACCTCGTGCTCAACGCAACTGTTTATTTCAGGTGACGGGAAATCTATTGCTCGGTCCAAGATTTATTCTACTAATACTGGAGAGTCATATCTTGATGTATGGGTGATGAAAGAGTATGGCATGGAAGAGTCATGGACCAAATTGACAACTCTATGACCACCAGATATACAAAGAGAAGTTCCTTACAAGCCATTATGTTTTAGGAAAAGTGGTGATGTAGTGTTGGTTCCGACTGATAGTAGTATTTTTTTATTATGGTGATAGGTGTGAATTAGTTTGTCTAGACCTTGTGAGCAAGCAATTTGGAATTCATGGATATGAATATTACTATGCTGAATCTTATGTTGAGAGCCTCGCCTTACTCGACAAGACCGATGCAGTTTCTTACTGAGGAAGAGAATAGGTAAGGTGGTACGACGGGTTTTGTGTAGCTGCGAAGCGATGACATCGTCGCGCATAATATTCTTCAGAAGTTTATGAAGACTTTGAATATATTGCTTCTTTTCCTATTTCGTAGGAGATGATTGGGAATTTGGCACCTTTTTATCATTTGCTTCTCTTTGACCTGTTCTATATGTCTGTAGTAACTGTTTCAATCTAGCATCTGCTGCCTGGTTTATTTCAACAATCTAGCTTCGACTTTCGAGTTTCGACTAGATTAAGGATATTCCGGTTTCATAGTTCTAGTTTCTCTGTTTGTTGTGATTATGCGGATTTCTTGTAGTTTCATGTGGCCTGTCAGTATACTAATATTTCGAAACATATACTATTTAAATTTGTGTCTTCAACACGAAAGAAGCAAGATCTAAAAGAGGAAGCGTATTCTTGACAACTAAATAAAAAGAAATTTGAAAGTCTTTATTCGCGAAGTACATTCAATGTGCTTCTCCAAATCATACTTAATGTTTAGGGTTTAAGATTTCGATCGATTTTACTCTAAAACCGCAATGTGACAATTTCAATAGAATGGTTTGGTTCAATCGGTTTTACAAAAGTCATTGAGCCATATTACAGCTGATCATTATACAAGGGATAATCCCTCTAGCTTGTTAGTTTTTGTGTCCACCCAAAGGAAGAAGAAAACAATTTGATTTGAGAACCAACAAAACAAATGACATTTAGTATCACTGGAGGTGGGCATGCCACAAACATGTCACATCCCGGCCCGAGGTGGATCACTTTCCGGGCCCACTCCACCACCGTAGCACAATATTGTCCGTTTTGGGCCCCGACAACGCCCTCACGGTTTTGTTTCTAGGAACTCACACGAGAACTTCCCAGTGGGTCACCCATCATGGGAGTACTCTCGCGCGCTACTCGCTTAACTTCGGAGTTCCGATGGAACCCGAAGCCAGTGAACTCCCAAAAGGCCTCACGCTAGGTAAAGATGAGAATATACATATGAGGTTCACATGATCCACTCCCCTGGGCGATGTGGGATCTCACAATCCACCCCCCTTAAGGGCCCGCCGTCCTCGTCGGCACACACGCGGTCAAGGTTAGGCTCTGATACCAAATTGTCATATCCCGGCCTGGGCCCCCACCACATCCCGGGCTCGACTCCGCCATAGCATGATATTGTCCGCTTTGGGCCCCGACGACGCCCTCACGGTTTTGTTTCTGGAAACTCACATGAGAACTTCCTAGTGGGTCACCCATCATGGGAGTGCTCTCGCGCGCTACTCGCTTAACTTCGGAGTTCCGATAGAACCCGAAGCCAGTGAGCTCCCAAAAGGCCTCGCGCTGGGTAGAGATGGGAATATACATATAAGGCTCACATGATCTACTCCCATGGACGATGTGGGATCTCACAAACAGATCGGTTATACTTAAACAACAAAAGTGCAAGCTTGAACCAATTATAATAATATAAATTTAGAGCAAATGACACTTTATCGCAGTATCAGAAAACTATATTGTATCTGCAAACCATTCTCCCTCCTAACAACTACAATTTAACCCACTAAGTGCAACTTGGTGCAGGTTCGTTTCCAACCAATCTCCCTCCTAACAACTAACAATTTAACTCAGTAATGCTATCATTTGTAAAAATAAATAAATAAGTATAAATATGGTATTTTTAGCAATTTATTTGTAAAAGTGACTTCTACAAACCATTTTTGGTAGCGTCCAAAGTAAATAGAAAATAATTGACTCGAGAATTAACTATGATATATCAATTCGATCATACATTGAAGACACATATACCATGTATTGACGAAATATCACTTTCATATTAACAATATATATACAACAATAAATATCAATCCCAAACTAAAAATTGATTGTCTTTAAATCTCCAACGGGCATATAAATACAGATATTGAGACTACGGAGGATCCTTCCTTCCACTAGGGTTTGTGCCGATGCCTTTCCCTCACCTAAAGAAAGCAACGCCCTAGAACCCAGAAAGCCTCCACTTTTTTCGGCTCAGCAGCGCCGCAGAAGAACGAGGCTCGCTTCCTTAACTCCAATTTTCTGCTCATCGAATTTGTGAGTTTCTAAAGTCCTTTCTTTTCTTTTTTTTTTATTTTCTGGCCTTTTTTAAGAGCTTATTTCCTATAACAATGGTGGATTTGGATTGAGTGTTTTTTTTTTTTTCAGATGGGTTTTGATATTTGGTTTCATCTGCAATTTTTTTAGTTTTTTATATGAATGTTGCACTGCTGTTAAAACAATTGCCTTGATTTTTTTACTTCTTTTCAATTTTAGGTTACTTTTTTTTTTTTTTTTTTTTTGTAATTAAATTCACTCTTATTCTATCTATATGGAAACTGCAGCTTGGGATTTGAAAGTTTGAAGCAATGATTCACAAATTTCCTGAGGAAATCATTCATGATATCCTGTTTAGATTACCTCCTAAAACGTTGATCAGGTGCACCTCAGTGTGCAAGTCATGGAACTCCATGATAAAAAATCCCAGCTTCTTACGAACCCACCTCAACCGTACAATCTCTCTTAATAACCAGTTTGGCACCCACCTCCGCCTACTCCACTGTGTTCCTAGAGCTATTCTTTCCAGCAACGTCAATATTAGCGTAGACGAGCCAAGGGAGGAGCAGTACTATTTGCATTATGACAACCATGCTTTTGATGAGTACTGCAAGCTGGAATTTCCAATTTTTCCCAGGGAAGAAATGCACAATAAATTTCTTCGGGTGGTCGGCATTTGTAATGGACTGGTGTTCCTTGCTGATGATAAGGATTGTTTAGGTTACACCTTCATGTTATGCAACCCGTCTATGAGAAAGTCAGTGATCCTACCTAAGCCTCATCTTACCTTCAATGCAATTGGCCCTTATTCTGCTTGTATTGGTTTTGGTTTTGACGCTGTGACTAATGACTACAAGGTTGTCAGACTTATCACTGATCAATGTGAGGATCCAAATACTTTTAATGAGGTTTATTCACTTGCTGGTGGCTCATGGAGTGAGCCTCGTTCTTTGGATCACGTATGTGAAGTTAGAGATCCTCGTAAACCCCAGGCTTTTGTTAATGGAGCCATTCATTGGGAAGCATGTCGCCTTTTGAAAAATGGTGATTATGAAGATTTCATTTTGGCATATGACTTGGGCAGCGATTCATTTCGTGGGATAATGGCACCAAAGAGTTTCCGTAGCTCATGGACCACGCAGTTGTCTGTTTCGGGTGACGGGAAATCCATTGCTTTGTTTCAGCTTTATTTGACTAATACCGAAAAGCTCTGTTTTAATATATGGGTGATGAAAGAATATGGCAAGGAAGAGTCATGGACCAAATTGAAAACTCTAAGTCCATCAGGTCCACAAAGAGGAGTTCGCTACAGGCCTTTATGTTTTAGGAAGTGTGGTGATGTTTTGTTGGTACCAACTAATAGTTATTGGGATGATACCGGTAGGCATGAATTAGTTTGTCTCGACCTTATGAGCAAGCAAATTAAAAATCTTGGAATTCATGGATATGGATATTACTATGCTGAATCTTATGTTGAGAGCCTCGTCTTACTTGACAAGACCAATGCAGTTTCTTACTGCGGAGAAGAACAAGTAAGGTGATAGCATTGGTTTTTCTTTGGTTTTCATTTTCTTCTTGTTTCTAACGCTTATACCTCCAAACTCCAACTGACTGTGACAAGATATGACCATTAGATTCTGGCATCGGAACAATGTTTGTTATGCATTTGTTGCTTGAATTATTCTTGCCCTGTAATTTGTTGCTTATTTTACATTCATGAAATGGACATTGAACCGAAGTGGTGATTGAAGATTCTTCAAAAACCACCAATGTGGGACGATTAATGATAGCAGGACATACTAGTAGTGATAACTCTAATAAATGTTATTTGCCTGTGAAATCACGAGGAACTCTTCTTTCTACATTGTTGCCTTTCAAGGTGCAGACCATGTAATACTTGCTGCTTGATAGTAGCATGTTTATCTTTGCAAGTTATTTACGTTTTGGATATACCTATATTGAACATTGGTTATTGTCATCCATCAAGCACAGCTCGTTGAAGCATAATTGTATTCATTCGTCCTCCATGTAGGTCGAAAATGGGGCAGATAACCTTCAAGACTTTTACGATGTCTTCTCAGTAGCTGCGTAGTGCTAGCCTTGCTGTGTAGTGCTAGCCTTTCAAGTGATTGAAAGTGTACCTTTCTGTTTGCTAGGAGATGTTTGGGATTTGGTAACCTTCTTATTTAACTATCTGAATTTCGAGTTTCGACTAGAAAAAAGGACATCACTTGTAATCGGGATTTTCTGCCGTCCCTTAATGATGAATATCCTGTCACTAAATATGCTATTGGTTAGAAATAACCTCTGTTTCCCTTTAATTTGTTTGGTTTACACTCGTAGAAAAGTTGCTTATTACATTCTGCAAAGATTTTTTGTTGTTCTGATCCCTTTGTTAACCGCAGCTCAGTGCTTTGGATATGTTGGTGACAAATGTTGAGTG
Organism: Heteromeles arbutifolia; assembly: GCA_024362995.1. Lineage (NCBI taxonomy): Eukaryota > Viridiplantae > Streptophyta > Magnoliopsida > Rosales > Rosaceae > Heteromeles > Heteromeles arbutifolia. Next base: position 2,310,912 of record JANCRC010000005.1, read on the forward strand.
CATTATATCCTTTTCTTGATTACAAACCTTCATCTTGATGTCCATTCTTGTGAAGCTTGCACCCTCTACAGCTGAGAAAAACTTTCATATCTCGATATCGTAGCTCGAATGTCTCCATCTCTACTCTTTCCTTCAGTGAGTGTAATGGTACTCCAAAGGGTATTATCAATGACTTGAAAACCACGAGACTTGTTTATTGCCCCATAGATGTTTGATCTTCTGTTTCTTAGGGTTCAATTGGAAGTGTTTTTAAAATGATTGAAAGCGCTTTTGGTGAAAATGTTTTTGAAATCAATCATTGGTGAAAATACAAGGAAACCTAAAAAAGCATTTTGTAATAAGCATATGACTGGTTATTTTTCCAGGAAGCACTTCAAGTATTTTTGAAACGCAATTTTTTTCTTTCTAAAAGTACTTTTAGTCATTTTGTGAACACTTCCAAACGAGTCCTTAATTAAATTGAGGACGTGACAACCACGAGACCTCCACATAGACCAAGAACAGTCAGTATGGAGCTTCAAGTTCTCTTAAAATGACAGTTGCACAATTTGGTCACAATGGTAAGTGTGGCTTCCATGTATCATAAAAACTGGGTTCCACATCTGCTTGATCATTAGTCTACGGGAGGTCCAGCGGGTCTAATAGACAATATAAATTGAAAGTTTGTTATCCATTTTAAAAATCACGATTCACCATAAATATGAAGGATGTAGTTAACCCCAAAGTTTTTATTAAATAACTTCTTCAAGAAATACCTTTCATACGCTTTACCATAAAGCTAAAAAAATGCTTTTAGAATCAAAGAAGCACTTTTAACTATTTAGTCCCTAATCAGTATAATAATGTTTCAAACGATAATATTACGTAGTATTAAGCAAGAAAGAGTTACTAAAGAAGGGATGGCCTCTTTAGAATTTTGAATGGTGCTTTCACTTGAGTTGCAAGAAAGGAAAATTAATCACCATAAAAAACTAGGTAGTAGTTTTCAAAGTGAACCTATAAATAGGACAAAGATCCTCTTTCGATCTCACTGCTAAGAGTCTAGAGATTAGGCAATCTGGACCACTCAAATTGAATATAAATGTCTTCATTAACTCATTTTACTGGACTACTCACACAAACCAAGGACTCCGGGTCTCTCTTTCACATAAACTAAGGACTTGGATTTCCTACTCTTTAGAAGGTCGATCCAAATTCCTATAAATCGATGATGCAGGAATATCATTCAACGCAATCAAAACCCTAGCTTTTAGCACTCTTCTTCTCTAACACAACACAATAACGAGACTCGGTTTCCTCAACTCCTATTTTCGCCTCATCGATCAAATATTGTGAGTTCTTAATGCATTTTTTTTTCTTCTTTTTCAAGAGTATGATTTTGTTTTTCTCTTCTGTTTTAGTTTTTGTTGTAGCGACAGTTAGTTTCTTCTTCTCAATAATTGCTAGGTTATTGTTTTGTAATAGATTTCCTCACTTATTGCTAGGTTATATATTTCCTCACTCGGTCTATCTCTATGAAATCTGCAGCCTAATTTTGAAACAATGGCTCACAATTTGCCTGAGGAAATCATACATGATATACTATCTAGACTACCGCCTAAATCTTTGATCAGATGCACCTTTGGTGTGCAAGGCATGGAGGTCCACGATAAAAAATCCCAGCTTTATTCCCTCCCACCTCAACCGTACAATCTATCTTAATAACCAGTTTGGCACCCACCTCTACTCCACTGTGTTCCTAGAGCTATTCTTTCCAGCACCGTCAACGTTTGCCTTGACGAGCCAAGGGAGAAGCATTGCAATTTGCACTATGACAACCATGCTTTTGATGAGTACTGCAAGCTAGAATTTCCAACCGTTCCCAAGATGAATAAATTTCTTCGCGTGGTTGGAGTTTGTAATGGGCTGGTGTGCCTTGCTGTTGATAACGACCGTTTAGGTTACACATTCATGTTATGCAACCCGTCTATAAGAAAGTCCGTGACACTTCCGAAGCCTCGTCTATCCTTCGACACCATTGGCCCGTACGATGCTTTTATTGGTTTTGGTTTTGACGTTGTGACTAATGACTACAAGGTTGTGAGACTTATCACTGAGCAACGTGAAGAGCCGAATACTTTTTATGAGGTTTATTCATTAGCTGGAGGCTTATGGAGTGATCCTCGTTCTTTCGATCACGTATGTGAATTTCCTTGTAAAACCCAGGCTTTTTTTAATGGTGCTATTCATTTTGAGGCATTCTACCGTTCGACAAATGGTGGTTTTGAATGGTTCATTTTGGCGTTTGACGTGGGCAGCAATACATTTCGCAGGATTATGGCACCGACGGATTTCACAGCCTCAGCGTTAACGCAATTGTCTATATCATGTGACGGGAAATGTATTGCTCTATTCAACCTTTATGAGTCATTTCTTGTTGGCCCATACCTTGAGATATGGGTGACGAAAGAGTATGGCATGGAAGAGTCATGGACCAAACTGATAACTCTACGTCCACCAGATATACAAAGAGAAGCTCCCTACAAGCCATTATGTTTTAGGAAGAGTGGTGATGTAGTGTTGGTACCGGATGGTCCTACTTTTTATTATGGTGATCCGTATGGCATAGTTTCTCTAGACCCTGTGAGCAAGCAATTCAAAAGTCTTGGATTTCTTAATTGCGAATATTACTATGCTGAATCATATGTTGAGAGCCTCGTCTTACTCGACACGACCGATGCAGTTTCTTACTGAGGAAAATAACAGGTAAGGTGGTACGACGACTTTTGTGTAGCTGCCAAGTTATGACATAATATTCTTCAGAAGTTTAACAAGACTTTAATGAATCTGTTGCTTCTCTTTCTGTAGTAACTGTTTCAATCTAGTAACTGGTGCATGGTTTATTAATTCTAACAATCTCGCTTCTATTTTCGATTTCAACTAGATTAAGGATATCCTGGTTTCATATATCTAGTTTCTCTGTTTGTGATCATGTGGATTTGTTGTCATTTCATGTAAAGTTGTTTTTTTATTCATAAACTATGGCGTGTCAGTATCTTAATATTTCGAAACATTACCATTTAAACTTTTGTCTTCAACGTGAAAGGAGCAAGATCTAAAGGAGGAAGCTTATGCTTGGCAACTAAATAAAAACAAGTTTAAAAATCTCTAATTAACTTAGTACGTTCATTGTGGTTCATTAAATCATTCTTAATTTTTAGGTTTAGGGTCCAAGATTTTCAACCTAAAGACTAATTATGACCAAACGATGGTTTAAGTTTTTCAACTTTTAATTTTGCAACTCACCTTAATCGCCCCATCTATCCTCCTAAGTAGAAAGGAGAACATATTTACAAGCTTTATCTGAGACTAAGCCGAGTCACTTAAACCAAAAAGCTCGATCTCATTCCACAAACGAGGTAACATTAGCTTGGCCTTGAAGAAATCATTTGAGTCGAGCTTGACAGTATACGAGCTTTATTCGAGATTGAGCCGAGTTTGATTTTGAGTAATAGGATTCGAACGGAACTTAAGGATTTTGATATTCGGCTTAACTCGACTCATTTACACCCACGTGAGAAAGTCAAGAAGAATCATAACTATAATAGTTAAACCGAAAATATTGGAGCAATGCTCACTGAATTTTGGCCCAATTGGAGTTTTGGTTCTTGAACTAAAAATTCGTGATCCCTAAACTTGTAGTAATTGTTAAACCGAGAAACTTGGAGCACTAGTTCTTGATCCTTGCTGAATTTGAGCTTTGGTCCATCAACTAAAAATCCGTGACTATTGATTCCTAAAATAAAAAAAATAGAAAACTTCATTTTAATCATTTGCAAAGATGACTTTTAGATTAAAACCATGAGTAAGATCAAAATTTAATTTTAGTCCCTTGATACATTAATAACCTCATTTATTAATTATATTTTGATTTTTTAATTATTTCTCTTTTTCTTCCTAATTTTATGTCATTATAATTATAATTTTCATTAATATATTTTGTTGTAAACATTTAGATAAATTAATTTTTGTTATACAATATATTTCGATGTACTTTGTCTTCTTCATTTAGGTGCATTATATTTAAAATACATTTCGGTACATAGATTTAGGTACACACATTTCCGTACATACATTTTGATACAAACATTTAGGTACATTAATTTAATATAATGCATTTCGGTGCATACATTTCAGTACACACATTTAGATACTTTAATTTAATATAATATATTTTGGTGCATATATTTCGGTACATACATTTCGGTACTAACATTTAAATATATTAGTTCAATGTAATACATTTCGGTACTAACATTTAGGTACATTAATTGAGTCTTTCAAGTTTGAAGAATGTTAAATACAATTAATAAATTAAAAAACTCTTTTTTTGGTCAAAAAATAAATTAATATTTGTATATTAATACATTTAAATATTTAATGGAAGACATTAAATAAATGCACATTAATTATTTTGAATTAAGGACACATCAAGGGATTATAGTCAATATATAATCTAATATCAAGTTTATTTTAAATTTCAATCTTCTTAAAAGTTTAATGACACACCCCGACCCGAGAATCAGGGCGTGCTGGCCGTCACAAACGTGACGTAACCATTACGCAATGCGGAAGCAATAGTATAAAGAGTATGAATAATTAGAAACCGAATACTAGCAGTACACTCCTAATGATATGCTACAGAGAGAGTTAAAGTATGAAATGCACATAATCAGAGCATAAGGTTCAAATGCAGTCAAGTAGGACAATTACTAAGTTACAACACCCGAAGGTGAATCCTACATGAGTGAAGTCCGTCAGAACAGCCGTGGGAATCCTCGAGAGCCACCAAACACTCCTAACTACAACCTGGAGGGGCGCAAAACAAGGTGAGTGGGTCAGTAAAACAAAGCTTTCAAAATCTTCCTTTAAAAACATAAATATCCCCTCGCTAGAAAAACCTGTATACTTTCCCAGAAAAATAGCATATATAAATATATATATAGCTTCAAAAATCTCAAACACCCTTAATCATCATTTTCCAGAGAAATATGCCATGCAATGAACCAAAAACATAATATGGATGCATCAACAATAATCAGGTGAAATAATAAATCAACCGGAGACCCTGCAGTGGTCCTGTACGGCTGATTCTAGAGCTCAATATCCAATCCAGCCGGAGTCACCAAACTGTGACCTGCACGGCCCTGCCGGAGTCGCCAACTGCGACCTGTACGGCACTACGCTGCACATGAGTCGGAACTACCTATAGTAGTCTGTACGACTCGGATGGTGTAATAATACGCTCTAGTGCTTCTCTCATCAATCATCTGTGCACATAATCTAAGGTCACCTACTAGTCGGAACTGTCTCTAATGGTCTGTACGACTAGCATGTCGGAACCACCTCCAGTGGTCTGTACGACTAGCATCTACTTGGATCCAAGGTGAGCGTGTGATGCGGTGAATAACATAAGCACTAACACCAGGGGTGCAGGTTATGAGCTATCAACATAAATCTCATCCAACAATTCAATACACCAAATGTAACTCACCTGATACTCACCTGTGCGTCCGCAGCACCAATTCAAATATATGCATCATATAATATCCATTCACATATTTCATGTAATTACTATGCATGGCACTTCAATCACATGATTCATATAAATCTATGCATGGCATTTCAAAACATACTTTCATTTTAATTTAAATTCTGGAAAAAAATCATTAAGTATATAGGTGTATAATGAAAACAAAACTGCCCACTCACTGGTATGTCGCAGGATCGTAACCCCCGTGACGCCTCTGACTGCGCTCGTCCTCGGGGTAGATCTCACCTATATGCGAAACAACTATAAAAACGTTATTTTAAGCACATAACCAACAATTCGAAATAACTTCTCATAAAATGCTCAATTTTGGCATATGAATATACCAACGCGATCTACACAACCTCACGAACATCGTGATATTTTTAAATAAATTTTTCTAGGGCCCACGCGCCCTCACGCGCTGGGGAGGCCACGGCCTCACGCGCCCCCCACGCGCATCATCTTCAACCTCCCGACGCCGGAACAGTGCCACCGGCGCCGAATTCTGGGCAACCCTGCAACTGCCATTTTCTCACTCGTTTTTGCACCATTTTTCATAAAATTTTCACCAAAATGTCACAAATCATGAGAGGAAGAAGGCTATACCTCTTTGGAACCTCAAAACCTTCCAAATCGCGTCGGGGGAATTTCACCAAAACCGGCCACCTTCGAACCTTGTGATCCCGACGTCCCAAACCTTCAAACGAAGCACTCCGAGCTTCGTGGGGACCTCTTTAAGCTCGTGGTAAGCTTGGATTGTCCTAAAATGCAACCATTTAAAAGTTGGTGAATAGTGACAATCACGGACCTCGTGATTCCAGCGTGAAAACGTATGAAACCTTACCTGAAATGGGTACCAATGGGTTCGTATGGTCTCTAGGAGTATGATGGTGGTCTCAACCACGTCGATCCGTGAAGGTTTGATAACCTTTGGGGTTGTCCGTACAGTTCGAATGAGAAGGGAGAGAGAGACCGAGAACATGCGGGAGAGAGGGAGAGAGAGAGTGAAAAAAAAATGAAGGTGTGGTCTACAAAACCCCAACCACATAAAAAATATTCCAAATTAATTTCCAACTATTTTTCCAAAATAAACTTAGGATAGGACAATAAAACCCAATGAAATGTCACATACCGTAATAGATTCAAGGGCAATCCCGTCATTTCACATCCTCGATTAATTAATTCCGGGACGGGCTGTGACATTTAAAGTTCAAAAACCCCTAAAAAAAAATTAGATGAAAGTTCAAACGGTGTTGGTCAAAAAACTATTGTTCCACATTATAAAAAATTCAATGATCAATGCTCATGAATTTTTAATTCACGCAAGAAGGCTCCAATTATCTCTAAGCCTATAAACAGGAGAAATTTTTAGTTGTGACGAAAACACGGATGGTACACTACTTGTTTTTATGTAAGCGATGGAAAATTTTAATTTTTAAGTTATTAATCTTTTAACACACATATCCCACCATTTATATAGAGACACGTGGTGTACCGCGTGACGGTCGCATTGAAAAATCTCCCTATAAATGGTTCGCGTGTAATATACTTCAGCCGTTGGATGTTATAATCCAACGGTTTCTGTCACTCGCGCTCACCGGCGCCCAAACATAGGCCGTTTGAGTCGGCTCTTTGGTTTTCCAGTGAAGGAAGAAGAAAAGGCGCCACTGAAGTAAATTCCCAATGTTGTCCTCAACGGCTAGGCCAAAGCAATTCTCTCTAGTTTCCCACGCAGTTTCAAAGCTCAGAGGTTTCCATGCTTTCTCCCAGAAAAATCCCAATCCGAATCTCGGAGCCGACGGCGCCAAAAGCATCGCTCGGGAAAATCCACAAGCCTCCGGTACGTAACTTTCTGTGGGCCTTTTTCGAGATTGAAGTTTTGATTTTGGTGCACGATTAGGCTTTTTTGGGGGGTTGAACTGTTGAAATTTGAGAAACTATGGCAGTTTCTTTGTGTCTCTCCGTTTTGAGATTAAAGTTTTGATTTTTGGGCACATTTCAAACCGTTAACATTTGGGGGATTCAGGTTGAAATTTGTGTGTTTTCTTTCAGTGTTTTGTTTTGCTTTGCTTTGAGATTAAAGTTTTGATTTTGGGTACTGTGTGTTTGTTTTCGAAACTCGGTCACTTGGTCCCTCAGAAACTCATGAATTTTTAGGGGAGGGACCCAACCCAAGTGCTGAGTTTTGAAGACTTATGAGACCATTTGCGATAAAAACCCGCTAAACTGTTGAAATTTGGGAACTGCAGGTTCAGAAATGGAGAAGAGCATATATGCAATTCTGACCATTGATCGTTGGGTGTCACTGAACCACATGGAGTATAGGATGGCTTCTCTCAGACCAGTTCATGGAAAGCTGGCTTTGAAGTTTCTAAATTGGGTCATCGAACAACCTGGTTTGGAACTCAACCATTTGACTCATATACTTTCTGTCACAACCCATATACTTGTTCGAGCTAGAATGTATGATTCTGCCAAATCAGTTTTGGGGCATTTGTTGCAAATGGATTTTGGCCCGAAATCAGTTTTCAGTGCTCTAATGGACACTTACCCGCTTTGCAATTCAAACCCTTCGGTTTTTGACCTTCTAATTAGAGTATATTTGAGGGAAGGAATGGCTGGTTGTGCTGTAGAGGCTTCGTATTTGATGGGTTTGAGGGGATTTAGACCGTCTACTTGTACTTGTAATATGATCCTAGCTTTGCTGGCAAAGGACCGGAAAGCGGCATCGGTATGGTCTTTTTTCAAAGAAATGCTTGCTCAGAAGGTATGCCCTGATGTTGCTACTTTTAATATATTGATTGGTGTTTTATGTGCGGAAGGGAAGCTTAAGAGAGCTAGTTATCTTTTGAGAAAGATGGAAAAGAGTGGCTATGCTCCGAACACAGTTACTTATAACACTTTGCTCAATTGGTACTGCAAAAATGGGAGGTATAATGCAGCCCTTGAGCTTATTGATCATATGGGTTCAAAGGGTATAGAAGCAGATGTGTGTACATATAACATGCTTATTGGCGATTTATGTAGAAATAATAGAAGTGCAAAAAGTTATCTGCTGTTGAAGAAAATGAGAAGGAAGAAGTTATCTCCAAACGAGGTTACTTACAATACTCTTATTAACGGGTTTGTTAAGGAGGGGAAAATTGATATTGCTACCAGGGTTTTTGACGAGATGTCTAGGTTTAATCTATCACCAAATTCTGTTACTTTCAATGCTTTGATTAATGGCCTCTCTCAAAATGGTAAGCTTGAAGAAGCTTTCAGACTTTTCGACATGATGGAAGCAACGGGAATAAGACCTACTGAAGTCAGCTATGGGGCTCTTTTGAATGGGCTGTGTAAGCATGCCAAGTTTGATTTAGCAAGAAGTCTTTTGGAGAAAATGCGGATGGATGGGATTGCTGTTAGTTGTATTATGTATACAGAGATCATGGATGGGTTATGCAAAAATGGGTTGCTTGATGAAGCTATGAAATTCTTTAATATGATGGTCCAGGATGGCGTGAATCCCGATATTGTAGCATTTTCGGTGCTCATAAATGGACTTTGCAGAGCTGGGAAGATGAAACATGCGAAGGAGATGGTATGTAAAATCTATAAAGCTGGCCTTTCACCGAATAGAATAATATATTCTACTTTAATCTATAACTCTTGCAAGATGGGTAACATAGCGGAAGCATGTAACATTTATGCAGCTATGAACTGCACCGGTCATGGTGCTGACCATTTCACATGTAATCTATTGGTTGGTTCCCTTTGTGAAGCAGGAAAGCTGGGAGTGGCTGAAGATTTCATGCGTCATATGTGCAGTATCGGTCTTGATCCCAATTCTGTTACTTTTGATTGTCTAATAAATGGCTACGGAAGCATGGGAAATGGGTTGAAAGCATTTTCTATATTTGATGAAATGATTAAATCAGGTCATCTTCCAAGCCCATTCACATATGGAAGTATACTGAAAGGGCTATGCAAGGGTGGAAATTTGGGGGAGGCGAAGAAATTTTTGAAGAAACTCCACGGCATTCCATATGCTGTTGATACTGTTGTGTACAATACAATACTACATGAGACATGTAAATCTGGAAATCTGCATGAGGCTGTTGCCCTTCTTGATGAGATGGTTGAGAATAACGTTCTGCCTGATAATTATACGTATGGTAGCCTTCTTGCTGGGTTATGTTGGAAGGGAAAAATTGTTGCTGCCATCCTGTTGTTTGGGAAAGTGATGGAAAAGGTGACTCTCTCACAAAGTGCAATGATGTATACCTGTCTAGTTGATGGCCTTTTCAAGACCGGCCATTCAAAGGCTGCTTCATATCTCTTTGAAGAGATGGAAAACAAAGGTTTATACTCAGATACTATTGCTTGCAATGTAATGATAGATGGATACTCAAGGATGGGAAAAATGACGAAGGCAAAAGAACTCTTTTCAACTATGGGGAGCCAAAGATTGCCCCCTAATTTGGGTACATATAATATTCTCTTACATGGATACTCGAAAAACCGGGACCTCTTGACATGCTCTGGTTTATACAAGAAAATGATCTGGGCGGGATTATATCCTGATAAATTGACATTCCACTCTCTTATTCTGGGATTATGTGAGTCTGGTATGTTGGATATTGGCCGCAAAATGTTGAATAAGATGATAATGGAAGGTGCTGCAGCTGATCAGTTAACATTTAACATGCTTATTAGAAAGTTTTCTGAGACCGGTAAGGTGGGGAAGGCCTGTGATCTTGTTGGGGTCATGGATATGTTTGGAGTTTCTGCTAATATAGAAACCCATGGTGCAATCTTGAATGGACTATTTAGATGCTCGAATTTCCAAGCATCCTGTGTTCTTCTTTATGAAATGTTGGCCAAAGGTTTCACTCCTGAGCATACACATTATATCACCCTAATTAATGGTATGTGTAGAGTGGGAGATATACAAGGAGCATTCGAGCTAAAAGATCAGATGGGAGCTCTTGGTGTCACTTCACGTGAGATTGCTGAGAGTGCTATGGTTAGAGGGCTTGCGAAATGTGGGAAGATTGAAGACGCCATGCTCGTTTTTGATCACATGCTTCGGATGAAACTCATTCCAACGACTGCTACTTTTACTACTTTGATGCACATGTTTTGTAAGGAAGCCAACCTTGAAGAGGCTCTAAAACTGAGGGGCGTAATGGAACGTTGTGGTCTGAAGCTTGATGTTCCAGTGTTTAATGTTCTGATTTCAGGCCTTTGTGCTAATGGCGATGTTGTGGTTGCATTTGAGCTTTATAAGGAGATGAAACAAAGAGGGCTGCTGCCCAACGTGACAACATATACTCTGCTCGTTGGTGCTGTTTCTGCCGAAAATAATCTTATCGAAGTTGAACAACTTTTGGAAGATTTATGTGAAAGGGGATTGATATCTGGAAATTGGGATGGAAATGCCCTAACGCTACATGAGGTTTTGATGATTGCAATGCAAAAACTCAATTCTTTGAGGCGCATAAAAGGAACTAATACTAAGACGTGTAGTGAATCAACATAATTTGATTGGGAGTTGTGACTTCGGCAAGCTCTCATTACTTAACCAAGTTTTGATGTATACATTTCTACTGGAGGTCTGGTGGTCTGGAGGGAGATGGAAATCCAATGGGCTCTCTCTCTCTATCTCTCTTTATCGATGGGAGATGAGTGCGATGGCTCTCATCACTTGCCCAAGCTATGATACAACATGACCTTCTGAGGTAGGCTGCATTCTTCAATTCCTTCTTCTTTCTATTTTTATTTTACCTTCTGAACATATATTCTTGTCATTATATTTATATCATAATGTATTTTCTGCTACTTGGGTGAAATGCAGTCTACCTAATGCTTGGATGCCATGTTTCTTGATATGATATTTGTTCTGCCAAAATGTTTCACGCTACACGCTATGTAAGTTCCAACTTTTGCTTACGTGCATTTACAAGCCCTTGTTTTCTTTCATGATCAAGGCTGTACGAGGTTCAGTTTCCCATTTTAACACCAATATTCTGTTAACGTTCTCTTTATGTAGCAGAGGCTACTTTCTGGCAACAGTTACCTGAATGCCGAGGATGCTCTCCTATAATGCATAAGGTTCGCTGATAGGTAATACCGTACTATGCCATTATCTGGTTTAGTTACTTCTCTCTTTCATATCGGTGTCTCAATATTTCATTTTTATGCTGCAACTATTAAAGAGAGGGGTCTCTTGGCCTCCGCAAATGCGCAAGAGTTTCTGAGCACTGTCATTCGGATAGCTGTAAGTTGTGTTTTGCCTGAAATACATTTCTGGAAACCTTTCCATAATCCGTTAAACTTTCTCGTTTTGTATCAAATCTAAATTCTGCGTTTTTTTCATTTCGAGTGAGCGAATATAATCCATCCCGGCGCCATGAATACCCAGATTTTTTCGGAAGACACATAACATGGCAACAAAGGCGGAGGGAAACAGATCTTTGGTAGAGAAGGGAGTTGGCTACTGAGGAGGGAACCAAATGAAGAGGATGGGGTGTCTCTGAATCTGCATCTCCATGTATTTTAGGGTTCTATATTTGCAAAATATAATGCCATGCTAATTGCATGGCAGACAGAATCTAGCAAAATTTACATGGGAAAATTGCATTTGTTGACTTTGTGTAATTTATAATATGCCCTATTATTTTTGTTTGTATTTATGCTTTGTCTTTGTCTCTCAATTCCTCTAGGCTCAAGGATTTTAATTTAATTTAATTTAATTTAGGCTTTTTAGCAAAAATGATATTGAGATTGGCGTAACTCCGCACTTTGGTACATGACAATGAAAATCGATATAAGTGATCCCTGAGTTTGTCTATTATAAATTATTTTGGTTATTCTGTAAAAAACCTGTCCATATCAAAATGATTTACTTGAACAAACTCAAGAACACTTCTACCGATTTTCGTTGCTAAAGACCAAAATGAGTAGTTATGCCAATCTCAATGACCATTTTGTATAAAAAGTCTTTAATTTATTTTTTCCCCCCAAAATCTACAAGTTTTGAAATCAAGATTTTACGTGATATAGGATGTCTCTAAAACTAATATTGTTGCTAGGGGCTAGTCGCTCACGTAATTAAGAACATTTACTCTAAACTCAAGTTTTGTGTTTGTATTTTCTCACATTATTGTTTGTACCAAAGAAACCGATAGTGTCAAATTTGGTAAGGATATAGTTTAGTGAAGTCATATACAATTCTAGCATACAATTTACGATTTCTAACTCACGATCTAAACCAAGTGTTTACAATTTTCGTATCTCATCTCTACGTCACTTGAATTAGATCTCGTGGACGTTTATCGACCTTTCTCGAAATACAAATGTTAACTGATCGGTGTTTGTACTCGCGAATAAAATAATACATTTTTCTTTCATTAATGGAAACAAAAACTTTGATCTAAACTTAAGTGATTAATTAATTAATTAATTTGATAGCAAGTGACAAGAAATGGAGACGCCCAACCGTTAAATTTTAGAGACATGGAATGCCAGCAAGGCAATGTGCTGTTTGCTTCCGTGTAACCCAACAGCTACTCCTTTACTTCCTCACTCCGTCTGCCAGCTCACCATCCCGTTCCATTATTACTTTTCTTTTGGATTAAATTACACAAATGCCTCTACATTATTATTATTAAACAAAACAACAACAAAACCTTATCTCATCAAATAAGACCGTCTGTACGAATTGTAGAAGGTTATTGTGCTCAATTTTGTAGTAAGTTTTCTGTGACTCGTCCGCTCCAAGTACTCTATGTCTTAACTGATTTGTAATTCAAATTGGTGAAGATTGATACATTCACATAAAAACATTGGGCGTAGGGAAATATTTGCTTATGTTTGGGTGGCGGACACACCTAATAGTAGGATAGCAACTTGTATAGCATATGTACACTGTACACCGCAATAGTAACGTCTTGTAGATACAAGGTCACATGGAAAGAAAACTAGTACACATTTTTATGTTACACTTACACATGTGCTCATAATAAAAAAAGGTAGTGTTCATACAATTTTTCTGTAAAATGATTTTTACACACGTTTAATCTTCTCATATGCCTCTTCTTTATGTCTGACCATTGGATTAAATAAATCAAATAAACTAACAGCCAAAATTAAATATAAGTGTGTAAGAGTGTCTATGATTCTCTCCTTTTTTTTCTTTTTCTTTTTTTTTTCAATTATTTCAACCTGTCTTCCTTTCAATGTTATTCCAAACGCACAAATCACGTCAGGGCTGACGCCGACTTAACGGCGATGCGATCACCTTTCCGTTCACGTCAACAAAATAACGCCGTTCATCCAAGAAACAAAAACTGTTAAAGCCCCTCATATTCTTCCCAGATTTCACATCAATTATAGGCCCATTTCTGGCCCAACCTCTTCTCTCTCTCTCTCTCTCTCTCTCTCTCTCTCTCTCTCGCTCTGCTTTCCGAGTCATTTCATTTTCCCGGAAAATCAAAAAGATCTTTCCTTTTGATCGAATTCATGTCGGTACGTAATCGTTTTCGTCTCTTTCTTCAATCCGAATATAAATTCTTAATCTTTGTATGCCTTTATTTGTTTTTGTTTATCTTTAATCTTTGCGATGCTTAATTCTTTAATCTTTGCGATGCTTAATTTGCTGGATTTCTGATTGGATTAATCTCTAATTCATAGATTTGTTCGTTAATCTGTATTAATCTGATTGTAATTATCTCAGATGCATTTGTTTTACATTAATTTCTGAGCTAAATTCATGTTTTTTTATTTAAATTGTTATGTTTTATCATTATGTTAAAGTAAATACATACTTGATGCAAAATTTGAATTTTCCAGGGGAGCAGATTCTAATTCTTCAGTTTGGTTTTTAGTTTTGTTTAATTAGGAATATAGTGAAAATTAAATGAACAGAAAAGGGTAGTGAGAAATTGACAAGTTTCCTTTGTGTTTTTACAAAATTAATAAGTTGAAATTTTGGAGAGTATACTGCTTTTCGGAGCAGGTATTGTTTCGAGAGTGTGAATCCCATGTCGTGGAATTAAAGCGACGATTAAATAGTTTGAGTGATCTCGGGCATCTCTACCACCGTTGCCAATTGGTTTTGGGTTGGATGTACGAATTGTTATAGACTTATAGGTATTGTTGGTTTTTTTATTGTCATTCATTGTTTGAGTGGGGAATATAATCTTTGTATAAACTTTCTCATGTCATGTTCATGTGTATATGTGGTTCTGTATGTATGCGTGTGTTCTTCATCCCGACTTTGAATGTGTAAACTAGCTGGACAAAGAGGTTTTGTTGTAATTGCCTTGCCCAAACCAAGTATTTCATTAAGGGCTAAATAGATTTCTATTAACTGGGTTCTTATGTCCACGGGGAAGGTTAGAGTTCTTTTTACTTTTTCGCGTTTCAGTCAATTGGTGTATCTTTGGAGTTTTTATTAGTATGATTATGGCGGGTTGAACTTCTGTGCTAGGTGTGCTTCCTGAAAATGACTGAGTTATGTTGTCTAAAGTTGTGTGTCCAAATTTAACAATCAGTTGCCTTTTCTGAGTTTTCCCTTTGTGTATGATTTTTATTTTCGACCTTTTTTTCATAGGATATTAGCTCCATGGTACGCTGGTTGCTTCTTGTTTGTATATTCTCATGTTTTTCCTTTACAATGAACTCAGTGAAATGTTATTATGAATTGGAGTGTTTCACAACTTCACATCGTCTTCGAGTGATTCCTAATCCTATCACAGTATTCAGGAGAGGAAATCGCTCTCATTTTTGTAGTCTAGGATTATCCTAAAGATGCAGCACTGAGTAGGAGTTAGGAATTTAACTCAGTGTTGCACAAACTTACTACCAAGAGAAAGTTTGTAAGCACTTATTCTGACTCAGATCCTAACCGAAGTTTTTTTGGAAAGTTGAAACCATATAGCACTAGCCCAACGTTGAGATCAGGTTAGAATTGTTAGATTGGTGTTCGGCATGTAAATACCAGTGGTATGATATTGGTATGCGTTCTTAGGTATATGGGGCCATTACCGGTAAGCTTGGTAGATATGGACACCCTTTTCCGGGAATTGATTTCAATGGTATTTGATCCTATTGAAGGATCATTTGCATTTTGCAGTTTAAAAAACCAGGGGAGCCTGACATTGGGTTTCTGGTGGTCTGTCCTCTGTGATTAATTCAATTCTATCCTGGTATGGGGGTGTTTGATTGATGACAACCTAAATAGATTCGAGAATTAACAGAGTTTGTCTGTCCTTTTGTCTTTGTAATTGAGAGAACTATGTTATTGCTTCATAATCATTAGCTGTATGAACTTATTAGTTAGGCGCCCTATGCCTTACTATGCTGAATAACAGTGAGAATATTTTACTGATTTCTAACAGGAAAAAGGCAGGCCACTCCCAAAATTTGGTGAATGGGACGTCAATGATCCTGCTTCGGCTGAGGGGTTTACTGTGATCTTTAACAAGGCTAGGGATGAGAAGAAGACAGGTGGAAAACCCGAGTCACCCGGAAAGGCTGATCCTAATATCAGGCAGGGAGGAGGAGTGGATCCTGGCACTGGCAGGCCTTCATCTGTAAGATTCTTTCTCATAACTGTTGACTCGTTTCTTTCTCTGGTGATTTGATATATAATGCGTTAGCCAATAGCAGTTCATTCTTTGCCTACTAGATGGCGGTTTTCTTAGTAGTAAGTTTTTGCTTTCCAAGTGATGGTAGTACAATATACAACTATATGTAACGCTGCCTTACCTGTCAAACTTAGCATACCATTTGATGTTAAATTAAATGCAACCAACTTATATAGAACTCTAGTTAGGAGAAGGGGGAAAAGGCTTTACATCTGATATTAGTACCAAGATATTTGAAAAGTAAAATAAAAGAAGATGATTCGGCTGTTTTATCTGCATTGTTTGATTGCTCCATGTGAGTGGAATTGGCATACGAAGTTACAAACACTCTGGTTGTCTTCTTTTAGACAGATGTAGTCTAATAGATACAGTTTGTTTCATTGTGAATAATTGAAATAACTAGTGGCCCTGAAAGTATTCTCTCTTCTTGTCAATTAATGATTGCGTGACCTTTTCGTTTCTATGTTTTTGAGTATCTGTTGTGTTTCCAGTCGGTACAATAATAGAAAGAAACAATTGACCGGTGGCTCATTATTTATGCTGCTGAAAGTTGATCTAGTTTGCTTGATTTGATTTCTTGGTGCACAGAAAAAATGGTTTTGCTGCCTTCATCAACCACAGACTGAGTCTTGACAATGTTGTTCTGTGCGCAAGTGCTCCGATGGAGGAGCACGGTGTTCTGTAACTTTCTCCACCGTATTTTTCCAAAGAAGATAGGGAGCTGTATAGCAATGATGGATGGAATTACCGTGTCGCGTAAAAAAACAAAAAACAAAACAAAAAAACTTTGTGATGGGAGGAGTAAAGAATGATAAATACTTATTGTATCTATATTGTCCGTCTGATCTGTTTCTTCGTCTTATCTTTGCTTCAAGTTTAGAGCTTTGCTTATGACATTCTTTTGCTTCTTCCCTAATTGTATTATCAAAACACTCTTTTGTGTGAAATTATTTTGTTCTCGATTTCGAATTCCGAAAACCTTTTTCTTTTCCATGACGTTCGTATCTAGTTTTGGTAAATAAATTGTACTTTTCGAGAAAAAGAAGACAATGGGAAATGATTTCTTACTTGATTTGAATGGACGAGCAATACTGGAGGAGTCATTACGCTTTACTTGCAAATCACAGTTTAACGCATGCTCAAAAACTCATGTTCTCAAAACGGGTTATTTCTGTATGTTTTAAACTGTGATTTATAGGCAAAGAAGATGATGACTCCTTGTAGGGAAAGAGCCAAATGTGTACGTTAATATATCAACCAAAATTAACGATCAATCGCCATTGCATATGACAAGTCACAAAGAACCACCAGGCACAAACGCACATAATTTCCGGTTACTCGTGTTCAACGATTCGCCGAGAAAGTAAAAAAACGTAAGCATGGAGTAACAATTGAAATGTAAAATTCTTCTACAGTGATAAAATATTGTGGCCGTGTCAAAGGTTAGACTCTGGTCATCCCAAGCTTCCGTTCAAAAAGGCGGCGAAGTAGGAAAACTTGGAGAAGACTGGCACCAACAAGCGCTGCTGATTCGAAAAAAACCTTGTGGATCGCCCTCCGGCCCATTGCTTCGTTTGCTGCATCAACGAACGCAAGAAACAATTTATACCATGAAAAGATTGACAAAGACACTACACTTAGACGCTGCTAGCGAAACATAGTTGTTTATGCACACTACGGAATCAATACTAGTTCAATTGAGAAAGAGTAAATGCGAAAAGAATAGTTGTAGAGATGCCTGATTTGGATATAATCCTCAACGTAGTCAATAAAAAGGCGAACCCAAGCCAACAAGAGTCCCGGCTTTGCGAGGCTCACCCTCAACGTAATCAATCATCAAGGTATTTAGAGTTGAGGAAATACCTATTGCCTGTCGTTCGGTCTGAGCCTCTAGCCAATGCTGCTCAAATTGAATGTTATAAAGAGCCTCCTCTAACTTTGATACCTGTTCTAACAACGGATTAAAGTGCTCTGCACGTATGCACAAAACTACCATAAGTCATCGTCCTTATTTTTACAAGGATCTCGCTAGTGAAACTGTAATCCAAGAAATTTAAAGAGTAAAATGGCGTGTATCAATTGCTCACCATCTTTTGCGTGTTGATCATAGTACGTAAAATGGCTAACATGTATATCGAAATCTATGGTTTCATGATAAGGAGACTTGTTAGTGAAGCAAAACTGATAGACTCCTTTGTGACGAGCGACAAAGTCATACTTCTCAGTAGTCTTGTCACGAAAATCATGAATCTTGTCACCGGAAGGCCCCTTCACCTGAAAATTTCAACGGCATTGTATGATCACTATGATCCATCATCCATATACATACACGAACACATGGTTTCTGTTTAGCTATGTATGCCATGAGCTATCTTATCAATTTGGCCAGTAAATGCAGAAGATTATAGCGCAGTTAAAAACATATATTGGAAATTATCAATCCGAATCAGACAACAAACAAGGAGCTTACCACAAGATCAACACCGTCTTGAGTATAATGCCACGACGCATCAACCTTAATAACAACAAAAGAGATGTGGACGGTATCTCCTTCGTATTGAACATTATGAGAGAAGCACTCTTCTCTGTCAATCACAAATCTGATTCCAAAAGCTGCTTCTAGGCTCAACAAAAATGTCAGCAGCAAAACAGCAGCACAATTCGAAAACCCAACTTTCATCTGCAGATTTAATAAAGGGTTGTCAAAATCTTTAAAAATATAAAATAAAACTACAGAAAATTCTAGCTCACACAAATAATTACATACAAAATAGGAAACTTTCTGGTTTCCTTCTCTTATAACTGAAAAATAAATACCACCCAGAAACTATTTTCCACCAGACGAATTAGAGAAAAATTAAGAATTCTAGTATCCCATTACAAACTCCGTCTGTGTAAGTTTATCTTACGTTGCTGGTCCCAAGTGCGGATAAAAGGGAGGACATCAAGTAATCGACAACCGGCATTCCGTTTTCACCTCGAATCCCTATGAATATCCATTACAACTCTTCCGCAAAGTAATTATAATCTAATGTTAAAACAAAAGATTCCACTTTTTAAGAGATTGGCCGGAAACAGATTAAAGATTAAAACATGCGACACAATCAAAGGGTGCAATCACAACAAATAGATTCCATTCCATGTCCTGTTTGGCTGCCTAGAAAGTGAAGGAAAATTTAGAAACACCCTCAATTAACGAAAAAATCATAAGTTCTAAAATTTACGTCTATGTTCTTTTCTTTTGCATCAAAACAGAGTTACATAGGATCGAACAAAACGAGATTAATTGTTGGAAACTATGAAATTTGTAGAAAGAGATAGGATTTACCTTGGAATGTTTGAACGATTTGATTGAGCCCGCAGAGGAAAAAACTTATGTTTGAACGATTTGTCGGAGATAAACAGTTGGGAGGATGAAAGAGTTTTGTGTTTATTTATGTTTCATGTCTCGAAGGGGAATACTTCGAACGTAACGAGACTGCTAGAACACCAAAAGCTACAGTTTAGTACTTTTTGTCGTTTTATATCCGACATGTCGTTCTCCTTCTGTCTTAAATTTTTGTGAGGTAAATTACATTTTATTTCTTTAAGTTTGAGTGTATTTATAATCTCATATAATATTTTTAAAACACTCACATTGCATACAGATCGTAACATTTTATTTTAATTTCATACATCTGTTAATTATTTTGGTAAGTTGATTGTTAACTAATCACGTGCCAGTCAAAGTTGTCCACATAGATAAAAAAAAATATAAATAAATCAATTTAAAAAGAAAATATTTTTTATGCCAAGCCCACCCTTCCATCTGCATCTCTGCTCGACACCGTTCCTCACGCAGAACCAGGATCCTAGCCGGATCTTTCCATAGGGATTCTAGGGATCCCGTAATCTTGTCAGTTTATTTTATATCGTGCGGTCAGTTTTCGTTAGATACTATTTATATTTGAATTTTAAATCTTAAATTTTAAATAATTTTTGACCGCACGATATACGATGAATGGATAGGATTGTGGGATCCCTAGGATCCCTAGGAAATGGATCCGGAGAGGATCCTGTTCCCCTCACGCACGCCCTCACCCGCCACCACCCCCACCCCCACCCCCACCCCATCTCATTACTTAAATATTAAATTAACAGTTTGATTAACAGATGTATAAAATTACAACTAAATATAAGTTTGTGTATGAAATTGAAATGTTTTTAAAATATTGTATGAGGTTGCAATTGTACCCAAACTTGAGGTAAAAGGTAATTTACTCTTTTTATTTTTATTTTTTCCAAAAGCTTCGAATAATTCAGATTTTTAAACTATTAGATAGTTGATAAACACATAAAAACAAAAATTTGACAATTAAAATTTCAGAATATAGAATACTCTAAACCAGAGAATTGTTGTCCTAATAGAATGGATTCATGAATTTGTTTCTAATTTTTACAAGTAAATAAACATTTATGAAAGAAAATAAACGCTTAAACTACACAAGATGGTATACAATAAGGAGAACATAATTATTAAACTACGCAGTATAGTATATAACAAGGGATCTATGTGGTATATATAGTAATAATAAAAAGTTGTGTTGTGTGTTATTCCTCTAACAAGTTCATGTTCTAAATGAACCCCTCCATTTGTTTAGGTTCTGGTTTTCCAATACAATTATGTGTGTTTTATGTGTAACACTTATTTATGTATTATATAATAAATTTAATTAAAATAAAAAAATCGTCCTGTACTTCCGTCTAAGAGACCTAAGTCTTTAGGCCATCTCCAACCGAAGGAGGGCCAAAGGGCCATGTTAGCCCTATAGTCCTACAAAAAATTATATTTTAATAAACAATGTCAGACCATATTTTATACCATCTCCAACCAAGGGGGCCATAGGCCAAACATAATTAATATTTTTTTAATTGAATTAATATGGTTAATTAAATTAAACTACCATATTAAATTAAGGTTTTCAGACATATTTTGAGTGTCACTTGTCGCTAAATGAATAAGCCTCTGGATTTCTTATCTTTATCTAATCTCAATAAATTTTCAGATAAGATTTCAAGTGACAAGTGTTGCTAACGTGAGTAACTCTCCAAATTTGAAATAAAATGAGGTAAGATAGTATAGAATGGTGAAAAGTATGTGAGGAATGGTGTAGGAATGGCTTAGGTATTTATAGGAAAAAAAAGTTAGAAATTATTTTTTTATAAAAAAAATTCGTCCAAAAAAAAAAAATTCAAATTCCAACGGTAACCTCGCGTCAGCTAGCCGTTGCTAGCTGGCGTCATGCTGATGCCAGGTAGCCGTTGGAGTGCAAGTGGGCTGGTTTGGAGGGCTGGCTGGCTCTTGCTGGCCTGATTTGGTGGTTTTGGCCCGGTGGGGCCCACAAGCCCTTTGGCCTAGCCCTCGGTTGGAGATAGTTTTCGTGTCATTTCAAGCTATTTTTAGCCCTATGGCCCTTTGACCGGGTCGGTTGGAGATGGCCTTACACACTGCCTGACTACCATCTAGTGATTTTTTTTAGTATTGAAAATAAATAGAGAAAATACAATATTGGGGTACTTACTAGCTAGCTGAAGTTCTTTAGTATTATTACTAGCTAATTAAATATCTCCAATACCAAAGTCGAAAGAAGGTAAACGCTCAGTATTTTCGATGATATATTTGCACGTATTGGGTTTCCTTCTTGGTACGTATGGTAGTTGTACATCTTTGCTTGATAACATTTAATTGCATCTTCTATACATATCACACTTGCAAATAATGTATGTTTATCGCATAACTTAATAATAATGTCACATGCATCACAACCTTAAACCATAAATTTATTTTTGTCACAATGTTTCAATGCTATATTTCGAATTTTACCTCTCTCTCATCTATTTTTTATATAATATTTACAATAAGAGGTGAAGAAATAAATTGGTATCGAACTCGTTATTCTCTAGATTTAAACATGAAATCTTTCATTTATAAGTGAAAAAGAATAGGCCAAATTGGTTAAATTGTCCCCGTGATAGGATATTTAGAAGATAGGCTCCGTGGTAGGAAAAAAAAAAAAAAAAAAAAAAAAAAGGATTCAAACACTCTTACGGTGAAGATCGTTAATCCAAAAATGAAATTTCCATCAAATCTCTATTAGATGCAGGGATAAAAATGTGCATCACCACACTTTTTTCTGTTTACCTTATTCTCTTTTCATCTATCTCCTCTCTGTAACTGTATTCTCTCTTCATGGCCCCCAAAAGAGGAGTAAAAGCTCCGGTTGCAGCTTCCAAGAAGAAGACGTACAAAGTTGTGAACCTGCTGTTCCAAGAAGAAGACGGACAAGGTCTTGTTGGCAATCAAAGCCAACTTCAATGACAAGTATGAAGAGTACAGGAAAATGGGGGTGTTTGCACCTAAAATGTACCCAATTTTACTCGTTTGGAAGGCTAACTTGAAAAGATATTTGACTGCAAGTGGGATAGTTTGACATTATAATATTGTTTTTTCCTTTTATTTGGGTGGTGGAGGTGTGCCAAGAGTTTTGTGTAATTAAAAGAATTGAATGATTTCTCATTGCAAGTGGATTGGAAGGCAACATGCAGATACGGAAGTGGACATGTGTGAAAGAAGCCAACTTGCTTCTTTTTATTATTAATCTATTGCATGTGGTGGAAATGCAAGTTGCCCTTTTTAATATTATTTCACATGCAAGCTGGCAGATGAGTTTCTTTCGAGCAAGTTCAATGTTCTCACCAAATGGGCTGTCTCAAATCTCTATATAAAGAAGCAGAGGCACAAGGATTATGGACACTCAAACAACCAATCAAATCAGCTTACTCAAATCAGCTCATCAATCTCCTTGTAGACATTTAGCTTTAGCCAAGCATCCTTTACTTTCCTTGTTTATTAGCTCTGCTGCCCGCTAGTAGTATCGATTTCATTTGTAGTTTTATTTACAACCCTCAAAGTCATTCCCCAAACCACCAGAAATTACCACAAGACTAGAGAAACTTGCTCGATCCCTCGGGAACAAGCTCGAACCTTGTATTTAGCATCCCTATGTACTTAGAATGCTTTGTACTTTAAATAAATACATTTATGTACAACTCATTTTCAATCATTTAGTTTACAAGCAATCTACAATACCAGTCATTTACTTTCCTCTATCAGTTGCACTTCCAGCAACCCTGTCATTTGCATGTTGTTACATTTCTCCATATAAGTAAAGTCTTTATCTTTAAGGCAAAGAAAGAACCTTGATTTGAGCCACTTCCACGCAATGACACAATTTCTTGGTTAGAAGTCGAACTCAGGTGCAACCTCAATCATTCAGATCCCATCTACTAGCGGCATCTAGTAGTGGCATGCTCGCACCCGCCAGTTCCCTGTTCGAGTAAATTCCCGGCATGCCTACGATGCCCATGGCGAATTTAGGGGGCGAACAGTGGGGAGGAGGCATCATGGGTTCCAAATCCCAGGCAAAAACAAAGGCTTAGGAGAAGCTCCTTGCGAAAGAAGCTGCTCTAAGGCTGAATTAAATCTGGTTGTTTTTGGATTTCATTTTACTTAGGAAAAATTGTCGAGTCTGCTTCTGGATTTGTAAATGTTGAAGTTTATTTAGATCCACGGAGATTTTTCGTTTCTTCTAAATGCTTCGATGTTGTTTAGCTATTTTGATTGGACTTAATGGACATGCCGATTTTGAGGCGGTTTTTTGGGTATTTAAAAAAAAAAAAAAAAAAAAAGAAGTCGACATGTTTGTCCTTGCATCTAACTGATATTTGGCAGAAAATTCAACTTTTGGATTAAATTTAGGGGTGTGATATCCACACATTCATTTTTACTTTTCTCACATTCTTTTAATTTTTGGCTTTCGAATCGGATGAATTGAAGAAGATTAATGGACAGAAATTAACAATGAATATGAGAGAAGTAAAAAAAGGTGTGCTCCACACACCCCTAAATTTACTACTTCACCACGAATGTTTGAATCTTAATTTTTTACCATGAGCCTTATCTTCTGAATACCTTATATCAATATAATATATACACAAAAATTGGAACAATATTATAATAGATTTAGGGTTTGGATACTAATTGTACGCATGCTAAAATTTATACCTACTATTGCATATGCACTAGCTATATATTGATACTAAATTCAATGCAGATGACTTAATGGGAGGCAGACTATCTGCCCTCCAACTTCCTATACACTTCCATCATCTTCTATTTGTGCGGTCACGGTTAAGTCACGTTAACATTTTATATTACTATTGTTTTTGTCTTATTATCTCTATAAAAAAATCAATATAAAATGTTGACGTGGCTTAACCGTGACCGCACAAAATAGGAGGGGATGAGAGTGTACGGGAAGTGGGAGGGCAGAGAATCTGCCTCCGACTTAATGACTAATGTCTTAACATCTAGCTATTGTACTTGAATGTAGATAACGTCTATATACCTACAATGCCAGATTATTTAAAAGGAAAACGAATAAAAATGGTTTGAAAATTTTGAGTTTTAACGATAAAGATAAAATAAAGGGTAAAGTAAATAGTACTAGGATTGATTTTTTAGTGTAAAAATGTGATTTTTCGTTAAAATGAACAGTACCGCGGACTTTTAGTTAAAACTATCTTATTTAAAACCTGCTCGCATGCTGCACCTGACAAGAGCAACATGGTAGCACAATTTGTAAATGGTTGAAACATTGTGGGTGATTTTCATCCTTTGATGGCTTCATATTTATAAACAGAGGCGCGGTAACAGTTTCATAATTTACTACGGTTGGTTTAAGTGATAGATATCCATTAATTTTCCCAACCACAAATATATAGAGAGCTGAGAGAGCTTAGGGAGCTAGCTGTAGCTAGTAAGCTGAGAAATGGAGAAGGAACCATTGTTTGAGACGAAGAGAGCCAAGGGAAGAGTTCTATATAGGGTTTTTGCAGCATCTATATTTGCAGGAATATGTTTAGTTTGGGTTTACAGAGCGAGTCACATGCCAAAAGCAGGAGAAGATGGAAGGTTTGGTTGGATTGGACTTTTGGGTGCTGAGATATGGTTTGGATTTTACTGGCTCCTCACTCAGGCCTCCCGGTGGAACCCTGTCTATAGGCACACCTTCAAAGATAGGCTTTCTCAAAGGTAAATCAATTACCTCATGTTAGTTTGTTAATTATCATTTTTATCCAACAACTGTAGTTCATAAGATTTGAATTGATGACGTATTGGAGTTACATTAATAACAGATATGAAAATGAGTTGCCGGGAGTGGATGTATTTGTGTGCACAGCGGACGCAACCATAGAGCCGCCGTTGATGGTGATAAACACGGTTTTATCAGTGATGGCTTATGATTACCCGCCGGAGAAGCTGAGCGTCTATCTGTCCGATGACGGCGGGTCGGAAATTACATACTATGCTCTCTTGGAGGCTGCTGAGTTTGCAAAGCAATGGATACCATATTGCAAGAGGTACAAAGTGGAGCCAAGGTCACCTGCTGCTTATTTTGTCTCAATATCTGCTGATGCAATTGTTGATCATCAGGCTAAAGATTTCTGGGCTATTAAGGTATTTTCAGTTCTTTTTTGTGGTCAGGTCCGGAATTAGATCCTCTTAGGATCTTCTCATTGGGATCCAGGAGATCAATTCATACAAGCCATTCATCAAAGATCGTGAGGTTACAATTGAATGCTTTTTATATTTTCAAAAGTAAAGCAATATCGTTTTCTGTGAAAAAGATATAATAAAAAAAATTGTAACCGCACAATCCTTGATAAACAGTTGTTATTAATTGATCCCCGAAAACCCAGTTAAGGAATCTGAAGAGAATCTAATTCGGTCAGGTCCAAGCCAAAAGATGCGAAATACAAGTGGTCAACAATAGCTACATTTATGTCTTTGTTGGAAAGGGAATTGGATTCTCTCATGAGCAAATGGTGGGGATCCTTATGACCCATTAACAGGGGATGTTGGATTTTGATCTAACGGCTATATAATTATTATAACTTTAAAATGATCTCCTATTTGTAACCGTTGGATCAAAATCCAACAGTCCATGTTAGTGGGTCATGAGGATCTCCACCATTTGCTCAGGAAGGGATCCAATTCCGTTGGAAAGGACAAAGGACCACAAAAGCCAATAATTTCGTTAATTATGGTGTATGAATGACGTCATGGAGGCTCTTTGTAAGGATTTCAAGAATCCTTTAATCACATTCGTTCATCGTACATCGTGTGGTCATTTTTTTTAAGTACTGTTTATATTCAATTTTAAATAAAAAAAAACTTACAATAATTTCTGACCGCACGATGTACGATGAACAGATGTGATTGGAGGATCCTAGGTTCCTCACAAAGAGGATCTGGCGAATATCCTCCTTGGTCATTGAGGACGCATTTTCAATTGCTCGTTTGAAAATAACTTTAAAATAATTAAAAGCATTTTTGTAAAATTAATTTTTGGTTCCAAGAACTTATTGCAAAAAATATTTAAAGTACTTTTTCGAGATCCACTTAAATTTTTACTAAAAATTAATTTTAAAAACATTTTTATCAAAAACGTTTTTTTTTATTTAAAAAATATTTCTAAACGTGTACGTATATAATGAGTTTTGTATTAAATTCCATTCTTCTAAATTCATTTACTACTTATTTATCTTTCTTTTTTTTAAATATTTTTATTGCATAAAATGAGCATAAGGGACACGTTAACTTAAACCTAATTATAACCCAAATACAGTGAAGCTAGGATTTTATCTATGGTGCACTCACTAAAAAGTAAAAACCCTATAGTCCATACATTTTGGAAACAAAACTCCTCTTCACCCATATCACCTCATCTCCTTTTCACTGAAAAAAATCAACAAATCATCAAGATCATCTTTAATTGTTATTTCAAATTTACTATGAGATTATGATAGTGTAATTTTCTTTTAGTATTTCATTAATTAGCTAGCTTATTCATATCTGCCTTCCTACTGATGTGTTGTTATAGAAATTATACAAACACATTGAGAAAGAAATCGAAAATATAGTGAAGCTAGGCTGCGTTTCAGAAGAAGTCCGATCGAGACGTAAAGGCTTTTCTCAATGGGACTCAAATCCATCTCGACGCGACCATGACACCATTCTTCAAGTATGAATTAATTTGATCTTTAATTACATATATTGGTCAGAAATCAAAGAAAGAAAACGTAATTAACATTATTTGAGTTCGGTGTATGAATCCAAAGAAGGGAATTGTTGCATGTATGTCAATTTTGAATTCTACGCATTGAGTGTTAAAACTAAGTGTTTATCGGAAAAGATCTTGCAAACTGGGAGGAAATTCACTTAACTTTTATCAAAAGAACAAACTGGCTTATATATAAGCCTTACATAACAGAAAGATAAATATGCAGCCCACGTTGAACACTAACCTAAACGTGGTAAATGGCTAAGTCCGAAAGAAACCAACTTCTTTAGATCCCTAAAGACTAGGGCTTATTCAACCATGCAGTTAAAACTGCTTACATGCACTCCTAAGTTTACGTAGTGGATAGAACCACTACATCAACAAACCTAATAATCTAACAATTCCTCCCTTAAACTGATTGCTAAGCAATCAGTTTACACCTGGTTCCAGACATACTCCCATAAGCTCACGCATCTTCAGAAAGGCATCATTCTTCAAAGGCTTGGTTAATATGTCTGCTATCTGCTCTTGAGTGTTGCGATGAACCAAATGCACAATTTTGTCCTTAGTTAGCTCCCGAAGAAAGTGGAAACGTACGTCTATGTGCGTGCTTCGACCATGCATTACTGGATTCTTGGAGAGCTTTATCGCTGAGCTATTGTCACAGAAAATCATTGTAGAATCTTGCTGAGCTTGACATAATTCCTTCATTATTCTTCTTAACCAGGTTGCCTGACAAGCATATGAAGCTGCTGCTATGAATTCGGCTTCTGTTGTTAATAGCGTAACCACAGGTTGCTTCTTGGAAGACCAACACACAGCTCCTGAACTTAGCATGAACAAATACCCCGATGTGCTCTTTCTATCATCTAAGTCACCTGCGTAGTCACTATCTGAATAGCCTCTGAGCTCAACATGTCCTCCCTTTTTATAAAGAATCCCAAGGCTGATTGTGCCTTTTAAGTACCTCAAAACCCTTTTTGCTGCTGCCATATGCATTTCTGTTGGGCACTCCATAAACCTGCTGATTAAGCTTACCACGAACATAGTGTCAGGCTGAGTAGCTGTGAGATACATAAGACTCCCCACGATCTGTTTATAGAAGGTGCTGTCAACCTTCTCACCAGTCACATCCTTCGTTAGCTTGGTACCTGGAACAATAG
Source organism: Heteromeles arbutifolia (assembly GCA_024362995.1). NCBI lineage: Eukaryota > Viridiplantae > Streptophyta > Magnoliopsida > Rosales > Rosaceae > Heteromeles > Heteromeles arbutifolia. Next base: position 2,339,446 of record JANCRC010000005.1, read on the forward strand.
GATTTTGCACTGGATTGCAATTTTCCATTTTAAATCTTTCCAATACTTCCTAAGCATATTTCTTTTGGCAAATAAATATTCCATCTACCTGCTGCAGTACTTCAATTCCAAGAAAATACCTCATCTTACCAAGATCAGTCATTTCAAACTCATTCATCATTGACTGCTTGAACTTAGTGAACATGCATTCATCATTGCCAGTATAAATGAGATCATCAACATAAAGACAAACAATGAGAATTTTACCTCCATCTCCAGTTTTGATGAACAAAGTGTGTTCATAGGGACATTTCACAAACTCTTCCTTCAAGAAATAAGCTTCTATACGACTATACCATGCACGAGGGGCTTGTTTACGTCCATATAGAGCTTTCCTTAATTTGTAAACTTCATGCTCCTTACCTCTCTGCACATACCCAGGTGGCTGTTCTACAAACACTTCTTCATTAATTTCCCCATGTAAGAAGGCACTTTTCACGTCCAATTGATGAATTGTCCATTCTCTTTGCGTAGCAAGTGCAATTACAACCCGAATGGTATCTAATCTAGCAACAGGAGCAAATACTTCAGCATAATCAATCCCATATTCTTGAGTATACCCTTTAGCCACAAGTCAAGCTTTGTACTTGTCCACCTTTCCATCCTCATTCAGTTTTGTCTTGTAGACCCATTTAACTCCTATCATCTTCCCACCTTGAGGTAAGTCTGTCAATTCCCAAGTGTTGTTTCTCTCAATAGCTGCTATTTCGACATCCATAGCTTTCCTCCACTTAGCACTTTTCACAGCTTCATTGTAATGCATTGGATCATTGTCTGCCAAAAGAGCCAAGTGCACCATGTCTTCTTCTTCAGATAACCCTTCTCCCGTTACATAATCTCTCATCCACACCGGCGGAGCCCTAGGTCTTCTCTCTTCTGGACTGGATAAACTTGCTTCTGAGACTTCATCTGATTCACTATTGTTGCTTGTGACATTTCCATTTCCATCGGATTCATCTTCATCTTCTTCCTGACTACCAACTTCATCAACTTCAATCGTTTTGTCTTCATCATCATCCCACTCCAGATCTGCTATGACAGCTTCATGATGATGCTCATTCCAATCCCAGCTACTATTCTCATCAAATCTAACATCACGACTAATTATGATCCTCTGTGAAACTAGATCATATAGCCGATAAGCCTTCGAACCTTCGCTAATGCCAAGTAGCACACACTTCAAGCTTTTATCATCCAACTTGGTCCTCTTGTTGTCTGGAATATGTACATATGAAATGCACCCAAAAACCCTGAAATAACTCACTGACGGTATCGTACCACTCCATGCCTCCTCAGGTGTTTTGTTTTTTACTGCAAATGTAGGACTTCTGTTAAGCACATGAACTGTCCAGTTTGTTGCTTCAGGCCAAAAGATCTTTGGCATCTTCTTCTCGGTCAATAAGCTTCGAACCATGTTCATGATGGTCCGATTCTTACGCTCGGCTACTCCGTTTTGCTGCGGGGTGTAAGCTGCTGTCAATTGTCGTTGGATCCCATTCTCAACACAAAACTCAACAAACTCATGAGATGTAAACTCCCCTCCACGATCCGTGCGCAAACTTTTAATACTTGCATCAGTTTCTTTCTCCACAAGACTTTTGAAAGCTTTAAAGGTTCGAAAAGCTTCTGACTTCTCAACTAAGAAATAGATCCAAGTCTTACGACTAAAATCATCGATGAAAGTAAGTAGATACCTCTTCTGACTATTGGATGTAGGCTTTATCGGTCCACATATATCAGCATGGACAAGTTGTAGAATTTGACAGGCCCTCCAAGTACTCTTTTTTGGAAAATACTCTCTCGGTTGCTTGCCTACGAGGCAATTCTCACACACTCTTGAAGAGTATTTTATCTGAGGTAATCCACTCACCATCTGCTTCTGTTGTAGAGTCTTTAAGCCACCAAGACTCAAATGCCCATATCGACAATGCCACAATTGAACTGGATCATCTGTGAGAGCATTGAAACATGCCTGGACATTGAGTTGATACTGAGCAGCAAGAATGAACATGCGATTTGCAGCCATGACCGTCTCCATGATCAATCCTCTTTTAGGGTGAAAGATCTTGCATTTCCCGTGTTGAATGAGAATAGCAAGACCTTTCTCTTGAAGCTAACCAATACTTAGAAGATTGTTCTTTAAGGCAGGTACATAGAAAACTCCCGTGATCACCTGAGTCATTCCACTCACTTGAAGTCGAATGTTTCCTTTTCCCAAAACAGCCATACTAGTATTGTTCCCTAGTTTCACAGTTTCTCTAAAACTTGCATCAAAATCAGAAAATAACTCTCTCTTACCACACATATGATTACTGCAACCTGAGTCAAGGAACCAAATGTCTTCTTTGATCTCCTGAATATCCACGTATGCCATTAGCAACATCTCTTCACTAGCCTCTGCATAGTTAGCCTTTACTTCCTTGTCTTTCTTAGGGCACTCATACTGAAAGTGCCCTAATTCATGACAATTATAGCACTCAATCATTGACTTGTCGAAGTTCTATCGACCTCTTCCTCTACCTCTTCCACGTGAGCTTCCTCGACCACGTCCTTTTACTCCAAAATTTTCTTCAAAGGCCACCTTTAGTGCTTACTCCTCCACAACATGTCCTATCATCCGCTGCTCATGCACCAACAAACTGCTTTGCAGTTCATCGATTGAAAGGATATCTAAATCTTTGGATTCCTCAATTGAACAAACCACATAGTCATATTTAGGAGTCATCGATCTCAAGATCTTCTCAATAACTTCTACATCCGTCAATCTGTCACCATTGATCCTTCTCTTGTTGGCTATGGTCAGAGTTCGACCAAAAAACTCATTCACAGTTTCTCCTGTCTTCATGTGAAACATCTCAAACTCCTTTCGAAGTGCTTGTAACTGTGCTCGCTTAACTCGAGCAGTCCCTTGATATTTCTGCTTCAACGAATCCCAGATCTCCTTAGCCGTATCCTTGTTCAAGATTGTTTCCAAAACAGATCGATCAATTGCTTGAAACAAGTAATTCTTAGCCTTTAGATCTTTCAACTTTTGATCTTCAAGCACTTTCCGTTGCCCCTCCGCGAATGAAGCTCCTTCTGCTGCTGCAGGAATTCCATGCTCCACAAGACTCCAATATTCCTTTGAACGTAGGAAATTTTCCATAAGCATCGCCCAGTGGTCATAATGCCCATCCAGTTTTGGAATGGATGCTTGCACAAAACCACTTCCTTCTCCTGCCATATTCTCGTACCTCTTCACTCAAAAGATTGCTATCTCTCAAGCTTCGATCAAGAGCCCCAGGGTGGGGCTCTAATACCAAATGTTAAAACTAAGTGTTTATCGGAAAAGATCTTGCAAACTGGGAGGAAATTCACTTAACTTTTATCAAAAGAACAAACTGGCTTATATATAAGCCTTACATAATTGAAAGATAAATATGCAGCCCACGTTGAACACTAACCTAAACGTGGTAAATGGCTAAGTCCGAAAGAAACCAACTTCTACTGATCCCTCAAGACTAGGGCTTATTCAACCATGCAGTTAAAACTGCCTACATGCACTCCTAAGTTTACGTAGTGGATAGAACCACTACATCAACAAACCTAATAATCTAACATTGAGAAGAAAAGAATTTGAGTTTTAATTTCCTTAAACTTTTCCAGATAGTAATTGATGGGAGAAACCAAAATGCAACAGACGTTGAAGGGTGTAGATTGCCAACGTTAGTGTATTTGGCTCGCGAGAAGAGACCCCAATATCACCATAACTTCAAAGCTGGCGCTATGAACGCACTGGTAAATGGATCACCTTTACTGACCATCTCTCTCATACGAGTCGCCTCACGTACATAATTGGATCCACCTTTATTAGATAGGTGGTCACAGCAGTATTAACAATCCAAAAGAAAATTTACAATGTCAATTTTGTTTGTTATGTAATATCCTTAATTTTCATTTACGTTTGCAGATTAGAGTATCATCAAACATCAGCAATGGGAAGTTGCTTCTTAATGTGGATTGTGATATGTATTCAAGCAACTCCATGGCCATACGGGATGCACTTTGTTTCTTTATGGATGAAGAAAAAGGCCATGAGATTGCATATGTGCAGTTCCCACAAAACTTCGAAAACCTTACTAAGAACGAGCTATACGCTTCACTGAGAGTAATCAATGAGGTGAGGTTATATGTTAGTGCAATATTAGATTTGCTGAACTTTTTAGTTAAAGTTTTAAGTTAAATTTTACTCTAGCTAATTATAGATTACATATTTGGAATTATTTGGGTTCGTGTATATATGGAAGGTGGAAGCCCATGGCGTGGATTCTTATGGAGGCCCTCTATATATTGGAAGCGGATGTTTTCACAGAAGAGAGACTCTTTGTGGGAGGAAATTCAGCAAGGGATGTAAAAGTGATATGAAGTGGGAGAATAGAAAAGGAGAAGAACTTGACATTCATGAACTGGAAAAAAGTTCGAAAAGCCTTGCGAGTTGTACATTTGAAAAGAACACTCAATGGGGAAAAGAGGTATTTGTCCCTCTCTACCAAATAGACTTTAGGGTAAAAAAAGGTGTACCACGTAATCATTCTGACGTGGTACATTAACAAACCAAATGACACATAATAATTGTTTGTACAACCCATCTTCCTCAGTTAAGCTCAAAATTTCGTGATAATTTTGACATAAACGATGATTATGAGCAACAGATTATTCCATTATTGGTTTGTTAACTTTTTTCAGACAAAATTGTATTGGAGCTTAACGAGTGATATTAATATAATTCGTAGATGGGTCTGAAATATGGCTGTCCAGTTGAAGATATAATAACGGGGCTATCAATCCATTGCCGGGGATGGAAATCGGTGAATTGCAATCCAACAAGGAAAGCTTTCTTAGGGTTAGCTCCAACCACACTGCCTGAAATGCTTGTGCAATATAAGAGATGGTCAGAAGGTAACCTCCAGATTTTGCTTTCAAGGTATAGTCCTGCAAGGTATGCCTATGGAAAGATTAGTTTAGGACATCAACTTGGATATCTTCGATACTCCTTTTGGGCTGCAAATTGCTGGGCAACACTAGTTTACTCAATTCTTCCTTCACTTTACCTCCTTAGAGGCACATCCTTATTTCCGCAGGTATGGTTCTAAGTCCTTACTCTCATTAACTTGCCACAAAATTGCACAATGACATGTTTCTTATATACATTTGCAATTGTACCTTATTTAATTACCAGAAACTAATTGATGGGGTGAGTAATCATGTCGGTCCTTCCATGACCCAAATTGGCAATGTCGCTATATATCTTTACCTATTTGTTTCAGATAAAAAACCATTGCAGACCAACTATGATTTTGAGGGCCTCATTTAACTTATGACCCCCAAAATCTCATAATCGACCTTACTTCTCAATGTTTCAAACGAATATCTGTTCAGGTTTTGGATATCAAGCTCATGGCTGACACCATATGTACACGTATGCTTGTATCTATGCATTAGCTTGTCAGACTCGGATCACACATTCAAACAAAAATTAACCTAATAACAGACTAAGTGAACAAACAGTTACTTTGTATATATTTATTTAGTATATGTTTTATGTCTAATGGGTTTTGGTTTGTGAATTTAGACCTCAAGCCCATGGTTCATACCATTTGCATATGTGATCATTGGAAAGTACACTTGGAGCTTTGTGGAGTTTTTGTGGTGTGGTGGCACAGCTTTAGGTTGGTGGAACGAACAGCGCATATGGCTTTACCAGAGAACAAGCTCCTATCTCTTTGCCTTCATTGACACCATTCTACACTCCTTTGGATATAGTGATTTAGCATTTGTTATAACCGCCAAGGTGGCTGATGAAGATGTGTCACAGCGGTACAAGAAAGAGATTATGGAATTCGGGGACTCTTCTCCAATGCTTACCCCATTGGCAACACTTGCATTGCTCAATTTGTACTGCTTTGCTGGGTTTCTTAAGGAAGCAATCAATGGGAAGGGCATAGCACAAGTTTATGATACATTGACTTTGCAAATTCTGCTATGCGGGGCTCTGATTCTCATCAACCTACCCTTGTACCAAGCACTTTACCTAAGGAAGGACAAGGGAAAGATTCCAGCCACCGTCACTTTTAAGTCAATGGCATTTGCTGTGGTTGCTTGTACTTGTTTTAAATTTTCGTATTAAAGCATGGAAAACTCTTTAGATTCAACTCTCTCACACAAGGTGACTTTTTTGTGTGCTAAAAGCTTGTTTAAGATCAAAATCATGTTGTCTCTCTCCTTTAAATTAGTTTATTGTATCATCTTAATATAAATTCTATTGTCAAAGGCTTACCGGATCAGTGCTTGATCTTCTTCACAATATCATGAAAACCCCTCTCAAAGTTTACCTCCTGCACAACGCGTAATCTTTGTTTTGATCAGTATTACGCAACACAATCTGCACAACCTCTAGCTCATGTCATGCCCCTCTTGACATATCCATGGTGACCGCCTAACTGCCTCATTCTTTGCAATGCTTTGGAATTCGGATCACACCATATTCTAAGTTCATCATTCGAGTGTAGTCCTTGATCATCGCATGGCTTCAATAATTCTGATAGCATTCTTGGCTTCAAGGGCACCAGAAAATGGTAGACTAGTAACCACCAGAAAGAGTAGCTAGTAGATGGCCCACTTAATGATTTCATAGTAGCTTAATATTTGTAATGTGTTTAAGGTAGATGATTAACTTGGTATCCCGGGATTGCACGTTGCGTATGTAGTCTTTCATAAGAACATATTGTAATACAATGGAAACAAACTCACACTTTTCAGAATAGCATAGGGAAATTGCATGGAGCAAGCCATGGAGCAAGAAAGAGGATGAAAAATCACATTTCTTTGCTTGAAGTAGGAATAACATCACATAAAGATAGGGTTTAGGAAGTCATCTTAAGCCCTGAAATCCTCATGGACAATCGGCGGTAGTGACAATTTTAAGTGTTCTAATAACGAATTTCTTTCAATACAAATACTGGAAACAAATACAAACAGACACTGCAAATGCCATCGATTTAAAAGCTACAGAGCTTGGCATCTTTCCCTTGTCCTTCCTTAGGTAAAGGGCTTGGTATAATGGTAGGTTGAGAAGAATTAAAACCCCAGATAGAAGAATTTGCAAAGGCATTTTCTCGTAAGCTTTCGCTATGCCTTCTCTAGAGATTGCTTTGTTTAAAAACCCAAGGAAGCAGTACAAATTGAGAATTGCTAGTGTTGTAAGTATTGTAAATATTGGCGATGAATCTCCAAATTCCATAACCTCTTTCTTGTATCGTTCTGACACATCTTCGTCATCCACCTTAGATGTTATCATGAAAGCTGTATCAGAATATCCAAGCGAGTTTAAAATGGTGTCAATGAAGGCAAATAGGTAGGAACTTGTTCTCTTGTAAAGCCACATTCGTTGGTCGTTCCACCAACCTAAGATTGTGCCACCACACCACAAAAACTCAACAAAACTCCAAGTGTACTTCGAAACTATCACGTATGCAAATGGTATGAGCCAAGGGCTCCAGACCTAAATCCAGAAAGCAAAACCCTTATTATAAACATTGAGTAAGTTGCAAAAAAAATTATGTACATTGTGACACAAAAACAGTACCTGTGGAAATAAGGAAATGCCTTTGAGGAGGTAAAGGGAAGGGACAATCGAATAAAATAACGTTGCCAAGGAATTCGAACACCAGAAGCAGTAGCAACAATATCCAAGTTGAAGACCAAAGCTAATTTTTCCATGTGCATACCATGCAGGGCTGTATTTAGAAAGCAAAATTTGGAAATCGCCTTCTGTCCATCTCTTATGCTGCACAAGCGTCTGAGTTAGCGTGGTTGGGGCTACTCCTAAGAAAGCTTTCCTTGTGGGATTGCAATACACTGATTTCCAACCGCGGCATTGGATTGATAGCCCTGTGATCACATCTTCTACCGGACATCCATATTTCAATCCCATCTGCAAATTATAGACATTCATCAAGCTCAAATTAGTGTGCAGTTGTGTGTGTGTGTGTGTGTGTGTGTGAGAGAGAGAGAGAGAGAGAGAGAGACCTCTTTTCCCCATTGAGTGTTCTCTTCAAATGTACAGCTCGCAAGACTTCTTGAATTTTCTTCTAATTCATGAATTCTGCTTTCTTCTCTTTGTCCACTGAACTCCCATTTCATAACAATCTTGGATCCCTTGATAAACTTTCTCCCACAAAGAGTCTCTCTTCTGTGAAAGCATCCACTTCCGACATATAGAGTGCCGCCATAACCATCCAAGCCATGGAATTCCACCTTCAATCCCGACTCCAACATGTCAACTATAAAGTTCAATATAATTTAACATGAAACTCCAATTAAAATAAGTTCAATTCTACAATCATGTAACTCCATTAACATCTACTCACCTCGCTGATTACGCGTAAAGAATTGCTATACAAATCATTCTTAGTTATATTTTCAAAATTCTGTGGGAACTGTACGAAGGCAACCTCTTGGCCTCCTTCTTCATCCATTAAGAAACAAAGCGCATCACGTATGGCCATGGAGTTGTTCGAATACATATCGCAGTCTACATTAAGAATGACCTGCCCATTGCTAATTTTTGAAGACACCCTAATCTGCATAAATATTAAGGATCACATAACAAACAGTGAATGATTATTATATCAATAAACACTCTAAATTTGATGGTTTTGGAAGCACCATTTTTGGTCTCTACGGGCAATCTCAATCCAACAAGGCTCCTTGTGTTTGCGAGGGTTAGGTGGGAACGTCTATCGTACACAGCCTCACTCTTTTTAGTCTCACTTGTAAAAAAAAAAAAATCACCGAATAGATGTAAGTTTATAATTACCAGAGCATTCATAGCGCCAGCTTTGAAGTTATGGTGATGCTGAGGCCTTTTCTCCCGAGCTAAATACGCTAAAGTTGGCAAAACACACCCTTCAACATCTCCTGAATTTGGGTTCCTCCCATCAATTAGAATCTGGAAAAAGCGTTTAATTAGTACACATTAATATCAGACAGCAGTGGAAAAGTTTAACTTTGTTTTTTCTTTCCACTATTTTACTATGATCTGAGAAAAGACATGGAGTACTTGGAGCGAATGAAAAACTTAACACAAAATCGAGCGCATTGGTTCTAACACATACAGCCAACCTTATTTAATAGAATAAGGCTTTGTTATTGTCGTAGTTGTTTACTATGAGTCTATGACCATGAATTGCATTTTTTTCTTTAACAGAGATCATTTGAGTATCAAATTAATTTCATACGTACTTGAAGAATGGTGTCATGGTCACGTCTAGATGAATTTGGATCCCACTGAGAAAAGCCTTTGCATTTTGATCGTACTTCTTCTGAAATCCTGCCTAGCTTCACTGCATTTTGGATTTGATTCTCCATTTCTTCGTATGATTTCTGTAGCAAAAAATTCAGAAAACAGGTATCGGTGAACTAATCAATATAAATTGGGCTGGACTGCCCAAACTTATTTTATTACCGTTAATATTACTTTGAAAAGTGGACACCTTCATTTCTGTTTGCATAAATTATCGATAAGAACGATATCCTAAGCCCATTACTATGCTCAGCTAATTGTTTTGGTGATATATTTTTCTAACGATTACAAACCACTTGCATTTGTTTACTAGGTGTAGTATACTTTATTTTATTATTTTCAGTTTAGGCCTACTTTCAACTTCATTTAATTTTATTAAGATGCATGCATACAAATAATTTAGTGAATAAAATTATAAATAAAATTACAAATAATTGTTTTGGTGATATAAAAAAAGATTACAAACCACTTGCATTTGTTTACTAGGTGTAGTATACTTTATTTTATTATTTTCAGTTTAGGCCTACTTTCAACTTCATTTAATTTTATTAAGATGCATGCATACAAATAATTTAGTGAATAAAATTATAAATAAAAAATTTGTGTCAATTGAACATTATTATCTCAATCATACTCTTAGCAAATGTTCCAAATACACATGAAAAAAAATTCGTATTGGTCAATGACCAAAATACTAACTCGAAAATTGTCAAAAGACTCATAGCTGATTTTTATTTTTTATTTTCTTATAAAGTGATATGTTATAAACAATCCCAATTTACAAAAACAATAATTAAATTCTGATGCAAAAGAAAGGTGTCTTGCAAATTGAGTAATGCTAAGTAAACTAAATTTATAAATTATATGATGTGTTAATAAAATAATAATAAGCATGTTAATTAACACTTAAATAATAATTCAATCATTAACAACGATATCATATAATTTACAAAATATAATTAAATATTTAGTCTCCCTCATATTGCCGTTTTGAATTTGTTATATTCAATTGATATATCCCACAGATACGGCTTTCATAATAGTTATAAGAACTGTTAGATTAAGTGGTTAAAAACATTCATCATTACACCCGAGGAAACCCATAACTCATGCTTTGCCGTTTTGAGAAAAACAAAAATAAACATGATTAGTTGACCCATTTAGTCTTTATCTTTACGTTATCTTCTTAGCTTTTTGTGCTGTCACGAATATAATATTTGTGTACCTTAGTAACCCAGAAATCTTTAGCCTGATCATCATCAATTGCATCAGCAGATACCGTGACAAAATAAGCCGCAGGTGACCTTGGCTCCACTTTGTACCTCTTGCAGTATGGTATCCAATACTTTGCAAACTCAGCAGCCTCCAAGAGAGCATAGTACGTAAGTTCCGACCCGCCATCATCGGACAGATAGACGCTCAGCTTCTCCGGCGGGTAATCATAAGCCATCACTGACAAAACCGTGTTAATCACCATCATCGGCGGCTCAATGGTTGGGTCTGCCGTGCACACAAATACGTCCACTCCCGGCAATTCATTCTCGTATCTGAGTTCAAATTTCATGAACGATACTTGTTGGATAACAAATATAAAGAAATGGGCATGAAGTTAGAAATACATATACGAAAGTACCTTTGAGATAGCCTATCTTTGAAGGTGTGCCTATACACACGGTTCCACCGGGAGGCCTGAGTGAGGAGCCAGTAAAAACCAAACCATATCTCAGCACCCAAAAGTCCAATCCAAGCAAACCTTCCATCTTCTCCTGCTTTTGGTATGTGAATCAATCTATAAACCCAAATCAAACATATTCCTGCAAATATAGATGCTGCAAAAACCCTATACAGGACTGTTCCCTTGGCTCTCCTCGTCTCGAACAATGGCAAATACCCTTCATTTCCCATCTGTTTCAGACCTCTCTCAACTCAGCTCAGCTCTCTCTGTCTCTCTCTATCTTAAAATAACAGAGAACGACAAATATGGTTATATTTATTTGTCAGCAACAGCCTAACATTGTTGACAATTATTTACTCCATTGATGGCAGAATGGATAATTATAAGGAAAAATTTGAAATAGGTCCAATTTTATAGCTCATTTTTTGAAATAGTTTCAATTTTTAATGATTTTTTACTTTTAAAATAGATCTAATTTTTAGTCCAATTTGACCCATATATTAGCACAAGCACCTATAGGAATTATTCAAATTTTTAATGTTATTGTATTAGATGCACTGAACATTGGTTGATTGCTTTGAGAGGAAGGGAAGTGAGATTTTTTATAAATTATCTGTCATTTCATATTTAACTTTAATTTTATACTAATATTATAAAATATTATTAAAAAAATATAAGGTAACAGAAAAATTTATGAAAACTCCTTTTTTTTTTTAGAGACCTTCATTAGATTTTTGAATATTAAGGCGGAAAGTGGGGTCTAAACGGTATCAACTCAAGTTGAACTTTTGACCGGTCAACCCTCACAAGGCTTGACATATAGCTAGCTCCAATGATATCATCCATTCGTCACTGATGTGGAACCTTTTACCACGTACCAATTTGTCAACTTTGAGTGACATAGGTGAGCGATCGAGCAATGATATAAAGGAAAACTAATGAAAAGAATTTGAAAATTTTGAGTTTTAATAATAAGGACAAAATAAAAGAAAACTAATGAAAAGAGCTTAAAAACTTTGAGTTTTAACGATAAGGATAAAGTGAATAGTAATATGATTGACATTTTAGTGTAAAAATATGATTTTTCGTTAAAATGAACAATACCGGGAGTTTTTCGTTAAAGTTCCCTATGATATAATCCACTCCTCTAAACCTAAAGTCACTCTGTTTATGAAGTTGGATTGCTCGAGATTGAGTCTTCTTAAGATTCCCCTTTTAATCTTAATTGTTTTTAATAGATGTAGGTGGTTTGATGGCGGCTCTCTTCAAGTAGTGACGGTAGTACTCATAATTTAGCGATTTAAGTTTGTTTATTTAGGTTGATTGGGGTAGTGTGGGTTTGGCACGATATTGAGCTTAATTTTTGTGATACGAGTTTTTTCTAGATGTTAGTGTGGCTGTTGTCCATACTAATAAATTTGTCTTTGTGAGCTTGTGTCTTTTGCCGTATCTCATGGTGGTACTGGTGTGGTTTACCTGATGCAACCTGTAGCTTAGTTGTTGGTTTTTGTGCGCAAAGTCATTTATTGTAGCGATGCTCTGTTGTTGGTTTACCGGATGCAACTAGTAGCTTAGTTGTTGGTTTCTTGTGCAGTTCCTCCTCAGAGTTGGCTATGCTTACTAGTTTTGTTGGTGGTTTTGTGCGTTTTCTCTACATGATGGGTTATGAAGGGATTAAACACTTTATTTTCCCGATGAACTCTTTTGGTTTTGGAGTGTTGGTTGCGTTGGTTTACCCTCGAATTTCACACAATAAAAAACACTCGCCCATTAACAACCCTAAATATCTTTTGAATACGCAAGAGAAGGTGTGACAGCAAGCACCGAGACTTGTGCCAGAGCTTAATTGCAATATTCTGAAAAACTGAGGACGGATCTTGGTTCTGTCTCTAGACATCAATAGCTACAACAATAGAACAAACAGATCACCAATTTGTAGAAGCATTGTTTCTATTGTTTAAAGATATAACAAAAGTAGAGACGCTTAAACCTCTGAAGCTAGTGAAGCTTTTTCCTGTAGTGTATTCATCGTCACTCTCAGTCATCAACACTCATTCTGTTGGAAAATATTAGTATTTTGGTTTATTTGAATGTTTGGTTTTCTAGGCTTAGCCCGTTAGAATTAGGTTTTGTTAGAGATTAAGGTTAGTTTATTATAAATAGGGTGCTTTGTTATTCATTAGAAAATAAGTCAATCACAATGTAACATCTTAGAGTTTTGTAGCCGTTCCGGCTTTCTTAGTTGTTTAATAATATTTCTATTAGTTTTGTAGTCTTGTTTGTTGCGCACTCTGATATTTAACTTGGTATCAGAGCAGGTTAAATCTTTCGGGAATTAATCTGTTTTGGGGTTGATATCGATTTGTTTGTTTGTTCAGTATCCAAATATCAGTTTTGTTTTAGTTAGGATTTTGTTGTTTGAAAACAAAAAAAGTTGAATCTGCCATAACTCCACCGCTGCATCACTGCATCCAGGCTCGGTTGGACCACTCCTGCACCAGTACAACTTCCGCTGCGTCGTCGCTGCACCACCAAGTCCCGCCTGCAACCCCACCGTCTCACCACCGCCTGTTGTAAACCTACACCGCTTGTTGCCTCGCCTTCACACTCCAGCCCGCATGTTTTATTGCTTGTCTTTTGATCTGACTCGAGTCGCTGCTAGTTGGCTGTTTGAAAAGTATTATGTTCTTGTTCGCCCAGCAGAAAACAAAAGAAGGAAATAGGAGATAAAAAAATAAAAAAATAAAAAAATAAAAAAATAAAAAAATAAAAAAAAAGAACGCACAGAAAGGAGAAACAAGAAAAGGAAAGAGAAAATGGTGGAGGTTTTGAGGTCCACACGGGCATAAGAAAAAATGGGTTTTTTAGCCTTTTTTTATTTAAAGTCCAAGGCCCACTAGTTGTTGGCTTGTTTGAAATTGTTTTGTGACCGTCACTCGAGTGTTTGAATCTGTGACCACTCGAGTAGTAGTATTTTGTTTTTGTTTGTTCATACAATTGAGATATGAAAATCTCGTCCGTTTAGTGATGGGTTCTTTCCATACTCTCAACACTAGCCAGTCAAGAATCAAGAACCAGTTTGCCAATTTGCAATCAAGAATCAAGTTAAGTCAAGAATCAAGAATCAAGTCAAGTCAAATTTGCATGCCTGCCAGTCCGCCTAACGGAGCTAGTCCGCATATGCTTGTTTGCAAACCTATGTCGTATACCGCCATGAGTTTGACAGGGGTGTTGGAAAATATTAGTATTTTGGTTTATTTGAATGTTTGGTTTTCTGGGCTTAACCCGTTAGAATTAGGTTTTGTTAGAGATTAGGGTTAGTTTATTATAAATAGGGTGATTTGTTATTCATTAGAAAATAAGTCAATCACAATGTAACATCTTAGGGTTTTGTAGCCGTTCCGGTTTTCTTAGTTGTTTAATAATATTGCTATTAGTTTTGTAGTCTTGTTTGTTGCGCACTCTGATATTGAACTCATTCAATAGTCATTCTTCTTGTGCCCATGCCACAAGTGAAACAAACAACCAAAACATCCACATGAAGAAGATATATTAATCAAGGTTCTAAAATACGCTAGGTGTTAGTCAGGTGGTGGGCTGGGGCCTAGCGCCTAGGCGGACGCCTAGACGGACTAGGCAGATTTAAGTAAATCTATTGTATTTCGTGTAAATAAGTGTCTGTTTATACTTAAAATATATATAATTTCATCACAAACTAGAAAATAAAATGACATATATATTATGAAGTATTGGAACATAATAAAAACATGGGGAGCAAACATATAATGTGTGTTTATTTAAATATTCAATAAGTCTCTTACAACTTATTGGAAACAATAAAATGCAAAAGGAAAGTTATCTATTTTCTATCTAAGTGAGTTACAACCTAGGCAGGTGTCTAGGCGGGTCTGGGCAGCCTAGGCGAGTGCCTAGGCGGTCTAGACGGGGCGCCTCAGCAGGTCTAGGCGCCTTTTCGTAATTTTCAAATGCTCAGGCATTAATTGAGGCAGTTGCCAGCTACCTAGCGCCTAGGAGGCGCTAAGCGGGGATTTTTAGAACAGTGATATTAATGGTAAGTTTAGATTGCCAATCAATTGTTAAATCCATGGATATTAATGGTGAGCAAAAACAAACTGAATAGGAAAACAACTAAAGTGGGGCCATGCACGTAAATCCCCCTAAACTGAGAAGGAAAGGAAGGGAAACGGTCAACAAGACACTAATATGTGATATCCTAATGCAACTTTGTACATGAACAAGGATTGAAGTCAGAGATCTGTGTATACAGGGGGGATCTATTTAATTATCTTTCAAAACATATTGTTGCCTGTGAGCAGAATCAGATTATCAACTAGGCCGCCCGCGATCAGAAACCAAATTAAAAACAACAACAAAAAAACCCTACGTGGTCAAAAATTCGACCGTGATCATGATTGCTACCAAAGTTCAGAAACCCTAGTTTTAGCTATCTCGAATATGGCGAAGAGTTCCGATGACTCCAATTCTTACCGTTGTTGGACAAGAAGAAGGTCTCTCTCTCTCTCTCTCTCTCTCTCTCTCATATGGGGAACTGTGGGTACAAATTTAAACTTGCTAAAACTTGTTAGTAGTTAGTACTTACCCGGCCGAGAGGTGATTGAAAAACTTGAATAATTTTGTGTTGTTTGTTTCAGTGGGTTGGATACTGTTGGTGGTGGTGCTACGAGCGGATGTCGTCGCTCAGAATGATTAGCACAGCATTATGGTGCTGATGCTGCTCGAGACAACTAATACGGCCAGCGAGGTCACGAAGTATAGGTGGAAGCGGAGGAAAATTGCTGCTCAAGGTGGCACATCTGAAACGCAGGACCTCAAGAGGGAAATTACTACTGATGGCACCTCTTACAAGGTCGGGAAAGTCGAGGAGTATACTGCTCAAGGCAGCACGTATGAAACGCAGGACCTCAATACTCATTGCACCTCTTCTAAGCCCCAAGGCACGCCGGAAAAGCAGCACCTCAATACTGATGACACCTCTTATACGGTCGAGAAGTATAGACAACGGAGAGGGGAATCAATGTTGAAGGTTGTGGTGATATCCCCATCAGGACTTTCGATGACACTCGGTTTCCAAGGTACCTACTTTTTGTATTTTTTTTCTTGTATTAAACAAGTTAACTTGTTATATAATAGAGTAATGTAGGTAAACTAAATTTGTAGACTAATTTGCAAACTAAATGATGTGTTACCAATAAGAAATAAGCATGTTAATCAACACTTAAGTAAAAATTCAATTATCAACTTTCATGTCATTTAGTTTACAAAATTTAGTCTCCCTAGAATTACCCTATATAATATAACAAACATATATAATTATTGAGTGTTGATGATTTGAGAACAAAGTGTCCCACATCAGTGAGGGATACACCAATGCAAGGCTTATAAGATATTGGACTACTTCCCGTATTGCCAATTGGTTTACGAGGGAATCCCAAATTCTGCGTGGTATCAAAGCATGTTGTCCCTGGTTTGAAAGCCCAAGGAAAACCAGGGGCAACATGTGCTCACACATTCACCCAATTTGTTGTCCACGTGTAGGCTTAAAAATTGACCACACATGACAGTGAGAGGGTGTGTTGCGAGTTGATATGCTTGTGCAATATAAGAGATGGTCATAAGGTAACCTCCAGATTTTGCTTTCAAAGTATAGTCCTGCATGGTATGCCTATGGAAAGATTAGTTTAGGCCATCAACTTGGATATCATCGATACTCCTTTTGGCTGCGAATTGCTGGGCAACACTAGTTTACTCAATTCTTCCTTCACTTTACCTCCTTAGAGGCACATCCTTATTTCCACAGGTATGGTTCTAAGTCCTTATTCTCATTAATTTGCCACAAAATTGCACAATGACATGTTTCTTATATACATTTGCAATTTTACCTTATTTAATTACCAAAACTAATTGATGGGTTAGTAATCATGTTGGTCCTTCCATGAATCTGTGACCTAAATTGGCAATGTCGCTATATATCTATACCTATTTGTTTCAAATAAAAAACCATATGCAGACCAACTATGATTTTGGGGGCCTCATTTAAGTTTTGCTTATGACCCCAAAATCTCATGATCAACCTTACTTCTCAATGTTTCAAACGAATATCTGTTCAGTTTTTAGATATGAAGCTCATGGCTGACACCATATGTACATGTATGCTTGCATGCATTAGCTTGTTAGATTCGGATCACGCATTCAGACAAAAATTAACCTAACAGACCAAGTGAACAAATTAACAGTTACTTTCTAAATATTTATTTAGTATATATTTTATGTCTAATGGGTTTTGTTTTGTGAATTTAGATCTCAAGCATGGTTCATACCTTTTGCGTCTGTGATCATTGGAAAGTACACTTGGAGCTTTGTGGAGTTTTTGTGGTGTGGTGGGGTGGCACAACTTTAGGTTGGTGGAACGAACAGCGCATATGGCTTTACCAGAGAACAGGCTCCTATCTCTTTGCCTTCATTGACACCACTCTACACTCCTTTGGATATAGTGATTCAGCATTTGTCATAACCGCCAAGGTGGCTGATGAAGATGTGTCACAGCGGCACAAGAAAGAGATTATGGAATTCGGAGACTCTTCTCCAATGCTTACCCCATTGGCAACGCTTGCATTGCTCAATTTGTACTGCTTTGCTGCTTCTTAAGGAAGCGATCAATGGGAAGGGCATAGCACAAGTTTATGATACATTGACTTTGCAAATTCTGCTATGCGGGGCTCTGATTCTCATCAACCTACCCTTGTACCAAGCATTTTACCTAAGGAAAGACAAGGGAAAGATTCCAGCCACCGTCGCTTTTCAGTCAATGGCATTTGCTGTGGTTGCTTGTACTTGTTTCAAATTTTCGTAGTAAAGCATGGAAAACTCTTTAGATTCAACTCTTTCACACAAGGTATTTTTGTGAATTACATTTTTGTTTAGGATCAAAATAGTGTTGTCTCTCTGCTTTAAATTAGTTTTTTGTGTCATCTTAATATAAATTCTATTGTCGAAAGCTTATCAGATCAGTGCTTGATCTTCTTCCCAGTAACATGAAAAACCCTATCAAAGTTTTCCTCCTGCACAATGCAGTCTTTGTATTGATCAGAATTAGGCAACACAATCTGCAAAACCTCTATCTCATGCCCCTTGACATATCCTCGCCTAGTTAGTGATGCGTAAAAACTCCATTTCAGATGTCCTAATTGCCTCATTCTTTGCAATCCTCTGAAATTCGGGTCAAACCATATTCTTTATAAGTTCATCTTTCTACTGTAGTCCGTCTCATGGCTTCAATAATTCTGAAAGCATTCATGGCTTCAAAGGCACAAGAAAATGCTGGACTAGTATAACCACCTGAAAGAGTAGCAAGTAAACTGCCTACTTAATGATTTGATAGTAGCTTAATATTTCTAATGAGTTTAAGATAGATGATTAACTTGGTATTCCCGGGATTGCACGCTGCGTAGTCTTTTATATGAACATATTGTAATACTATGTTACCAAACTCATAATTTTCAGAATAGCATAGGGAAATGGCATGGAGCAAGCCATTAAGCAAGAAGGAGGATGAACAATCACATTTCTTTGGTTGAAATAGGAATAAAATCACATAATATCTCATTAGGGTAGAGTTTAGGAAGTCATCTTAAGCCCTGAAATCCTCATGGTAGACCCTCTGTCGGGGGTAATAACAATTTCTAATGGTTCTAATAGCACATTTCTTTTAATATAAATATTGGAAACAGATACATGCAGATACTGCAAATGCCATTGATTTAAAAGCTACAGAGCTTGGCAGCTTTCCCTTGTCCTTCCTTAGGTAAAGGGCCTGGTATAATGGTAGGTTGAGAAGAACTAAAACCCCACACAGAAGAATTTGCAAAGGCATTTTCTCATAAGCTTCTGCTATTCCTTCTCCAGAGATTGCTTTGTTTAAAAACCCAAGGGAGCAGTACAAATTGAGAATTGCTAGTGTTGCAAGTACGGTATACATTGGCGACGAATCTCCAAATTCCATAACCTCTTTCTTGTATCGTTCTGACACATCTTCGTCATCCACCTTAGATGTTATCATGAATGCTGTTTCAGAATATCCAAGCGAGTTTAAAATGGTGTCAATGAAGGCAAATAGGTAGGAACTTGTTCTCTTGTAAAGCCACATTCGTTGCTCGTTCCACCAACCTAAGATTGTGCCACCACACCACAAAAACTCAACAAAACTCCAAGTGTACTTCGAAACTATCACGTATGCAAATGGTATGAGCCAAGGGCTCGAGACCTAAGTCCAGAAAGCAAAACCCTTATTATCAACATTGAGTAAGTTGCAAAAGAAAATATGTATATTTTGACACAAAAACAGTACCTGTGGAAATAAGGAAATGCCTTTGAGGAGGTAAAGGGAAGGGACAATCGAATAAAATAACGTTGCCAAGGAATTCCAACACCAGAAGCAGAAGCAACAATATCCAAGTTGAAGACCAAAGCTAATTTTTCCATGTGCATACCACGCAGGGCTGTATTTAGTGAACAAAATCTGGAAATCGCCTTCTGTCCATCTCTTATGCTGCGCCAGCGTCTGAGTTAGCGTAGTTGGGGCTACTCCTAAGAAAGCTTTCCTTGTGGGATTGCAATACACTGATTTCCAACCATGGCATTGGATTGATAGCCCTGTGATCACATCTTCTACCTGACATCCATATTTCAATCCCATCTGCAAATTTTATGCATTCATCAAGCTCAAATTAGTGTGCAGTTGTGTGTGTGTGTGTGTGTGTGAGAGAGAGAGAGAGAGAGAGAGAGAGAGACTTCTTTTCCCCATTGAGTGTTCTCTTCAAATGTACAGCTTGCAAGACTTTTTGAATTTTCTTCTAATTCATGAATTCTACTTTCTTCTCTCTGTCCACTGATCTCCCTTTTCATATCAAACTTGGATCCCTTGATAAACTTTCTCCCACAAAGAGTCTCTCTTCTGTGAAAGCATCCAGTTCCGACATACATAGTGCCGCCATAACCATCCATGCCATGGAATTCCACCTTCAATCCCCACTCCAACATGTCAATTATAAAGATTACAATAACTTAACATGAAACTTTTCAATTTAATAAGTTCAATTCTACAGTCTTGTAACTCTATTAACATCTACTCACCTCGAAGATTACACGTAAAGTATTGCTATACAAATCATTCTTAGTTATATTTTCAAAATTCTGTGGGAACTGTACGAAGGCAACCTCTTGGCCTTCTTCTTCATCCATTAAGAAACAAAGCGCATCACGTATGGCCATGGAGTTGTTCGAATACATATCGCAGTCTACATTAAGAATGACCTGCCCATTGCTAATGTTTGAAGATACCCTAATCTGCATTAATGTTAAGGATCACATAACAAACAGTGAATGATTATTATCAACAAACATTCTAATATTTGATGGTTTTGGAAGCACCATTTTTACCTCTCTAACGGCAACCCAAAGCCAACAAGGCTCCCCACTTTGCGAGGGTTGGCCATGAATGTCTATCGCTTTTAGTCTCTTTTGTAATAAAAATAAAAAATAAAAAATATTACCGAATAGATGTACGTTTATAATTACCAGAGCATTCATAGCGCCAGCTTTGAAGTTATGGTGATGCTGACGCCTCTTCTCCCGAGCTAAATACACTAAAGTTGGCAATACACACCCTTCAACATCTCTTGAATTAGGGTTTCTCCCAAGAATCTGGAAAAAGAGTGTAATTATTACACATCAAATATCAGACAGCAGTGGAGAGTTTAACTTTCCTTTTTTCAATGTTTTACTACGTAAAAGACATGGAGTACTTGGAGCTAACGCAAGACTTGACACAAAATCGAGCGTATTAACGTTATAAGATTCATACAGCGGCCCCACTTAATGGGATAAGGTCTTGTTGTTGTTTACTATGACCCTGAATTGCATTTTTTCTTTAAAAGAGATGATTTGAATATCAAATTAGTTTCATACTCGAAGAATGGTGTCATGGTCACGTCTAGATGAATTTGGATCCCACTGAGAAAAGCCTTTGCATTTTGATCGTACTTCTTCAGAAATTCTGCCTAGCTTCACTGCATTTTGGATTTGATTCTCCATTTCTTTGTATAATTTCTGTAGCAAAAAATCAAAACGGGTATCAGACTATCAGTGAACTAATCAATATATATTGGGCTGCACTGCCCAAACTTATTTTTTCACCGTTAATATTTACTTTGAAAGTGTGCACCTCCATGTGCTGTTTTGATTATATATATAAGAAATTGTTATTAGCATTAAAATAATCTAATTATATACTCTAAAATTTCTATATTTAGAAGGACAAATACTCTTAGAGCAACTTCACCCCATTCAGTTGCCAATAGAATTGGACAATTTTATCCACCTAAACCCAAAAACCCCTCTCCATCCCAGCCCAAAAGGTCGGGCTACATGTGGGCCCATCCATTCTGGACCAAGCAATCAGTCGGGGATACCTCGTGTGTGCACCTGAGTCTATCTGACGTCAAGCTGATGTCAACCACATTTATATTCACCAAGTCAAAATTGTCTTTGTCCAATTGTCTCGACAATTATTGCCTTAAGGGGGGTATAATTGCTCTTATAAGGAGTGCACGATTAAACTTTTAAAGTGTCAATAGTAATTCTCTTTCTAAACATATAAACAATATTAAAAAAGAAGAGCCAAAACACAGTAAGACAATACAAAGCACTTACATTTGTTTACCACGTTTTGTATTGCTAGCTGCAGTTTGTTTTCTTTTTTCTAATTTAGGCCTACTTCCAACTTCACTTAATTTTATTAAGATGCACACATACAAATAATTTAGTGAATAAAATTTATAAATTAAAAAAAAAATATGTATAAATTTGAACATTATTATCTCAATCATACCCATAGGCAAATGTTCCAAATCCACATGAAAAATTTTCCTTGTGGGTCAATGACCAAAATAATGACTCGAAAATTGTCAAAAGACTCATAGCTGATATTTTTTTCATAAAACGATGTTATAAAAAAAAAATTCCTAATTTAGAAAAAGATATGTTTTAGTGTAAAAGAAAGGCTTATTACGAATTGAGTAGTGCTAAGTAAATCATATTTTTTATTCAAAATTACAATCATATGATGTGTCATAAATAAAAAATTAACACGTTAATTAACACTTACCTAATAATTCAATCATCAATAACCACATTATATAAATTATAAAATATACTTTAAAAAGTTGGTCTTCCTAACATTACCTTACTAATTTATATTCAATTAACATATCCCCCACACACACAGCTTTCACAACTAATACTTAGAAGAACCGTTGCATTAAGTGGTTTAGGAAAACTAATGAAAATAGCTTGAAAACTTTGAGTTTTAATGAAAATGACAAAATAAATGGTAAATTGAATAGTATCAATATTGACTTTTTAGTGTAAAAATATAATTTTTCGTTAAAATGAACAATACCAAAAGCTTTTCGTTAAAATTTCCTAAAAACATTCAACATTACACGTGCTGATACCCCATAATGATGCTTGCCCTTTTTGAGAAAACAAAAATAAACATGAGAAAATCCATAACTAATGCTTGCCTCTTTTTTTTTTTTTTTTTTTTTTTTTTTTTTTTTTTGGGAAAACATGCTTGCCCTTTTGAGAAAAACAAAAAATAAACATGATTGGTTCACGTACTTAGTCTTATCATTACGTTTCTTCTTAGCTTTTTGAGCCGTCACGAATATTATAAAGTTATACAAAATTCTGAATTTGATCCGATACAGAAAATCTTTGTGTACCTTAATAACCCAGAAATCTTTAGCCTGATGATGATCAATTGCATCAGCGGATACTGTGACAAAATAAGCAGCAGGTGACCTTGGCTCCACTTTGTACCTGTTGCAATATGGTATCCAATGCTTTGCAAATTCAGCGGCCTCCAAGAGAGCATAGTATGTAAGTTCCGACCCGCCATCATCGGACAAATAGACGCTCAGCTTCTCCGGCGGGTAATCATAAGCCATCATTGACAAAACCGTGTTAATCACCATCATTGGCGGCTCTATGGTTGCGTCCGCTGTGCACACAAATACATCCACTCCCGGCAACTCATTTTCATATCTGTTCATGTAACTCCAATATGTCATCGGGTCAAATTTTATGAAGAAAAAATTAGTATTCGGTCCCTAGTTACTAATGTTCATTGACTGAGACCTTATTAGTTTTCAAATTTTGATTGGAGTCCCTAGCATTAATATGATAATGAATTTACATGTTTATTACATATTTTTTTAAATAAAAGTTAGTAATTGATTTAGATTTTAGTACTCACACCTCTATTAAACTCCTAATTATATTTCAATTCAAACATTTCCAAAATAAATTAATTAATTAAATTAGAATAAGTTTGTAACCATTAGTTTTTTATAAAAAGATTATCAATTTTTTTAATCTTAAATGTACCCATTCTTAAATATACCAATTTGTTATATGTAAAATGTACCATTTTTTTTATATAAAATGTACAAATTTTTTATACAAAAAGTACCCAATTTTTTAATATAAAATCCATTAAAAAAATTAATCCATTTTTAAAGTTATATGGGTACATCCTTTTTTTCGTTGATTTGAGAATGTATCTATGTCAAGTTTAATCGAATAAATTTACTAATGTTATTAAGCCTAATATCTTCTTTTTTCAGTGTTTTGAAGAATGTATCTATGTTTTGGTACAATAATTTTTTTTGTTAATTTTGATGAATGTACCCATATATATAGACACACACACACACACAATATAATAGAGAGTATAATTTATATTTTATTATTTTTAATCCCGCAAATTATGGGTTATATTTAAAATCTCATTAATATAAACAAATACAAATTTCAATTTTTAATTTAACAAATATAATAACTTACACTATTACATTAATGTCAGGGACTTCGATCAAAAACTAAAAACATACAAGATTTCAGTCAAAAAAATATTAATAGCTAGGTGTCTATTTTATGAGACCAAACCCAACCCTGGGCTAAATGCTATTTTTTAGGTTTATTCCCCACACCCCCAAACACAACCCAACTCATGCTAAACGTGTGGGCTAAAAACTAAAAACCAAACAAAAGCCAAATTTCCCCAAGGATTTAGCCCAAAAAATGGTGTGGGCACCACTAGCGGGACCCCACGCACATGAGCATGTCTCTCAGGATTTATTGAATTCAACAGCTGAAATCGAATATAATCAATTCTAACGGTTAAAAAAAGATCTAATAGCCCAAATTTAAATTCAACGGCTAAAATAATTAAAAAAATTATTTAACTCAAAATTCACCCAAATTTAGTGATTTTTCAATATTTATCAGAATTTAAATATTTTTAGGTTAAAATATTCATAAAATTAAATTATGATAGTGTACATAATTTTTTTTAAATTACTTCAAAAGAAAAAATTAGCCTAAATTTATTCTTTAATAATCTCAAGCTAAAAAATTTAAACCAAAATGGTTGGAGCAGAAAAACTGTTTCTTGGCTAAAATCTAAATTTTCTGGACTAAAAATTTTAAGTTTTAGCCCAAAAGTTAGAGATGGTCTGAACCACAGTTGTCGAATAACAAATAACAAACTAACATGAAGTAACTGATATACCTTTGAGAAAGCCTGTCTTTGAAGGTGTGCCTATACACACGGTTCCATCGGGAGGCTTGAGTGAGGAGCCAGTAAAAACCAAACCATATCTCAGCACCCAAAAGTCCAATCCAAGCAAACCTTCCATCTTCTCCTTCTTTTGGTACGTGACTCAATCTATAAACCCAAATCAAACATATTCCTGCAAATATAGATGCTGCAAAAACCCTATACAGGACTGTTCCCTTGGCTCTCCTCGTCTCGAACAATGGTACGTACCCTTCATTTCCCATCTAGTTCAGACTCTCTCTCAGCTCAGCGCTCTCTCTCTCTTTCTATCCTAAATAATAGATAAGGACATATATGGTTACATATATTTGTAAACTACAGCCTAACATTGTCGACAATTTAATCCATGTGATGTGACTTCCACCAATGGCAAAATGGATATTAGATTACCACAAGCACTTATTGGAATATTCAGTTTTTAATGTTATTGTATCCGGTGCACTGAACATTCTACTACGGACAGAGGTAGATTGTGTTTGAGTGGAAATTTAATGCTGGGCTTAGTGAGAATGGAGGCTCAATAACACAAAAAGCAAAAGGAGAATTGTGCTCGGACAAGTCGACAGCCCAGGAGGAATAAAAATCATTTTTTGACAAGGGATAGACAACAAGCTTATGTGAGAAATGACACTCATAAGGGTAGCTCACCTCCAGCAAAAATTACTTTTCAAAGGCATGGATAGGTAAATAAGTGGTGACTCACCATGTTCCAGAGGCCATCACCAAAAGGCAAGGCTTGGACAGTCGGGCTAAAAAGTCTATAAAAGCAGCAAAGGACACAAGAGACAAAAACACTCAACCAATCAATCAAAAGACATTCAACTTTGCTCTCAGAAAAGCAAGAACCCAGAAAGTTTTAGTTTGTCCAGACTCTGTTCTTTTAGTCATAGATTCACCATAGAAAGCTATTTTTTGTCAAGTTTTAGAAGCTTTGCTACTTTTCCCCAGCGTTGTAGTATCGAATCACTTTAGTAAACCCATTTTATCTTTCATTCCCCAAAGATTACAACCCCTATAAAACACAAAGAGAAGAGGTCGCAAGAAGATGAACCTTGCCTGACAAGGTTATAATCTTGCTCGAGTCTTTTTTGTTTGTACTTACATAAAGTAGATCTGTTGTTTAAATGCATCTTCCTTTGTGTTTTAAATCATTTTCAACTGATTTTCGTTCAATGTTCATCTATGATTAATCTGCTTAAACTAATTAACCTTTGCTTCTTTAGTGTTAACTATAATAAAAGAAATAGTTGGAAGGGCCCTGAACTCCCTTTATCCGAACTTATAATATTATGAGTAAAAGTCCTTGTTTACAAGGCAAGAAAAAGAACCTTATAAAGACTTAACCCATCTGTAACAATCCAATAAGTTCAAGAAGTCTAAGTAACTTGTGGCGCAAGTAATCAACCCAATTAATAACCAACAAAGAACAATCTATTATACAAAAATAACAGTGGCATGCTCAGATTCATATTAGTTTTGATTGTGAGTATCAAGGCCTAACAAGGGCCTCACAAAGACACCATTCAAACTAATAGCAAAGTCATATTGCAACACACCAAGCAACAAACCTTGCCCTACAAGCAAGACCTCGGGGAGTTATGTGAGGGACAGATCTAGCCCGAACATAATTTTGGCACGCCCAGTGGGACTTATTTTGTGGTATTGTATGCCAAGACAAAGGAATGATCAAACGTTCAGGTGGAAGGTGGAATTTGGGCAACCTATTTCCAACAGAAGCAAGCAAGACATATCACCCAAAAGACTTTCCTTCATCACACGGCCCCGAAATTTTAGAGAGCCCGACCTCTTTTGAGAAGTCAGGTGGAAAGGTTACTAATGAATATCTACAAGCCACCATGGTGCAAGTATTGAGGGGTATGAAGAAGATCTCTATGGAGACCAAAGGAGAAGTTAACAAGCTTTGTTCCTTAACAGAAACGATACAAAGAAAGTTCGAGTTAAAGTACTCCACACCGAAGGATGGTTACAATAGGGAAAGAATCATGGAGGCAAGCCCAGAAAATGAACCAGCAATTCTTTTGTTTCCCTTACTTGAAGAAAAGAAGAACAAGGGGAAAAGGAAATAAGAGGCTAAAACCAGTAGGCAAGAAGAAGAAGAGTTTCAAGAAACAGGCTTGCCCGATCCTCTACCACCACCATTAGATGTTAGAAGGCAGGTTAGGCAGGAAGGGATAAAGATTGGTATGTCTAACTCGGTGGGTCAAACGAGCGGAAAGGGTTTATCCATAGTTGGGGCCAAACCTCTTCCTTATAGGCCACCACCATTGGCTAATAAAGAAGGAGGAGAAGCTAGATAGAGACAGCTAAACCCACAGAGAGAAGCTTTTTTGGGCATCGATCATAGCCCAAAGTGGGGGACTTCCTATCCCCCACACAATAATGTGGCTAATCACAACAACTCAAGAATGAATTGGCAGAATTGAGGAGGATGGTGGTACAAAATGCTTAACCGCAAGCTCGCCCGATGTTCGGGATAACATATCAGAAGCCTTATCCTAAGTACATTGATGAGCAGAATTTTTTCCCTCTCAATTTCAAGATGCCTGCATTCCCAACTTTCAGTGGGGAAAACTGTAATGTGTCTTCCAGATATCACATTTTCAAGTTTTCAAATCGCTATGTGGCGTTTAAGGACAACCCCAACTACAAACTAAGACTATTTGGAAACTCATTGGTAGGCTTGGCTTCCCAATGGTACTCTTTGTTACCCCTCAATTCCATTGCCAACTGGAGGCAAATGAAGATGGCCTTTCATAAGCAGTTCTATAGGGTGGAACCTGAAATGATCATTAATGATCTGGTGGAAGTAAAGCAATATGAACATGAGCCTACGAAGGATTTTATGATGAGGTTCAGGAAGACCAGGCTGAGATGCTAGTTCCCAATCAACCATGCTCAACTCATAGCCATTGCCCAGAAGGCTTTGAGACTACCCCTAAGGAAGAAGTTCTATGATGTACAGTTTAACGAGCTTCAAGAGCTGGTGATTGAGGCCACTAAGTATGAGAAGTTGTTGGCAGAAGAACAGCAAATGAAGCATTCATCTAAAGCACCCCATTTTTATAAAAGTAAAGCGCCAATACATCATCTGGAGTTTGAAGGCCTAGAGACGGGAGAAAATGATAACAACATGGGAGAAGGGATAGAGTTGTGTACTGTAGAGATGACCACTCCTTAGACTTGAGTATGACCTAAACTAACTAATTTAGACGTCGTTTGAACAGCAGCTTTGGCCCTAGCTTTCTCCATTTCATATCACCTGTTACCAATTGGACTCTAAACTCTTTTCTTATTGTAACGGGGTAGCTAATCGCCTTGTGATGTTTTCTTTTATTACTAAAATTTTATTCACATCATGTTATGTATCTTTACACTAAACTTAAAATGTTAATGTGCATGTTTCTACTTTGGACGCTTGTCTAATTCCGCATTCTTATTTTCTACTGGATATCTGGTACACCATGTACGACGCGACCTCATCAGTGGCAGTACTGCCTCCTGGTGATAGACTCTCTAATTATAATATGTGGTGTTTTAGGAAGAATCAATATGGAAATGCCAGTTCATAAACAATGACTGTTCATTAATCTTTCAGCTAGCTAGCTTTCCTAGTATACAGGCATCAGGCATGCCAGTGTAAGCAACAAAACAGACTTGAACATGACAGATGATGGTATATGACCCTTATCGCTGCGGAAGAAGAGCGCCTGGTACACCGGTAAGTTGATCATGACCAATATGCCACAAAGAAAAACTTGACTGATCAACTGCTCTGAGGCTTTTGAATCTATATCCATGGCAACCCTCTTTGTTCCCCATACTAAGCTCAATAAGTTTAGCAACGCTGATGTTGCCAAGACGGTATACATAATGCTTGGACTTCCAAATTCCATGACCTCCCGCTCATACCTCTTTGTCACATCCTCTGTCATCACCTTATCAGTGAGGGCAAAATCTGTTTCGGATAGTCCCAACTGCCTCTTTATGGTATCGAAGAAGGCGAAAAAGTAGGACGTAATTCTTCGGATCAGCCACATTCTTTGTAAGTTCCACCATGCTTTGAGTGAACTACCACATTGGAGGGCTTCAATTACGCTGTAAACATTCTTGGCTACAAAAACATAAGCAAATGGTAGGAACCATGGACTTGACACCTGAAAACATCAAATAGAAGCAATCAGTTCAACTCAACGGATTTAAATGACCTTCATATGAGTAGCTCGCCAATGACTGTTTGGTCTTCTAGCACTCGGTCTCCACTTTGTAGGAGGAGGTACTAAGTTCAAATCTTATATCCAACAATTGTTGAATAAAAGAAAACATATAAAGGGAAGTGATATTCCGCTCATCCTTTTCTCCCATGCAATTTCTATTTATTTATGGTCTTTCGATTGAATCAATTAAAGCAGAAGCAAGGGAAAAAAAAAATCAATAGAGGTGTGCAGAAGGAAAGAGTTGTGCGGAAATCATTTTTCTGTATAAATAACTAGCTCATAAAGGAAATTCATCCCTCCAATATACAAGAAGAGTGAGATTGAGGTACCTTTGGGAACAAGGGAATGCCATGGAGAAAGCAAAGAGGAGGAACAGCCACATAATACATAGTTGGGAAGGAAAGTGGTGCCCACAAAAGGTAGAGACAATATCCCATTTGGGCACCCAACTTTATCTTTCCATGCCCATATATGAAGGGTCAATACTTGGAGAAAAATATCTGAAACATGCCCTCACACCACCTTTTGTGTTGAATAAGTGCTATATCCAAAGTATTTGGAGAAATACCTAGAAACCCTTTTCTCTCTGGATTGTAATAGATCGACTTCCATCCCCTACATTGAATCGCCAAGCCAGAAACTATATCTTCAACCGGGCATCCATACATCAGTCCCAACTGCACATAAAAACAACATATATTTCATCGTGATATTCGGGTCTAGTATTCGGAAACGGGGAATTGCGAAGAGAATGAGGGAGAGAGAGACCTCTTTTCCCCATTTAGTACCCTTTTCGTAGCTACAAGTGATAAGAGTTTTTGCAGATTCCTCCAACTCTTGGACACTTCTGTCAATAGTATTTTGGCCCTCTGTGTTCCATTGTCCTCCATAATCCTTGGAATACTTCTTTCCGAAAAGACATTCTCTTCGATGAAAACATCCGGTGCCACAAAAAAAAGCCGCGCCATATCCACCTAACCCAGCAAGCTCAACCTTTATGCATGACAACCCAAACCAGAACATGTTAGTCCAGCAAAAATCTATGTACCTCTTACTAATAATTTAAAAGTAAATGCAAAGTTACAACTACAGTCTGTGTTTCTCACTGCATTAACTACAAAACATCCACTTCCATATATATCGTCCTTGGTGAGATTGTTATAGTTTTGTGGATGTTGCACGAAAGCAATCTCGTGGCCATACTTGCCGTCCAAGAAAAAGCATAATGCCTCTCGTATTGAGTCTGCGTTGTTTGCGTACATGTCACAGTCCAGGAGGAGGATGAAGGGTGCCTTGCTTATTTCTGATGACACTCTCAGCTGCACAACAAAAAATAACCTTTTTCAGTTTGCAAAACACAAAACTTTAGTAAAATTAATATTGGAAGAGCTAATGATTTTTAATCAAACACAAATTTGCCTAAAACGAGAAGATCCATTATTAGTGTCTATAATTGATTTCTTCCGTGTAGTCGTAATCGATAGGGCCTCATTGGTAAGCGCTACAAGATCTCACCGCCAATGTTCATCCTGATTCCTTAAGCTAGGATCTAACTCTCCATGAAATTCATAGTTGTGCACAATTTCTCGTGCATCGAAATTCTCATCAGTACAAGTCAATTGAGAACATATGAGGTAAAATATACACAAGTTATGCGCAGATACAAATTAAAATTAGTAGGAGCAATGTAGTTGGAACTTGTACGTAAGGAAGCTAAAGCTAACCAGTGCATTCACAGCTCCTGCTTTGAAGTTGTGAGGCTGTTGGGGTCTTTTTTCTCGTGACACATACACCATTGTTGCTAACCGGCATCCATCATTATCCATGGCGTTCGTGTCTCTTCCATCAGTTATAATCTTCAAAAGGAACGAAAGGGACTGAGCAATCAAACAAAAAAGAGTGACAAAAAGTGATGGGCAAAGATCAATTCATTCAAAGAATTGCATACTTGCACAATTGGCTGATGATCATTCTTTGCTACTTTGAGGTTCCACTCTGAGAACCCTTTGTGTTGCATCTTTGTTTCTTCCGGAATCTTGCCCGTTCCAACAGCAGATTCAATCCGATTCTTCATATCTTCGTAAAGTTTCTTTGAAAACATAGTGAGTGTGAGTCAGTTAGTACGTTACATGGATGTTCTATCTAAAACAAAGAAAACTGAAAACGAAATTGTCATCTAACGAACCCTATAGCTACACTCGGCATTTTTTACCTTGGTTTCCAACCATTCCTGACCATACTTGATGTCATGCACATCAGAGTGCAGGGCAAAGTAGGCCTGTGGAGACCTTGGTTCAATATTGAACTTTTTACAGAAGGGAATCCAGTACTTAGCGAAACTGACGGCCTCTAAGAGCGCGTAGAAAGTGAACTCCGAACCGCCATCATCAGAAACATAAACATTCAATTTCTCAGTTGGATAATTGTAGGCCAGGACTGATAACAAAGTGTTGACCACCAAAGTTGGTGGCTCCACTTTGGGGTCTGCAGTGCATATAAAAATGTCTACACCTGGTAACTTGTCCTCATATCTGCAAAATATTCAAAGAAATATAATCTCTATTGGTTAGAAAATCATAACTCCACTCTTTCATGCTTTACGTTTTTATTTTTTACGGCGTTTTGATTTAATTATTCAAAGGAGAATCAGGGTAGAGAAACAAGAGAACTGCAGGTGCAGCAGGAGAAAACATGAGCCTAGAAATCACTATCCTTTATTTTTAACTCTGGAGAAAAGGAATTTATTTATAATATTTGAATTATATAAATCAAAGAAAAACCAAGCGATTAACCGAACTAAACAAGAGTGCGCAAAAAGAGATGGACGTGTGCGAAGATTATTTATCTGTTTTTAAACCAACTGTACACTATTAACTGTATGAACTTAAGATGGAGGGGTAGCAAACCTGTGCGAGAGCCTGTCCTTGAAAGGTCGACGATAGGTAACGTCCCATCGGACAGACTGAGTTATAATCCAATACAGGCTAAACCAGAACTCAGCTATGAGCATGCCAATCCAAGCCCATCTTCCTGCCTCTCCTGGTTTTGGGATGTTTGTTGCTCTATACACCCATATCAAACATATACCTGCCAATATTGTTGATGTAAATACCCTATATACACCTCTGAACCTTGCGCTTGTGCTCTCAAACAACGGAAGACTACTCTCTTCTCCTTCTTCACCAGTCTTCTGCCTGCCCATCTCTCTGTTTTCTTCGCTCTCTCTGGTTGGATGGAGAGAATTATTCATTTGTTTGTATATGTATATAAATATTGTGTACATATACATGTATTATGTATATTATATTATTTTAAAGTAAAATAATGTTCACTTACCAGACAGTCTTTACATGATACCTACAATGATTGAGTTGAGTAATGCTAGAGATACTAAATTTGTAGATAAAATTTTGTAAACTAAATGACGTGAAAGTTAATGATTGAATTATTACTTAATTGTTAATAAACGCGCTCATTTTCTATTGGTGACACATCATTAGTTTACAAATTTTGTTTACAAATTTATTCTCCCTAGCATTACTCGATTGAGTATGTATGTTTGAATATGCAGTCTTGATTCATACCAAACAAAATAAGGGCAATAATAAGGAGACTAAATTGATAGACAAAATTAAACAAAATAATATGTCACCAATAAGAAATGAGCATGTTTATCAACGTTTAAGTACTAATCCAATTATCAACTTTCAAGACATTTAGTTTACAAAATTTTTTCTACAAATTTTATCTTCCTACCATTACCCATAAAATAATGTTTTGGACGTATAATGTTGAATCTTTTTTCGTTCACAACATTGCTACTTGTAACACATGGATTGATCACATTACTTATTAAATTGGGATCTTTTGATATGGGTCCAATTGGACTAAAAATTGGACCGATTTCAAATTTTCCCTATTAAATTTTATAAACGTCATTATTTAATTAGTGCATGTTATGAGTATTAAGCGTATCTTCAATAAAATAAAAAATTGTAAATTTAAGAGGTAAAAGTCATATTTATATTTATTTTATATTAAATAATATATATTTTAGTTCTGCTCTAACGTGAGAGATGTAAAAAAGAATCTTTGTCCAATCGGATGATCCCCTTTATTTTTCTCTTTCACTAGTGAGGAAGGTTGAGATGTAACTTTACATTTTATTTATATACTCGGGTGAAAATGAGTGTTTTACATGTCTTAACTGGAGAACTTTTCGGCATATCTATACTAAGGTATTTGGTATCTCTCATTAAAGATGCTCTAAATAATTTTGCTCTCATTGTTTTTTAAATCAAAAAATTAAATTTAAGAACACCAAACAGCCCACCACCACCCAAAGGGTATTATCCATGGGTCAATGGAACTGGCATTTAGCGACGACCGCGCATATACTACGTGAGGGGCGGCTTTTTGTTATCATTTAAGAATCTAAATTGTTATCATTCAGTACTACGTTTGGTGATATTTTTTTTATTTGTGGTTCGAATCTCATTGATGATAAATTTGATACCAAATTAGGCTGTCTATTATATGACTTAGCCGAATTCATTTTTCTCTTAATGTAAAAATATTGATGTACTTAAAAAAAAAAAAAAAGATTCAAACTGTTGTTCTTGCCTAATAAAAGCATGGATATAATAAAATCCTGTTGACATGACCATACAAATTAAATGACAACTACTAACGTTGGTAAGTAGAAAAATAGAGCTTAAGAGCAACTCCACCTTGGTGGTTACTCAGGGGACAGGCAAAGGGAAAGGGTCCGAGGGCCGGTGGATAGGGCTCCAGCGTGGGCAGCCCGAGTGAAGGTGGGAGCCCGAGGGTCAGGCCTGTGGAGGATTGCCAGCCCTGCAACCCGAGGTGGATGTGACGTCAGGCTGACGCCTGGCCTAGCGTTGGTCCTTTTTTTATTTTTTTTGTGTCAGGCGCATACCCCTCACTCGCGGGTGGGGGCGCGTTAGTCGACAACTTTACAGGGCACGGGGCCCACGCGCCAGTTTCAGTAGGTGACCGTTGGGAAGCCACATGGCTTCCCACGGTCCGTTCAATCTCAACGGTTCTTTAATACAAGTCGTCCGATTTACAACGGTAATAAAATTAAAAAAAGCTGATTTAATATCAACCGTTCGATCTGAGATCAACGGTTGATATTAATCTTCTTTATAAATTAAAAAAAATAGTTTTAAAATTAAGAAAAGTTACCGTTGTGACACGTGACACAATCTGGAGTGTTGGAATTCAAATTTTTTTAAATCAAACGGTAGAGATTAATTAGTTGAATAAAAATTTTAAAAAAAATTGTAAAAAATCCGAATTTTTTTGTAAAATCTGATAGCCACATGGCATGCCGTCATTCGTTAAAAATCTGATCGAAATATATCCTCAAAGATTCTGAAAAGATAACGACACGTGGCACAATGACATTGGATAAAAATCTTATCGAAATCGATCTCCAATAATTATCTTTTCGAATAATGACACGTGGTGCAACGAAAACGATTTAAAATGTGATCAAAATCTATCATCAAAGATTCTGAAAAGATAACGACACATGGCACGATGACATTAGATAAAAATCTTATCGAAATCCATCACAAAAATAATTGTTTTTTTGGATAAAATGACACGTGGCGCAACAAGAACAATTTAAAAATTCTTATCCGAAATTACAAATAATTTTATTTTATATATTTAAACAAAAAAAATCTAATATTTTATTGCCTATTGCCAAGGGTGGAGATGCAAATGGCAATTACTGTTCATTTATGACAGTTACTGTTCACTAAGTGGATTGAATAGTGGATTGCCTAGGGGAATGGCTCCAAGGATCAAGGAACAAAATGCCGATATTATCGGTTTTTCACGGTACCGATATTTTAATTACTATCCAACTGGTTTTCGTCAAAATATCGCGATATTTCCGAAATTATCGCGATATTTTGAAACTATGCTAACCGGAGAAGAAGATCCGGCCGACTGCAAAAGAGAACCCTACACTGAAATATCGATATCGGAAATATCTGGGAAGAAGAGTCGCCCGAGAGGGAATCTGAAACAAAAAAGTGGGGGCAAAGAGATTCGAAGAGTTGGGGGGGGGGGAAGAAGAGTCGCGGCGTCGAGAATAGCGCCGGGGGGGTGGGAATCTGAAACACAGAAGTGGGGGAAGAGAACAGGGGAAGGCACCCGAGATAGGAGACCCCCAACAAACGGATTTTTGGAAATTTGTTGAAGCTGTAGCATCTGTGTGTGTTAGGGGGCGAAAAGGGGCTTCGAGAACGTGAACGCGGGGGGGGGGGGGAAGAAGAATCTGGAGAGGAAGGGGGGGAAGAAGGGAATCTGGGCGCAAAAGCTGGGGGGGGAGGAAGGGAATCTGGGAATCGGGAGAGAAAGGTGGGGGGGGAAGAAGGGATTCTGGGAAGTGGGAGGGAATGGGGGGGTGGAGAAGAAGGGATCTGGTTTCGTCCGCGGAGAAGAGATGGGGGGGAAAACCGGAGAAGAAGAAAGAAGGAGAGGGAAGGTGTGTGTGTGTGTGTGTGTATGTGTGGAATGATCGGGAGTCTGCGTCTGCGTCTGCGTGTGTGCGTGTGTGGCACACGGTTTTGGCACATGGTTTTGTATGAAACCATGGTTTTGTGTACGGTTTTGTGTGTGTGTGTGTGTGTACGATTTTTGTGTGTGTGTGTGGCACACGGTTTTGTATGAAAGAATTACTACATATTTTCTACTCACAATGTTTGTCAGCTCGCTATATAATCAACTTGATAATGTTAAATCCATCATGCAATGCATTTCCTTCCAATTTTTTGTGATAAACTAATAGATAATTGACTAAATAAACATCCTGCAAAGTTTCAATAAAAATTTCCAAGTTTTTCTTACAATTTCCGTGGTTTCCATATAATTTTTA
Source organism: Heteromeles arbutifolia (assembly GCA_024362995.1). Classification (NCBI taxonomy): domain Eukaryota; kingdom Viridiplantae; phylum Streptophyta; class Magnoliopsida; order Rosales; family Rosaceae; genus Heteromeles; species Heteromeles arbutifolia. Next base: position 2,375,371 of record JANCRC010000005.1, read on the forward strand.
TCGATATCGATATTATCCCGATATTTCCATCGATATTTCCGTGTTTTCGGACTACCGATACTTCCGATATTACCGATATTTAATACATTGCCAAGGATGGAGTTGCTCTAATAACCAAAACTACCAAAAGTCGGAAGGCTCCAATAATTTACCTCTTTCGTGTTGTACACCATTCATCTTACTAAAGAGTTAAAATTAAATCTTACACTTTCAACTAACTTTATAAAGAGAGAAAATAATCCGCCGAGCAGTCCGAAACTCAATCACTATGATTTAAAAAAAAAAAGTCCACTGTGAAATTTGTTCAAATGAGATTAATGAACTCTTAAACACGTACTAATTAAGTATACGTACGTGTTATGTTTTGATAAAAGATAAAAAAGTATACCTACGCATTGTAATACAAATTCATTGAAATTAGTGGTCACATTAGGAAATAAGCAGAGGCTAGAGCTATTGGCTTGAGATAGTCATGGCAATAAGCAAATAATTCAGCTCCAGTTAAATCTTCTTTGAAAATCCATGTAATTTATATAGTAACCAATGTTTAGAAACAGTGTTAGTAACCACTTAGTACCATAGTTTAGTGGTATTTTTTTTCATTTGTAAGTGAGAGGTCTTATATTCGATTCTCTCAAACGACGAATTTGAATCATATTATTGCTAACTCATTGTGAGTAGTGGTGAAACCAGGAATTGACTGGGGACTGGGCAAAGTTAAAAGATTGCAAGGTTAAAAAAAATAGCAACAACCAAATCCTTTTATATAGTAATGTCTTCCATAATTTATCAATATAAACAAATTACGATTGTTGTCGGCGAGGTTTCATATCATGAAAACGTCGCATAATAGGTTCATTATCAATAAAAGCAATTACATCTCTTTCAATGTAAACAAACATACGATCACTCAACCATTGATCTCCCATTTTGTTACGTGATGGTGTTTTCACAATCTTCATAGCAGGAAAAGCTCTCTCCACCGAAGCGGTTGCAATCGGTAACACCAAAGCCAATGTAAGAAGCTTATACACTAACATATAGCTTGCACACCTGCCGGTCCTCACCAACTCCTTTGCAAGATCACCAATTCCTCTCAATGATGAAAACTCATTATGCATCTTCATATTGTAAATGTAATTGTCAAGTTGAAATGGAAGATTCATGAGGTCCATACGATTAAAATCTTGAGGATAAAGTTGGGCTAGATGAATAATTTTTGTTTTGTCAAAAAATGCAAAATTATTCACTGGACTCAAACATGTCATACAAAAAAGTAAATCGGTGTTTACCTCATTGAAGCGATCATTCAATTCAATTAAGCAATACCAATAAGCATACAAATTATTCAATAAATATTCAATTCAATTCAACTAATCATATGAAATAATCAAGAATTCTAATTCTAATTTTCACCCAAAAAAATAATTTTAATTTCATAACAATAATCATAGAATCAGATCAATAATCAATAATCAATAATCATATTAGTGCATTACCATAAAATTTTATACCAATCAAACAAAATTTGTATTAAATAATTAATTAGGGTTAGGGATTGTAAATTTAAGAATTAAAAAAAAATTACCTTTGAAGGCTGAAGCCGGCGGCTCAGGCGCTCAGCGGCTGGAGAAGTGGAGGGTGGCTGGAAGGACTTTGGGGGGCAGCTTTCCTGTGCTCTCTGGCAGAAAGGTTTAAAAACAAAAGGGGAAGGGACACGGCAGCATTGAGGTCTGAGAAGTGAGAGGGATTGAGAGTGAAAGAGGGACACGCGGGCCCTCAATATATATATATATATATATATATATATATATATATATATTTTATTTTGAAAAGTACGAAACGGTGGGCGCGTTTCAATTATTATTATTTTTATTAAATTATTTTTATTTTTGATGTCGTTTTGATCTGGATGTTTTAAAAAAAAAATTCAAACTCAGTCTACTGCTGCGGGTAGCAAACCCAGTGGGTTTTTCGGCGAGAGGAGGGGCTGACCCAGAGATCCAATCCTGCTTATTGGCGAAAAAAGTGATGGCCGCCACTCCTCGTCCTCACGTGGTTTCGCCACTGATTGTGAGACTTAGTTACTCCATGCGCCTTAGGTTAGAAAATTATCTTTTATGCCCAAAAAAAAATGTGTTAGCAATTCTCTCTAAATAAATTTAACAAAATAATGTTACAAGCAATCGCTCAGACAAAAATATAGCAGACCAAAGACTGGAAATCAACTTCGGGTCATAACATCATTTTCCTTTTAGAAAATTTAGTCCTATAAAATATGAGAGGATGAGGATCCACGTGAAAGGTGACCGATACTCAAGAGTCAATATTCAATCGCTTTCAGAAGTCAAATAATGCAAATATTCTACTAGACTAAGCCCCAGTTTGGAATTGAGGTGATTTTAAAAAAAACTGTTATGAAAAAAAACTGAGACAGTTTTTGGTGTTTGGTAAACATTCAGCTTCAGCTTTTTTTCACAGTTTTGGGTGAAAAAAAGCCAAAAACAAGAAGCTGCAAAACCCAGCTTTGAAAAACCGGCTTTTTTCACATCTGTTTTACATAAAAGTTTACCAAACACTATAATACTGCTTTTTTTTCTTTCAAAAGCACTTTTACAAAAAAGTTTGCCAAACACTCTGCTGCTTTATTTCACAGCTGCTTATTCTCACAGCACAGCAGAAACAGTTTTTTTTCAAAGCACAGCAATACCAAACCAGCCCTAAGTGCCAATGGGATTCTCTCTCGAAAGAAATTTTTTATTGTGATAGAAATAATGATGGTACATCACGTGTTTTTATGTAAATAGTGAGAAATTTTATTTTTTAAGTTATTAAATTTTTAACACATATCTCATAATTTGTATAGTAACACGTGGTGTACCATCTCGTGTGCCAGTCACACTGAAAAATCTCTCTTGTCTGGATCCTTTTGATGAAAATTCTGAAGATTCATAAATCGTGTCCATTCATCGTACATCATGTGATCAGTTTTTATCAAATATTGTTTGTATTTAATTTTAAATAAAAATATTTAAAATAATTTTTAATTGCATAATATACGATGAACATATATAATTTACGAATTTTCAAAATCCTCACAAAAAAATATCTGTCAAGAATCCGGATTCGACTCAGTGCACCACGATAGCGCATGCATGCGTTGTTGGCCAACCATTTTTTATTTGTTTAATTTAGAATTCTTTATTTTAAATCCGTAGTTCAAGAAAATGATGTAACAAAGAATTCTATTTAAAAAAAAAAAACAAAATACGACAAAACAAATTAAATAATCACTTGCCAAATAAAATACTGAATAATGAAGGATTATAAAATTTTTTTGGTCATGTGGTCCACAAGAACTGTACTATCGTATATAACACGAAATCCGAAAGGGCCACCATTAAAAACAAAAAATAATAATAATGAAAAATATTTAAAAATTTTGAGTTTTAACGATAAGAATAAAATAAAGAATAAATTGAATAATACCAGAATTAATTTTTTAGTGTAAAATACCAAAAATTTTTCATTAAAATTCCTTTAAAAAAATAAAATAACATGTACCTAATATGTGTTTTGAGTCGTTTGGTATCACATCAGTATTTTGTCGTTTTAAGAAATGGAGTTTGAGTTTGAGTTTGCCTCTTTGCCCCCTTGACTTAACCCTTCGGGGCTTTAAGCAGCTAAACGATTGAGATAAAGCACTTAGAAAATCAATTTTTGTTTTTGTCTTTTGCCTTCTCATCCCTCGATTGCTATCATCGTCAAAATTCAACCGTTTCTTTTCATTTGTTCTTTATTCAAAAAGTATCTTGCCTTGATTGGCTCAAATTGAAGTTCACACTCTCACTGTGAATTTGATGAAATCTCTTTTGTCACTTGGTTGTAGAGGTGTCAAATCTACTTAAATAAAGAATGGTGCGGTGGTCCAAGTTTATTTAATAAGACTCTACATAAGAGCAAGTCCATCAGGAACTTTTTAGGCCAGCACCCAGCTCAAAAAATGGACCAATCTGCCTTTTTTGGCTCCACCCCAGCCTAGTAGGCTAGCATCCAACCCAAACCAGGCAATAGGCCGGTTCAAAATCGACAAACCCAAGAGTGGGGCCATCTGATGTCAGGCTTACGTCAATTTGACGTCAAAACCCACTAAGTCGCTGTTGCTTCTGCTGCCACTGTTGATCTTCAACATTGAGGACGATTGACCCTCTCTGCTTCTCTATTGATCTCGCCAGCCGATTTTCAATTGGGTTGTGGTATTTGGGTTTTCTCCGAATGGTGAAAAACTCGAGATGAGCTTAGTGGGATGGGTGAAGCGAGGAAGATGAAGCAAATGGGAGGGGCAAAGCGAGGAAGATGTGGAGATGCAGAGACGTCGAGATTTCGTCCCACTACGACTACGGTTGCGGAGTATAACTGTGAAATGTGATGAGATTATAGAAGATTAGGTTTTTCTGGGATTACATGGTGAAAATATTGAATAAGGGAAGGGTATTTTTGTCCAAAACACACCACATATTTTAGTTAACCGAAATACGCCACATATTTAAAAAAAAATATATATATATTTTAATATGAATTGATTAGGCCGGGTGCTAGCGCATTTTTTAAGGGTGGAGATGCATTTAACCAATTATTGTTCATTTGAGTGGATTAAACAGGCTGGGCACTAGCGCATTTTTAGGGATGGACTTGCTCTAAGGCACTACATGACACGATTCGTAAAAAGTAGGCCGGACGGGTCTAAAATTTTAAGCCTAATCGCCAACCGGCCCACGGCCTGTTGGACTTGTCATGGGGCTAGCACGGCCCACGGTCCCGGCCCATTATGTATAATCTTGCTTATTCGTTATTTTTTCAATTACAAACATACATTATAAGGTTAGTAAGACTATCTGACGAAGAAAGTCAATGAGACTTGATATTAAGCTTAATAATATATTTAAATAAGTTTTTTTTTTAACTTTAAAATAACTAAAATTTGTTAATGAAGTCGGCCCGTTCAGTTACCTGGCCGGGCCAGCCCTGCACAACTCAACTTTTATGGGCTAGGGACGTGGGCTGGATTAGGCTTAGTATTTTATTAAGTGGGACCGGCCAAAACACTATTCATTTAGTAAGTGTGACAGCTCAAGCATGGTCTAAATGTACGTGTACCAACTTTAAATGATCGGGCCAGCCCGTTTGACACCTCTATTTAGAGGTGGACTTTTTTGCCGACCAATTAAATTGTCAACTGTATTATACCGATTTGTGCCAATCAATAATAGCATGATATTGTACTGAACCGAAATGCAATGATTCCTCCAAATGCTTCTACAGCTCAAGCTTAAAGAATTGATTAGTGAATTTTTATTTTTTGAAGTATAGATAGATCTACGTTCAATTTTCATTTGGTTTGAAATTTTAACTTCTATTTGGATTGTAAACTTAACTTCTACTTGATTTGGTTTGTAACTTCTATTTGGATTGTAACCTTAATTTTTCTATCATGAATCTTGATGCATCATTTGACTTCTTATATGTGTGTGAGTTGTGAATGATGAATGGTAGATGAATTGAGGCTACAATATATGAGATAAAGGCACAAAAAACGTTTTGCCCTTGAATTGGGTTGGAGAAAGAAAAAAAAAAAGAAGAAGATTTTGGCCCAAAAAAGTTGCCCAAAACAAAGTGACAACTACCATTATCATATCATCCCAACCGAACTGTTTGACATATCGAAACTTGGTATATCGAAAGTTTGGCATGGTAGTAATTTTGCCAAACCAAAAGTTTGGTAAGATAATTGGTACAGGGGTTTTGGCATAGTAACCGTACAGAACCCATCCCTACCTGTATTTGTAGGGAGATTGTCTAGTGGTGCGAGTAGGGGTACAGTAGGACTTTTAGTTTCGGGGTGCAAAATACTTGATTGAATATAAATATTTTTCTTTATGAGTGAAAAAATTTAAGTTCGATTATTATAGATAATAAATTCAATAAAAATGGTGGTTTAGTCTAATCTTAGTGTGGACTGTAGTGGCAAAACCATCAGCTGGTCCGTCTTTTGTTTTTTTTTTTTAAAGAAAAAGTCTAATCTCAATGTCACTATTGTTGTATTAAAAAAGATTGGTGTATCTTTGCCCTAATTCCTTTTTTTTTTTTTTTTTCAAAGGAGGACAACTTGTGGCAAGTCACGGTTATATATCCACCCCTTTCGGGGGCTGAGAAGACTCACAGAGGTATTTCAGCTTCCCCCTGGTCACAAGTCTGACTTCCACACCAGCAGCGGATTTCGAACCCAAGACCTCCAGTTTTTAGTTTGAAGAAAGCCTCACTATATATCATTTACCACTGAACTACCAGCTCATGGTTTTTGTCCCAATTTGTTGAGGTACTCTTCTAATTGTGCAATATAAAAAAACTTGTTTCTCTGATAAGAAATAACTATTAATTCCACCATGAGTCTAGTATACAGTAGCAACAACTTTAAACTGTGTAACGGTTCAGTAGTTAGTAACTGAAAATTCTAAAATATTGTCCTTGGCTTTTGTTGGATATTTGAAATGCAACAAGAATAAGGTACTCGATAGCAATAAAAAAAGGGGGTTCGTTGAGTTAGTGATTAAGGATTGTTTTTTTTTAAATTACTCACCGTATCATCGTCGCTTCTACCTACTATCAGCACCGCCATCGCCATTGCCACCCACCATCATCACCACCACTGCTACACCACTTATCATCATCACCACCATTATTGTCGCTGCCACCTCCACTACCATCTAAGCGATGATGCCACCACCTCCACTCACCATCATCACTGTTTCCCATAAACTCTAATTCCTCAAAATGAGGAGTTTGAATTCTTATTTGGTGGAGGTTCATTCCATCTTCGTTTTGATTCCTCTATGATTAGTCAATACAAGAAATCAATCTAACTCCTCATTTGGATTCCAATTACAAATCATGAAATAATAAAGAAACCGTCAATGTAAATTACACTCTTGGCCACAAATGATTCAAGCATGGACAAAATCAATTAAATCTAGGGAACTTTAATGAAAAGCTCCAAGTACTGTTCATTTTAATGAAAAACCACATTTTTACACTAAAAAGTCAATCCTAGTACTATTCATTTTACCCTTTATTTTATCCTTATCGTTAAAACTCAAAGTTTTCAAGCTCTTTTCATTAGTTGTCCTTTAAATCTAAGTCGAGCCCCATTGTCTGTGAACTTAGTAAGTCACACCCCTACAATTACAAAGGCCGAAAAGGTCAGAAGAAAAAGCATAGAAGTCATTGCTTTTATGTGAAATCGCCCGTGCATAGTGATAGTGTGGAATCAAGGAAGGACCACGTACACCAATCTTAAAAGTTATGGCGCACAGCTTTCTGTTTGTATACGCGGCTTGAACTTCATATGTTAAAAACTAATGAACGCGCTAGTCGAGTTAGGGATCGAACCAACTTTGGAAACTCGAGCAGACGACTTTTTGTTCTATGCATTCCCATATCTATGAGAAATTCTGGTGTCCGTCATTCGGACCACGTGCCCGTGCGACCGCAAACACAATAAAACACACATATTCCATCCCTCTAACTCACCACCACCACATACTCCATCCCTCTGACATTGAGACTCACCACTACCCCATGCACTGACCACACCCCGTGACGCACAAACCCCATGGCCGGCCACCTCTGGTTCCGGAATGGAAGATTTTCTCCATATCTATTGATAGTAGGGACCGCCCTAACCCTAGCTAAATACTAGCGTGAGCAAACCTGACCTATGACCGAGTGAGGAGTTGAAAGGTGGAGTGGTCGGAGTGGAAAGTGGAATCCATTTTGCCTTTTAACTTCTTTCCTTTTCTGAATATGAAGTTATAGCAGTACACTAATATTATGCCCTTATAAATTTATATCACAGATAAATATGTTATACTCACATAATTTTACTAAATTTCAAATTTTAATTATTGTTTGTTGTTTAAATTGAATGTTAATCGAGTTGTGTTCATGTTACTTATTTCAAGTTTATATAAAAGTAATTGATGAACAAGAAGGTATGTAGCTCAACCATAAGAACATAATAAAGCAATAACAAACCCAAACTGTTTCTATCCTCTATAGTTGGGCAAAGACATACATACGCCCACGTTCTCTTCAAACATACGTATCAAATTATGATATATGTCTGCGGCGGTCCAAACATCGTTCCTCTTTCTCCCTCACTCGGTTCACTCGGTACATCTGAAGTGGTCTGCTTGTTGCTTCATACGACGACATGTATGATCTGCTACATCACACGACCCATCAGCAGCATTACAGTCAACTATATGGTCTCTTTGGCCAGATGAAACACCATATCCATGGTGGGTTTGTAAATATTCAGCTGCAGGCTTTTGTGTTGATCCTCCTCTCGCTCTCTTCTGCTGTCTCTGGCTTCTTTGCTCGTTCTGTGCCTTGGTTTTGCGGATGGTTTGCATCTTTGGTGGTTGCCATGTGTTTTTGAGATGTATTAGGATTATAGGGGTTTCTTTCTTTTGGGTGGATAGGAATAATAGTTTGGTACACGCCAAGGGCTTTAGTTTTTGTCATTTGGAAGATGTTGCCAAGTGTCACGAGCCATGCATGGAGGTCATGATGCGTCAACAAGCATGGGTTTTGGGCCACGTGTCAATCTTGTGTTGAAGGAACTGTCTAGTTGGGGTTGGGCAAGAAGTTGGATTTGGGCTTGTCTAAATTTCCCAGCCCTCCAATGCGTTAGATAGACCACCTCCATTGTATTGGACATGATCATTGGCGCAATTATAATTTGATCTATATATCTGATTTTTTTATAAGAAATTAAACAAAAAAAAAAAAAAACAAGAGAAAACAAATTGTTACTATTTGGATGAATTCCAAATTTGGAGTTGGGCATGGATAGAAGATATGAACTTGCCACTTTGAGACCAAATTTCTTTCTCACACCAACAAAAAAGCATAAGGGAAAATTCCAAGTTCTCTCTTTCAAGACCCTCTCAAATCCAGCATTTAGGGATAAAACGTAGTAGATAAAAAAATGGGGATGAAAAGTAATTTTTCAAAGAGAATGGAGATTAGGTGGAATGAGGTTTTTTTTTGGGTGAAGGGTTTGTTTTTTGCATTTGCTAGAAGCTTTCTTTCTTATATTTGTCTTTGATATTTTGGGAAAAATATAATGTTGGGGGTTCTTGTAGACTTTCAGTATTTCTAAATTAACTAGCGCAATGTGTTCATTCCTCTACACTAAAGTTCAAATCTCTATTCTCCTTGTTAAACAAGCGCAAGTGTACTCTGCCTTACACATTGAAGTTCAAATCTTCATCTTGTAGTGCACATTTATGGCTGCACTATGAAGATTACCATTTCGTCTTTTACTTAGACCTACTTTATGGTATTGTGAAGAGACGTTGATAATATACTAGTATACAATAAAATGGACTCAACTTTCCCGGTGAGGAGATCATGCAAAAGTGTGGAGGCGTCGGCCAAAGACAGACTTCTAGGTGAGGAGATCATGCCTTTTATTTGAGATAACATGGAGCTTAGCTTCAAGCTTGTTCTGCATTGTCACTTTAATTACGTTTCAAGAGTACCAAACTAAATGTGGCGCATGGACTAAGCCGATGGCTTGACGTTGTTCATGTCCCATGAGTTAGATAGGCCACCTCCAATGCATTGGACATAATCGGTTTGGATAGCGGATGACCTTGAGTACAAAAACGACTGACTTTAAGTGCGAAAATAAATGTTGTCAATTATTTGAGCTACAAGTTATACTCTACAAGCTTCTTATTGCGCACTTATAATTTGATCTATATATGTGTTTTCCCACCAAGAAGTAAATAGAAAATCAAAGAAAACAAATTAGACATATATTAAAAGTCAGCTCAAAAAACTGTTCACTAATAATGTTTTAACGATTTTGTCTCTACTTTATTGGAAATGCGGACATCTCATTCCTTTTTCGTGGCAATTTTATGTTTTAGGAAATTGAAATCTCAGTTTCTCTTTCTTTTCTCTCTCTCTCTCTCGCGAGTCAATCAGTCTCTCACGAATTTCTCTCTTCGCGACTCACTCTGACTTTTTCTATGAACTTTCAATCGAATCTGGGCACAATATGGCTCTAGATCACCACCAATCGAAGGTGATTTGAGATCGTGTAAGATTAGTCCTCAAATTTTGGATTTTTATTTTTATTTGATTTCTCTTAATGCATGTTTAAGATTCGTGTGAGTGTGAGTGATTTGAGGCAGAGTCCATTGTTACTATTTGGATTAAATTCCAATTCAAAAATTATGATGGATCATTTCTTAGATGAACCATTTATACTTGGACAATATTCATTAGATGATTGAACTTTGGATGATCAACTTGTATGTTGATTGTCCATTTTTAGTAAGCAAACATAACCATTATCCCCCCACCCCCCGACATCATCACATAGAAAAAATAGAAACATGACATGAGATACAGAGATGTCACTAAATTATGGATTTGGATCCTTTCCTGAGCAGAGGCTCTGAATCTTGCTGACCAAGCAACACGGATTGTTGAATCAAAATTCAACGGCTACAAAAAAGAATGCTCTCTAAAAATTATAATAATTGTAACCGTTATATTTTGATCCAACAATCCATATTGCTTGGTCAGCAGGATTCAGACCTTCTGAATCCCTAAATTATAAATACATTGATCGTATGACCCATTGGTGTGACATTTTAGCAAATAAAGTTTAGAGATGGAGAGAGAAACAAACAAACAAACAACAAAAAGGCAAAACTATTCCTTTCTCAATCCAACCAAACCCATCTCCTTCTCCCATGGACGGTGCCACGTCTTCACCCAAACTTGCCCCTACACTTGCTGACTGGTTGCTTCAGAGCATTGTACATTCAACCAGCTGACCATTTCTTTCAAAAACACAAGGGTAAAATCGTCTGACAGGTACAATTGGTTTCTGCATTAAAAACTAAAAAGACAGTCAAGGACAAGAGATATCCCACGGGATACTCCTCTCTCTCTCTTCTCTTTCGCAGACTGACCAGCTGATATAATATTTGTCTCAAACCAGCTTTCGAATTCTCAAACCTCTCTCTCTCTTCCTTCTCTCTCTAAGACACTATAGACTCTCTCTCTATCCGCTTCTATCGTCCAAGAAAACAAAAGCCGATTCTATTTCTAACCCAAAGATTGGTTCTTTTCCCCTTTTTTCTCTGTTTTTATTTTCCAGGAAAACACTACCTTTGCCGAGAAAGTTTGAATATTCTCGAGAATTCTCGCTCAAACCTGAGATTTCTTGGTGGGTTTTGGTTCTCGGGTCGAGAATTTAAAAGGGTTTTGGCTTCGGAAGGAGATGAAGATCGGGGAAGATGGTCGGAGTTCTCCGGTGTGTGGATGATCCAGTAGCGTGATGGTTTCAGACTCTGGTGATTTCTAGGTTTTGTGCTGCGTAGATTTTTGGGGCTTTGATTAGGGCTTCTGGGTAAGTAACTGTCACATATTTTGGAGCTTAAATTTTGTTCCTTTTTTTCCAAATTTGTTTGATGGCATGATGGTTTGATCTTTTACTGAATAATTGTAAAGAAAAGTTGGAATTTTTAATTGTTTTGAATTTGTTTTTTATTTTATTTCCGAGCCTTGAATTTTGCAAGGACTGTTTCATTGTTAAAAGTGTGAGTTGATGATTACATGGGCCCGTATTCTTGGGGAATGAAAGTAATGTAATGATGTCTCATGATTGTGTGAATGTTTATAAATTTAGTTGTGAATCTTTGAACTACTTGCGGCGAAGCATCGTTGCTGAGGCCTTTTAGACTGTATTATGGAGCTTCAACTTTCTTGTATAAAATTTCAAATTGGAACTAGTTAATGAAAATTGATTCATGGTGTGAGAATTGAATTGGAATCGCCCCATTCGGTTACCTATAATCGTGTGTCAATCCAATGCCGTTAATGAAACGACAAAGTTGGTGTGTCCATGTGAAATTTGTGGCCTTTTCTGAAATTAAAGACATGTTTTGGCGATAGTGTGGACCGTCTTATAACTTGGCGTTGGTGGATTTTTAATGTTGGCTAAATTTGCTATGCCATCATTTACTTTTTGCAAGTCCTCTATATCTGACAGAACATTAGGTGGTGGGAATTTGTGCTCTTGAAACCTTAGGAGATTAATGTTGTAGGAATTTGTTAATTATTAGGTGACGGGAAGTGGTGGGACTTTTAGGTGGAACTGGGTGTATTCTGAAGAAGAGCAATCTCAGTTTAAATGGGTATGAAAGAACGAGATTCTCATCCTTTCGTTCCCCTCTCTTGCATGTGAATATGTCCTATGGAGAGGCTTTTGTTGGATTGACTCATATTTCTTACGGTTGTCATGATGAAGGCCGCGTGTTAAACAGATACGTTGCAACATTTCCTGTTGTCTCCTGAAGCATTACTTAGCTGCATGAGGTTTGAAAAGGCCTCAAAATTGATAAAATTAAAAATTCCAATGCTGCATGGTATATTTAGTATCAAACGTTGACATCCCTTGACAATATCCTGCCTTAGGTTGAAAGTTTCTTTGAAGTTTTGTAGCGTGAATGTAGTTTCCACTCTTTGGTCGTTTCTTGTATTACTATGTTTCCTGAGGCCGTATTTCTTACATGTACTGTTTGTGTGAAATCTAATGAGCATTTGGTTGAGTTTCATGTTCAGCTGCGGAGAGATGTGGGGTTGGCAGCTTTCTGCTATCCTTCTTTCTCCTTCCTCTAGTATAATTTTTTTAAAGTATATTTATCATTTTCAGTAAGCTGTTGAAGTATAACAAAATAGCTGAGCAGTATGGTTGCAAAAAGTGCTACAAGTTCTCCTAGTCCTAAAGTGGAGGTGGGAGAGATCGACACCAGGGCACCTTTCCAATCTGTTAAAGATGCTGTTTCGCTGTTTGGTGAAGGTGCATTCTCTGGGGAGAAACCTGCAATTAAGATGGCAAAAGCTCATTCAGCAGAGGTATATCTAATTCCTTTACCTCTGAGTTTAGCAAGCACATAGATGTTGTATGTATATTGTTTGTAAAGCTTCACATAGGATACTCTTGAAGGAAGTTACCCTTCTGAATATCGATAACTCATAATATGTCCACCTATCATGAGAAGTTATTTAGTTTGGAAGCCACTCTTTGAAGGAAGTTGTATATTCGTAACTATGGATGTGAATGACTTAGTGTCGCCCGTATATAAATCATGCATTTTTTCCTTTCTTCCATTCAGTCTCTAGATTAATTGAAACTCTTAAATCATTTTTAGATTATAATGTTTCTTTAACGCATGTTCTTCTACCATCCAAATTCATTTTGATGTGATGTCGATAATTTTTGTTGTTTCAATGCAGAGGGTACTAGTCAATGAGACACAGCTTCACCTGGCCCATAAAGAACTGAACAAGTTGAAGGAACAACTGAAGAATGCTGAAACTACTAAAGCCCAAGCACTTGTGGAGCTTGAAAAATCCAAGGCAACTCTTGAGGATTTGTCAAAAAAGGTGAAATCCCTCACTGAAAGTAAGGAATTTGCAATAAAGGCAACAGAAGCTGCAAAAAGTCAGGCAAAGCAACTTGAAGAAGCAAACTCTGGCAACCTTGGGGGAACTGATGGTGCTTGGAAAGAAGACTTGGAATCTGCAAGAGCACAGTATTTGAGTGTGATTACTGAACTTAATGCTGCAAAGCAAGAGTTACAGAAAATTCGTCAGGACTGTGATGCATCTTTGGAAGCAAAAGCTGCTGCCATCAAGCAGGCAGCAGAAGCTGAAGATGCAGCCAATGCCAATGCGGAGAAGGTTAATGAGCTATCTAAGGAAATTTCAGCAGTACAAGAATCAATTGGGCAAGTGAAGCTCGCCTCTATGGAAGCCCAGCAGGAGCAAGCAAAGATATTTGCTGAGAAGGATGTGTTGAGGCAGTCCTATAAAGCTTCATTGGAAGAGTCAGCAAAGAAATTGCTCCCTCTGAAAAAAGAGTTTGATCCAGAACTTTCCAGAAATCTTGAAGCACAACTATCTGAAACGTTGAATGAAGTTGGAGCATTGCAAAAGCAAATGGAGAATGCAAAGGCTTCGGATTTAGATTCTGTCAAAACTGTCACTTTGGAGCTGGATGATGCTAAGGAATCACTGAATAAAGTGGCCGAAGAAGAAAGCAGTCTCAGAAACTTAGTTGAAGCCCTCAAGGCGGAACTTGAGAATGTGAGGAAAGAACATGCTGAACTGAAGGAGAAGGAAGCAGAAACAGAATCGCTTGCTGGGAATTTACATGTTAAACTGCGGAAAACTAAGTACGAGCTTGAAGCCTGCCTAGCAGAAGAATCTAAAGCAAGAGGCGCTTCCAATGAAATGATAGCTACACTAAACCAGCTGTCGTTGGAAACTGAAAATGCAAGACGAGAAGCAGAAGAGATGAAGATAAAAGCAGAGGAGTTGAAGAAGGAAGCGGAAACCACCAAAATTGCAGTAAAGGAAGCAGAAAAGAAGCTGAGACTTGCTTTGGTAGAAGCCGAAGAGGCTAAAGCTGCAGAAGAAAGGGCCCTTGAACAGATTAGAATTCTATCTGAGAGAACTAACGCTGCTAGGGCATCAACTTCCGAGTCTGGTGCCAAGATCACTATATCAAAGGACGAGTATGAGTCTTTGAGCCGAAAGGTTGAGGAGTCAGATACATTGGCAGAAATGAAAGTGGCTGCTGCCATGGCTCAGGTGGAAGCTGTGAAGGCTAGTGAAAATGAGGCCTTGAAGAGGATAGAGGCAACCCAGAAGGAAATCGAGGATGTGAAGTCTGCAACTGAGGAGGCCAAAAAGAGGGCAGAAATGGCTGAAGCCGCCAAAAAGGCAGTGGAAGGAGAGCTCCGAAGGTGGCGAGAAAGGGAGCAGAAGAAAGCCGCTGATGCTGCATCGCAGATATTGGCAGAAACAGAGACGTCAGTGGAATCATCCCCACGCCATTACGGGGTTCAAAAGCAAAACCCTGAGACGAAAACTGTTGTGGCCCTGAAGTTGGACAAAGATAAGACATCCATTTCGAAGAAAACACTCTTGCCTACTCTCAGCGGCATGTTTAATAGAAAAAAGAACCAGGTCGAGGGCGGCTCCCCTTCTTATCTCCCTGGTGAGAAACCCCTTTGATGTCTGCATTTGCCACGCCTGTGTCGAGATTATGAAGAAGTTTGGTTGTGTCCGCATTTTGTGAAATTCTACGATCCTAGTATGTTTGGGGAGAAATAGGAAAAAGAGGGGTGTGAGATTTGGATGCAACTCCAGGGAACGTGTGATTTTGTATATTGGGACAGAATTCTTGGATGAACGGTTGAAGATTTTCTGTAGAAATGAAGTGTCTAGTATTTTAGCCTTTTGCTTTCTTATTGGATTCTTGTTGGTTTCAGCTTCTAATCCACTCTTTCATCAATGCATGGTTCTTTCACAACTTCCACAAATTAAATACCAAGTTCATTGTAAAACCATTGCTTCTACGCAACAAACATTACCTCTAATTACGAGATGTTTACTTACATGGAATGAGTAATTATGCATTCTCGATTTCATATGGGTTTATTAACACAAATACTACAATCACGCTGATTTTTAAATTCTCCTGCGTTTATTGTACTATTACACAAATTACACTTACAGTTAGGGACATATTTACTAACCTGAAACGGGTATTAAAATTATTCTGATTTATGACGTCCCGAAGGTTTACTAACACGTAAAGCATTTTCGATTCATAACTTCACCCGCATTTATTATTACTATATAATCACACACATTGCACTTCTATCTTGCTATGTTCTCTTACCTTTTACGGTTATTAGAGTCACTATGATTTATTAACACACGAGTACTGAAATTATTTCGATTCTTGACTTCTTATGCATTTATTGTGTCAACTATATAATTACGCACATTACACTTCTAGTTTGGCATTTTTACTTACCGATAATGGTTTTCATGATCAGTGGTGTATGCACATTGGGACGAAAGTTTTTTCAATGTGTATCACATGCAAGTAACGTGACTTAAATTGACAGAAAATTGAATATAGTAGCTTCGAATATAACATTAGGATGTAATGAACAGATTTTTATAATTCGGGGACTAATTTTTCTGAAAAAATAGTTTAAGGATCTAATTTTCACTAAGGTGATAATTCAGAAACTAAATTGGCAGTTTATTATTCAAATCTTGAATCTTTAGGTTTTCTTATAAATTATTGTTTTTACTGTTAATGTACAAATTGAGTAGGCGTGGCCTCTTCTGAACTCACAGAAGTCTGTATATACACGTACCTCAAAGAAAAGACACACTCCAAGCAATTAATGCACGTGTCATGATTGCCCGACCGAAGTCTCCCACTCCCACACTCTCCGCTTCCCGTCCACTGGAACAACGGCAACTCGGGCTCAACTCGGACTCGACTCGGACTCAGACTCCAAGACCCATGGGGAGCGCCAGAGACCGAGACGACTCACTCGCATTCACCAACCCATCCACGTCCTCCTCCCCAATCGTCATCTCCGACGCGCTCGAAAGCTTCCTCTCCGACCCCAATTCCCACATCGGCAGCGCCTCCGGGAGCTTCCAGAACGAGGGTCTCCTAGCCGACACCAGCGGAAGCTGCAGCGACGCCGAGTGCGGGTTCTCCCGGCCCGAGTTTCGGACGAGCCAACTCGCCGGGACGGTGGAGTTTTACCAAAGGCATGTGTTTTTGTGCTACAAGAACCCGCAGGTTTGGCCGCCGAGGATCGAGGCCGCCGAGTTTGATCGGCTGCCGAGGTTGCTCTACTCCGCCGTCATGGCCAGGAGGGGAGATATGAAGAAAGAGGTATACTTTTTTGTTTTTTTTTGCTTTGCGATTGGTGCTTAATTTGGTGAAAATCTAAGTCTTTTTAGGAATGAATTGGATCGATATTGGTGCTATTTCGGTTTTTTATCGAATTCGAATTCGTTTTGTTGATATGGGTTTTGGTTACTTTGTGGATTGCTTGTTGTTTAAGTAGTGATTTCAAGGCGTGTGATTTAGTAGGTTGGGTATGAATTCTGATAAATGGAGTGGATTGCTTGTGTTTTAAGGCTGTATGGTTTGGTAGTTTTCCGCTTTCGGGTTGAATGCGGTTGCTTGTGAATGTGGCGAGTGGAAATGGATCTTGGCTGCTTGCTAGGTTTGCTTGTAATCTAAGGTTGATTTGGAAGCATGTGATTTAGTGTGTAGCTTGAACATGAAGGGGGTACCTTTTATATTTTGGTGTTGTACAGTGGGTTCTGTTTTAGCCTTTTAGGTGTTCTTTTGGGTAATTCGGAATCCGGTTGTGTAGAATTTGGATAATCCTAACATGGGAACTGTTAAAGGAGGTGGGATATGGCGAAACTTGACGTTGATTGATGAGGTATTCGGTGTTTACTTGCGGGTGTAGGATTTAGTTTGGGAAGGCGGAATAGTGTGAAAAATATGATTTTTGAAATAAGTTGAACTGACTAATCCCATGGCATCGTACAACACAATATAGGAAGCTGGCGTATAACAAAGTTTATGCTATAGGTCTTTTTACGTAGTTTGTTTCATACTGAATGGAATGAAATGAAAATCACCAGCAGATAAATTACCTGGCCAGATGAATGAATGATGTGATAGTGATTTGTTTGCTTGGGATAGGATCCTCTCCGGATCCCTTCCCTGGGGATCCTCGGGATCCTTCAAGCACGAGCATTCAACAATAAGTAAACGGCCAGGATTAATTTGAAACTTTTTTCTTCTCTTACGAAATGCCTCCCTCTCTTATTCACCATCTTCTTTACCCTCTCTCTCTTTCTCAATCTTCACCTTCTCTTCACCATTTCTCACTCTCCCAAAAATTAATTTCAATTTTTTGTTCAAAATTTCCTGTAGAGCGACGTTGTTCATGTGACATCTCTCTCCTGTCCCATTTTGCTTCTCAGCATTTCACCTTTCACCTTCCCCTTGCCTCCCACATCTCAGAATTTCAATAAAGCCATCTTTGTTGTTGGTCTCAAGCAGAAAATCAATCAATCCAACAAATTAAACACCCAAAACCCAATCTTTACCCCCGTCCTCCATCCCAAACCCGACTTTTTTTATTCACCCAACCAAAAACACCCATACACCAAGAATAAAATTTTTAATATGTGCTTCTTCTTTTTTTGTGTATTTTCCAAACTCCCTTACAACCCAGAAATTAAAATTTCCAAACAGCCAAGCAATAGATTGCAGGGAGAAAGAACAAATTTGTCAGATTTTGTATTGGCCGTCTCGCGATGATCGGCACTCGAAGGCTTGAGGAGCAGCCCGCTAAAAGGGAAGCCATGAAGATGGCGGACTTGCCAGTGCAGTGTTGAAAGAGGAGAGAGGCGGACTGTTTGATGTGAAATTGAAATGGTTCCTACAGCTCTTTGATGGAAAAAAGAGAGAAGAAAACTGAAATTGAGTGAAATTGAGAGAGAAGACTCAGAAGAGAGAAGAAAGAGAGAGAGACTTTTTGATGCGAAAATCATTAAATAGATAAATTAATTACTAGCTTAGGATACGTTTCCAACGTCCACGATCAAATTGGTACGGAGGCTCCGCTGTGAAAGTTCCGGAGATGACCCGAGCTCTGTTTGCTTGGATGCAGTGTTTACTGACCATTCACAGAAGTTGGATCTATTAGCTGCACATTCTATGCTGCTTAAAATACCATGTCATTACCAGTTTATTCCTTTTTAACTTCTTATTTTGTTTAGCGGTATACTTTTGGTTGAGGCTAACAATTGTTTTTTGTCTCTTTCATCTCGTTCCTCTTCTAGACCCGCTTAACAATATGTGAAGGACATGATGGAACTGAAACATCAAATGGCGATGTATTAATTTTCCCCGACATGATCCGATACAGGTAAGCTTGGAATTTCCTTTTGATGCTTTGATTCCCCTTAAAATTTGATACTAACATAAACTGAATGATAAAATGCAGGAGATTGACCCATTTTGATGTTGATACATTTGTTGAAGAAGTTCTTGTGAAGGATGGTGAATGGCTGCCTGGAACTCCTGAAACTCTGAAGGGTTCATATGTTTTTGTATGTTCTCATGGGTCCCGGGATCGCCGTTGTGGAGTCTGTGGACCTCCCCTGATCAATAGATTTAGAGAAGAGATAGAATTACATGGTCTTCAGGGTAAAGTGTCCGTTAGCCCATGTTCGCACATTGGGGGGCATAAATATGCTGGAAATGTTATCATATTTGGATCAAATTGCAACAGAAAAGTCTCTGGCCACTGGTAAATGGAATTGTTATTCTGTTAATTTTTTTCTGTTATTATTGCTCTTAGGTATATTTTTCGCTCTTTTCCAATTCTATTACTTGATTAATTGTTAGCAATATCTGATCAGTTTATTTCTGATAGGTATGGATATGTTGCTCCAGAAGATGTACCTGTATTGCTTGAACAGCATGTCGGGAAAGGAGAAATTGTAGACTGGCTATGGAGGTAACCCGTTTAAATCTTCAATTTTTTTCTCATAATTCATAGGCTCGCTTTTGAAGCAATTTTCGCATATCGATGCTTGCTCTATTATTGAAACAATGTTTAGCCATGAAACTGGATCTTAGAGGGAGGTTCTCTTTTGCACCTATGCAATTTTATTTTGATTAGAGAAAGGAGGTTGAAAAATATAGACGAAGTAGTCGGTTCAACCAATGCAAAATTAGTAGTAGATTATTTTTTGAAGGGGCCACTCTTCTTGTTTGAGGATTTTTGTTCCTAGCGTGTGCATGCATTGTACCGTGATTACTGACGGAATCTATGGTGTAATTTCAGGGGTCAAATGGGTTTATCAGAAGAACAGCAGAAGGAATCTCAAGAACGAAGGCTCCAGCTTAATGGTGAGACAAATGTGGGAAAAAACACTGCAGAGTTGACACAACCAAAGGAAAGGGGGATGAATACTAGTGTCTGTAGATCTCAAGTCGAGATTGGGGGCTGTTGCCAGGAAAACGGAAACTCTTGCTGTCAGAATGCTACGCTAATGGAAAACATAAATAGTCCCGACCTGAATGAGATTGCAGCGAAGGCAACAGCCGAAAAGAAAAAAAGCAGTAGGAAACCACTCTCACGAATGAATAGTGGCAAAGGGGCATCCACGCGCAAGGTTTGTGCAATGCCAACATGGTTTCAGAGCTGGGAGCGTGAAGATACATACGCAGCTTTAGCTGTTGTTTGTGCCGCTGTGTCAGTTGCCGTTGCTTACAAGTGCTACAAACAGTTGAGCTGATACCGTGGATCCAATCTGCGTTGTTTGATCATGTTACAGGTTATTATCAACCCCTTTTTCCCCCGAAATTTTAGATTTCGCTTCTAGTTCTAACCGCGAGGCCCCTACGGAAGGATCTGTATTGTGCTTACAGAAGGGGAAAGGATTTGGATACGTTCGTGCATGTGTAAGAACACTCTGGCGGGCGGACGGGATACTCGAATTATCTTTGTTTTGGATATAATTTGTACTTGTGCATATATATCAACAATTTGTTGTGCATATATATCAACAATTTGTTACCCAATCCATATATTGACAACATCTTTCGTATGGTATTTTGGATGCTCATCAATCTCAATATGAAGCAAAGCTGTTTCACTACTTTTTATTATTTTTTCTAATTTCCAGGTTAGAATTCAACAAAAAATATGTTAATGATCCAAAAAATAGGTGTTGACATTGCCCTAACCGCGGACGTAAAAGATTTTGGGGAAACTCGAGAGTTGCGGTGTTTCATTGTTTTGCAAATTTATTAAAAACCGTCATGAAACCTATTTTCGTGCATTTTGGTCGCACCATAAACCTCCTTGTGGAATATTTCGGAGATGTTTAAGCGCTCGTTTGGATGTGCTTTTAAAATGATTGAAAGCGCTTTTAGAGAAATTGTTATTGGGTTCCAAACCCACTTGAAGTGCTTTCTACAAGAAGCACTAGTTATGTGTTGAAGTGCTTTCTACAAGAAGCACTAGTTATGTGTTTCTTCCGGGAAGCACTTTTAAGTGCTTTTACATGATTTACTTCATGTTTAAGAGCTCGTTTGGACGTGCTTTTAAAATGATTGAAAGCGCTTTTAGAGAAATTGTTTTTGGGTTCCAAAACCATTTGAAGTGCTTTCTACAAGAAGCACTAGTTATGTGTTTCTTCCGGGAAGCACTATTAATTGCTTTTACATGATTTACTAGTATTTTTACTAGAGACTGTTTTCAAAACGCTTTCAGTCATTTTAAAAGGATATCCAAACGAGCTCTAAGCCGAAGAAACTCTGTTTTGGCTATGTTCTCGAGCCCTATTACCATTATTTGTTCATTTTCCTATTTTCATATGTATACATAGGAGTGCAACTTGAGTTAAGTCAACTCGACAATTTATGACCCAAAAAATGAATATACTGGTTCCCAAGGGCCTATAATATATCTCTTTACTGTGCATCGCATATTCACTCGCGATTTGTAATCGATTTTGAAAAGTACGAAAAAAACACCCCCATAAAACCTGTTTCTTTAAGTTGGACTGGAGAAAAATCAAAACAGAAAACTAGAACACTAGTACATAACCCATCATAAAATCTTACTATAACTCGGGTTTTAATCGGTTTTGCAAAGTTCTACAAAAACCGCGGTACAACCCTATTAGTATTAGTTCGTACTAAAAAATTTGCATCGAGCCGATGCAAGCATTACAGTAATACATAAAATTAACTTTAGAACATTCCTGCCTCATGGCAAAGGAAGTGTTTAGCTACATTGTCATGTAGGATCTAGTTGCTAAGTGCTATAAAATTATCAAGTACCATTGAATCTTAGGCCACTTAGTGACTTGGCGAGCCCGTTTTGGTTCTGATTTCCGAACTTTTGGAACTCGGATTCTATTGTCTTTGCAATCTCTGCACGTTCTGGGTCCGTCTCTGGAAAATTAACATGGAAGGATCCCTGCTTGAGTGGTGCAATGGACTCCCTCAAGATCGCTTGTTGCTTGACGAAATTGTAGAGCTCTTGATGGAATGGATGGTCAAAGGAGAAACAATTGTTAGTGTGTCCGTTGTCAGAATGCCGAGAGGACCCGGATCCCTCTTTTCTACAAAAATGCGGGAGAGATGCGTAGTCCATGATCTGCACATACATTTTTGGGTCAAGTTAGTCATCATCAAGGAAACCAAACAAAACATAGACGAACAAATGTAGCTGGAAAAGAACAAGATATTTAACACTTTGCAAAGTTTACGGGGTAGAATATAACACGAAATTAAGTTGCCAGCAAGAAGTAGAAATAAAGGAATAGGAAGTCAGTGGTAACAGTTGAACCAAAGAACATGCTTACTTTCAGTAATTCGTCTTTCCCAGAACCTTGGAGAACCTGGATTTTCCTCCTTGTTCTTTCTTGCAAAAGAGGCTTTACCACCTGTCAAGACTTTACATTAGACTTGTGTAATATACCCACCAAATCCTTTTCCCTTTTTCCGACGTATTATTTCAAAGTGTGAGTTGTTATGACACAAACCTTCCAACAGGCAGAAAATATGTACGGGACATTGACAATATAGTATGTATCCGTCTTCTCTGGATAGTTTAAGTCATCAATTGTAGAAATAACAGTCAAAAGCTGCATCAACAGATCATACAAAGTGTCAATCTCACGGGTCCTTACAAAAAGAATTAAAAACAATAACAAAAGGCAAACAAATAGAGGCTCATGCTATAGCAATAGATACCTTTATCTGGTTAAGTGCTGAGAGCCTTAAACCAGTCATATCCAAAACCTTCACACACGTTCCAATATATTGTCCATACTTCTTCGTTGCGGAAGGCTACAACAAAAAGGGGGGAAAAATCAGACTCCGAAAAGAATTCCCTGTTAGAAAGATAAAACTAAACATTCTCAAGTACTGACCAATACAACACGATCTCTGTACTCATTCATTTGGATGTGAGACTGGACATAGTAATTTACCTACAATGACAACGAATCAAACAAGTAAGCATCACCATAAGAATAATAATATCCCATAACTGCATACAAACATGCACCAAACTACGTTTTAACAGAAACATGGGTACATAAAGCTCATTATTTTAGAAAATTTGCGTATCTGCATGTTAATACATGACCAATGTTATATCTTGAAACTCCATGAATACTTAATGACTCATTTTCTCAGCATTGGAAGTCTTAGTAACACCAAATATAGAACATTATGCCCATAAATTCTAATGCCTTCTCTCAGGTCAGGCGTGTTATACATTCTAATGTGTAAGCACAGATACGACCCACATAATAGCTTAAAGCCCCAGCGTAACTTAGATGATTTCTTGATAAATGGTTTCCATCATTACACATCAAAACCAGACATACAAAGTTATCTATGTTGAAGAAAATTAAACAGAACAAATTATATCATCCTTACAGAAGCTTTGTCAAATGTGCTTTGCCCAACACCAACAGCAATGACAGGAAGACCCTGGAAAAAGAAATCAATACAACAATGAGATATAAGAATAAGTTTGAAATTAAAAGTAATGCACCCCGAGGGAGCAAAAGCTAATCATGTTTTGCAGCCGAAAGAAGAAAAATTCAGGATACCTCTTTTGAGTAACCTGACAACCCCACAAGCTGAGATTCTCGCACTGCTCTGTACAAATCATTTGGGATGATTGGTTTCTGTACATAGCAAATTAAATGCTTTGTCACCACATTAAATATATTCACTTTTCCACCACGGTTAAAGTATCAAATCTCGCCACTAACTAAGCCTGAAATGCATGAATCTCAAGAGAACTACAAGTGACTGGTCACAAGATATCATGTTTATTTACTAATTATTCATTGAGAAAACTCACCGCCAATATATTGTCAATTTCGCTTTCTATCCTCCATTGTAAACAGTCGAGCAACTGGAACAGTTTAGCATTATTAGGAAAGCATTATAAGCAAAAGATGAACAACCGCTTGAGATCATGAAACCTGAAACATTATAACTATTGTTTAGTAAACTGAATGAATCTAACCATTTTATGGGCTTTTCCCACATTCATGTCCCGAGCTTTAAGAAAACGCATTAATGTCTCATTTGGATACCCCTGGTGCACATTCTGTAGATCAAGAGGCACCAAGTGAATTTTGAGATATCATTTATGCAAACCATATATCATAAAAGAAAAGAAAAATATTATCCTCTTCAATTCAAGAATTTGAAGCAAAACAAGAATAAGCCTCAAAACCACGCTATATTTTCTCAAAACTTTGCAAAAGTTTAGCTTGGCCAATGCCATCTCTCTGATTTTCCTTTGGCTTCCTTTTTCTCCATCCTTTTTTTTTTTCTGGTTAGGATCCCTTGCCCCTCTCTCTCTCAAACAATGTAATCCCCTCCCCCTCCTTCCTCCTCCCCCCATCCTTCCATAACAAAGGGCTTCATTTCATTATGCATTGTCCAAAAAAATGCAACAAGTACATCATGCCCAATTAGATGCAGTAAGGTTCAGTTCAATTAAATTGTTCATCACCCGCAGAATAGGTTCACCAATTCAGAGCATAAACCCGACGCCATATTTGCATAAAACCTCCATCTTTATTAAAACCCAATATGAAGATTCCATCAAAGACTCATACTTTCGTCTCACTATAAGCGTATATGAAGTTTCATCCACCCAAAAAGGAGCAAGATCAGATTGATTAAGTAATAATTAATACGCTGCCAGCATTCTCTTAGTAACCAGTGATTAGGATCACCATAGCAGATGACCTACCGCGGTAAACATCTGATTTAACAAATGAATTCACCCGGCCTAAAAACAGACAGAAACTCCGAAAATGCATGGCATCGGAGACTCAGATCACATCCAAAATATTGACTTATGACCTAAACAGTAAGCTAAAACAACTAAATTGTGGTAAACTGCATAAAGGGTTTTGATCTCTAACGCTGCAAATCATTAAAGTAACAAAATTTCAGAACTCCAAAGTCATTTTCTTGTTCAATCTTGTTTCCCAGTATCCAAACACGGAACAGATCGAGCAAAACTAAAAGAAAAGAAATGGTCTAACCTCAAATGTATTCTTCAGTGGTTCATCAACTGTAAATTCAGAGCAAAAAATTAGCTAAATATTAGATCAAATGAGAAAATTAAGCAGATTTTCAAGTGGGTTTAAAAAGATCACCTTCTTCCATTAACTTCTGAAACTGCTTGACCGCCTCTTGATTGGCAATACCCATTTTTCTCTTTACAGTGATCTAAAACAAAAAAGGCCTCAAATTGGCACAAGATTGTGAAAAACCAAAACTGGGTTGGCTTTCACTCTGATTCTCTCTCTCTCTCTCTCCTCACTTTTTGCAGTGCTCTAGATTACAAAAACTCAAACTGATTCACCAAAATCTAGGGAGAAAGAAAGAGAGAAGTTTAAAGGTGGAGAAAACTTTGAGAGAAAGGAGAGAGGGAGAGGAGAGAGGAGAGAGGGAGACGAGAGAGAGAAGAAGGTTGGGTGTCCTTTTTCAAATCTGGTGCATTTCTGAGCACCTTAACTATGATTGAGATCTTTTTTAAGGCATTTGTTGAAATATTTTTTTTTGGTCAAAATTAAAATGAGTCGTTAAAAATAGAAAGAAATAAGAAAAATGAAGCCATATCTTAAACCAACAAGAGTGGTTTGTTGGGGAATTGGATCCTCACCGAGGCAAAACCTCATGATCTTCCTGATCTAATAATACGGGTAGTTGAATTTTGATCCAACAACTATAATTATTATAATTTTTAGAATGACCTCTCTGTTTATAACCGTTGAACATGAGGATCCCAAGGGTTTGCCTTGGGGAGGATCCAATTCCGTTTGTTGGTATCTTCATTTTTCAACCCATTTGCTTTTTATAGACTTTTGTTTCTTTTGATGCCATATGAAATCTGTCCATTTGATTCAATGGTTCTAATTTTAGGTTCATTTGTCAAAGGGTGGTGTGGTGTTGTTCACACACTTATTTTTACTGCTTCTGTACTTTCTTAATTTTCAATCGTCAGTTTGAATGAATTGACAAGATCAATGAACAAAAATTAAAAAAAGTGTGTGAGAAGTAAAAATAGATGTGTGAATAGTACTACCCCCTTAATCAGATAGTTCTAATTTAGGTTGATTGAGAACTCACATTTTCACAATAAGTTTTAGTGGGTTTATAAAGCAAAATTAAAAAATTATTCTAATTTATGACGACGAGATTCGAACTTAAGTGTAAAAATATTGGATTATTCGATTCATAAATGAAAGACGAAATTAGAGTAATTGTCAATGAACGTTGATGCAACTAGGGATTTCGCCCCTGAACTATAAATTCATGAGAATTAGTTTTTAAATTTGTTATAGTGTGGAGCATTAGTTCTTTTCGGTAACTTCGTAAAAACTCCCTTAAAGTTTTTTACTTTGGACGAAACTTCTCATAGTGCTATCCATAACAATCGTTACTCCACATTATGACGAACTTAAGAACCAACACTCGTAAATTTTTATTCAATTGAGCTAAAATCCAGAAGCCGATACTTTAATTTCTCTGTACCAAAAAAAAAATTTCTCTAAATAAAAATTTTTTTAAAGAATTTGTGTGTGTACAAACAAAAATGTGAGAGGGTAACAATTTTCTGTCTTGGGAAGAATGGGTGGTGTTCTATTAGAAAAGATAAGTTTGAACCAAAAATGGGTATGTATACCACCCCAACAACATCATCTCTTTGTCATAAATTTGACCTACTATATGAATCAAATGAGTAACAAGGTGCCAACTACTTGGTTCTGGTGGTAGGTATGATAGGCCAAAGGTTTTTGACATCACTTTTTGTATTTTTGAGCATCATGTTAACCACTTAACTATTTGACAGTCCTAACAAAGCAAAGTGTACACACAAAGTTTACATCTTGGCAAGATCATCTTTCATTTTTCAACGGATTTGGCTAGAATACTTGCACGTATTTCATATAATCACTATCTATGGTTAAATGATAATTGTATAAAATACATATATTCACATGAATTATATCTAACTGTCAAATGATGATTGTATTGAATACATTCTTGAAACGGAAATTAGAATATCTAAAATAACTAAAAATAAAGAAAATAGATACCCGTTTTATAATCATTTTGTTTAGGTTTTATTTTTCATCGTTTTTGTCGTAGATAAAAGGGAAAAACATGAGAGAAACTAAAAATGAAGAATGATGAAGGAGACTTAAAATTGAAAACCAAAACCGCAAACAAAATAAAGTTGTTTCGCTTTCAAGTTTTTGTTTAATACATATTCCCCTTCTTTTTTCAACTCTTCCTCTCATCTCCCTCCCTCCACCGTTTTCCGTCCCTCTTTCATCTCGTATACTTTCATTAACTTTAACACAACACAAAAACTAAAAACTAAAAACTAAATAATTTTCAAACGGGACATTAAAGTTGAATCGAAGAGATTGTTAAGTTCATACCTTGGAAGAACTTTCTTTGTGAACTCTTCAAATTGAAACTTGCAACTCGAGAGAAGATTTTGACTCAATGGATTTATTTTGAATACTTTTGTCTCTCATACAGCCAGCCATGCTTCTAAACGTCTATATTTAAAAGACACAAATGTTGAATAAAAAAATTGTTGAAACAAAGTGGGACATTCTAACGGTAATACATCTACGATTCCAAAAACGCGCTTATATAAGTCGTTGACTCTTCAGTCCTCCTCTTTTCCCTTTAAGAAACGAAAATCCAAAGTCGTGGATCATCTGGTAATTTACCACGTCATTGCATTTTTTTGGTATTTCTGTACTCATTGAAATCCTGCATGCGCACACATGTAGAGCTGGTAAGATACTGCCACCTAGCAGCCTGCCTTTGGACCGCTTGGCTGGTGGGTACCCACACAAAAGGTAACGGTTATAATTATTATAACTTTAGAGGGACTTCCCTGTTTGTAGCCGTTGGATTTTCATCTAACGACCCTTGTGTGTGGATCAGTGAGATCATGAGCAGATGCTCAGGAGAGAATCCATTTCCGTTAAAATATAAGGAAAACTAATTAAAAAGGCTTAAATACTTTGAGTTTTAACAATAAAGACAAAATAAATGGTAAAGTGAATAGTACCATGATTGACTTTTTAGTGTAAAAATGTGGTTTTTCATTAAAGTGTACAGTACCAGAAGTTTTTCGTTAAAGTTTCCTTAAATATATCCTGTTATAAATAAAATAAAATAAAATAAAATAAATATATTATATATCAAGGTTACTATTGTTGACCAGAGCCTCTATATCCATTTATTTGTAAGATTCAACACGTTGGAGCCAATTTTTTTTCCAATGGTCAATGTTGTCACAATTTTATGTTAATGCGCATGACCAATTTTCAGGTGTATATATGTTAACAATATGACACATTTAAAATACTAAATATATATATGTATGATACATTTAAAAGAAAAATAAAATAACTTGAAATTAAATGGCGTTGGGAATTAAGAGGAATTGAATGTATACAGTTGAAATTTTGAGAGATTTTGATATAGACTTATAAATTAGTGGATTTTGATGGAGCTTAATTGCTTCTAAACATTCTGTGTAAAATTAGAGAGTGAATTCCCTCAAATTCTCACGAGGAGAGGTGAGATTTTGAGAATGTTTAAAATATACTACTAAATGTCTCTAATTCTATCGAATTCACCAACTTTTTAAACTCCTTTAAAATCAATTTTTAATTGAATACAACGGAATGTTATAAATTCATTAAAATCCTGATTGAATATACGTAGATTTTTAGAGAATCATTTAAAATCATGATTAAGTACCCTTGAATTTGTAGATAGAATTAAAATCTCTCAAAATTTCAATTGAATACACTCCTAAACACTTGAATCAAATTTAAAGGTTTATAGGGTACAAAACAGAGAAAGCAACTCTCAACTTGATGAAATAGTTGATAGAATTAACAGCAGAGGCATTTGAACAAATTAAAAACTCTAAAGGCTCGTAATCAAATTGAGATTTCAGAGAAGAAAGTGATACAAAACTTATAACTTCAGGTATTACTAAATTAATTTTCCTTTTAGAAGAGTTGGTTAAATCTCAACCAAACAAGAAAGGCATGGTGAGGCATGATTCAACATGGAATTGATGCTGAATTTTGTAGCCTATCCCAAAATTATTTAAAGGAACAAAACTCAATATGGCAACTGCAAGAATGTTCCTCACATATGTCTAAGTTCTTTTTTTTTTTTTTTTTTAATTAACAAACGATATTATATACTCTAAGGAAGAATGAGGCAGGCTTAACCTCATAAATGAGCTAGCAATAAAGTGGTTCAAATTTGCATTTAGCAAGAATCAAACCTAAGACCTCTCATTTACAAACGAAGAGGAATATCACTAGACCGTAGTATTAAGTGACTTTTTGAATTATTGTGTTAACTTCTTTTCTTATTTGTGTGAAGGTTTCACATGTTTGAGATTTGGTACCAATGTCACCCCACCCAATTTTTATACGATTCTCATGGGTCCCAAGAATTTTAATTTTATATTAATTTTTTCCTCTTTCATAATTGGTCTCATGATTTTGAAATATCACCGTTTTTATTATAAATTTATGGCAATTTGATGATGATAATAATTATATGCATAAATGTGTTATAACTTATAAGTCTTATTCATGTGATTATTTGATTTGAATAAGAATATAAATAAAAAGTGACCCAAGCTTACAAGACTCCTTGCTTTGTATATGTTAAGAGAGGTTGTTTTCATGATTCGAACCTGTGACATTTCGATCACAAAAAAATTACCTTTTCGTTGAGCTAGGCTTGCCGTCCCAAAGAATACAAATATAGAACTAAATTGTGACATTATCAATGTATATGTAACTTTCTACTTTGTCAAGTAATTTGCTACCCAACTATGAGGGTAATTTGCCACCCAACTATTAGGGTAGTTTGCCCTACTAACACTGGGGGCCTAGGACACGGTTAAATTGAAAGGACACGGTTAAATTGACCTTAACACAAGCGATAATGAATCTCATTCAATAAACTTACTCTACATACAACCAATTATTTTAATGTCATGATTAATTATAAGCTCACGCTACCAAACTCGACAACTTTATACAAATATGTGCATTTTTAGTTTACCAACAAATGTGAATTTTAAATAAAATTTGATCTTCCTCAATCGTGTCTTAAATGAGCATATGCTCTAATTGAGCAAGAGAATATGCTACAAAATTATCTTCATGAAATTATAGCCCCATAGGAATTTTGAATTTTCTTATTGATACTACGGAAAGTGAGACTTTTTGAAAGCCCAAACTATCACAACCAAAGGTTGCCCAACAAGCATAATCACTTCGCTTTGTAGATCCATCAAAATTCAGCTTCACAGTACCATATTAGGATGAGGGAGGTCTTTCTTAGACGTGGGTTACAACAGTTGGCCGAACAACGTGATCAGCTCCTTGCATCCAAGCTTGATTCTCTCTCTTCGTAAGTTGGAGTAATTTAGCATGTAGTTCGTTTTGATCGCTCCTTGCTCCCGAGTTAAGGTGTGAATGTCCCTTAGAAGTGTTGCACGCTCGTTTTGATCATGACCAGGGCGGGCAACTTCAGCCGGTGCTAGAACCCGGATGCAAAAACATTTTCAAGCTTCTTTTACTCTTGATATGTATAAGCCTACAATCTATACTTCGGGCAGATTATCACAAACAAGAGTAGTAAAGTTGTTTTAGCAAATGCTAAACAACATTCAGAACACTCTAACCGCAATATTACTATGCTATTTTTAGATACACCTCTTGAAACTTAATTTTAATTTCATTTTGCTTCTTGTAATTCAAAAGTTGCAACTTTATTTCTTAAAACTCAAAATTCGGTCCACTTTGCCCTTGGAACTCGATTTTGATATCATTTTGGCCCCTTAACTCAAAAGTCATCATTTTACTCCATAAAACTCAAAATTAGCTCCGCATTGCCTGAAGTCTGTTAATTTTGTTATGTGGATGCACCAAACTAATCAACTTGTTTATTTATTTATTTTTTCATCTTTGCAACTCAAGCACAACCATAAAAAAAAGTACCAATTTTTAATTCTTCTTTTAATATTTCCTTTTTTTGATTGTTGAATGTTAATGCACAGTGGAGATTTTGTAATCAAATTTATTGGCACATGTGGTGTTGTTTTATTATGTGGTGAGTCCCACATATGTTCCAAAAAGCGACTTTTGAATTTCAAGGTGAAAAGAGTCTACAAATCAAAGTGTAACAAATTTTGAGTTGCATGGAACAAAATGAGATCAAAATCGAGTTCCTTAGCTAAAAATAAGCCATATTACTATTATTATCATATCAAAGAAAGAAAGAAAGTGGATCCACATTTGGAAACAGCATTCAACATTTGAGCTGGAATACAAATCTGTGTTTCATAACACCACCAAGCATATGATCACTATCAACACTGAAAAAAAAACCCTAAATTCCACATAAATAATCAACATTTCAGAAAAGTCTACATCTTTCTCAATAAGAAAAAAGGAAGGAAAATGGCATTTCAGTTCCGAAAATAATTAAAAGAAATCGAATTCCAGATAATTGTTTTGATCCGGATGAGTAGCAGCAGCAGTAGCTTTATCACCGGTTGACACTGCGGGGGCCGAAATCCGCTCAAACTCGACTGGTTTCGGAATATCTGGAGGACTTGCACATCGAATCAAAGCCCAATTAACACCTTCAAAGAACGGATGTTGTTTAATCTCCGTTGCTCCTCGCTTATATGCCAGCCTATGCTGTGGTTCTTTCACTAGTAGGCCCCTGATCAGATCCCTTGCTGAAAAGCTAACCACTGGTGTTTCTGGGAATCTCAATGGCTGACCTACCACGTTGAACAGGGTGGCTCGATTCCCTGATCCCTTGAAAGGTGTTTTACCAAACAACAGCTCATACAGAAAGATCCCGAAGGTCCACCAATCAACAGCACTGCCATGCCCTTCACCTTTAATAATTTCTGGTGCCAAATACTCATGGGTCCCAACAAATGACATCGAGCGAGCATTGGTTGGCTCAGCCATAAGTTCAGG